>CM068544.1:7682137-8882137 GCA_035048495.1 Euptelea pleiosperma | reverse complement strand
GGACGTAGGATCTGCCCAAATGAAAGCTCTTACATGAAAGCAATGCGAAGTTTGTTTTAGGGCCAATCCTAGAGGCGGCCTAATATTTCTTGTGCTCGAATTGAGGGCCATGGTTGGACTTCCTTTTGGACTTGGAGCAAAATCAGTTAAGACTTGTGCAAACAATGTGAATTTTGGTTTGTGTCTTATCTAAGGGCTCATCCACCATTCATCATTTTGACAGCTCGGAGTGATGACAAGTGTACTAGAACACGTTCCACAACAACTATCCTGACTCAACTTAAACTCAACTTTGGTTGCTTTTTTTAATATGAGTTTAGGGTTTATGAGCTTTTTTGTGGGTATTCTTGCTGTATCCTAGAGATTCAAGTACTTTTTTAATAGAGATGGTGCTTCTTTGTTTTTTTTTTTTTGTACTCAACGTATTAAGGGGAACCTTGAGAAAAGTGTTGTTATGAAGAATCAGAAGTTATTGATAAGTCATCATATTATGCATTTTTATACCCTATTTTCCTTACTTGATTATCAGAAGTATCCTACATAAATCCTCAAACCCATATGAAAATAATAGGATATTCTCTATTCACCAATTGAATATTAGATTTCTCTTAATAATAGTCAATTGCTTTATATTAATAATCTTATCTCATTAGGTACCCGAGCCCAAGACTAAAGCAAGCATAAGTCCAAGCCCAAAAACTTATGTACAAAAGTCCAAATCCAAGCAAAAGTGTAGGCCATAAAAATGAACTGCAATGGCGATAAAGATACGGTTACTCCAATAGGTTAGGGGACCAAGGGCATCGCAAGTGACGATGGTGATCAAACAAAAAGAATAATAATACAGATCAAGATGATGGTCCACCAAGATCGCAAGCAAAAGTTGTGGGCCACATTCTCTAAAAGATCGGCCATCAATCAAAGCAAAGATTAATATGAAAATTGCAAAAGTAGTTATTGGGCCATGTTGATGGGCCAAGGCAGTGAGTCAAGTTGGTGAACAAGTGTGAACCAAAGTAGTCTAGATTAAAATAAAATGAATGGTCAAGATTACAAAAGGCATAAGGATGGCTTTTCAAGAATAAAATAGTGGTTTTGATTTTTGAATTAAAAAAAATGATGAAATGCTTAAGTAAGAAATATCTTATCAAAAGAAAAATTCCTTTTGTAAAAAAAAAATAGAATATTTTATTAGTTTTTAAAAGTAAGTTTTAAAAGAATATTCCATTGAGAAGAAAAAAGCATTTTATTGATTTTTAAAATCCCTTCAGCTGCACGCACCAACCCACTTGGAAGTTTTCCTATGCGTAATAGGGTAAATCGAGGGCACGCAGAATCGAATAAAGAGACCAGTATCATCCTCATCGTCATAAGCCTTATCCCATCAATATAGGATCATCTATACAAATCCTCTTCATTCATGCAAAACTGGGACATGGAGGATATAGCAAAATTTTACACTAGTTCCCAACCTGATAAAACCCTCTTCCTTCATCCGAGCTTGGGACCGGCAATGCAGTACAAAAGCAACACCTAAAGAATCTTCCATGCATGATTCTCGTGTGGGAAGGAACTTTAGTCTTTGGATCACGAAGGAATAATCTGCCTAGCTAACAACTACTATATAGCATACATTATGCTGCGAATATATGTACCCTAAATGAATAGCAATGGCCTCTAAAATTATAAGGTATCCCTTTTGTAGGGTAGGTTGTGAGTTAAAACTCACAAGGATACTAGCAACTAGTTGGTATTGTCAGTGCTTTAAAACCCGGAAACAGCCCAAGGCGAGTACATTGTAGATAGGTCGTCCATGTAAATATTGCGGGAGAATAATATGTATATAGAACACTGAATGAGACCGATGTATACCCAATCCGAATCATTCAAATGCTTGGCCACTCATTGAAATATTTTTTGTCTGAAATTAACACTGTTGGTAAAAATATTAATCATCGTTTGATCAATAATGTTCACTTTGACAAAAATTGTAACCCCAATTATCCAAAAAGACCAAAATAGCCTTGAACGAAAATTCAGGGTATTACAATTCAATCAGATGTGGTTTGATTTATGTGTTCCATTACAGGAACTCTCTTTGGGAGATTTCCTATATCAAGTGGACCATTTGGTCATTAATCTGGACGATCAGCCAGTGGATTAGCTTCATGAACCAAATTGACAATTGTATTGGTCGTAGGATCTTCCCAATGAGAGCTCTTGCTTGAAAACATATAGATCATCTCCACACTCCAAACAATGTGAAGTTTGAGAGCCATGGTTGGACTTCCTTTCGAACTTGGGGCAGAATCAGTTAAGATCGACTCATCCAAACAATGTGAACTTTGATTTGTGGTTTATCTAAGGGCTCATCCACGATTTGGATGGCTCAGAGTGATGACAAGTGTACCATGTGTTAGGAGTTCCCATATGTGCAGAGAAGGAATCTGTAACATATCTCTTTTCTTCCACCTTCCACATTCCACATATTCTTACCTCGACTCACATGATACACCACCAACCCCACAAGCTTACTTTAAAAAATAAATCAACAGTTATGATTTATCAGCAGTCAGTTTTTATTTCCCTCATGGTTTAATTTGTAATTTTTCTGTCATTTTGTTTAATTATTTAAAAAGAAGGTTAAATTTCGTTCCCATATCATGCAAGGTTTAAAGGGGACCGTTATAACAGTATAACAGACTAGGGGCGTTACGGTTTTTTCACCAAACACGGATTTGGAATTGAAAATAGAATTCCAGGAATTGTGATTTCTAAGAATTTGAATTCAAAGAATTGAAATTCTTGTGTTTGGTTGCACTGGGGAAATTACTTGGAATTCCCAATGAATTCTAATTTTAACAGTTTAGACATCTAATAGAATTGAAATTTCTATCCATCTAAATAAGAGAAATATCATCTCATGAACTTAAAGTTATAATGACTGCTATTTTTTTGTCATCCATCAATTAAATATTATCGATGCTAATTTAAAGAAAAAATTTAAAAATATTAATTAAAATTATTTTGATAATTTTTTGACTATGATTAACCCGTGTCAAAATATCAATGGCTAAAGCATAAGTTGCACATGTTGCAACAAATACAGATGTCCATCATCACACTAATAATGGACTAGATTCTGAGCGCGCCATGTGGCACATTATTAGAGACAATAGACCGTATTGATGTTTATCCCATCCCTAGGTGGACCTACATACTAAAAATCAAGTTGATTACTTATTTCTAACCTTTAGATTTGAGTACCCTAAATAATGATAGATATCCCATAGTTAAAAATCAACCCATAAAAGACACGAATCCAATGGTTATAAATCACTAATACCGTATGGATATTTATACCAACCCAAGGTGTACCTACATACTAAAAATAAGGTTGGTTGCTTATTTATAAGCTTTGGATCTTCGTATCCCAACTAATGCTAGAAATCCAATGGTTAAAAATTAACTCATAAAAGACACCAATCCAACGGTTAGATACATCCCTAGGAGGACTTACAAACTAAAATCAGGCTGATTAGTTATCTCTCAACTTGGATCTTTGTACCCCAACTAATGCTATATATATCCCACGGTTAAAAATCAACCCATAAAAGAAATCAATCAAACGGTGACAAATTTGTAATCGGTTGATGATGGACCACAGTATGAGCCACGTGGCACATTAGTAGAGACCACGGGCCATATGGATGTTTGTCCCATCCGTAGGTGGACCTACATGCTAAAAATTAAGTTGATTAAAAATTTCTAACCTTTGGATCTAAGTACCCCAAATAATGCTAGATATCACACGGTTAAGAATCAACCAAAAAAAATACACCAATCCAACGGTTTCAAATAACTAATCTTGCTGATTTTTTATTTATAGGTCCACCTAGGGATGAACGTGAGAGTTGGAGCCCGAAAAAATTCTTTTGAA
The DNA here is from genome assembly GCA_035048495.1 of Euptelea pleiosperma. NCBI lineage: Eukaryota > Viridiplantae > Streptophyta > Magnoliopsida > Ranunculales > Eupteleaceae > Euptelea > Euptelea pleiosperma. The sequence goes on along the minus strand of CM068544.1, from coordinate 8,878,197 downwards.
TCTCTCTGCCCGAAAATAGAATTCTAGGAATTTGAAGTTTCTTCTCCCCCCCTAAAACTTCTAATTCTGGGAAAATCACGGAATTGAAAATATAATTACTGGAATTTGGTCCTCCCAAACATAGAGATTTGTGATTCCAAGAATCACAAATCCAAATCCGGCTTAATTCTGGATTACCAAACAGAGGGGAAAAAACGGGAAAAAATGAAAACTAACGGAATATAATTGGAAATAACGGAAAAAATGGCGCTGATTTTAAAATTTGAATTTCAAATTTTCAAAAACGGAAAATAATGGAAAAAACGAAAATAACGGCCATTTTTTTTTCACAAAATTTTCCGTTATAATAGCGGTTATTTTCGTTATAACGGCCGTTTTTAAACCTTGATATCATGTATGAGGCACATCCAGCTAATTCTATTCATTGACAGACCTTAATCAATCATATTTCATTGAGTCTGTCTATGTTAAACGTACCCCGCAGCAACACTTTGGTCAGGAACCTTCTGCGAACTTTTAAGTCTGTCTATGTTTACTCCCTTTGATGAGGTCTAGGCCTTAAACAACACACCTGGTTCATCGTTTGCGATAACAACACACCCGGTTTGTCATTTATGATAAAAAAAACAACACACCTGGTTTGTCGTTTTGTGCTGCATTTGTGAAACACTTAGGCCCTGCTTGGTTTGCTGCACTTGGGTGCATTTTGCACTTTAGTGCAAATACAATTAATTGTGATGTAATTCACTTACAACTGTTTGGTTCACACCATGTAAATAGATGAAAATGAAGTTTAGCTGATTGGTTGGTAGTGCATTGCAAATTAATGCAATGGATTATTTTATTTTTTGGTTTTACAAAAAAAAATGCACAATAAAATTACTATTGTAATTGTTATCATTGTCGATTTCATTATTACTATTATTATTAATTATAATTATAATTATAATTATTGTTATTATAATCATGGTTTAAAAAATGGCCATTATAACGGATTCAGACCTCCCCAAGTCCGGTATACCATTATAACGGTCCCTTTTAAACCTTTATTATAATTATTATTGTTCTTACTTTATTATTATTATTATTATTATTTTTAATTTTTTTTTAATTTTTTTTTTATTATTGTTGTTGTTGTTGTTGTTGTTGTTGTTTTGGAGGGGAAAGCTTGGGGTTAGGGGACCCCGACCATCTATATCAAAAAGTGTCCGGATCGGGAGACAACCACTTTTGACAACCATTTTGGTGTACCAATATAGAAGATGAATCAATGGCCGATTTTTGCTGAGGATGATCTCCTCAACATATAGATCACCCCCACAAAAAATCAGCACATTCTGAAATTTCTAACCCCCTCAAAAGCAGTTTTCAAGTTACACGGTAAAAATCGACAGTCCATCATTCTTCAACTTCTAAACCAGTCTATGAATATCAGGATGATTTGAATTTTTGTGAGGATGATCTCCTCACTCACCATAGAGGAGATCATTCTCACCAAAAATCAGCCATTGATTCGTCTTCTATGTGGGTATGCCAAATGGTTGTAAAAAATGGTTGTCCCCGACCCTATCAAAAAATAGAAAAGTAAAAAATTAAAAAATTAAAAATTAAAAGATAATAATAATAAATAATCACAGTTATTGTTATTATTATTGTTGTTTTTTGGAAAAAAATTGTTGAGCTAACACAATGCACTTGCTTGCATCAGTTTTTGGGCTGCACTTCCTTGCATCCATTTTGTTAAGGAGTTTGCAGGTGTTTGTTAACCACTTGCACGGCAGTTCATTTGCACACCTCTAACCAATCACTTTCAATCCCAAAATTGCGGCAAGTGAGTGCATTGCACTCAATTTGCTGTGAACCAAGCAGGTCCTTAACCACATTAGGCAGATCTTAGACAAGTGCTCCTGCTCAATCTAGCCTAGGCCAAGGGCCTTGTTGATCGATCACCCATTAATCCGTCCACCTAAGTATGTTTTCTCCCTTTGATGAGGTCTAGACCTTAAACAACACACCTGGTTTGTTGTTTGTGATAAAAAAAACACAACACACCTGGTTTGTCATTTTGTGCTGCACATGTGAAACACTCTACCACTTGGGGTAGGTCTTAGACAAGTGCTCCTCCTCAATCTAGCCTAGGCCAGGAGCCTGAATTTGCTGTTTAGTGAATTTTCAACTGAATTTTTGAAACCCAAAATCGAATAAAACTTGATTTTTCTCCATATCGAATTTTTGCCTTATTCTGAATTACTGACAAGGGTTGTCAGGTATAACTCAACCTCGGCTACTTTTTTAGCATGGGTTGCGGTTTTTTTTTTTATACTCGATCGTCTATCTTACGAGATACAAGTACTTTTTTAACATGGGTTGGTGCTGCTTTTTTTTTTTTTTTTGGTACTTCGTCGTATCAAGGGGAACCCTAAACAAAGTGTTGCTATGAGGAATCGGAGGCTAGAAAATTTATATTTTATGGCAAGTGGTTCTCCCTCTTTTTTTTTTTTATATGTCCGTTATATTTCCGAAAAATGAAATATTCTATAGGTAGCCTGTGACTCTCATTCCATGTTTCACTCTCTTATTGGTGCCCGATATGCTTAAAGTATGCCAAAACTACAAATGACCTAATGACAACCTTATTTCACCCAATTCTCTTATTGGTGACAAAATCCATGCTTAAAAATCACCAGCTAGGGTAAACCATGTTTGTGAATTGGGACGTTGAGAGCTTGTTACAAGACAGAGATCATCATTAACCAAATGTTAGTGGCACTCCGTCACCGTGCCTTGTGGAAGCACGCTGATCATCATAATCATCATCATCATCATAAGCTTTATCCCATCAATATAGGATCATCTATACAAATCCTAGTCGTCAATACAAATCAGGATTATGACAAGATATCTCAAAAGGCTCAGGCTCCAAGGACCCCCTTTTCTGACCTCTCTCGATGTTCGTGCTCGGCCGTGGATTTCATGAATCCAAATACATGGTCGTTGTCAGTGCCCCCAAAAAGTGATGCCAACCACAATTGGGTTCTTGAAATCAAAGGCGAGCGCGCGAACACCAAGAGGTGTCAGACCCATCGCAAAATTGTACACCAGTTGCCAACCTTTATTTTACACGGCATTGTTGACTAAATCATTATATTTGCCTAACAACTACTATATAGTATACATTATATATGCTGGGAATAAAAGCCGTATTCCTAATCCGAACAATTTTTTTGGGAAAAATTTGTAATCGTTAGATCAAAAATGCTCACTGGGATGATCAAGAGAATAGAAATGTTGATGCGATCGTCCGAAATCAATGTGGTACATTTTATTGTCTAGAAGATTAAGTTTGTCCAAACGGATGAGTTTCGGGATCTCGCCGATTGAAAATGCAACTTGACATTCGCATGGTCCAGATCAATGACCGCTAGAGCCAGTGTGTGGTACTCTCGCCATTACTTTTTGATTCTCCAAAATGAAGTTATAATGATGTGTATGAGATACACCATATCACAATCGGTGTATCTCATTCAATTCTCATCAAATCTCCTCTCATATTTCTTGGCACAATAGAAGCCTATAATCACAATTCACTTCTGTTCCCAAAGAGGCCCACATTCTTCCTTTCGGCCTCAAAAGGCCCCCACTCCCACTCCTTTTAGTCCAAAGCAGGCTAGAAACATTAGCCGCCACACACTTCATTGCTTGTAGACTCATAAAGTACAAGTTTATGAAGCGAAAAGATGCTCACATACATCTTGGTCCAATAAGGCCCATATCATTTTTATTGGACCTTCTCGGATTTGAGTAGAGCCCGTAGCTCCTCATTATCTTCTTTCTTCCATTTTCCGGATCACAATAACTTAATTATGGGTTTCGGTCTAGCATAAACCAAAATATCTTCCGCTCAAGGACAAGATATCAGCTGGTTTCGGTAATCCTATACCGAATAAATAATAATAATAATAATAATGTGGGAACATCATGGATCACCATTCTTTATTGCAACCACGTTCCTTCATTGGCAATTATGGACATTGAAGCATTCTTCAAAGGCGATTCAAGTCTAGGCCGATCCTGCTCTGGGTAGGGCGTTCCAGATCGAGATTGACTTAGCAATTGCACACACCTGTTGATCATCATTTTTCAATCAAAGGGACAAATCTTAGGTCGGTGATAGCTAGAGAATCTCACCAATAATAGTTCCTAATTAACCAACGTTAACCTATGACTTAGCAGTTGATTTTTAGGTAAATAAGAACTATACAGAGCGCACAAGGGCGAAGCACTCAAACCTACGACATCCCAACTAGGTTGGCACCCCATATTGTCGTGTGGGAAGGAAGTTCAATCTTTGGCTCATGGAGGAATAATCTGCCTAACAACTACTATATAGTACACATTATGCTGCGAATAAAGGTACCCTGAATGAGTAACAATGGCCTCGTGATTATAAGGTATCCCTCTTGTAGGGTAGGTTGTGGGTTAGGATACTAGCAAATAGTTGGTATTGTCAGTACTTTAAAACCTGGAAACAGGCCGAAGGCGAGTACATTGTAGATAGGCCGTCCATTTGGTACGTGGGGAACAATATACCTGCAGAATAAATATATAGAACCCTGAAGAAGACCTTCAGATTCAAAGCCGTTAGATCAATAATGCTCACTGAGATGATCAAGTGAGTAGAAATGTTGATGCTTTACAAATGGTTTCATGGTCATCAACATGGACCGTTCAAATTGCACGTTCAACGATTGTAAGTGTCTAACCAAGTGCCTTAAGTTGGACTGGTCAATAGAAGATGAGTTGGGATCCGCGGACCTAAATTTTAAATTTTCACCGAAAATCTTGTCCGTGAATCTAATGGTGTTTGACAGTGCTGAGCTGGCATTCACTTTTGCAAAAGCAAAATCACCGTTGGATTCTCAGAATCTACGCCCGAGAGCTTCGGTGAAAATTTGTCGGCAAATTTAGGTCATCGGAACCCATTCCTTAGAAGATTAGGTTTGTCCAACTGGAAGACGTTCAGGATGTCACCAATTGAAAAGGCGATTTGATATTTGGATCGATGGTCTAGATCACTGACCAATAGGGCCAGCGTTTGGATATCCTCGTCATTACTTTTGACTATCCAAAATGAAGTTACTTTATCATATATATTAGAGATAAATTATGCATTGTAATGATGCGCCTGAGATGTACCATATCACCATTGGTGTATCTCATCAAATCTCCACCCATATTTCTTGGCCCAATTGAGGTCCATAATCTCTTTTCATCTTCTCTTGGGCCAAAGAGGCCCACATATCTTTCTTTGAATAAAAAAAAGCCTACCCTCTCTTTCACTCCAAAAGAGATAAGAAGGGGCCTACACACTTCATTGCTTTAGTGCTCATAGATACCAAGTCTATGAAGCGGAAAGATGCGCACAAACATCTTGGCCCAATGAAGCCCATGTCCTTTTTATAAAACCATCTATCTCGAATTTGAGTAGAGCCAGTAGCTCCTCATCATCTTCTTTTTTCCTTTCTCCTGCTTATGACTCAATCGGTTTCGGTCCAGCCTAAACTAAAAATTTCCTCTTCTCACGGACAAGATCTAAACTAGTTTCGGTATTATGGGACGATCATGGATCACGATTCAATCTTCAAAACACTTCAAGAGCGATCCATTTTTTCAAGACACTTTCAGGCTATAGATTTCGACAAACTCACGATGATCGTCAATTCCCATGAATTTGAACGGGAATTAATATTAGAGATAAATAATGCATTGTAATGATGTGAATAGGATACACCATATCAGAATTAGAGATTAGATTTGATTAGGACTTATTAATGGTCCGTAGTCTGGGCCAATCCTGTAATTGGATAGGGCGCTCTGGATCGGAATCGACTTAGCAATTGCACACACCTGTTGATCATGATTTTCCAATCAACAGGCCAGATCTTAGATTGGTGACAGCTAGAGAATTTCCTTAATAATAGTTCCTAACAAAACCTATGAAAAGCCCACAAACTTGTAAGCCATGATCTACATGGTGTGGATCTGAATCGGATCCTCCACACCATCTGGATGTCGATCAACATGTATAGATTTGGACTCGGATCTGGATCTGACCCGATTTGACCCATTTCATGTCCTGTTGCTGGATACACATTTATCATTTCTAGAAAGATTTTGTACGAGCAGTACATGCGCTATGCTAGCTAGTGCATGTTAGCCATACATGGGTGTGTGATTCAAGCACCTGAAATTTGTACGCACTCATACTCACCGGTTCAAGATAGCTTAGGTCCCCAAAACACTGGTTTTCAAATCTGCATTACAGTTCAGAGTTTAAACTTTAAACATCTAAAGCAATTTGTGCAAAGTAGTGTTAGTCATGGTTCAAAGACTCGGCCAATCCGGATCGGGATCGGAGCCCACCGATCCGATCCAAAACTTGATCGTCTAACCCGAGATCACTGTTTCGCAAAGAAGCTTCACTTTGTCTCGGGGGAGATGTGCGATCCCGTTCTGGATCGGAGCCCACTGATCCGGCCTCCAATCCCGAGATTTCGAAGCATGGTGTTAGTTAAGGTGACCTTTTAAAACATTTCACTAAGATAGTGGTCAACGTTAATGGAAATGTGGTCTTTCTTGTAAAAAAGTAGGATCATTAAAGGATATCTTGATCTGGTGATCAGTTCTTAAAAGGAAAAGGAAATTGTATATAATAAAGGGTTGGGCTCAGGAGACCCTCTTTTTTCTGACCCCTATCGTGTTCGTGTGCTAGGCCGTTGGATTCAGTTGTCAGCGCCCAGCTGGCATCCATAAGAGTATAATAGTTTACGTGGACGATCGATTTAGGTTAATTTCTCTAATTAGAAACTCAGCTTTCAAAGATCAAAAGAAAAAGATGTAAAGCAAAGCTCTGAGTGGCTAAATTGATTGAACATAAAGATTCATGTTATGGGGTTGTAGGTTGAATCTTTGACCAAAACTTTAATTTTGACTTGATGACATCATGAGTTCAATTATGAAGGCTTTTATCAATGAAAGGGGAGATCTTTACTCTTAAGGGGCTGACATTAAAAAGGATTCTTAGACTGATCTTTCTCTAAATTGAGAAACCCTGCTAAGGACTGTAAAGATGTAGTGGGTGGAGAAGAATGTGGCTGAAAAAGGAGGGCTTTTTAGTTTTGGATGTTTAGAAGACAACAAATTGGTGAAATGGTGAGTAAATATTTTATGATTTGGGAAAAGAGTGCAGGTTTCATGGATATTGGTGGAAAGAATAATCAAAATTACCAAACACCATTAATTGTGCTTAAATATTGCTATATGATACTAAAATAGTTTAACACAAAGCGTTCGCGTGCATGAGCCCATGCAACATACAAATCGACAAAAGCGACTAAAAATCTATTTCAAAAGAGAAAAGATTTGAGTGCACGAGTGCATGTGGACCTTTCGACAAAAAAAAATAAAAAATCAATCGCCGGTACGACATTTTGTGCAGATGAATGTCTCTTTGCCTTAGATCTAAGTATGTGAACAAGTATGTGAACATGTTTTTTTTATATGTCGTCGTAACGTATGGTATACGTGAAGCTTAGAGAAGCAAAAAAAATTATGTATACGAGAACGTATGTATCTATCTATCTATAGTTAATTATTTTCCATGGCCTCTACCGATGTACATGTACGTGCATGTTTCTTCTTCAGGACTATTTAAGTCGTAACATATGGTATACATGAAGCGTAGCAAAAAAAAAGTATGTATACGAGAACATATGTATCTATCTATCCATGGTTATTTTCCGTAACCTACCGACGTATATTGAGCTTATACGAATGCATGCACATGCATGTGTTCTTCTTCAGGACTATTTATGTATGGACCAAGGTATTCATGGATTTGACGAGTGATGTATAAGTACATTCACATGGTGTACATGCATGCACCATGCATGCATTCATGTTTGTCTCAAATATGAGAAAGATCTCTTGGTTTCTCCTTGTAGTGATTTTTGGAGTGTGTGATGTGATCTTCAACCTTAGGTAACCATCTTTAAGCTCCCCCCTTCACCTGAGATGCCGACAAAGGAAGAAAACAAGAAAGGGCTTATTGTAAAAAACAAACAAAAAAAAAAGTGCTTTTTTAGAACCATCCACCCATCAACACCACTACCACTCCCTTTTTATAACCATCCACCCATCAACACACTCCTAGTGGAAGACTCTCACATAAAACTTTAGTCATTAAAAAACAAAGGAAAAAACACCCCTTCTCTCTTGCTCCTCAGCAGCCTCACAAGTTCCTAAACTTCCATTTTCAATTGGGTCCCTCCTACACTCCCAACTCCATGGTCTTATCCCCTCTTTTTTAACTTTGGAGGACAATCACTAACCCTTTGTAAGGGCACCCAACTCATTCTGTCCCCCCCAGCCCTTGTGTTTTTTTTTTACTTTAATTGCCTTGGCATTTTCTTGTTTTTCTTATCAAAATGATCAGACCGTCCTTAGTTGTTCTCCATATTTGGTGGGAGATTTGCCGGTCTTACGTGGCACACATCATGACGTGGTGTGGATATGATTGGGGGTGATTAGACCCCCATTTCCTTCTTGGTGCTCCACTTAACTCCATGTCCCTGACCTCTTTCGAGATTGTGGGGGCACATGTTTGGCACCATGAACCCTATTTTAGTCATTCCATATTATATTTAGCTTCATCAAGGGTGTTTGGTCATTTAGAGAAGAACGGTAAGGGCAGGCTCCAAGGACCCCTGCCTTTTTCTGACCCCTCTTGGTGTTCGCATGCTCAGCCGTGGATTTTACGAATCCAACGGTGGTTGTCAGCGCCTGAAAAAGTGTTGCCAGTTCGGCGCTGACAACCACCGTCAGATTCTTGGAATCCATGGCAGAGCGCACGATCACCAAGAGGGGTCAGAAAAAAGGGAGTCCCCTGAGCCCAACCCTATTTTTATTAGGTTTAGTTCAGTTTTTTGTGACCCTAGTTAGCAATTCCGAGTGAGAAATGTTCGAGTACAATTTCGATTTGTCGTTAAAAGATGCGTAAAAAAATTCGGCAAAATTAATTTAAAAAATAAAAAGATTAAAATATTGATAACTTTTTATCTTATAAAATAATTTTTCATGTTCAAAACGTAAAAAATGCGGGAATTTTTCCAAAGCATTGAAAAGAACGTTTTTCCGTTCATTTTTCTAAAAATTCCTACAGTTCACGAATAATTCGAGAATTTAGTAACTAGGGTTGTGACATATGTGATGGACCTAAGGGTGGAGCCCCTACGTTTTGTGGTTAAGAAGATGTAGAGGTGGCTCCAATAGATGTGGTCCGAGTTTGATCTCAGCTTACCACTAGAAAATAAAAAAATAAAGATATTCCATGAAAAAAAAACAGGAAACAACAGGATTTGGTGTATAAAGAAAAGGTCAAGCATAATGTCCCCCACATATATGGCTATTTTCAAAGAAGGCCCTCAACTGTACATTATAAGCAGAAATGTCCTTAGATTCTAAATTTATTACCTCCATCATTACTTATGTAAACTTAATTTCTTGTTCATAGATAAAGGGCCCTAATTTATAATAATATCTGAATAAAGGGTTTCTTTTGTCATTATACACAATTTTGGGGCTCTATTTGTTAATAGCCAACTTTATGAGAACCTTTATGATATTTTCAAAAGAATAAATGTCAAGATGATGGGAGTATATGGAATAATGGGAGAGTGATTAAGAATTTAAAAAACAATAAATCCCTTCGCTTTATGGGTCAGGCTCCTAGGACCCCATTTTTCTGACCCCTCTGCGTGCTCGGCCGTGGATTTCACGAATCCAACGGTGGTTGTCAGCACCCCCAAAAGTAAAAAAAAAGTGATGTCAGCTCGAAGCTGACAACCACAGTTGGATTCTTGAAATCCACGGCCGAGCACGCGGAGGGATCAGAAAAATGGGGGTCCCCTGAACCCGACCCTTGTTTTATACCATGCATAATGGAGGGAGGGTGTTGTTTGATAATAGCCATCTTTTTTAGGCCTGTTATGTTATTTACGTAAAATAAGATCCGACTATCATGACGGTGACCCTCTCCAAACCATGCAATCGACAGAGCATCTCATAGATCGGACATGGCCTAATATTCTCAGCGACCGGATGTTTCTAACCGTCTAATCATTTCCGTGCTTTTGAACGACCAGAATTGTCACTGGCTACGTCCATGGAGAAGTCTATACACCAATTGGTGAATCTATAGACCAAATGGTGTTGTTCATCTAATGGATGCGATTATTTTGGGCGACGTCCCGTCGTGATTTCTGGCCAATGTCCCGTCGAAGACATTATCGGTCAATCAGATTATTCCATGGATTGACGTATTTGATGAAGACATTAAAGAGATGGTTTCTAATTTGCATCACGGTGTAACAACTGAACCAAAAATTAATTAAATTTAAAAGCGTAGGGGGCTCCGGGCACTCGTCTATCCACTAGTGTTCTCAGTCATGGATTCCAAGAATCCAACAGTTGTTGATGGCACTGAGCAGCTAGCATTCACTTTTTGCCAAATCAAAACCACAGTTGGATCTTGAAATCCAAGGCCGAGGACACGAGTACAAAGACAAGTCGTCCCTGAGCAAGCACAGGACGTTAATTTCCATTCACGTATTTGGAGAAAGAATATATAACAACAAATATGCAAACACGTGACATGGTTATTTACGTGGTTCCCTCAAGATTGAGGTACATGTCCACGGACTCACACTGAGTCACTATGCTCCGAGGCAAAAGAAACACTCACAATACAATAATGATCATCTCATGAAACTGACGTATAACACCCAAGATGACATTAGGGTTTTCGCAGCTCGACCCGCAGTGTTGTGGCTTGATTTCAACAAAACATAACATGGTGGTGGATATCGAGCATTAGGGAGTACGTACACATAGGATGTCGATCCAAACAACCCCCTAAGTTTTATTTACTTAGCCATATATAAACAACAAAGCAAAATTAAATATATGGTTTTTAGTTTCATGGTGTGCCCAAGTGAAATCCAAATCTGTAAATTTAGAAATCAAAAGGGAAGAATCCGCCATTTTCATAAATGTGAACAAAAATGATTTTCCTTCTGTGAAAAAGAAGGAATGCCAGCTCAGCACTATCAACCACCATTGGATTCTCGAAATCCAAAAATCCGACTCCCATAGAAGTCCTCGGAGCCTGAGCCGAAAAAAAAAAAGAAGGAATTTTTGGCAGAAAGTATCAGTACTGCCGGATTCGACATGAGAACATATCGAAGCGATTACCAAAGTGAGCATATCAGAATTTCGTGGCACTAGGGTTACTATCAAATGACTTTTTTTTAAATTTGAATTAAAGATATATTCCTTTGCTTTATTATCTTTCCATACCTTCTAATTTATCTAAAATTAACTCGGAATATGATTTTTAAATTAATAAGATCTTAATCTTTCAAAAAGAGGAACGTCGTATCAGAAACTTAGAATCTGACGGTTGAAAATTGAAATCGAAGCTTTACGAGCTGATAATCAGCGAATGTCGATCGATGGAATCTAGTTGGTATTCTTCTCTAATGGAATCACGCAATCAGCCTCGCCAAATCTAAAATCCGAACCCAGATAGCTCCATAGTACTGGGCATGTGGTTTAAAAAACGGCCATATAACGAAAATAATGGCCATTATACCGGATTTGGACCTCCACTGTTACGTTACGTACCGTTAAAATGCCCAGAAAATAACGGCCGTTATTTCTGTTATTTTTCGTTATTTTTTCATTTTTTTGAAAATTTGAATTTGGCACCATTTTTTCCATGTTTGGCCGTTATTGCCCCTGAGCGTTATTTTCGTTATAATGGAAAATACCGTAACGGCCCCTTTTAAACCATGACTACTGGGTGAACGCTAAGGAATCTGCAACGTATACTTGCATATATACATGAATTTCTTAATGTAACTTTCGACCGTTAATTATAACAGATGTAATTAACATTACGTATTATAACAGGTCAAGTTATAGTAAAAAATTGCATTTAGCGCTTTTTTATTTTATCAAATAATGTTACGGTCTTGGAGCGTTAGAATTGTAATCGTGTGCGTACGTACACATACATATATACATGCGTACATTACTAGTGCTACGAAATTTGAAACCCTATTAGATATTTGCATGCATCTATATAATAAGTGAGCTCAGTTGTCTCCACTTATAGGCTTCAATAAAGAAGGGCCAAGATCTTATCCCCAATTGGACGGTGGATTTCAGCCATTCACACCCGATTTTGGCAAATTTTGAGTGCCAGTGGCCTGTTCATGAACACAAATATATATCTATACTACTTTAAAGCAACAACCTGGGTTGGGCACGCTCCCCCTACACGGGTTTCAACGAACATTCACCTTCATTAACCGCCACGTGTGCCACCCAGCCATGTGACACAGTTAAATCCCTATTTACTTTCAAAGGTAAAAAACCTTCCCTTTATTAAGGGCCTGTTTGGTAACGCACCGCGGTGGGCAAAAAAATGAACTTTTTTTTATCCTTTGATATAATATGTGGTTCCCGCACTCGCCCAACCTATTTTTGACTTACTTTGATATGTGGGACCCACTCGAATTGAAAGAAAATGAAGTAAGCTGAAGTGAGCTAGCTCATACATGTACCAAACATTGTTAAATATTGATATGAGCAAATATTTAGCCAAGATAATATTCGCCTAGCTAAATATTCGCCGTTGGAACTCTTTTTCTCACGTACCAAACAGACCATAATGTCTCTCTTATAATGAAAAGACAAAACCTGATTTGGAGTACGTCCTGCACAGTACAGGTGTCAATCACGCCTACATCCCTCATTGATGATAATGAGGGACAATCGTATATGCCACATGGCACACTCTTAGGGACCACTGTCGGCATGGATGTTTGTCCCATCCCTAGGTGGACCTATATAAGTCTGTTTAGTGATCTTACACCTTTGGATCTGAATACCCATATAATGCTCAAAATCTACGGCTAAAAATCAACCCGTGAAAGCGACTCCAATCAAATCCTTAAAAATCATCGATAGGCTGATTTTTTTATTGTAGTTCCATCTAGGGATGTGCCAAATATCGATGTATACTGAGTGATCTCTAAGAGTGTGCCACGTGTAAGGTGCTTTTACGTGTAAGGTGCACGTACATCCCACGTGGCGTTCCCCTAGTTATTATAAATTGAATACTTATATTCTTATTCAGGAAAAGTGGATAAGAGAATAAGAAATTTAAAAGTACCAAACTTTTTTCAAACTGATGAATGTCCAACAAATCACTATTTTAAATTAAAGACATTGTTTTATGGTAACGATGGTAATGCCACTTGGCCGTAGGATGAAAATTATAACATTGCCACTGAATTTGCATGGTAGGGAGATTACTTTAGCGGGATGGTAGTGTGATTGATCAGGTGGTCAATGTTGTGATCGTCCAAAATAGTGTTAGGATTGGCTCAGATTCGGGGTTTGCGAATTTTCGAGGCTGCATTCGACTAGGGTTGATTCGAACGAAGTCCAACCTAGTTTGAACGAACATGTCCCGAACTTAGTTAATTGCTTGCATTGCTCTCAGGTTTTGTGGTTCGAATGGAATGTAATATTGTCTGAACGAACCCAGGTCATTCGAACGAACTCTATTTTAGTTCGACCGAGATTGAGGGAATCTATTTTTAGAAACTTTTTGAGTTTGTTTTTCTCTGCGCACGGCTGGTTGTTTCCTAATGGCTCTGGACTCCTTAGAAACCCTAATACATTAACTAAAAGGTTTCTTAGAATTTGGTATGTAGATAGAGTGAAAGTGAGACTATAAAAAGAGATTGAGAGAAGAATCTTGTAAGTGACAATTTCATAGTGAATAACCAGTCATCATCGTCCATGGACGTAGGTTACGATCGAATCACATAAATCACTTGTGTCTTTGTTCTCTATTTGATTTTCTCTATTTGTGGTGTGTTCTTAGTGGCTATTGTTTGCAGTTCGACCAGAGTTGGTTCGAACGAAGTCCAACCAAGTTCGAACGAACATGTCCCGAACTTAGTTAATTGCTTGCATTGCTCTCAGGTTTTGTGGTTCGAATGAAATGTAATATATATTGTCTAAACGAAACCCAGGTCATTCGAACGAACTATAGTTTGGTTCGACCAAGATTGCGGGAATCTATTTTTAGAAACTTTTTTAGTTTGTTCTTCTCTGCGCGTGGCTAGTTGTTTCCTAATGGCTCTGGACCCCTTAGAAACCCTAATACATTAACTAAAAGGGTTTCTTAGAATTTGGTATGTAGATAGAGTGAAAGTGAGATTGTAAAAAGAGATTGAGAGCAGAATCTTTTAAGTGAAATTATCAAAAAAAAAAGGAATCTTTTAAGTGACGATTTCACAATGAATAACCAGTCATCATCGTCCATGGACGTAGGTTACGATCGAATCATGTAAATCACTTGTGTCTTTGTTCTCTATTTGATTTTCTCCGTTTGTAGTGTGTTCTTAGTGGCTATTGTTTGCAATTCGTTTGATCCTTAGGTGTAATCTGCAACATATATATTAGTATTAGAGCAAGGGTTCGAATAAGGGATGGCGTCGAAACATACAAAGGTGTCGAACACGAAGTTTAAGGTGGAGAAATTTGATAGAAGAAATAATTTTAGATTGTGGCAAGTACAAGTTAAGGACATTTAAATCGACAACGTGTATACAAAGCATTGAAGGGTCTGAAGGGCAAGATTGAAGACATGTCGGATAAAGATTGAGAAGAATATGATCTCAAAGCACGTAGCACGATTTGGCTGTACTTGGAGAAGGAAATAACGTACACCATAATGCACAAAAACTCGACAACAATGCTTTAGTCAAAACTTGTAAGCCTCTACATGATGAAGTCTTTCACCAGTAGCATCTACCTCAAGAAGTAGCTCTATGCGTTGACTATGAAGGTACAACTATAAATGATTATCTTAATGAGTTAAATAAAATTTTATTAGATTTGTTAAACGTAGATGTTAAAATAATAAAAATGAAGATAAAGCCCTAATTCTTTTGAGCTCCCTCCCTAACTTGTTTCAGCATCTTGTTACAACGTTGCTCTACAAAAAATATATCATTGAATTAGATAATATTACAGTAGCTCTTCTCTCCCAAGAATATAAGAATAAGATTCCTAGTAATTAACTGTTCTTATTTTAGAAAGGTCTAGCATGTTAAGGGGACATTAGAAGATAAGAAGTTTGAAAAGATTTAAAAAAGAATTTGAATGCTATTTCTATATATTACAAGAAGGGGCACATTAAAAAAAGATTGGCCTAAACTCAAAGCAAAAGAGGAGAAGAAAAATGATAAAACCTCTAATGCGACGAATGTGGTTGAGGAAACTTCAGATGATAGAGAAAATATATTATCAATAACAAATCAAAAAAATCATGCGAGTAAAAGTTAGATTCTTAACTCTGGTTGTTCTTAATTATCACATGTGTTCCAATAGGGATTTGTTCACCATGTACAAGAAAATTAATGGTGGAACAATTTTGATTGGTAATAACATGGCTTGTAAGTAATAAATAATTGGAATCAAGACAATAAAGCTCAAGATCGATGATGAGATTGTAAGAACGTTGACGGATGTAAGACATGTTCTTGAGTCGACTCAGTGAAACTTGCGAATCCAGGTTTGTATGCCAAGTCAACTCGAAATACAATCGAGTCAACTCGGCCGAGTCATAGGTCAACTCGGCGAGTTTTAAAACATAGCCCACAACCACCGACGGGATCGCAACTAGATCACTGGAGGGTGTTACGTCAGAGTTAGCTCAAACTTAGTGTTATGGCACAGCATTTGATCAATCCACATGACAAGCTACATCAAGAGGCCATTTTACGGACGTTAAATCAATCGTGCATCGCACAAATTTTCGCATCCCCGTGAGCCCTGCTATAATTCTTTATCATAGCGCAACCAAGTTGCACCCCCCCCAGGTAATGGAGGGGATCAGTGGGCTCAACTGTTGCACACTCTGTCGAATGGGTCGAGCCGCCGCATCGGGCGTGACCATGGGTGGCTCCACACGTGTGAGCCACCACAATATAGTCTCTATACAATCAGCATGCACCAAACTCTCCATTTCGTTGCTTCTCAATCGCCTACCACTACTATGGTAAGCGCGTGGATCCCACCTTATTGCACTTAAAACCCCTCCCATTGCTGCGACGTGGAACCCACACACTCCCTCCTCTCTTGATGTAAGCCCATCGTTAAATGGATAAATAGGTAAGAGAATATTCAAGTGCGTCACCATGTGGGATTTGGCTGGTTAGGGCTGAGACAACAGTCACGTGCGAGAGAGACTCACACGCTCACATACACACACAAAAAGGCATTTTCTTTATTCCCCCCTCAAATTATTTGGACTGGAGTGTCCCCAAACGCATATAAATATGTGGGGGGATTACCATGTTTTAACTTAGGAGAAACACAAAGATCGGTAGTGTTCAGTGTTCTTCCTCTATTCCTCTCCTTTCCTCCTTGTGACTCCTCTCTGAGTGCAAGCTATCCTTGCTCCTAGTGATTTGTTTTTGGTAAATTCTCTAATTTGCCAAAAATGGAGAACCAGGGATGCTCTAGCAACTTCATCCAGAGGTGCAAGCCCTATATTGCCATGATCTCCCTTCAGTTCGGTTACGCTGGCATGAACATCATCACAAAGGTTTCCCTGAACAGAGGAATGAGCCACTATGTGTTGGTTGTTTACCGACACGCCTTCGCCACCGTGGCCATCGCCCCCTTCGCTCTTATTCTCGAGAGGTAAAAACTAGAAACCAAACAGATCACATCCTCGAATTCGATAAGTATAATCCTTACATGAATCTATGAATGGAGTCTGATTCAATTCTCTGTTGGATTCCAGGAAAGTTCGACCGAAGATCACATTCCCAATTTTCATGCAAATGTTTGTGCTGGGTCTCCTCGGGTTAGTACCTATTCATATCCAAAATGGTAGCCATTTCTGTGTGCAAAGATAATGCTCACTCTGATTCTTTTGTTTTCACAGGCCGGTGATTGATCAAAACTTTTACTATGCTGGGCTAAAATTCACCTCCCCCACTTTCTCCTGTGCCATGAGTAACATGTTGCCTGCGATGACGTTCGTCATGGCCGTCTTGTGCAGGTATTTTTAGATGCATTTCATCATCATCATCGATCGTCGATCGTTACCTTTTAAAGTTCATCTTTTGCCTGACTTTGTGTGGTTAATGGTTATGAAAAGGATGGAGAAAGTAGATTTGAAGAAGGTGAGATGCCAAGCAAAGGTGGTGGGAACTATAGTGACAGTAGCTGGGGCCATGTTGATGACCTTGTACAAGGGACCCATCATGGAGATGGTGTGGTCAAAGCATGTACATGATCATAAATCAGATGCTGCCAATGGATCATCTGACAAAGACTGGTTGAAGGGCTCCATTCTCCTCATTATTGCTACTCTTGCTTGGGCTGCTTTCTTCATCTTACAGGTAAGAAAAAACCAACAAAACTCACCATGCATATATTAATTAAATTTGGTTCCATTAATGAATTTAATTTGACTTTTGGGTCCCATTTTCCAGGCAATAACACTGAAGAGATACCAAGCTCATCTCTCTCTCACAACTCTTATCTGCTTTTTGGGCACTCTCCAGTCCATTGCTGTCACCTTTGTCATGGAACACAGACCCTCTGTCTGGACCATTGGCTGGGACATGAACCTCCTTGCTGCTGCCTATGCTGTTAGTCTCTCTCTCTCTCTCTCTCTCTCTCTCTCTCTCTCTCTCTCTCTCTCTCTCTCTCTCTCTCTCTCAATGAGTTACTAATTAACATTCAAATTTGAATGTGTATAGGGCATTGTATCTTCAAGCATCGCTTACTATGTTCAAGGGCTAGTGATGAGGAAAAGAGGGCCTGTGTTTGTAACTTCTTTCAGCCCTCTGATGATGATCATAGTTGCCATCTTGGGATCATTCATCCTTGCAGAAAAGATTTATCTTGGAGGGTAAATTCCTCTTAACTCAAACCATTTACCCCAAAAAGGATAACTAATCAAAAGTAATTAACCATGATCTCATTAGTTTTCGGTTGTTGAACTAAACTTCCCACCATCATATTGATGGGTATCTGAGAATCTTCACATTATCTGAACCATATTGATAGAAACAAATTTTCACTTTTATTCATATTATTCACAATGGAATCTCTCATGGAATATCACTATCAGAAGAAGAACAAAACAAACTGAAAAGACTGTTTGCTAGCTTTCGGCTTTTTAATATATTTGTTTGATTCACCACTAACTGATCCTTTTTCTTTTGTGGGTGCAGTGTTCTTGGTGCTATCTTGATTGTTGCAGGCCTCTACTCTGTTTTGTGGGGCAAGTACAAGGAATATAAAGAGATGGAAGCCGAGGCAATAACCGAAGCGGTAAAGGGTAGTATCGAAGACATTGAAGCTAATGATGTTGAGATGCAGAAAGCAAAAGCTAACAAGTTCTCTTCCGTTGCCGTCCCCCTCCCAGAACCCCCCATGAAAGCTAACGAAGCACCAAAGGCCTAAACAGTATAGATGGAGAGAGAGAGAGAGAGAAGTGTGAGAGATGAGAGATAGAGGGACTTTTGAGAAGGTGGCCAAGGGTGATCAAGGACTTTTTTGTATTTTCCCATCTACTTTTTTTTTCTTTTTTGTTATGTAAGCTAATAATTGAGAAGAAATTGGAAGAAAAGGAATCAAGAGAATCTCAGATCTCTTTATAATATTTGATTGGGTGTTCCATTGAATAATTCTTGGAATTTTCTTTTTTACACACGTGGCCGAATTGCATACGTCTGATGTCGATCCCACTATGAAGTCTAGTGGTTGACTTGTGGGCTAGTTGCACCCATTTTGCATCAGATGCCTCATCCTTTCTCAATTAACCCCCCCTCCAAGTGAAACTAACAAAGAAAATGATACAAATTGATTGATAGTGTTTGGCAATGGTCATAAGTTTACTCTCAATTGAATTTCGCTTAGGGCATGTTTGATTGCACAGAAAATTTTCCGGAGAAAATACATCTGGGAAATGCCTTGAATGGCTGTTTGATTTCAACTTAGAACAGATATTTCAATCATGTGAGAGAATAAAGGCATATTTTCAGGTGAAAATGAATTCTCACCTATCCGGATGGAAAATGAATTCCGGGCTTAGTAGGGAAAATATACAGATTTAAAATAGCTATCTAACAATGGACAGTTGTGTTGGGAAAAATGCAATTTTCCCACTTGGCAATCAAACACAGCCTTAGATAAGATCATTCATTGTTTGGCCACCCCTTAAACTAACTTTAGTATTAATTTTGAATAATCTTTCCCCTCTCAGAAGAAACAAAATTCTTGTGAAATTTAAATCCCATCTAAACTTATAATTATCTTGTGGGCTATCAAAATTAATGCATGCATATGTTATTTTATGTGAAGCCTGATGGTGCTAGAATTCTGTACATGAAGGCACGACACCACAGCCCAGCTCCGTGCTGAGATGGCTGGGGGTTACAAGGGGTAGTGCACTCCCTTGCCAGAGGGGGATCGAGATTTTTTATTTTCCTCTCAGGACGTTTTCATACTTTTACATAGAGATACAGAAACCCTAGTTTTTTCTTGGGGTTATATATACCTCGGTTGATCAGAGACGATTAATTCATTATATTGTGATAATTTTGTTTTGCCCTGG
Organism: Euptelea pleiosperma; assembly: GCA_035048495.1. NCBI lineage: Eukaryota > Viridiplantae > Streptophyta > Magnoliopsida > Ranunculales > Eupteleaceae > Euptelea > Euptelea pleiosperma. Next base: position 8,858,417 of record CM068544.1, on the reverse strand, counting down.
AGCATTGTGGAAGCTATGTCAGTCCGTGGATGTATCTCGATTATGAGGGAACCACGTAAATCTCTGTGTCATGTGTTTGCATCTTCGTGTTTATTGTTCTTTGTTCCGACAACTTCCTCACTATGATCCAGTACATTTGAAAAATAGACTTCATTTTGAACCATTGATCGCCACGATAAAGTTCTTAATTTGCAAGGGCTAAGGATTCTTCTCTCTCTCTCTCTCTCTCTCTCTCTCTCTCTCTCTCTCTCTCTCTCTCTCTCTCTCTCTCTCTCTCTCAACACTCAATAGGAGGAATCTCACAACTGGGAAACATGTTGAAAGGGTAACAAATTAGGTAATTAAATGTGGTTCGAATACTGTAAACGTGGTACCAAAAGATTTGAATCTTCGAAGCGCCAACATCTTATTTTAGAGCAAAAGTTAGATGCTGTACTGGTTCCATGTCCAACACCTTAAAGTTGGCAAGTTGCTGTGTTACGTTGTTAGGGCGAATACGACCTCCCTAACATCCTCCTCCCCAATCCTATCACACGTAACTTATTACATCATCATATTCTCTCCTGAACGTACGATTGATTGGTGTGCTACTTGATTCCCATATCATAGGTTCGAGTATCTTCGATCCATTGATTGATCGATCGATCGCTTAGAGATAAGAGAATGACATTATAATTTTGTCACCGGTGTATGGGATAATATTGCAGTACTGTACAATTAATTAAATGATTTATGCTTCTCAATTAAGTAACATAAACAAAAGATTATGTTAAGCGACTATATCGTTCAAACATTTTAAAATAATTATAAATACTGATAGAGCTTTCAACCAAGGTTTAAAAGGGGCCTTCATAACAGTATAACGGACTGTGGGCGTTACCGTTTTTTCCTTTATAACGGATTGTAACGCACGGGAAAAAATGGGAAAATAACTGAAAATAATTGTGCTAAAATTCAAAATTCAAATTTTGAATTTCAAATTATCAATAGAATTTATAACGGAAAATAGCGGACATTTTTTTAACAATTTTTTCAGAAAATAATGGTCGTTATAATGGAAAATAACGGATGTTATTTTCTGACCGTTAAAATGGTGCATAACCTAACGGGGGGGGTGTAATGGTCGAGATGAATAAAATATTTCAACATCTGAGGCCTTTAAAGATATGCACATAGTTCATCCGTCACCCACAAATATTAATAAAAAGAAATTTTTAAAATTGGTGTGTGTCATAATAATACAATTCGCTATCGTACAAGTGGACGTACCTATCAACCTGTACTGTCCACTAGATTTTCTCCATTTAACAAAATTCTAGAACAAATCTGTATCATGTGGTTCTAATAGGTTATTAAAATCTAAGGCCCATATCCTATTTAGATTAATATTCAAATCAAAGAAAGTAGAGTGAACCACTGCCTGGTCGCGATCGAATAACCAATCAGAACTTGACACACACAATGGGTTGCTCTCAATTGATTAATAGATAAATATATATTTCAAAATTCTACGACCTCGTATACGCCTAGCAAAAATAAAAATTAAAAAAAATTTGGTTCAAGAGAGAGGAGGAAGTGGGGAACACTAGAGCTCTTAACATAGTGCATATCAAATTCAAAAATTGGATAAATCATGACATGTTTGAAACCCATCAGCAAAACAATTGGGATAATGACTAGAGCATATAAGCCACTACTTGAAGAAGAAGAAAAAAGGTTAATCTGCATGGAAATCACTGAGGAAAAAACACAGGCCATGATTATGCAACATCGATTCTCCACATATATCTTTATTTTTCCAATATCATAAGCCACACTTGGTGTGGATTTGTCATATGACTAGGAGACACCCAACAAAGCAAATTCAATTTCTAGGTCACCCCACTATACCTATATTCTAATCAGCAATAATTATCCATGATCTATGTGACATCTTTGTACTTGTGCTTTGTATTCTTCTTATAAAATATTCAGATTTGGAGCATACCCATTATAAATTAATCAGATTTGGAGCATACCCATTATAAATAATCAATTTTGGAGGAAACCCATTATAAATTAATCAGATTTGAAGAAAATGCATCTCTCTCTCTCTTAAATAATCAGATTTGGAGCAAACCCATTATAAATGGATCCTCTCTCTCTCTCTATTTTCTCTCTCACACACAGACACACCCACCCACCCACCCACTCACCCATGTACATAGACAACCAAATTTCAACAAGTTCATTTTCAAAACACTTGAAAGGAATTGGTACTATTCTATAATCCATAGAATAGTATATGATGTTACCAATGAATATATGGACTCAATCCATATTATAGTATGATGTCACCAATTAAAATATGGACTCTTTCTCTCTCTCTCTCTCTCTCTCTCTCTCTCTCTCTCTCTCTCTCTCTCTCTCTCTCTCTCTCTCTCTCTCTCTCTCTCTCTCTCTCTCTCTAACACATCGACACACTCACTAAAAAGTAAGTAATTTGGAAAAGGAGACCATTTTCATAATGGTTGAAAAGAACTTAGTGTTTTAATTATCCATAGTAGTATAGTATGATGTCACCAATTAGAGAATTTTTCTTTTCTTAAACATATAACCCACCATATCAGATTATTCTTTGAGGTTGCGTCACTAAATGTGTCACTTGAGAAACAAAACATCTTTTCTTTTCTTTTTTCTTTGTGCTTCAAGAACCTGAAATAAACAATGAGATTACTTTGATACATAACGTCATGTGGGTTGGTTTGCAGAATGTTGTGGCATTTTGCTTTGGATGCTAAGTGTGTTGGATTAGCAATATCCTTAAGAACCTAGCTAATAGTGTAAAAGGGAATTGGAATAAAGAATGGTACAATCTGAGATCATGGGTGTGACCAAGCACACTAACTCAAACCAGTGATCCACAAGAAAATTTTAATGCAAAGTTGTTCTAAAGGTGATGAATCGTGCATTTTACATGCTCATACCTAAACCACCAAACTTAGCTTCACTACAAGAAAACTAGGTTTTAGCTAACTAGGTTTTAGCCACGGAATTTTAGCGGCGGCCATTCGCTATAAAGTCCCTTTTTGCTCACTTGCGCTAGTGATCCATTTCGGTCACTCGCCCTTATACACTTGACAAGTATCCTGACAACTATTGCTTTAAATTTTTGAAATTTAAAATTTTTAGAAAATAGTCTTGTCAAGGTTGTAGAGTACTTGTCAGGTGTACATGCATTAGTGTCAGAGATGGGTCACTAGTGCAAGTGACCAACAATAGTAACATTGATTAATGATGATTCTAGGTCATTTCGCACATTATACATGAGCACATGTGTACGAACTTATCTCTAAGGGTGCGTTTGGTACGCGTGCAAATCGGGTGTGCAAGTACGTTTACGCGTGCAATCATTTTCCACGCATGTTTGGAACGCGTGCATTCAGTGACATGCACACGAGCAAATGAATGTTCACTCTCTTTAACAACTAATAAACTATCTCACCCCTTGAACAATCGTTTACACAGCCTCCTTGTGCAAACGATTGCATAAGGTACAAAAGCCAAATTTTTCTCAATCAAGCCTTGTCGTTCCCAAAATAGCAAAAATAATGGAAAAGCTGCGCTGAAATTCAAATTTTCAGAATTGAATTTCAAATTTAAAAACAAAAAAAATAAAAAAAAAATTAACGAAAATAAGAACCGTTTTTTTTACAATTTTTTTTTAGAAAATAATGGTCGCTATTTTCATAATAAGGGGGACAGTTTTAACGGTACATAATGTAACGGGGGAGGTCCGAATCCATTATAACGGAAGTTATTTTCGTTATAACGGCCACTATAATGGATTCAGACCTCCTCCGTTACGTTATATACAGTTAAAACCTGAAAAAATAACGGCCGTTATTTTTCCATTATAAAGAAAATAACGACCATTATTTTCTGAAAAGAAAATTGTGAAAAAAGGCTGTTATTTCCTGTTATTTTTCTTTTTTTCTATCTTTTTGTTTTATAAAATTTGAAATTCATGTTCAAATATGTGGGGCCCACATATTAAGTATAGAAAATTCTTTTTTTTTTTTGGTTTTAATATGTGACGCTCACATATTTTGTGCTTCCCTAAGTGAGCATGCCTTATTACATGTTCATATGAAATTTAATTTGCATTTTTTCATTTGCACATGCGCGCGAACCAAATTGTAGTAAATAAGAACAGTGTGTAAATTTTGAAATTTGCATGTGCAAAGTTAGTGCAAACCAAATTCAAAAAACTAGGGTGGGTGTGCAAACCATTGCATGCACAAATCATTGCACCTCATTGTATTAAAAGTGAGACCCATATGATGTGAAAAGGAAATATTTTGTGGGACCAACCCCAATTGTAGAAAGGGACAGGATATTGGCACCCACCTTTTTACCCTCTATGTCCACTTAAAAAAAAAAATTTAAATGACAACCATGTCCCTACTCATTTTCTCTCTACACCCACTATTTTAACCCAAAAAACCAAAAATAAAAAGAGAATCTCGTGTGGAGGGGAAAACAAAGCTACTCAAAGATCGCACCACTGATATTTGTTAAAAAGTGCTCATTTTAAGCCACTATCCTTTTAGCGGTGTCACATTCTCCTACTTAAAATTTCTCTTTCTGTCGACTTTTCAACGTAAGAGTTTTTTCAATTGCGTAGAATACATTCTTTAGATGAAAATCAATTATTCGTATGAAATATACACATTTCTGATATTCTAATATAAAGTCATTTTGATTAAATCTCATTACGCGCTTCAGTTATCACAGGGACACCATTTATTTTGATGGATGGCAAACCCATAACTAACCTCTAGAGCCTATGACCAAAGTTAAATAACCAACAAGCTAAAGACAATAAGCTATAGGTCGAATGCGGATAGAGTCAGGGGATCTAAGAACTAGAGAGACGACCAAGAGAGTAGGAGAGTCAAACCACGAGAAAAGAGACTAAGGAAATTAAAGCATAAACAACTAACACAAGATGAATGCTTGTTCAGTTGGTGAAGATTGCAAAAGATCAAGTCAGAAACCAGGGTTCAAGATCCTTTGCTAGTATTTTTCTCTCATTTATTTCTATTTTCTCTCTCCCCTCTCTAAACCCTTTCTCATTTCAATCTCAATCATCATATCCTCTCTCTCATCACCATCACTCTATCCCATGGCCCACCTTGGCCAATCATCACCACCCATCTCTCACCAACATCTTCACCATCCGATCATCCACCCGCTCATCTATCCGATCAACCACTAAATTCCCATCATCACACCCATTCACCATGCGATCGCCACACAATCTACAAGATAAACAGTTATCCAAAATAATGTGATTTTAACATGTATGGGTTGTGTGTCTATCAAGGGCCCACCATAATGGATGGTCTAGATCACAAATGCATTAGAAATGTTGATTTTTCAAAACATAAAGATTTTCTCTAAGATTGAAAAAGATTTTGGAAAGATATAATTGGTTTTGATTTAAAAAGAAAATCTTTTATAAAAAAAACGTTTACTTTTACATAAGAGAGTTGACATGTGGTTTTGGAAACTCATAAGCTTGAAACAAGTTAAAAAATAGTAAAAGGCCCGTGCCCGCGGCACTCTCCGACAAAAGCGTTTGCAAAAATTTGGTGCCTTCAGCACTCAAACGGTATAACGGACTGGGACGTTACCTTTTTTCCATTATAGAGGAAAAAAAGGACAAAATGGGAAAAGAACAAAAATAACAGTGTTAAAATTTAAATTTTTAATAAATTGAGGTCAAATGAGTGGGAGTGAATGAATAAATAAAGGGGATTGAGTGACTGAAATCTAACCGTGCACATTAGATGGATGGATTTGATCTCAACCACTCTTTATCTTATGAAGCGAATAAGATAAGAGAATAGTATGTGTGTGGGTGGCCGGCCTGTGCCCGCGGCACTCTCTGACAAAGTGTTTGTCAAAATCGGGTGAGAGTTAATCTCAGCCATTGATATGAAGCATAGTGGATCTCAGCCACTCATTATTGAAGCCATATAAGATAAGAGGGGGTATAAGACAACCACTGTCACTTGTTATATAGATATTTCATTTACAAGAAAAGTCCAAAACTTTGAAAAAAAATAAAATTTATTATAAAAAAAAAAGAATTTTGTCCTAAAGAAACTTTCCAAAAAATAATAAAATGTGATCTTAAAATTTCAAAGATAGTTTTTGGAATAAAAACATTTTTAAAAAGATGGATAAGCATTCACCCACAAATGGCACTTTCTCCCTATAAAAAGCCACTCATGGCTTATTCCCCTTAGGTTTCCCCCATCTAATTTTCATCTCTTTCTTACCTTCTCCCCTAGAACAAAAAAAGGGTAAAATAAAAATAAATCGGCGTCTCTCCCTTCCATTCTCCATCGAACGGCTCCATCATCTTCTTCTCAACATAAGTCCAAGAACCATGGTTCACTCTCATCTTCTCCTTCTCTATCTAATATCTTCTTTTATTACTTTTTAGTTAAATTTTTTTTGCTTTATTTCTTTAAGCATTTTAAATTCAAGCATTTTAAGTTACAATTTTTTTAACAAATGAAGCATATTTTGGCATTTTATTTTCCCTTATTGCATATTCATTTTAATTTATTAATGTTGTAGGTAATTCCCTTCATAAAAAAAATATTTTAAAAATTATTTTTCATCATTCTCATCTCCACCATTTTCACAATTTCCTTGCTTGCTTTCTTTAATGTTACTTCTCTAACTCGAGTGTGGATTCGACATCCGACTTATCCTGTTCGATCAAGAAATAAATTTTGCAGGATTAAAGAACTGAAAAAATAATGTTGATTTGAAAGTTATCCATGCCAACGATCGGAAAAACCTTATTTCAAATGGCGTCATTGCCACTCGAGTGTGCGGGAAATGCAAAGAAGAACGCAAGTATTCTTTTGAAGTGCTAAATAAAAAATAAAAAATTAAAAATTAAATTATTTTTTTAGGGACAATAGTACTTTTTTTACATATTTTTTTATGTCTTGGAAGGTCGAGTGCAACTTGTAACACTTTTGAACTTATTAATATTGATTAGATGTGTGTTCAAGGGTTTAACAACCCTTAATTAAGTTAAAAAAAAAAGCCTCGGATGGCCGGGCGCAACTTGTAATAACTTAGGATATTTTCTTTTTTTTTTTAATATTTACTGCTAGATCTTGTTATAGGGTTTGCTAGAAACCCTATATTAAGTGAAAATAAAAAAATTCAAAAAAATAAGATTTATATTCTCTGCACATTTTTAGATCAAATCGGAAATTTTCAATTTTTTGAAAGTTTTCAAAATTTTGAAATTCTACAAAGTTAGGGTTTCCAAGATTAGACACTTTCAATTTGAGAGAATTTATATCTTTAGAGATCCTCTAAAATTGGAAAAGTCTGAAAGAAAAAATAACCCAAATTTAGTAGAATTCTAATTTAGAAAAAATTTTAAAACTGAACGGGATTTCAAAATCTAATCTTTTTTTTTTAAGATTTCCAAAATTCGGGGAACAATTCAAATATAGAAGTTTTCCAATTCAAAAACTTCTAAATTCGAATTCCAACCCAGATTCGGAAACTAATTCAAAAACTTGCCTAAATTCAATGTTTGATCCGTGAATCCTACAAAAGGCAAGAATTTTCCAAATCAAATCCCAAACCTTGACATTTAGATCTAATTTACAGGAACACAATCCAAGAGTGGGTAGGGAGCGAAAGCTCAAAGAGGAGGAGTCAGGCCCAAGCCCATTTGGATACCCTTCCCTATCCCACGGAGGCAACCCCGTGGCATGGCCCACGGGAAGGTAAGAACATTTCCTCGCCTTAAGTGCGATACTAAGCAATTGGGTGAATCAAAGTGCCGTTTGTCTATTTGCTTTCACAAAAACTAATTCGCATTGCGTGCATGGCCGCTAATTAATGCACCCTAATTGAGTAAACCTAGCTCTTCATTAAAATTGGTAGGATTTTATCACCCACCTCATCACTCCAGCTGAGTTTGATCCCCAAGATCCATTAAATTAAAAAAAACAAAGAGCTAGGGCCAAACTAGATCGGTGTTCTAAGACACCCCACCAATTAGTAATTCCTTCGATCCTAGGTCGAATAAGTCCATGAACGCGGGTCACTGTTATCTAACACACCCATAGGTCCCTACTACTCCCTGGTGACTTGTTCGTCACCTAATTGTTCTACCATGCAGAGGATAGCTCCATATTTTTACAATTCGGCCTTACAATTTCCCTTCCTAAGGCTCCTTCTATTTTACCTTACTGGTGGATTCATCCTCCTAGGGGCGTTATCAAAATCAATTGCGATAGTACTTCTCATGGTAATCCAGGAGTTGGTTGATTTGGAATACTTGCACAGGATGACCAATCCAATGTTGTTGGAGTGCTGATTGGAGGTCTTGGTGTAGTTGTAAACTATCTTGCGGAATGTCATGCAATCGTCAAGGGAGCGATCTTTGCATCAACTAAAGGCTGACGGCGTATATGGATTGAATCAGATTCTGAATCTGCTATCAACATCTTCAACAAAAATGATATTCCTTGGAGAGTTAGAGCCTCTTGGAATTCTATCATACATCATTTTGATTCAATCCTTTTAACTCATACATGGAGGGAAGCGAACTTTGGAGCTGATCACTATGCTAAGCTTGGGGATAATCTCCCTAGAGGGTTTCGTCAACACTGGGATGCTAAAATGGACTTCCTTACCTCTTTGGAAGCTCCATTTACGATTTACTATCGTTTTTCTCTTTGATTCCTCTTTCATGTAATTTGTTTTTGATAAGTGGTGCCCCTTAGCATCACTTACTCTTCTTTATACATTCCTTCTTTGCTATACACAAAGCATTTAGCAAAAAAATAGGATTAGGAACACAACCTACACCAAGTTTTCTCTAAGAACCATACTTGTAAGCACTCGACGGATCCAGCTAAGTTGGGCCATACTTAAGATGGCCGATGTGCCGCACATCTATCTAGGTTATAGATTCTAGATAAGCGAACTTGTGTCAGTACTGAACGGATACTTGCGAGTGCATCCTGGTGAGAACCTACGAAAGAAACAGTTAGTTCAGCAGGTAACAAAAGATAAACTAGTGGTCCACCCACTGTCATAATCTACCTCAGCCCACAAACTAAAAAGATATATCTGAAACTACTATGTTTGTTTTAGACATAGGATTATCTTGTTTGCTCTTTGTCTGCATCATATAGAATAGCTAGCCTAGTGTTATCATGTGGCAACTTTTTGCCAAGTCTTAGGCTTAATTTTTTAAGCATACGCCCATTTGGATTTGATCCAATCCAAGATTGATTCGATCTGAGAGTCAGTCTACTGCACCGATCTTTCACCCACTCTATCTCCGTCTCCTCCCTCCTTTGAGAGACTCCCATCTCTCTGATGGCAGATGAACGGACTCTATTCGAGACCTACAATAATTTCTATGAAGATCTAGTTGATAACTCCCAACACTGGTATTGTCACGCCCCGAATCTGGGCACCTAAATTCGACCCGAATGCATATGGATCAGTCCGTTTACCCAAGATCCAGGGTGTGATAAAAAATAAAATGTTCAAGAAAAATAAAGAAAATATAAAGAATCACCATCGTGATTGATTACGAACAGCTCAGCTCCAATAGTCAAATTAATGCGGAAGCGTAAACAAGTTATTACGGTGAAATAACCAAAGTCAAAACCAAAGTCAAATTTTTAATTTTTGTCAAAATCACTAATTTGGGTCTCTATAATTACCTAATATTTATATTAAACATCTTTTGTGAAAGTATTTAAGTCAAAACACTTGTTTAAAATAGTTTTGAAATTTAATTTTCGCGATTCTAGGAAAACGGTCAACTTTTGGTCAAAATTCAAAGTATGTTAAAAAATTATTTTCTTCAAGGGTTTTATTCTAAAAATCATAAGATACAACTTTAACAAAGACACTTTGGCTAAAAATAATATTTACAAATTTTTGGAGTCAGTTCTCCACTCTCAATTTAGCCCTAAGAGTAACCGTCAAAAATAGGTAAAAGTAAGATTTTTCATTTATATTAATTTTTACAGTTTTGATCCGAATCCAAATCAAGCAAATAACATATGGGTTTTAATCTACTCAAAATAAACTAAATTTATATGTAATAAAAATCATATAGTCCTATTTTACAACTTAGGAAAAAATTAAGACAAATGTTTGTAAAAATTATATATTTTGCAGTCAGGCAGTTCTAACCTTCTCTTAGTAAAATGGCTTTATGGAATATGTCCTATCGAATCTATCGACATACTATATATGGATGAAAAGGTAACTTAAAAACCTACAATTTTCCTATTTTCTCCTTAATCAAATTCAGTCATATAATATATGTAAAAATTGTTTAAAGTCAAAATAAGGGTGCTAATTGTGCAAAATCAGCACAGAATTTTTAAGATTAGTGCCAAACTGCACCTACTTCTATAACTCATAAAATTATGAAAAAATTCATTCAAATACTACATTGAATTATAGTTCCAAACTAGAATCATATTAAAATATTACTGTATGAATATTTTATAAATATTTCCGTATAGGATGTCAGAAAATTCTAACATGCTAAAAATAAAAGTAAAGTGACCAATTCAAACCATTGATGGTCCCAACGACCCCAATCATGAAAAAAATTCATTATTACATCATTAAAACTCATAAATTATTTAAGCATTAAAATCTCTTCTTCAATTTCTGTGCCATCAATCGACTCTGTCTCATCCAAAGTATTCTCCCTAACGAGATCAACAAAATCTGAAATATTTTAGTGTAATACCATGAGCGAGAGCCCAATAAAGTACAACGAGTACACAAAATAATAATGACAATCCAATCATAATTATTGTAGCATGTTAATCACCATATCAATAAGAAGATTAACTTGTTCAAAAACATACAATCATGATGATAATGATGCTAAATGCACTATATTTCTTATTTCTTCCCACCAAGGACAAAGATTCCATTTCTTCCCACAAAGGGCACCGAATTCCCACCAAAGACAAAGATTTTCAACCGAAGGCAATGATTTCCCAACAAGGGTGACGATTTCCCACTAAGGGCAAAGATTTTCCCACCAAAGGCAACGATTTTCTACAATAAATGTAAAAAAAAAATATGAATTTATGATGCTTACCCATATATGATTAACAAATAAGATTAAAATCTCAAAAGAATACACCAAAAATACCATATAATCATTAACAATACTATAGTAATTGATGAATATATTTAACATTGTAGAGTGTACTTACCTTAATGGAGAGTTGATCTAACTCTTGGTCAAGGCTGAAGATCCACGACTTTTAATCATTTAAGAGAAGTTGAAAGTAGGGTTTTTCCGTGTCGTTGGTTACGAAAATCCTGGAATCAACAAGATTTGTAATTGATCCGAAACTTTTAACCTGTAGAATGAGCAATTTTGCACAGTGGCATGTGTCAGATGTCGATCCGCACTCGGGATTAGTCGGATTAGCGCGAATAAGAACATAAAATGACCGATAATATACAAGAGAAACGTGAAAGGATGAGAATGGCGAGTCGAGATTAAAAACACATCCAAGAGATCCAGAAAATACTAAAATCATCAAAATCAAATTCCATTAATTAAACTGTTGCTTACATGAAATAAACGACAGAAATAAATAAAGCGGTAAATCTATTCTAGAAAGCATGTAAGAAAGCATCTAAAGAGAACTTTTAGAGAGAGAGGAAGAAGGTAGAGAGAGATTTTTCACACCTCGGTCGTTTACCGGCCGACAAGGTAGAGGTGAGAGAAAAACTCACCCTTTTGCATTCCCCGAACGGAGTCGGCGGTGGAAAAAAGCGATCAGCCTGGGGAATGTTGCTAGAGAGAGTGGATTCCCAAACTCTAGAGAGAGAAAGTAAGGGAAGAGAGAAGGTAAGGGAAAGAAAGCTAGAGAAACATGAAGTTTAGAGAGAGATATTTTAGAGAAAGGGCTAAGATAAGAGAGACAGAAAGAAAGAATGGGTTAGAGAGAGAAAGCTTCCTTCGACTTACCATTTGAGGAGATGGATCGCTTTCATGGAGGAGAAATGGGAGCCCGACCGGATTGGAGTGCTTTCTGATGTGCATTGAGATGGCGAAATCATGGGTCGCGGCCAAGCCATGAAGGTGGTGACTGGTTGTGGAGGAGCACGTTTGCAAGCCGATCTTAGGTGATTGGCAGCTTGCCGTGAGGTAATCCGGCAAGAGTATGGTGGTCCAGGTTGCTGTGTTCACCCTTTTAGAGCAAGGGGAACGACTTGAGTGTATAGGCCGAACAATGGTGAAGAAGGCGATTGACTGTTGGTGCATGCAAGTGGTGGTTCCGGCCAAGGTGCAGGCCTACAGTAGAGGGGCAAGGTAGCAGGCATTGATAGAGGGCGAGAACACTTCAGGGGAGTGCCCACGATCCAGATCTGAACTTGGGATTGCAGCGAGATGAGGGCATAGCCATGAAGGACACTTGCTGGTTCGGATGGCTGGAGTTGCAGGTTTTGCAACTCCGGTCAAGAAGAAGTAAAAGAAGAAGAAGGAGGTGAAGGGTTGAAGCACTTACTAGTGAAGATGGGCCATGGACAGAAGAGGTGCGGGAAGAGATGTTGCAGCCAAGGAGAACTTTGGAGGAACCTTTTATAGCCCCTCACCTTGGCAGCAACGTTGTTGGTGTTGGACGTCCGAAAATCGGGAGGAGAAAGCTTCGGTGGTGAGGGCAGCATGCAGGCGAAGTTGCACGGAGCAGCAGCAGGTGGTGGCTGAGGAGAATGGAGATGGCCGGAGTTGCTGCCTGCAACTCCGGCGAAAGAAAAGTAAAGAAGATGAAGAAGAAAACGAAGGAGGGGGAGAAAAGAAGGAGAGGCGATGGAGGAGAATGGAAAGGGGGAGAAGGAGAAGCCATTGGGGGAAGGAGAGGAAGAGAGGGGTTCAAAAATTTGGGAATTAGGGTTCCCCTCGGGCTCCCCCTCTTTTATAACCTTCCATAATGGAAAATAGTTATTTTTTGAAATAAAAAAATATTATTTTTTTTTTTTAAGTAAACCTTACTTTTCTTTGGGGAATTTCCCCATTTAGTGGACCCCCGATTTTTTTAATTTTAATTGAAATTATTTTAAAATTCATGGGGTCCACTAAATGGTCGGACAGCGGGTCGATGATGATGGGCCCGGCTATTGGCCCACATGGATTGATGATGTTCATCATCTCATAAGATGATGTGACAGACAATCTGATGGCGATCGGATGGATGGTGACTTGATTGGGACCCAGATTGGTAGATCGACGGATCTAGAGAGATCCAACGGTCAGAAAGCTAAGGGAGATGAGACAGAGCCAATGGGCAGGAGTTCTGGGGTTAGGTCAGTAGATTCGAGGACTGGGAGATGAAGAGAGAGAGAATAAGGAGAGATGAGAGAGAAAATATCAGAAAATGGAGATAAAAGTATTGGCAGAGGGTCTGGAACCCTGGTCTTCACTGTGACCATCCTCACGCTTCTCCAGTAGAGTAGACTATCATTCCTTACTGACTCATGTGGCTTTAAACGCTTTGGTCCGTCTCTTAGTCATTGGCTCTCCTGCTCTCTTCGTTCTTTGGGCTGGCTTTTTGGTCCTCTTATTCAGCCCATATTTAGCCCATATCTTCTAGTCATAGCATGTGGGCTCTTTAAGCTTTGATAATGGGCTTTCCTGATCGATGTGGGCTCGCAAGTCTCAAGAATTGTCCCATCGGGGTTTCCTGCGACAGAAGAAGCGTGTAATGAGACTTTATCAAAACGACTCAATGTCTAGACTTTCGAAAATATGTTTAATGCATGCAAATATACCATTTCGTCCAGAAAAGTGTGTTCTACGCAACAAAAGAGACTCTTACATAAAAAAGTAGATAAATAGAGCATTTTAACGTAGGAGAGTGTGATAACGCTTAGAAGATAACAGTGGAAAATACGCACTTTTAAGCGAATATCAGAAGTCAAGATGCAAAAACTCTATCTCACATAAACTTAGAGAATCGGCTAATTTTTGTTTTTTAATTTTTCTCTCTTGAAAAATAATGTTCTATCATCTCCAAGAGGCTTATGTCTTCACCCTTATTTATAGGTTTTTAAGACCATCGACTTTCCCACCTAGCCGATGTGGGACTAACATTCTTAACAATTAATTAATAGTAATTTTCGTCACTTTCAAATAGGTAAATTTATCAACATATTAAAAGTCTTATTTTAGATTACTAATGAGTTAGAAATGGGCATAAGACCCATAGGTATCAACTAGGCTTTAATTATGATCATTTTTAGGCCCAAAAAGTCTATAAATTTGCCTTAAAGGCTCACATCAATAATTATAATTCAGCTAACATACAAGTAAACATTAATGCTTAATATAAATAAATAAATGACCATAATTTTTTTTGTCAAAATACCCTGAAAAATATTCAGGGTATTACAGGTATACCAATTCTGCCTATCATCATGACACTCCAGTCTCGCACACTTTCATAGGATATGAAGATAACGGAGATCCAAAGTCCAAATCTCTACTTCAGGAACTTAAAAACTCGGTCTCCGCCCTTCGTGTTGCGGTCCAGAAGCCTATGTATCACTCCAACTCTGTGGGATATTTTTCTCATGTCCAGGAAGAGGCATGTACTTTTAGTACATTTCAACCTCCAATGCAGAGCTCCTACAATAACAGGTATTATTCGAACACTAAGAGTCACAATAACTTTTCCTGGGAACAACAATCTTTTCCCCAACAGCAACTCCAACAAGATGCGCATCCTTCCGAGTTTCACCAACCATATGGACAATATGATGGGCAATATTCCCCTTCGCAGTACCAGCAGTTTCCATGGACTGACTATTATGATCAACAATGGGGCCCTCAAGATTCCTAGAGTCAGCAGATATTCTCAGACTCACTTCAGCCCTACCACTATCATAATCATTCGTACTACAATCACGAATTGGTACCTCAGCTTCCCTTAGCTGAACCTCCACAGTCTGCTACCAAACCTAGTCTACAGGACTTTCTCTCTCAGTATATCAACCAACAACAATAGTCAATGGAGAGCTTGGAACACCATCTAGGTTAGTTAAAATCTGAGAGCAAGAAAGTCAACATCCCCAGTCAACCTATAGCTTATCCAGAGGGAAATGACCTGGCCACTGATTATGAGGATGATTCGCAAACCATGTCCTAGTACCAGAATTTATAGGAGGAAATAGAGGTTGTTACAATCAATGGATCATGCAACAACATTGATGAGCCAGAGTCTCTATTTTCGGTGCCCTTAAAAGCACCAGCATCTGAAACTAGCACAGAGGAACCCAGTTACAAATTTACCTCTGATGCTTCTACTTCTACACCTGAAGTAGACATTCCAGACACTGAGCTGTATCTAGATAGTACCATCCCAGTTGTCCTGGTTCAACCGTTCTTCATCATTGTTGATGCGCACATCGGGTGTAGGGATGAGGACGTGTCGATGGTATTTGACAACATCAAGGCAGAGGTTACCATTTTTCCACAGCCAACCAACGTCGACATTGTCAATGAACCGTGTGCCATAGAGAGTCTACTTCTGGACTCTCCCGAAGAAATATTAGCCAAGTGTCAAGTACACTCTGAGCCTGACTTCAAATTGGAGTCAGACAAATATGGATTTATTAATCTGCTGGAGTCTGCTCCATTCAGATACATTCCCGCTAAACTCAATGAATCTGCGGCTCTACTAACCATGGTCAGAGAACCCACTACCTCTATCCTCTCAATTTTTACTCAGAAACTTCAATCCCACCCTGCTGAACTAAATATTTTTGCGGGTCTTCTTAGAAAACTTACTCTCCCTCTCTCAGTCTACACTGAGAAAGAGCTTTTCTACAACGCCATACCCAGGCAAGAGATAGGATAGCTGTTTCAACTCTACCTAAAGAGATGAGAAGACTGACGATTAACTCAGTCTCCCTGTGTTTCAACCTGGTTGGGGGTACAACTCAGTCTCCCTGTGTTTCAACCTGGTTGGGGGTACTTGATGTACCCCCGTCATGTCTGGCTGAAAACGCAAAACTTAACACATTCGGAAAGGTAATTCTAATATTCCTAGAGTTACGTGAGTCGCATACATATATTATTGTCAAATTTCTTTGGACATGCAGGTACATTCATTCTGCAGATCATCAGGTACCATACAAGGTCCAATTTATGCCAAATTGGTAAAACTCTTCCTAAACTCTTGCATCATGAATTATCGATCTTTCATCTTGTTATGTCCCGGTCATGAGCACCGAGGACGGTGTTGTATTTTGGTTGGGGGTGGCTGTCTACCAAAACTCATGTTTTGCTTTTAAAGAGAGAGAACCTTATATTTTTTTGTATGATTTCCTGTAATTTTTTGAAAATGCCCTGACTTGATTAGCGAAAACCTACCATTAAGTCTATTTATTGAAAGGGATGTCGATTTTGAAAAATCACTTGTTAGCTCTTAGTTTAGTTTGAAATACAAACAGTACTACAGTGGAACTCAGTTTCAGCAAAATTTTCACAAATCAACATCAAAAATATCTGAGGTTTAAACTATCTAGAGATCTATGGAGAATAATTGTGGAGACCTAATCCAGTGAGCTTTTGAGTTTTTCTTCATTTCTGAGGGTTATAAAATAATTGAGTCACAAGATGACTCATCATTCTTTGACTCCCCAATTATTTCGTCGTAAGATCTCATTAACCCTTGCCTTGATCATAGAACTTGGAGTGACGTCAAATTTGGATTATTACAAAAAGAACATTCTCTATATCCATTCGAGACATCACAGATGAAAATACAAACCCTAGAAAATGTAGGCAATCTTTCTAACCAATCAAACTTTTTTAACTTACCTAATATCTACACCGTTAGAAACCCTTTTGAGCCTTTTGATAAAAACCTTTTTTTGTTGACCCATCAACCAGAAACCCAATCCCGAGAAGAGTTCAACTCAAAAACCATTTTTTGAGAGGAATAACGGAGTTATTGATAAGACCACACCATAAAAAAATAGAAATCAAGAAAAGAAAAGAAAAGAAAACATATGGTTCAAGTTGAAAGGAAACATGAAAAGAAAGAAGAAAGAAAGAAAGAAAGGAAAAAGAAGACTGATAGAACAACATCAAAAAGACAAATCAGTTGGAAAAAGGAAAAGAATGAAAGTCAAGGAAAATGTGCCATCACGCCAGGGAAAAGCTACAGAGAATAATGACATATCCTCTCAGAATTTTTGAAACCCCAAATATCCTTATTTTCTAAACCTATCATAAGCCTCAAGGCAACCTAAGCAAGTCTTATTTGATTATAGGTTAGCACAATCATCAAATGTGGAGAATAGAGAAAAGAGAAACTATAGAGTTTGATCCGACGCCTCGTAGATGATATGACATTCCAATCATGAGATCTTTTGAATCCTCTAATATCCTCCATTCATAATAATATATGTGAGATGTTTGCTAATTTTAATATATATTTGCTCACATATAAGTTGAAAGAAAAAAATGAAATCATTTCTGAGAGATTCACTTCTGAGATGTATACAAGTGAAGATTGAGGTCGAGGCATACAGTCTCTAAGGTGATCGAAATGTCTTTGCTGCCAGATAAGGATGATGTTGAATACACACACACATTGAGTCTAAGTGATCTTTTGTTTAAATGTCCATTTGTAGACGTGTTACATTTTACGAACTAAGCTCTAATTTGTTAATGATTTCTTGCATCCCTGAAATAATATGACAAAACAGAGTTTTCCTGAGTAATGCGAAAAGTTTTTCAACATATGCCAAGCCTTCTAATCTCACTTAACTCGCACTAATTGCCAAGGATTGGCAATATTCTGGTCGGGAGTTGTGATATTCCCTTAAAAGTGCGTATTTTAAGTCACTATCCTTTAAGCGATGTCACATTCTCCTACTTAAAACTTTTTTTTATGGACTTTTCAACTTAAGAGTTTCTTCCATTGCGTAGAACATATTCTTTAGATGAAAATCGACTATTCGTATGAAATATACACATTTTGGATAGTCTAATATAAAGTTGTTTTGATTAAATCTCATTATACGCTTCTGTTATCATAGGGACACCATTTGGACAATTTTGATGGATGGCAGGCCCACAACTGACCTCCAGAGCCTATGACCAAAGCTAAATAGCCAACAAGCTAAAGACAAAAAACTATAGGTCGAATGCGGACAGAGTTAGAGGATCCAAGAACTAGAGAGAGGACCAAAAGAGTAGGAGAGTCAAGCCACGAGAAAAGAGACTAAGGAAATTAAAGCCTAAACAAACACAAGATGAAGGCTTGTTTAATTGGTGAAGCTTACAAAAGACCAAGTCAGAGACCAGGGTTCAAGACCCTTTGCCAACATTTTTCTCTCATTTATCTCAATTTTCTCTCTCCCCTCTCTAAACCCTCTCTCATTTCAATCTCAACCATCCGATCATCTCTCCCATTACCATCACTCTATCCCACAACCCACCTTGGCCAATCATTAACACCCATATCTCACCAACATCTTCACTATCCGATAATTAATTTTGATTTTAAAAAAAATTTTCTTTCTGTAAAAAGAATGTTTACTTTTACATAAGAGAGTTGACATGTGGTTTTAGAAACTCACAAGCTTGAAACATTTTAAAAATATTTCATTTACAAGAAAAGTCCAAAACCTTTAAAAAAATAAATTTCTTATAAAAAAAAAAGAATTTTATCTCTAAAGAAACTTTCCAAAAAGCAATAAAATGTGATTTTAAAATTGCAAAGATAGTTTTTGGAATAAAAATATTTCTAAAAAGATGGATGGGCATTCACCCACAAATGGTACTTTCTCCCTGTAACAGGCCACTCATGGCTTATTCCCCTTAGGTTCCCCCCTCTAATCTTTCTTACCTTCTCCTCTGACACAAAAGAGAAAAAAAAGTAAAATAAAAATAATAAAAAAATTGACGTCTCTGCCTTCCCTTCTCCATCGAACGGCTCCATCATTTTCTTCTCAACATAAGTCCAAGAACCATGGTTCGCTCTCATCTTCTCAATCTCTATCTCTGTCTTTTTCTCTATCTAATCTCTTCTTTTATTGCTTTCTAGTTAAGTTTTTTGTTTTATTTCTTTAAGTATATTTACTTCAAGCATTGTAAGTTACAGTTTTTTTAATAAGTAAAGTTTATTTTAGCATTTTATTTTTTGTTATTGCATATTCATTTTATTTTATTAATGTTGTAGGTAATTCCCATTATATATAAAAAATATTTTAAAAATCATTTTCTACCATTCTCATCTATCCACCATTTTTATCATTTCCTTGCTTGCTTTCTTTAATGTTACTTTTCTAATCCGAGTGCAGATTCAACATCCAACTTACCCTATTCGATCAAGAAATAAATTTTTGTAGGATTAAATAACTGAAAAAATAATGTTGATTTAAGAGTTATCCGTGCCAACGACCGACAAAACCTTGTTTCCACCATCACCATCGTCACTATAACGATAGAGAGAGAGTTCGATGGTGATGGTGGTGGTAGTAGAAGGGAGGAAGAATAAAAAAAAGGTTTAAGTTCTCTAACATGAATTTTTTATTTTGGGTGGGTGTAGATATACCCTAGGTGTACAGAAAAAAATAAAAATTTAAGGTGGGTTTAGAGATTAAGTGGGCGTACAAGGTAAAAAATAATGTACCAATATCCCATCCCTTGTATAAATAGTGGGAAATAAAAAGGGGGAACATCATTTTTATGTTCCCACCACAACATCAAATTATTGCTTCGGAGGAGGGCAGTGAAGATCCAATCCTTCCGGCTTTTGTGCAACTGATAGGGTTTACATTTTGGGCACCGCTTTTTCAGATATTCAATATTCATGCCTCTCCCATAGAAGCTTTCTAGATGGAATGTACTTCCACACTATAAGCTGATGAGGTTGAAGGATTTGATGGCAGATATTTTTTGACAACACCTCAATCTCGGTCTACTGAACTTGACCCCTGACATATCGGTCTGACCCAAAGTCTGTAACCAAGATCCATGCATGGTCACAAAGGTGAATTAGGGTTAAAATAAAGGTAAAGTATGAAAACATTCAATTATGTCATTGCTAAGTTCTAAATTGTATTAAATTAAGCTTATTCTTGAATGCTATATCAACTCAAAAAAAAAAAAACCATTGAGAACCATTTGCAAATCAGTGTTAAAAGTCAGAATACAAGACGAAGCATGTAAACAAGACAGTGAACAATGGTAAATTTTTTAATTGCTGAAAAAATCTGCAGAACATGTCTGCCTTCTAGAAATCCTTTAAAACTCAATGCAGTTAGAAAAACTACTACCTTAAAGACTTAAAGATCTAAGTAGATAATTTGAAAACTAGACTTAAAAGATCTAAGTAGACAAAATATAAAAGGTAGGTGCTATGTGGGGTGTTTTTGTAGAAAACAACGAAGAACATAGAAAATGTTTTGCTTAGTAGATATAAAACCAACACAAATGCAATATCCAAATTTTAAAAAAGTAATACAAATTAAATTAGAAGACCCATAAGTACAATCTGGAAGGAAGATGAAAAGGGAAATATGTTGGAAGTTTTCCTAGAAATCATACAGAAGCAAAATCAAAACATCAGAAGCCCTGAGTTAAACTTCGTGAATCTACAAAAATACTCTAGTGTAAAAATCATAAGGAACTCCATGTTTATCCAAACTAGGTGATTCCAAATGGGTTTGAAAGATAATTGAAGAATATATGACTTTCATGTTTTCACTAAAATCAAGAAAACAATAGATTTTTTCCCAAAAAAATAGATTTACAAGGTTTTTATAGAAAAACTACAAATAATAGAAAAGAAAATATAAACTTCTAAATTCTACCCGGGATTGTTGGGTGTGTATTTTTTTTCATGAATTTTTGTTTCGATTATGGTAATTGATATTCGCTTAAAAGTGCGTATTTTTCACTGTTATCCTCTAAGCGTTTTCACACTCTCCTACGTTAAAATGCTCTATTTATCTACTTTTTTATGTAAGAGTCTCTTTTGTTGCATAGAATACACTTTCCTGGATGAAATGGTATATTTGCATGCATTAAACACATTTTCGGAAGTCTAGACATTGAGTCGTTCTGATAAAGTCTCATTACGCGCTTCTTCTGTCGCAAGAAACCCCGATGGGACAAATCTCGAGACTTGCGAGCCCACATTGATCAGAAAAGCCCATTATCAAAGCTTAAAGAGCCCACATGCTATGACTAGAAGATATGGGCTAAATATGGGCTGAATAAGAGGACCAAAAAGCCGGCCCAAAGAACGAAGAGAGTACGAAAGCCAATGACCAAGAGACGGACCAAAGTGTTTAAAGCCACATGAGTCAGCAAGGAATGATAGTCTACTCTACTGGAGAAGCGTGAGGATGGTCACAATGAAGACCAGGGTTCCAGACCCTCTGCCAATACTTTTATCTCCATTTTCTGATATTTTCTCTCTCATCTCTCCTTATTCTCTCTCTCTTCATCTCTCGATCCTCGAATCTACTGACCTAACACCAGAACTCCGGTCCATTGGCTCTATCTCATCTCCCTTAGCTTTCTAACCATTAGATCTTCAATCGGACCGTTGGATCTTCCACCGGACCATTAGATCTCTCTAGATCCGTCGATCTACCAATCTGGGTCCCAATCAAGTCACCATCCATCCGATCGCCATCAGATTGTCTGTCATATCATCTTGTGAGACGATGGACATCATCAGTCCATGTGGGCCAGTAGCCGGGCCCATCATCATCAACCCGCTGTCCGACCAGTTAGTGGACCCCGTGAATTTTAAAATAATTTCAATTAAATTTTAAAAAATGGGGGGTCCACTAAATGGGGAAATTCCCCAAAGAAAAGTAGGGTTTTACTTAAAAAAATATATATATATTTATTTATTTCAAAAATTTCCTAATTTCCATTAATGGAAACTAGGGAGCTTTAAAAGGGGAAGGAGAAGGGTTCTTTGGAACCCTAATCCCCTTCAATCCCTTTCCCCATCTCCTCCTATCAACCCCCACGTTCTCCTTCTCTTCTTCTTTTCCTTTCTTCTTCTTCTTCTTCTTCTTCTTCTTCTTCTTCTTCTCTTCTTCTTCTTCTTCCTCATCTAACAGCCGGAGTTGCAGAACTCCAGCCGCTCCTCCTTCTTCTTCTTCTTCTTCTTCTTCTTCTTCTTCTTCTGCTGCCCGTGCTCCCCCACTTCCGGCCGCTGCAACTTCCACGAGCCACACTGCCTGCAACTTCAGGCCGCCTCTCCTATCGCCTGCTGCTCCGCCTGTGAGCTGCACTGCCGCTCAGCCCACCTGCAGCTCTTCCTTCACCACAGCGCTCCTTCCTTCCTCTTTGCTGCTGCGTGCAGCACGTCTTCCATCACCACGGTACCGCCTCCACCACGACGAGTTGCAGGTCCGCCTGCAACCTCCGCCCGCCTGTGCTCTTCTCGCTTGCAACGCCTACCTGCTGGTCCCCCATGCCGCTGCAACCTGCAGCAAGTCTACGGCAACACCAAAATGCTATTCCCAATCGTGAACACACCTGCCCATCCATCTTTTCTCTGCAAAAAAAAAAAAAAGGGTTTTCTCCTCTCTCTTGACAATGGCAGTCTCCTCCTTGTGAAGGACAGACTGCACATCATTTCCTAATAGCAACCAAGTGTTAATCTACTTGCTGGCTGCACTGCAGACCATCCTCTCATCTTACAGATGTGCATCCGTCCAAGAGCAACCATCTCTAAGCACCATCATTCTCTCCGATTCGCTCCATCCTTGCTGCCCATCAAGCCTGCAACGTGATGATTCTTTATCATATGGCTGGATCTCTCATAGTCGTTCATCATGGCCGATTCACTTCATGATCCAAACACCCCGGTAAGTTCTTTAAGGTATTCTCTCTCTTAGTTTCCTTCTCTCTCTAGATCTTTCTCTAAAACTTAGGTATTATCACTTTCTCTCTCTAACATCATAATGCGTTTTAGGTTAAGTTTATGGCTTTCTAGATTGTTTTTGAATTTAATTTGATTTTGTAAGAACTCATTGATGATGAATAAAGTGGTTATTTCGCATTTCTTATTTTGCTTTTGTGATTCTTTATTGCTTATGGCTAATTTTCTCTCTCTGCAAATCACTAAAATATGTTTTCAATATCACTTCACCATTCTCACCCTTCCATCCTTTCTTTTAGCAATTTCTGTGATAAAAGCCGTTATTTCATGTTCTTGAGTCGCGCAAACTAACCCCGAGTGCGGATCGACATCCGACACAAATCCCTATACAAAAGTTCATATTTTACAGGATTAAGAACCGGATCAAATTACAAATGTGTTGAGAATAGGGTTTCGGTAACCAACGACGCGGAAAAACCCTAGTTTCAAATGGCGTTGTTGCCGCTCGGGTGTACGGGAGTGCGAAAAAGGACGTAAAGACGGAATTAGAAAGTTGCCAAATTAGAAAGCTGCTCAATTTGGACAGCCCGACCTTTTCGAGAAACTTTCTATTTTTTTTGTTTTTTGTGATTTTTAGCAATCTTTTCAATTACTATTTTTAATGCCTCGGAAGGCCGAGTGCAAAGTTGTAATAATTTAGGAATTTTACTACTTTCCAAATAACTGCTAAATCTTGTTCTAGGGTTTTTTAGAAACCCTAGATTAAGTGAAAAATACCAAAAAAATCAAAAATCAAAATTCAAAAAAATTAGGGTTTTATCTTCGGCAGATTTTTAGAAATCACCAATATAGATTTGCGATTTTTGGAAAGATTCTAAAATCTTGAAACTTTGCTAAATTAGGGTTTCCCCTCTTAGAAGTTTCCACTTTAGAGAAATTTTTATCTTTAGAAATCCTCCGAATTTGGAAAAGTCTACAAAAGGAAATACCCCAAATCTAGCAGAATTTCAATTTTGGGAAATTTCCCAAAATTGTAAGGGATCTCGCAATCACATCTTTCGTGGAAGATCTTCACAGTTCGGGAAACTTTCCAATCTAGGTATTTTTCATCTGGGAATTGCTAAATTTTAACCCATCTCGAACTTGGAAATTAATTCAAAAACTTGCCTAAATCCAATACGTGCTCTGTGAACCCTAAAAAGGCAAGGATCTTCCAAATAAAATCCCAAATACCTAGACCGTGCGATCTAACTTTTCTGCAGGAACACGATCCAGTATGGGTAGGGAGCGAAAGCTCAAAGAGGTGGAGTCGGGCCCAAGCCCATTAGGATACCCCTCCCTAACCCACGGAGGCGACCCCGTGGTGTGGCCCACGGGAGGTAAGTCTCTATCCTCGCCTTGAATGCGATACGGTGTTATTGGGTGCATCATTGCCACTTGTCTATTTGCTTTCGCATACATATTCTTCGACTTGCATGGCGTGGCCGTTAATCAATCAACTTTAAGAGAGCAGACCCAGCTCCAAAATTGAAACTGGTGGGATTTCATCACCCACCTCATCATTCCAACTAATTTGATCCCAAGGCTCCATTTAATTAAAAAGAATCAAGAAGTAGAGCCAATTAGCCTGGTGTTCGAGGAAAAATCCAGACAAAGCGAACCCGCTTAACATCCAATCGAAATAAGACCACGAGCGCGGGTCCCTGTTGTCTAACACACCCATAAGTCCCTGCTACTCAAGTACACTGAGCTCGACGTGGCATCTTGGACTATTCAGCGGTTAGTTGCGTGTGGACTAGGAACACGCACCAACCCTAGCTTAACCCGAGGGAACACTCTTCTTATACACTTGACCAATCCGGTTAGTCTGGGACGTACTTAAGACAGCCATTGTGCCGCACGTCTGTTTAGGCTTCGGATTGCCTTGTTGTTGATTAGAGTTAGTACTAAAGGATTCACTCTGAAGAGTGTAGCCTGGTGAGAACCTCTGAGTGCAAACAGTTAGTCCGGCGGTTAAAAGATAAACCAGTGGTCCGCCCACTGTCATAATCTATTCTAGCCCCAAAACTAACAAAGATAATTCCTAAAATATATCCTGATTGTTTAGAAAATGATTATCTGTGCTTGGTGTGCATCATTTAGGATCACCGCTCTAGTGTCTCCTTTTGGCAACTTTTTGCCAAATCTTGGGCTTGCTTTTTCAAGCAGAAGCCCGGTTGGACCTGTCCTCCCCTTTAACTGACTCGATCTGAGAGTTAGTCCACCGCACCCCTCTATCGCCTCTAATGGCAGATGAACGGCCTCTGTATGAGACCTACTACAGTTTCTGTGAGAATCGAGGTAATCACTCTCAACAATGGTATGACAATTCTGCGTATCATCATGATACTCCAGTCTCGCACACTTCTACAGGGTATGATAATCACCGAGATCCAGAGTATAATTCTGTACTCCAAGAGCTTAAAAATTCAGTTTCTGCCCTTCGTGCCGCGGTCCATCAACCTGTGCACAATTTCCAGTCTATAGGATATTACCTTCCTATCCAGCAAGATGTATGTACCTTTCCATCTCCACTGCAGACCTCCTATGACAACACTTATTATCCGGATAATAGGAGTCACCATAACATTGGTTGGGAACAGTCTGCTATCCCGCAGCAACTTCCGCAGGATAATTATTCTTCCGGGTTCCATCAACCCAATGGAGAGTATGACTGGCAATACTCGCAATCCCAGTACCCGTCATATCTATAGAATGACTATTCTGATCAACAGTGGGCCCCTCAGGATTTTCAGAGTCAGCAATTAGTCCCAGACTCCACTTTGCCTTACAACTTTCATACCCAGTCGGACTACAATCAAGAGTTGGCACATCAGCTTCCCTTGGCTGAACCGCCTCCGTTGGCTACTAAACCCGGTCTAGAGGACCTTCTCTCTCAGTACATTGCCCAACAACAACAGTATTTCCAAAGTCTAGAGCACCAACAACAACAATCTATGGAGAGCTTGGAGCAACGTCTCGTTCAATTAGAAAATGAGAGAGAGGAAATCAACTTCACTAGTCCACCAATAGCCTATCCTGAGGAGAATGATATGGCCACTGTCTATAATGAGGAGTCACACAATTGGACCAAGTACCAGAATTGCCAATATGAAATAGAAGTTGTTACCACCTCTAGCTCAAGCTCGATTATTGAGGAACCAGTGTATCCTTATACAGTGCCATTAACAGCACCAAATCTTGAACCTACCTCAGAGCAACCTATTTCTCACTCTACCTCTAATGACCCTGATGTCGATCTCCATGACACTGAGCTGTGTCTCAATTGTAGGATCCCAACTGTCATAGATCTACCGTGCCTGACCTCCACTGGAGTGTGCACCACGAGTGATGAACCTGTGTCTCCATCGATGGTACCCTTACAGGCAGCCACTGCTGAACTAAGCACAGAGATAACCATGTCCAACTCTATCTCTAATTATTCTACCTCTGCACTGGAGGTAGCCATTCCTCCCATTGAGCCATCTCTAGAATATGGGATTTTCGCTATCTTGGACCTAACATTCCCCACCGAGGATGAACATATTGAGTGCAAGGATTAAAACATCCCTATTTCATTCGAAAGCCTCGAGGAAGAAGTCAACAGTTTTTACCCGTCACCCTACGTCGATGTTGTCAATGAACTGTATGTCATGGAGAGTCTAATTCAGGACTCTCCCAAGGAAAAAATTTTCAAGTGTCAAGAACACTTTGAGTCTGACTTTATCTCGAAGTTAGACAATTTTGGTATTACTGATCTGCAGGAGTCTGCTCCTTTCAGATACATTCCCGCAAAACTCAATGAGTTTGCAGCTCTGCTAACCACGGTCAGAGAACCTACTACTACCTCTCAGTCTTTACTGAGAAGCTTTGATCCCTCCCAGATCAACTCCATGCTTTTGCCGGGCTACTCAGAGAGCTCACTGCCTTTATCTCAGTCTACACTAAGAAAGACTTGTTCTACATAGGTATACCTAGACAAGGGATAGGATAACAGTCTCCATTCCACCTTTGGTGTCAGGAAGACTGCAGATTCACTCAGTCTCCATGAGCTCCAACTTGGTTGGGGGTGCTTGTCACCCCCGTCATGTCTGGCTGAAGACATAAAACTTAGCGCTTTCGAAAAGGCAATTCCGATATTCCTAGAGTACATGAGTCTCATGCATTTGCCATTAACTGTTATATCATTGGAAATGCAGGTACATTCATTCTTCCGATCATCAGGTACCACACACTGTCGAGTTTCTGCCGACTTGGTAACATCCTCCCTGAACCTTTGCTTCATCATCACTGATTTTTTATCATTTTATGTCCCGGTCATGAGCACCGAGGACGGTGCTGTATTTTGGTTGGGGGTGGGTATTTACCAAAACTCATGTCTTCATTTTGATAAAAAAAAAATCTTGTTTTTGGGGTGATTTCCGATGTTCTCCAAAAGTTTTCTAGAATTTCAAAAATATGTCAAATACCCTGACTTTGATTAGCTGAAAACCTCCGTTAAGTCAGTATTGAGGATGTCAATTTTTGTTTAAAGTTAGCGTTGAGTCAAGTCAAGCGTGACTACAGCAGGTTTGAAAACTCAGAAAAACTCATATTCGACACAATTGTACACTATCAATATCAGAGTCATCCTAAGTTTAGAAATTCTGGAGATCCTGTGAGAATAATTGTGAAGACCTAACCCAGTGAGTTTTCGAGCCTTTAATCAATTCAGAGGGTTATAAAACAATTCTGAGTCACAAGATGACTCACTATTCTTCATGCCCGCAATATTCGTTGAGAGATCTCATTATCATTTGCTTCGATCATAAAACTTGGAACGACATCAACATTGGATTACTACGACAGAACCTTCTCTGTATCCAGTCAAGATAGTATACATGATAGTGCAAACCCTAGAAAATGATTTAGGCCATTTTTCTGAACCATTCAGCCTTTTTACTCACCTGAATTATACTTCACTAGAAACCCCTTGAGCCATTCTATAAAAGCATTTTCTTTGTAAACCCATCACCCTAAAACCCAGTCCAGCTACGAAGCATGACTGGCTATCCTTATTTTGAGATGGACAAAAGAATAACTGATGTGGGTATACCGTGAAAAGAAAAGTAAAAAAGAAAAATCCAAAGAAAAAAAAGTGGTTCAAGCTGAAAATAAAATATGGAAAGAAAGTATGAAAAAGAGCTAAAAAGAAATTGAGCAGTCTCAGAAATATCGAGAAAAAGAGAAAAATAAGAAAAAAATGGAAAAAAAACCAAATGATGGTGCTACATCGCAGAAAAAAAATACAAGAAAATAGAGATATCCTCTCAAGATCTTTGAAATCCTGTATCCCTTTATTTTTCTACACCGGACCTAAGCCTCATTTTAACCCAGGAAAGTCCTATTTGATTCTAGGATAGCACAATCATAAAATGTGGAGATTGGAGAAGGAGAAGCTATAGAGTTTGATCTGACGTTCCCGAGTGAAGTGGTATTCCAATCATGAGATCTTCTTTTGTTAAAGATGTCCTTCCTTTAAATAATACATATGTGAGATCTTTGCTTTCATATATCAACACATCTCCTCACATATAAATTGAGAGAAAAGAAGAAAACCCTTCTTGCGTGATTCTATTCTGAGTGCTAAACATGTGAGATTTGAGGTCGAAGCATAAAAACTTAGAGGTGATCTGGAAATCTTTACTGTCGGATGATGAGAACATTGAGCACACACACACGCAGAGTCTGACTATTCTGGGTCATGATTATCAGTCTGTAGTCTTGCCAAAACTTTCCAACTCTTCGCTAGCATGTAACTATTTTTGCATCTATTCAATGATTTGACGAACGGTGTTTTCCCGGAGCTAATATGAAAAAGTGTGCAGCATGTGCAGAGCCCTTTTAAGCTCATTTATTTCGCACTAATTGCCAATGATTAGCAATATGCTGGTTGGGGGTTGTGATATTCGCTTAAAAGTGCGTATTTTCCACTGTTATCCTCTAAGCTTTTTCACACTCTCCTACGTTAAAATCCTCTATTTATCTACTTTTCTATGTAAGAGTCACTTTTGTTGCGTAGAAACTTTTCTGGACGAAATGGTATATTTGCATGCATTAAACACATTTTCGGAAGTCTAGACATTGAGTCGTTCTAATAAAGTCTCATTACGCGCTTCTTCTGTCACAAGAAACCCCGATGGGATAATTTTCGAGACTTGCGAGCCCACATCGATCAGGAAAGCCCATTATCAAAGCTTAAAGAGCCCACATGCTATGACTAGAAGATATGGGCCAAATATGGACTGAATAAGATGACCAAAAAGCCGACCCAAAGAACGAAGAGAGCAGGAGAGCCAATGACCAAGAGACGGACCAAAGCGTTTAAAGCCACATGAGTCAGCAAGGAATGATAGTCTACTCTACTGGAGAAGCGTGAGGATGGTCACAGTGAAGACCAGAGTTCCAGACCCTCTGCCAATACTTTCATCTCCATTTTCTGATATTTTCTCTCTCATCTCTCCTTATTCTCTCTCTCTTCATCTCTCGGTCCTCGAATCTACTGACCTAACCGAACTCCTATCCATTGGCTCTGTCTCATCTCCCTTAGCTTTTTGACCGTTGGATCTTCAATCGGACCGTTGGATCTCTCTAGATCCGTCGATCTACCAATCTAGGTCCCAATCAAGTTACCATCCATCCGATCGCCATCAGATTGTCTGTCATATCATCTTGTGAGACGATGGACATCATCATTCCATGTGGGCCAGTAGCCGGGCCCATCATCATCGACCCGCTGTCCGACCAGTTAGTGGACCCCATGAATTTCAAAATAATTTGAATTAAATTTTAAAAAATGGGGGGTCCACTAAATGGAGAAATTCCCAAAAGAAAAGTAGGGTTTTACTTTAAAAAAAAAAAAATATATATATATTTTATTTCAAAAATTCCCTAATTTCCATTAATGGAAACTAAGGAACTTTAAAAGGGGAAGGAGAAGGGTTCTTTGGAACCCTAATCCCCTTCAATCCTTTTCCCCATCTCCTCCTATCAATCCCCCACGTTCTCCTTCTCTTCTTCTTTTCCTTTCTTCTTCTTCTTCTTCTTCTTCTTCTCTTCTTCCTCATCTAACAGCCGGAGTTGCAGAACTCCGGCCGCTCCTTCTCCTTCTTCTTCTTCTTCTTCTTCTTCTTCTTCTTCTTCTTCTTCTTCTGCTTCCTCTTCTGCTGCCCGTGCTCCCCCACTTCCGGCTGCTGCAACTTCCACGAGCCACACCGCCTGCAACTTCAGGCCGCCTCTCCTATCGCCTGCTGCTCCGCCTGTGAGCCGCACCGCCTGTGAGCTGCACTGCCGCTCAGCCCACCTGCAGCTCTCCCTTCACCACAGCGCTCCTCCCTTCCTCTTTGCTGCTGCGTGCAGCACGTCTTCCATCACCACGATACCGCCTCCACCACGACGAGTTGCAGGTCCGCCTGCAACCTCCGCCCGCCTGTGCTCTTCTCGCTTGCAACGCCTACCTGCTGGTCCCCCATGCCGCTGCAACCTGCAGCAAGTCTACAGCAACACCAAAACGCTATTCCCAGCCGTGAACACACCTGCCCATCCATCTTTTCTCTGCAAAAAAAAAAGGTTTTCTCCTCTCTCTTGATGATGGCAGTCTCCTCCTTATGAAGGACAGACTGCACATCATTTCCTAGAAGCAACCAAGTGTTGCGCTACCTGCTGGCTGCACTACAGACCGTCCTCTCATCTTGCAGATGTGCATCCCTCCAAGAGCAACCATCTCTAAGCACCATCATTCTCTCGGATTCGCTCCATCCTTGCTGCCCATCAAGCCTACAACGTGATGATTCTTTATCATATGGCTGGATCTCTCATAGTCGTTCATCATGGCCGATTCACTTCATGATCCAAACACCCCGGTAAATTATTTAAGGTATTCTCTCTCTTAGTTTCCTTCTCTCTCTAGATCTCTCTCTAAAACTTAGGTATTATCACTTTCTCTCTCTAACATCATAATGCGTTTTAGGTTAAGTTTATGGCTTTCTAGATTGTTTTTGAATTTAATTTGATTTTGTAAGAACTCATTGATGATGAATAAAGTGGTTATTTCGCATTTCTTATTTTGCTTTTGTGATTCTTTATTGCTTATGGCTAATTTTCTCTCTCTGCAAATCACTAAAATATGTTTTCAATATCACTTCACCATTCTCACCCTTCCATCCTTTCTTTTTAGCAATTTCTGTGATAAAAGCCGTTATTTCATGTTCTTGAGTCGCGCAAACTAACCCCGAGTGCAGATCGACATCCGACACGAATCCCTATACAAAAGTTCATATTTTGCAGGATTAAGAACCGGATCAAATTACAAATGTGTTGAGAATAAGGTTTCGGTAACCAACGACGCGGAAAAACCCTAGTTTCAAATGGCGTCGTTGCCGCTCGGGTGTACGGGAGTGCGAAAAAGGACGTAAAGACGGAATTGGAAAGTTGCCAAATCAGAAAGCTGCTCAATTTGGACAGCCCGACCTTTTCGGGAAACTTTTTATTTTTTTTATTTCTAGTGATTTTTAGCAATCTTTTCAATTACTATTTTTAATGCCTCGGAAGGCCGAGTGCAAAGTTGTAATAATTTAGGAATTTTACTGCTTTCCAAATAACTGCTAAATCTTGTTTCCAAGTTCATATTTTGCAGGATTAAGAACCAGATCAAATTACAAATGTATTGAGAATAGGGTTTCCGTAACCAACGACGCGGAAAAATCATAGTTTCAGTAATTAAAAAATTAATGGCTTTAGAATGACCTATATATTTATTGTGTTAAAAATTATGCTAAATCACTGCAGTTTAAGATACAGAAAAATAGTAACATAAATTGTATAAAAATACTAATCTCATCATCTCAAAATCATATGGATGTTTGGCACATCCCTAGATGGACTTACATACCAAAATTGAACCTGATTAGTAATTTATATCCCTTGGATGAGAGTATTTTCAATGGTTTATTTTTAAGCATTATTTGGGGTACGCAAATCCAATGGTTAGAAATCACTAATTAATCAAGCTGATTTTTCGTTTGTAGGTCGGCCAAACATCCATATGGTCACTAGTATCTAAGAGTGTGCCACGTGGCTCAAACAGTCGTCCGTCATCAACGTTGATGATGGACCTCTTACATGATAACATTCTAAGTGTGATGTGAACGTGTAAAGCAAGGGGCTGTATTGAAAATTAGACTGGTGACATTGAAAACTAATTAAGTGGTAGCAAGGGGCTGAAAATATAATAATAGCTTGAGAATGGGCAAGTGCAGGTAACAGTGTATTTAATAAATTATTTTAGTTCTTGGTATGGAGAGGCATGTAATGAGGTAGAAAGTGAAGCCCGCGTCATCGTCAATCCCAGTTTTTGCTTTGTAATAGTATTGATATAGATGAGAAAAAAAAATTATATAGAGTCGATTTCCTTGTATAAGGTAAGCATCCCAAATGATAGTTCAAAATCAACCCATGAAAAGGACTCAAATCCAACGGTCAGAAATCACCAATCAGGCTATTTTTGGCATGTAGGTCCACCTAGGGATGTGCCAAACATCCATTCAGTCAATGGTCTCTAAAAGTGCCACGTGGCTCGTACAAATGTCCATGAGCTTCAGTGAAGACGCCCAGTGATCAAAAATGGACATTATAAAATTTCCTCCATTTGGATTGTAAATTACCCTCCACATGTTAAAGAAATATCTAAACACTCTTTAAGTGCTCTAAAGTGTCACTCCAAATAATAACTTTTCCCTCGTTGAAAACAGATTTTTTACATGCTTGAGCAGCATATTTGTTGGGCCTTAAGCTACGCCCCTTTGCATAATAACTAAAGAAGGGCCTATTGGGCCTGACTAGACCCACTAAACTAAAGATACTGGTTGAGACCATCTAAGAAAGGTGGGCCGAAAAGCCCATTGGGCCATCCCAGTCCATTGACAGTCTTAGTTATCAAACACCCCCCTTGAACTCATGAAGGATGTTTCCCATAAAAAATTATCTGTTTCTTTTGGATTGTAATAAACTAGTAGGGGCCCCGTGCCCACGACACTCCTCGACAAAGCGTTTGTCCAAATTGGGTGTGAGCGGCTGAGATCCACCGTTCAATTGGGGGATAAGATCCCGGCCCTTCTTTATGAAGCCTATAAGAGGGGGAGACAATTTCCCTGTTTTGTTATACCGATGTGCCAGGGAATACGACCTATAGACCAAGTAGTTATAAAGGAGATCTCCAAGTG
The DNA here is from genome assembly GCA_035048495.1 of Euptelea pleiosperma. Classification (NCBI taxonomy): domain Eukaryota; kingdom Viridiplantae; phylum Streptophyta; class Magnoliopsida; order Ranunculales; family Eupteleaceae; genus Euptelea; species Euptelea pleiosperma. The sequence goes on along the minus strand of CM068544.1, from coordinate 8,825,155 downwards.
GGACACATGGAGTAATGCTCCACGGTCTTTCATCTCCACCACGGCTACCACTTGTTTCTAGGTCCCACTAACCACATGGATTTTTAGCCCACCCCTTATTGGATATACAAAACAAAAATCAACCTGATTGATTATCTCTAGTCATAGATTTTAGTACTTCTTAAGTCATGATTCTAGCCATAGGATTCAAGCATGTATTTTTGGGTAGTAAATCCAATTGCTAGATACCATCTATCAAGCTGATTTTTACCGTGTTTATCCACCAATAGATGGGCTGAACATCCACGTATTCATTGAGCCCAAAAAATGATCTATGTAGGGCTACGAGTGTCCTCTGCATCGACTGCAACGTGAGTCCTCTGCATCTAAATTTTTTCCGTAGTTTTCTATTTAAGAATTCCATTGCCAATACCTTGTACTGCCTATTTTTTATCACTATGGTTGTGGGAATGGAGGATTGGTCACAAATAATGGCAATCACAAAGAAGAGAAAAACAATCACTCTTTGGAACACGATGTCCACGGCCAATAAGGATCGAAAGACTCCACTATATAGGTAAAAAAGATACAAATTAACCTAAAACACTGACTTAGATATGAATCAAAACCCTACTACCATCTAAAACAAGAAACTGTATGGTTTTTCTCACACACACATCGAACTACCATCTTCAATGCACTTCGTGAGGTGCCCACTCAATTATGTAAAACACTAGTGGGTGGCCCATACCCTTGGCACTCACGACAAAGCATTTGCCAAAATTGGGTGTGAGTGACAGAGATCCACCATCTATTTAGGAGATACGATCTCGGCTCTTCTTTGTTGAAGCCTATAAGAAGGGGTATAAGAGGGGGAGATAACTTCCTTATTTTGTTATATAGACTTGTGGGTAGGGCTGCAACTTGGGCGGGCTCAACCCGAGCCCGACGGGTTGAACCCGACATTAGGGTTGGATTGGGTTAGCCCTTTTAGAACTTGGGTTGGGCTTGGGCCAGATTTTTGGTAACCCAATCAAATTGGGTTGGGTTAGGGTTGAGGCTTGGCCCAACCCGACCCAACCCGAGCCCGACTTACAATATATATATATATATATATATATATATAGAGAGAGAGAGAGAGAGAGAGAGAGAGAGAGAGGATCGGGGGACAACAATTGCATACAATATTTTTTACAACAATTTTGACGTACCCACATGGAAGATGAATCAATGGCTGATTTTTGGTGAGGATGATCTCATCATATAGATCACTCCTACAAAAAATCAGCTTATTCTGAAATTACCCCATCAAATGTGGTTTTCAAGTTAATGATAAAAAAATAAACGGTCCATAATTCTTCAACTTGTAAACCAGTCTATGAATATCAGATTGATTTGAATTTTTGTGAGGATGATCTCCTCACTATAGAGACCATCCTTGCCAAAAATCATCTCATTCCAATACTTCTAATTTATAAATTAGCCGACGCCAATTTTTGTTGTAAAAAATGTTGTATGAAATTGTTGTCCCCCGATTTTGACCCATTAGTTTTACTGACAAATATCCACACTACATTTTGGCAAATGCTCTACCCATGGATGTTTGTCCTTAGTAACTACAACCTTTGAATGATATTACCAAATGTCATTGAATTACATTTTGGCATTTTATATGATCGGTTGATAGTGAAAATATCGTGTTTTTCCCAACGATTGTTTTTGGTTATTTCTTTAGTGACTTTTATCATGCATTTTAGTTAATGAACTTTTTTGTCATTATGAAAATGTCATGTTTTCTTTCACGAGCTTTGGAAATGAAGCTATGCTATTATTTAATGGTTAGCACAATGGCTATTATATTGACCGATAATTTATTTTAATATGAAAAAATTCAACAGTATTTCCAACCAATAAAAAAATTAAAAAATTGACCAACCCGATCGACCCAACTAACCCGACCCAACCCTATCGGGTTGGGTTAGGGTTGAAAAATCTAGGCCCGACCTTGGGTTGGGTTGGATTAGGGTTGACAGCCTTTAAGGTTGGGTTGGGCTAGGGTTGATCTCCAACCTGACCCAACCCACCCGAGTTGCAGCCCTACTTGTGGGAGGCTTGTGCCCATGGCACTCCACGATAAAGCATTTGCCAAAATCAGATGTGAGTGGCTTAGATCTACCGTCCAGTTGGGGATAAGATCTTGGCCATCCATTATATGAAGCCGATAAGAGGAGACAACCGAGGTCCCTTGTAATATAGATATACTAGTGGGTGGCCCGTGCCCACGACACTCCCTGACAAAGCATTTGCCAAAATCAGGTGTGAGTGGCTGAGATTCACCATCCAGTTGGGGGATAAGATCTTGGCCATCGATTATAGGAAGCCTATAAGAGGGGAAGACAACTAAGCTCCCTTGTTATATAGTAGGTGGCCAGTGCCCACCACACTCCTCGACAAAGTGATTGTCAAAATTGTGTGTGAGTGGCTGAGATCCACCATCCAGTAGGGGATAAGATCTTGACCCTTCTTTATGAAGCCTATAAGAGGGGGAGACAACTTCCATGTTTTGTTATATAGACTAGTAGGTTGCCCGTGCCCACGGCACTCATCGACAAAGCGTTTGTCAAATTGGGTGTGAATGGCTGAGATCCACCGTCCATTTGGTGTGATAAGATCTCGGCCATCCTTTATGAAGCTGAATAAGAGGGGGAGACAATCTTCTGTTTTGTTATATAGATTAATCAAGTCCAAGCAATACGCAAACTTAACTGTTGTAAATGATTTTGCCAACATATCTAATACATTATATTTCATATTACTCTTCTTTAAAGAAATCTTACCAGCCAAAATAATCTTACGTGTGTAATAGTACCAAACATCTGTGTACTATCACACTAATGAACTTGATTCTAATTTGACTATCACAGTGCACCTCAGCCTTGTTTTGCGAGAAACCCAAGTCACGAAAGAATTTCCAAAGCCATGTGACTTCCTTCACAACCCATTACTACCATGTACTATGCCTTCGTCATAGACAATGCAAAATCAACTGTAACAACGACCTCTAATTAATTCACATGACCACGTCTTAATGTAAATATATACCTCGGCGTGGATCTGCATCCACATATCCAACAACACTTTCATTAATACAACGTCCTAAAAAATAAGTCGTACATCCAAAGTATCCCATAGGTTTCTAAGTATTGACTATACCGCTGGTCAATGCTCTTTCCTTGGAATTTCCATGTACCTGCTAATCATGCTAGCACCTTGATCATTCTTTTGGGTCTACCACCTACTTGGAATTGATGCTAGTGTTGTTGTAAATCATTGGTATCTACAACTAAGACATCTTCAATGCAAGAATATTTGCGAACCTCTTCTCTTGTTGATAATGTTTTAAAATAATGTGCTTATGTGTGTCAATATGTTGACACAAACACGAATGGTAAGAAATCGTAAAAATTAAAAATAAAGGAGAAGAAGATGATCAATGGTCTTCAAGCTTGAAATGGTTGATATATTTTATACGATATTTCTCCCCTTTCAATCGAAATCGTGAATGCACAAAAGGAGTAGAGAGTTCGGCTTTAGGATACAGTGAAACCCCACCATGATCATCGGTGAGTGAGATTAAATTATGCACAATTTCATGCACCCAAACACTATGTATATGAACTGATGTAACCCAAAAACTTAGAACTCTATTTTTGTTTTGTGAACAAGAGTTCATGTTATTATTGTGCAAATTTAATTGTTAATTCAATGTGTTTGTCTTAATCTCAGGCCTTGTCTTTTATAGACAAGTATGTATCTATTCCCAATAGATACCATCTAGATTATATGATCCAGATCTGATCAATTGTTTAAACTGAGTGCTCTAGAAGGATTTTGTACAACCACATCCTTTCATCTTGATTGGATTGATCTATAGACATCCATCCGTGACATCCCATGTTCCTGTGGTTTAAATAGATCATGCATGTCTACACAACCATTGGACCACTTTTGACAGTTAGAGATGATCGTTGGAACATCCAATTGCACCGTTTGACTAATTCTCAGCATCTGAGTCAACCTTTGACCAATCCACGATCAAAACTAAAAACTCCTCAACTCATCTAGATGACGCAAAGTGCGTGTAATGTCTTACTTTTTGTTTGCATTAATTATTAGTTAATGATTAATTATGTGTATTAAGTATTAATGTTTAATTATTGTTGGTTTAAGTCATGTTTATTTAGGTGGGCTTTTAGGGCCATTTTAATGACTTTTTAAGCCTTTTTATTATCCAGTTTGGAGTCCAGTTGATATCCATGCACTACAAGAAATTCGGCTTATAGCGACGGACAGGAAAATCGTCTCTAAATAAGAATATAGCGACGATAAAATGCCCAACCGTCGGTACATGAATTTGGCGCCACAAAATACATTATATATAGCGACAGCCAGATATAATCCGTCGCTAAAACTATATATAGCGACGGCAAGATGCTGACCCTCATTATAAGGCACATTTACCGATGGTTTTGGCCATCGCTATATACAGTTTTAGCGATGGTCAGCATCTGGCCGTCGCTATATACAGTTTTAGCGAGGGTCAACATCTGGCTGTCGCTATAAGTCAGGTTATAAAAAAAAAAATTTGGGTTTTCACATCTGCGCGAAAACCCATCCTCTTCTTGCTGTGTGCGAAACCCCCTTCACCGCCCTCTCCTCCTCCCTTCACCCCTTTGCCCTCTCCACCGGAGTGCTTCGAACGCTGTGTGCGAAACCCCCTTCACAGCTCGTCCATTGTTTGTTTGTCGCCGTCGCCGTCGCCGTCGCCACCCTCCGTTCATCTTTCGCCGTTCGTCAAAGCTGCAGGTATGTTATGGTTTTTTAATTTTTTTCGTATCTCTCCTCCCCCATATGGCCGAATGGTTGTTTTTACCACTCCTTAGTGGATATATATAGCAAAAATCACCCTGATTCATAATCTCTAACCCTTTTTAGTTTTGAAACCCTCTTTTGAGGGTTTAGGGATAAAACCCTTGAAAACGACTACAATCAAACGCTTAGAAATCTCTAATCAAGCTAATGTTTGGTCTGTTTTCCCCACATTTTTGGTCTGTAATCTAATTTGTGGTCTGTAAGTCTACCTTCCCGAAATTTTAAACCCTCCGATCAAACTAATTAGTGATTTCTGAGCGTTGGATTGGAGTTGTTTCCATGGGCATAGTTCGTGGTAATTGCCTTAAGGGTTAGGCTCCGTTAACAGATATAAAATGACAAGTAAAATGACAGGGACACAATATAAGCCATGTGGCACACTATTACAGGGCTCGGACCATATGGATGTTTTTCCTATCCCGTGTGTTGATTGGAGTCATTTTCATGCGTTGATTTTAACATGAGAATTTGAGCAATAATTGGGGTTCAAGATCGAAAGGTTTGAAACCACTAACCAAGCAGACTTTTGGTTTGTAGGTCCACCTAGGGATTGGCCAAACATCCATATATACGGTCAGCATCCTCCAAAAAAGTGACATGTGGACTGCTTATCAGCCAATCATATGCTGATTTTAGCCGTGGGATATTGAGCATTATTTGGGGTACAAGATCCAAAGGTGTAAATAGTCCAAAGAGTCAAAACCCAAAAAGCTGCCATATGCTAAATTATAGCATATGTCATATCCTGTGCCAACTATAGCACGGGATATAGCATATGATATAATTTAGCATTGAGATAGCACAGCGTTGGAGCACCTGTTTTTGACCCACCGTGCTAAATTTTAGGATAGCACGGTGGAATAGCATAGCGTTGGAGATGCTCTTACAAACCACAATCAGCCTGATTAGTGATTTATAAGTGTTGCATCTTTGTACCTCAAATACTGCTCAAATTCCCACAGTTGAGATCAGCCCATGAAAATAAGTCCAATCCCATGGTGGACTTACAAACCACAAATCAGCCTAATTAGTGATTTATAAGTGTTGCATCTGTGTACCTCAAATTCCCACAATTGAGATCAGCCCATGAAAATAAGTCCAATCCCATGGTGGACTTACAAACCACAAATCAGCCCGATTAGTGATTTAATAAGTGTTGCATCTTTGTACCTCAAATACTGCTCAAATTCCCACAGTTGAGATCAGCCCATGAAAATAAGTCCAATCCGAAGCCTATAAATCACTAATCAGGCTGATTTTTGGTTTGTAGGTCCACCATGGGATAGGACAAACATCCATATGGTCCAAGTCCTATAACAGTGTGCCACGTGGCTTATATTGTGTCCCTATCATTTTCTCTGTCATTTTAGATCTGTCAACGGAGCCCGACCCATGCCTTAAATGGCTGACTGATTACATCTAAGAACACATTTTTGAAACCCATTTTGGTGTACCCATATAGAAGATGAATCAATGGCTGATTTTTGGTGAATCAATGGCTGATTTTAGTGGATACTAACCGTAAGGATGTGTGATAATCAAGTAAAGCTCAACATTATTTATCAGCACATTTTTCAAGGAAGCTTGCATGTTCACAAGTATTTACAAAATGTTGGAACCCATGATTAATAACAAAGAACTGCTTGCATTAAGGTTCATCATTATGGAATACAAAATAAGGATAAGTTTATACTCGCATTTCTATTCTTACGTATCTTGTGTATCTTTTTAGATTTATCATTAGCCTACTTATTTTGCATTTCTTTTATTCTCGTGTATCTTGTTTATTTTCATCATTGGGTTTTATTCTCCTATTCTCATGTGTCTTTCCATATGTTTTATTTTTATTTTGATAAGTATGTGTCTTTCCATATTCATCGTTAACCTAATGGAATAGATTTTGTAATGTATATATGTTGGTAGAAATACTTCATTATCAGATAAAGTAACTAATTCCAAATCAAGTGTTTCTCTCATATTTGATTTATATAGCACATATTTTTCTCTAGATATTCGATTGGATTTTTGTCATTATTTATACTTGTTCTTAGTTAGTAATTGTTAATTTATCTTAAGTTTATGTTGTCTTTAGGCATTTACAAGTTTTAAGTTAAGTCACATTTAGGACTCCGATGCTCAAATCGGGCAAACGAGGTCCGAATCTCCTAAAACCTGTTACAACATTTCTATTGTGTTGAAACAAATATGTTGGAAGAGACAGGGTAAAAAATATATGTCCGGTTAGAAATCTGTTGTCAGTTATAGGTTTAAGCATTTACAAGTTTTAAGTTAAGTCAAATTTAGGACCTCGACGTCCAAATCAGGCAAACGCGATATGAATCTCCCAAAATTTATTACAACACTTTTATTATGTTGAAACAAATATGTTGAAAGAGACGAGGTAAAAAACAGATGTCCGATTAGGAATCTGTAGTCAATTATAGGTTTAGGCATTTATAAGTTTTAAGTTAAGTCAAATTTATGACTCCGATGCTTAAATCGGGCAAACGATGTCTGAATCTCCCGAAACCTATTACAACATTTTTATTGTATTGAAACAAATATGCTAGAAGAGATGGAATAAAAAATAGATGTCCGGTTAGAAATCTGTAGTCAGTTATAGGTTTAAGCATTTACAAGTTTTAAGTTAAGTCAAATTTAGGACATCGACGTCCAAATAGGACAAAAGCAGTCCAAATCTCTCGAAATTTGTTACAACACTTCTACTGTGTTGAAACAAATATGCTGGAAGAGACGGGGTACAAAACAGATGTCCGATTAAGAATCTGTAGTCAGTTATAGGATTAAACATTTACAGGTTTTAAGTTAAGTCATATTTAGGACTCCGACGCCCAAATCGGACAAACGAAGTCTGAATCTCCCAAAATTTATTACAACACTAATATTGTGTTGAAACAAATATGCTGGAAGAGACGGGCTAAAAACAGATGTCCGCTTAGAAATCTGTAGTCAGTTAGACATTTCAAGATTTTTAAGTTTAACTTTAATTCTTTATTTCGTTTACACTGAATCGTAACATTTTATATATTAATTATTTTACTTTTATTTGTTTTGCAGGGCCTAGATGTTGATTGATCGTGTCTTCTACTCTTCCAGATTGATTTTTCAAACTTTTATAACATTATTAAATTTGAAACAGTCAATATTGTAGAAATTTAATTATTTAAGATATTGAATTTTTTATTTTCTTTACATTTTGATTTGATTAAATGGACATGGAATAGGGAAATGCAGTATTATATACATTACAGGTACAAGTACAACAAATTATGCAAAAAAATTAAAAAAAGATTTTATACTACCAAACCTTTTAGCAGCGACGGTCGGTGACCGTCGCTATAACATGTATGTAACAACGGCCAGAACACTGACCCTCGCTATATATGACCTATAGCGACGGTCAACTTATCTAACCCTCGCTATATATATCTTATAGCGACGGGAAAATGTTCTGGCCGTCGCTATATACATGTTATGGCGACGGTCACCAGCCGTCGCTAAAAGGTTTAGTAGCATAACACAAATTAAGATACACCGACGGGCATTTTTGAGGTGGCCGTCGGTAATACCTTTTACCGACGAAATTTATAGCGATGGTCGTCCTGGCCATTGGTATAACATATAGCGACGAATTTTTGTCCTATACCGACGGTCGACGGCCGTCGCTGAAAGTCTTTTTTCCTGTAGTGATGCATGGGCCTCAGACATGTTTTAAGCCCATTAGTGAACCTAAATTAGGTTTCTGACTTGCGAGAAACCCAAGTCACGAAAGAATTTCTAAAGACATGACTTCCTTCACAACCCATTACTACCACGTACTGTGCCTTAGTCATAGACAATGCAAAATCAACTATAACAGCGACCTCTAATTAATTCACATAACCACATCTTAGTGTAAATATATAGCTCAGCGTGGATCTGCATCCACATATCCAACAACACTTTCATTAATACAACGTCCTAAAAAATAAGTTGTACATCCAAAGTATCTCGTAGGTTTCTAAGTATCGACTTTACGGCCAGTCATAGCTCTTTTCTTGGATTTTCCATGTACCTGCTAATCATGCTAGCACCTTGATCATTCTTTTGGGTCTACCATCCTACTAGGAATTGATGCTAGTGTTGTTGTAAATCATTGGTATCTTCAACTTAGACATCTTCAAAGCAAGAATATTTGCGTACCTCTTCTCTTGTGTGATAATGTTTTAAAATAATGTGCTTATGTGTGTCTGTATGTTGACACAGACATGAATGGTAAGAAATCAAAAAAATTAAAAATAAAGGAGAAGAAGATGATCAATGGTCTCCAAGGCTTGAATGGTCGATATATTTTGGATGATATTTCTCCCCTTCCAATCGAAATCGTGAATGCACAAAAGGAGTAGAGAGTTCTGCTTCAGGATACAATGAAACCCCCACGATCACCGGTGGTTGAGTTAAAAATTATGCACAATTTGATGCAACCCGAACACTATGTATATGAACTAATGTATCCCAAAAACATAGAACTCTATTTTTGTTTTGTGAACAAGAGTTCCTGTTATAATTGTGTGAATTTAATTGTTAATTCAATGTGTTTGTCTTAATCTCAGGCCTTGTCTTTTATAGACAAGTATGTATCTATTCCCAATAGACACCATCTGGATTATATGATTCAGATCTGATCGAGTGTTTAAACTGAGTGGTCTAGAAGGATTTTGTACAACCACTTCCTTTCATCTTGATTAGATTGATCTATAGACACCAATCCGTGACATTCCATGATCCTATGGTTTACATAAATCGTGCATGTCTACACAACCATTAGACCACTTTTGACCGTCAGAGATGATCGTTGGAACATCCAATTGCACTGTTTGACTAATTCTCGACATCTGAGTCAACCTTTGACCAATCCACGATCAAAACTAAAAACTCCTCAACTCATGTAGATGCCTTACTTTTTGTTTGCATTAATTATTAGTTAATGATTAATTATGCGTATTAAGTATTAATGCTTAATTTTGTTGGTTTCAGTCATGTTTATTTGGGTGGGCTTTTAGGGCCATTTTAGTGACTTTTTAAGCGTTTTTTATTGTCCAGTTTGGAGTCTAGTTGATACCCATGCATGGGCCTCAGACATGTTTTAAGCCCATTAGCGAACCTAAATTAGGTTTCTGACCCTTCCTATATAAGCCTAAGTGACAGTTACGAAAATCACTTTTCATAAACACTTAAACTTAATCTCTGTTTTCACTTCTCTTTTCATATCAATCTCTGAAGCCTAGAGTTTGGGAAAATCATCTGTTTTTGGTATAATCTATTGTGACTTTGGATTAGTGATCATAAGCAAGTGGAAACCTCATTAATCATTTATAATTCTTGTACACACGTGCGATGCAACAAGAAATTAATTATGTGCATGTTTAAGTGTTGCAAAAATCAAAGAGGGTACTCAAATCATCATAAAATGGTTCAAATTTGAAATATGTACTATCAAGCTAGGCAAAGAGTTCAATCATCGATTCTAATTGAAGTTAATGTGTCCAACTTCAATTTTATGTGCAGTTTGTAGTAATGTAACATAGTTCAAGCAGTCTTGGCACATTTGTAAGCAATCAAGAGGGTTCAATAATGCAAATTTTCTTTACGAGCATTTCATCAAACACATGGCACACGTATCTTGTGGGAAGAAGGATCTCTTCTTATGCAAATAGAGGATCAAACCTTTTTTGAATGTCCTTCCTCTGCAATCGGGATGTTTATCTAAGAACCGTTACTAAGAGCCCATTTTTTTTTAAAACATTAGAAAGTAGGGTTGCTATAATGTTATCCACCTTAACGGAATCCTTCTAATAGAGTAACTTAGGCTGTGTTTGATTGCACGGAAAATTTTTCCTAGAAAATACATCTGGGATATGCCTTAAATGGCTGATTGGTTGCAACTGAGAACACATATTTCAATCGTGTGAGAAAATAAAGGTGTATTTTCAGGTGGAAATGAATTCTCACCTATCTGAATGGGAAATGAGTTCCGGGCTTAGTAGGAAAAATTATCCAGATTTAAGGGGCTTGTTAGGGAATATTATACAGATTTATACTGGCTATCTAACAATAGACAGTTGTGTTTTCATTAGGAAAATGCAATTTTCCCACTTGGTAATCAAACACGCCCTTAGTAATAACACCAAGATTGACTTTATCTTCATCCTCCATCTTCACATCACATTCATCAATTCAGAGATATATCGATTAAAACTATTTAGATAATCAGAGATACTTGTATCTCATTCATATGCAATGAATACAATTGTTGCTTAAGGTACAACTAATTCATGAGAGGGTTTCGTCATATACAAGCTTTCCAACTTAATTAGACTAGAGCTTCGCCATTAAATTCTCATGAATGACATTATAGTGCACCTCCTTCGCGAAACACAGAAAACTGAACTCCTTCAAATTGTATTCCTCTCAGTCATCCTCAAAAATGTCTCCAGGATTTTCCTTTAAACCTTTCGATGCCTTATAGACACCCAACTGAATGATGATATCCTAGACCTCGACCTACTATAGAGTAAAAATTTTCTTCCCATCAAATTTCTCTACCTCGAACCTCATATTCAAAACCTTTTTAGCCATCCCAAAACTCGAATTCTCACTCTGATATTAGTTTGTTGTCGAAATCGAGGATCAATCACAAACAATGGCAACCATAAAGAACAGAAAAAGAATCACAATACATAAAACACATGTTTCACCATTAAAGGCTACATCCACGAGCAATGATGATCTAGAACATCCATTATATGCGAATTGAAAAGATACAAAATAAGCCTAAACAGTGGTCTACTTTCCAAGAAGATCCTCTGAAAAGTCCCAAATTAAACCGTAGTGTAAAACTAATAAGGAAACCCATTCAAAACAGCAAACTAAGTAATAGTAACAAAGGATTCATACACAAAAATTCGGGCGAATAGGGTCACCCCCAGTTGGGTCAGAAACTTATATGGGCCCACCTACAATAATGATAGAATTCGAGACGCCCAATCCATAATACAACTACTATGGCATTGTGATTCAAAGCATTAATGTGCTACTATTTTACTCTTTATTTTCTTTAATAAAGGAAATTTGATCAACAAATGCATTGCAAACTCAAACCCTAAATTGAAATTCTCTCTAAGCCAACAACCCTCCGATCATGATCAAACAGCTACAATACCAATAATCTGGACACCCACTTGAAACCCATTAAGTGGAACCCACCACCAACAACTAATTGATCAAGATTCAGCAATTATGAATTTGAGTATTTTAGTAACACCCCCTGAAATTTGAAAATAATCATTAATACCCCTTATACTTTCAAGCTTTAGGATTACCCCCCCACCCTTGACCTAGTTTAACCATCATTTGACTAATGTTAAAACGTGACATGCATCAAGGACCATCAATTTTGCAAGTACAATGCTAACGACGTGTGATTCAAGTACATTTTAACTCAAGTCAACCACTGTTAAACTAAGTCAAAGGGGGTAATCCTAAAGTTTAAAAGAAGGGGTATTACTAATTACCTTCAAAATTCAAGGGGGTGTTACTAAAATACCAAAATGTGGCAAGAAAACGACCTCTCCCTATACTTTACAAGGTGGGAAACAAGCATCTTTGAAGGGATTGCGCAAGCAAATAAAAGCAAATGTAGGTAGTGGAGTCCCCACAACCACAATCAACTTTGCAAAGGACTAGACACAATCACACACGAATGGACGACAATATCTTGCACTTGTGTCACACGCGTGTAGACGACAATGCAAAGCATGTTACAGAGGTGATTTGAGATGGGATATGTGTTACCCACGTGCAATTTTCGCTCGTCGACATTTCCCCCACCAAATTCCCATTTACAGCCGACTCCAAAGTAGGCCTATGAGATCAAAATCCATGTGTACAGCCTACAAAACACGATACCGACAAGCATGCGCCCTAGTACATATCGTGCATCGCACGTGCCCCTCCACTAGTTAAGATATATAGCCAAGTGTGTTCGTTCAGTGTGCGCATGTGTACAATTGCATGCGCTAAATGTTAAGAAGATTGGTGTAGAATTTAGTAACGTTTGGACGTTATCGGCCGATTCTCAGAACACAGAGAAACAATGGTGACCATGCACAAAAGAAAAAGGAACATTAGTGAGCAACTTGGTGACAGCTTTTGTCTTCTTTTTTTTTTCTTCTGTTTTTTTCCGCAGGTAAGAGAAAATGGGGTGCAAATAGTTAAGAGGTATTGGTGACGGCTCAAGAGGTACGGCCAAATTATAATAGATGAGATGTGTAGGCGAGAGAAAATTTTTGAAGCGGAAGGATTTTTGAAGCGGCGATAATGCCCTCAATGATTGCGCGCCACATGTATATGCATTTAGGATTTGGTTTTAAAAAGTGACCATGGGTATATGTGGCACGCAATCATTGGACGACGCATGATCACCACTTCAAAAAGTTTCTCTACAGGGAATGGACCTTGTACCCCATGCATGCACGAAGCGAGTGTTCTACCATTTGAGTATTCTACCATGTACTTCTAGGATCATTGGACGCATGATCGCGCTCCCCATTTAGAATCAAGTGCATTGCACGCTTAAAGGAGCATTTTTGGGAGAAAATAGGCAAGAAGTAAGCATTGGTGACGGAATAGAGATAAGATATGTAGGGGAGAGAGAATTTTTTAAGCGGCGGGATTTTTGAAGTGGGGATCATGCGCCCAAACGATCGCCCACCACATATATCTGGGTTTCGTATTTGGTTTTTAAAAGAACTTTTTTAAAAGTAAACATGGGTATATGTGGCACACGATCATTGGACGCATTATCGCTGCTTCAAAAATTTAGTAACCATGGGTATATGTTTCATCAGAACTTCAACAATGGTAGAAGGGTACATAGAACCAGGGTAACAGAATAACCAGAGTAAAGGGAACTCCGTTAAGTTTGTCTCTCCTTTTACCGTCATTTGGTCTCCCCAATAACAGATGGCTCGTGATGCCTAGTGATGATAATTGCCTTAGTATTCTCTTGTGGTATTGGGAAGCAAAACATGAAGAACCAAATTCACGAGTCTCATCATGTTTACCCTTTTTTATTTTCTATTGCCAAAAAGCTTTTCCCGACGGATACTAAAAATACATGTCCCGACGGCATACCTGGTTTGGTGAATGTTTGGGCCATGGTGAACCTACACACCAAAACATAGCCTGCTGGGTGATTCTTAGTGGTTGAATTTGAGCCTTCTTTTATCGTTATGGGTTTCATGAACAGGCCATTGGTTCAAAACATTGGATCAGAAGGGATCTCTAAAGTAGATGGCGATTGATAAATCTTTCAATTCATACATACATGCATACATATATATATGGGATGGGATAAAGTTACTAATGATTTTTGACTTATAAAATGACACGCAGTCGTAGGGACCACATGCAAAGGAGTTAAGGACTGATTTTTGGTGAAGACCCCATATCAGCAATTAATTTCTAAAACTTCTAACATGTATCAAACATGGACTTAAATTTATCGGTGAAAATGGACGGTCCAAAAATTTTCAACATGCAATCTACTTTTCATAAGGCTAAAAATGTAGGAGTAGGATAATTTTTTGTGAAGTTGATATCCATGTCAAGAAGAATATCATTACCAAAAACCATCCCTTAACTCGTCAGTATGTGGGTTCCACATCCATTAGTCATTATATTAGTCACAAAACCATGAGTCAACTTATCCCCAGCCCACGGCACTCCTTGACAAAGCATTTGTCAAAATTGGGTGTGAGTGGCTGAGATCCACTGTCCAGTTGGGGGATAAGATCTTGGCCCTTCTTTATGAAGCCTATAAGAGGGGGAGACAACCTCCTTGTTTTGTTATATAGACCAGTGGGTGCCCGTGCCATCGGCACTCCTTGACAAAGAATTTGCCAAAATCAGATGAGTTTCAGAGATCCACAGTCCATTTGGGGGAGGATTAGATCTCGGCCCTTCTTTGTTGATACTTAGAAGAGGAGGCATAAGTAGGGAGACAACCAATGTGTTTTGTTATATAGAATAGTAAATGGCCCATGCCCACGGCACTCTCCGACAAAAGCGTTTGCAAAAATTGGGTGCCTTCGGCACTCAAATGGTATAACGGACTGGGGCGTTACCGTTTTTTCCATTATTACAGCTATTATAACGGTTTGTAACGCACAGAGGGAGAAATGGAAAAATAACAGAAATAACAAAACATAACGGTGTTGAAATTCAAATTTTGAATAAGTTGAGGTCAAATGAGGCAGATTGAGTGGCTGAAATCTAACCGCCCACGTTAGATCGATGAATTTGATCTCAACCACTCTTTATCTAACCATCCACATTAAATGGATGGATAAGATAAGAGAATACAACTGAGTTGTCTTGTTATATGCGTGGGTAGACCGTGCCCGCGGCACTTTCCGACAAAGTGTTTGTTAAAATCGGGTGGAAATTAATCTCAGCCACTCATTATTGAAGCCATATAAGATAAGAGGGCGTATAAGAAAACCAGTCACTTGTTGTATTGATAGAGTATGACCCGTGCCCTCGGCACTCCCCGTCAAAGCATTTGCCAAAATCAGGTGTGAGTGGCTGAGATCCACCATCCGTTTGGGGCATAAGATCCCGGCCCTTCTTTGTTGAAACAGATAAGAGGGGGTATACGTGGGGAGACAACTTCCCTGTTTTGTTATATAGACTAGTAAATGGCCCGTGCCAATGGCGCTCTCCGACAAAAGCGTTTGCAAAAATTGGGTGCCTTCGGCACTCAAACGGTATAACAGACTGGGGCGTTACCATTTTTTCTATTATAACGGATTGTAACGCATAGAGGGAGAAATGGGAAAATAACAGAAATAACAAAAAATAACGGTGTTAAAATTCAAATTTTGAATAAATTGAGGTCAAATGAGGCGGATTGAGTGGCTGAAATCTAACCGTCCACATTAGATCAATGGATTTGATCTCAACCACTCTTTATCTAACCGTCGTCCACATTAGATCAATGGATTTGATCTCAACCACTCTTTATCAAACCGTCCACATTAGATGGATGGATAAGATAAGAGAATACAACTGAGTTGTCTTGTCATATGCGTGGGTAGCCCTTGCCCGCGGCACTTTCCGACAAAGTATTTGTCAAAATCAGGTGGGAGTTAATCTCAGCCATCGATATGAAGCGTAGTGGATCTCAGCCACTCATTATTGAAGCCATATAAGATAAGAGGGGGTATAAGAAAACCAGTCACTTGTACGTTATATTGATAGTGGGTGGTCCATGCCCTCAGCACTCCCCGTCAAAGCCTTTGCCAAAATCAGGTGTGAGTGGCTGAGATCCACTATCCATTTGGGGGATAAGATCTCGGCCCTTCTTTGTTGAAACATATAAGAGGGGGAGACAACTTCCCTGTTTTGTTATATAGATGGTCTGGGGATATGTTGACTAGTCATGCTATGATGTGGGGCCCGCTTGCGGATGAGTTAAGAGCTGATTTTTGTGAGGAGGATCTCCTCACTAAAATTCAATAATTTTTAACACTTCTAATCTATCAAATATGGACCTAAATTTAACGGTGAAAATAGATGGTCGAAAATTTTTCAACTTGCAATCCACTTTTCATAAGGCTACAAATGTTGGAATAGGCTGAATTTTTTTTAGGTTAATATCCATGTTGAGAAGAATATCATCACAAAAAATTAGCGCTTAACTCATCTGAATGTGGATCCCACATCCATTAGTCATTATATTAGTAAGAATAGCATGAGTCAACGTATCCCAACCAGTGGCCAAGAAGAAGAATCAAAGGCGTGGCAGAAGCAATGGATATAGTGGCGGGACTCCTCGACTGTCTAGGTTTGCCGGCATGGACTCCTCAACTCGCGCGCTGCTCTTAAGGTGATCGTTTCCCAAGAGCAAACAAAGGTAAGAAAGAAGGGGAACAAGCTCTACACAAACTTTACTTGGGGGACATGAACTTAACCCTAAAGGAGCATAAACTACAATTCTCGAGATAATTATAAAAATACCCCAAAAATAAAATCCCAAACATAGCTTCAGAGAATCTCCATCCTCGAATACTCCCTTAAAGTGAGGAACCCCTTCCAGCTAGTCTACTCCAGGCTTCCCCTCTCAAAAGAAAACTCATCCTCCCATTTTGCCCTTTATTTTCATGAAAACATATGACCCATGCATGCATTGACCCCAAAAGTAACACCATTTATTCTTTTCTTTTGACCCTCCCTTGCTTTAACAAGCATGTTTGAAGATTCCAAACTAGAAAATCTAAGAAATGATAGAGGTCAACCTAATGAGTCACTTGGTCAACTCATCACGATACTTTAATTCATCATTGATAAAATGGATGAATTAACAAAGAGGGCTTCAACCTCATCATAACCACCATACATGAGGTTATTGTAAACGTTCAACCGTACTTCAATTTCTTCGTCAAAGATTGGTTTGCTCCAAAAGCTGAACTGCCCCTCAGCTTTCATCATCGTCATCATAAATCGACGGGACCTGCCAATTTACTGTGTTAGACATTTCCCATTACATTGTAGATGGTCACATCATCATCAAGAGAGTTATCCTCTTGCTCCCATTCCCATTCTTTTGTCAAAAATGAGTGGAGAATCTAATCAACATTTGGCAAAGAGTCACTCTACTCTTTGTCAAAGCTTGAAGATGAGTCCCAACTGACAATATCATCTAGCAAATTTTTCACATGGTGCTTCTTTTGGCTCTGTTTCAAAACTCTCGTCTAACAAATTTTTACCCATCTCTTTAAATCTTGTTATATGTTTGTTGTACATCTTTGAGGATATGATAGTTGTCTCGTCAAGTACTATTTTCCTCCCTTCTTAAGAAATGGAGTGTTTCTTGTAATTGATCATATATTTCTTAGAACGCTTGAAATCTACTCATGGGCACAAACTCGATTGTTCAACCACCATGACCTCCTACACCTCTTCGAGCCATAATTCTTCTTCTAGTAGATGCTTGAGCACTCCATCGTAGCATTTATAGTTACAATAGCAAATATATATGATTTCTTAATTGGGCTGTTTAAAATTATTGTGTTTGTCATCGTATGTCATCATGATCACGATGATATAAAGATTGCTCGAATAGGATGTCATAAGTGTCCCGGTCGAGCAAAGAGAGTGGTACGTACTTTATGATCAAGTATTAATATGCCTTCAATTAAGAACTTATTTGGAACTTTAACGAATGGTTTAGAGTAATTACACCCTTCCCATGATCACAATGATGGTAGGGAAAATTAGGCTTCGATTAGTCCGCGATTGTTCAAATGTACTAGTATGCAAAGCATTTATGATGTTGCGCTATACTGAAGATTAGAACGTGATTTTGTCCTTTAAAATGGTGGAATGAAATAATACTCTTCTCAATGATCAAAATGATGAAAGGCTCACCCCAAATGTCCGACCGATGATATCAAAATAATCCAAGTACATTATAATACGATGTACTCAAATTGGGATGAAATCAATGGCATTGGATAGATAACACAGATCATATGATTTATGAGGATTTTCAGAGATTCAACTGTTATTTTCCCCATTGTTGTTATTAGAAAGCATTGTAGTTGATTGTACACCTTGAAAGCGTGATAGGTGATGATATTCGCTCAAAAGTGCTTATTTTAAGCACTTATCCTGTTAGCGTTATCGCACTCTCCTACGTAAAACTGCTCTAATTATCCACTTTTCTACGTAAGAGTCTATCTCATTGCGTAGAACACACTTTTCTGGACGAAATGGTATATTTGCATGCATTAAACACATTTTCGGAAGTCTAGATATGAAGTCATTCTGATAGAGTCTCATTACGCGCTTCTTCTGTCGCAGGAAACCCCGATGGGACGATTCTCGAGACTTGTGGGCCCAAATCGATCATGAAAGCCCATTATCAAAGCTTAAAGAGCCCACATGCTATGACTAGAAGATATGGGCCAAATATGGGCTGAATAAGAGGACCAAAAAGCCGGCCCAAAGAACGAAGAGAGTAGGAGAGCCAATGACCAAGAGACGGACCAAAGCGTTTAAAGCCACATGAGTCAGCAAGGAATGATAGTCGACTCTACTGGAGAAGCGTGAGGATGGTCACAGTGAAGACCAGGGTTCCAGACCCTCCGCCAATGCTTTTTTCCATTTTTTTGATACTTTTTCTCTCATCTCTTCTTATTCTCTCTCTCTCTTCATCTCTCGATCCTCGAATCTACTGACCTAACCCCAGAACTCCTACCCTTCGGCTCTATCTCATCTCCCTTAGCTTTCTGACCGTTGGATCTTCCATCGGACCGTTGGATCTTCAATCGGACCGTTGGATCTCTCTAGATCCGTCGATCTACCAATCTGGGTCCCAATCAAGTCACCATCCATCCGATCGCCATCAGAATGTCTGTCACATCATCTTGTGAGACGATGGACATCATCAGTCCATGTGGGCCAATAGCCGGGCCCATCATCATCGACCCGCTGTCCGACCAGTTAGTGGACCCCGTGAATTTCAAAATAATTTTAATTAAAAAATGAGGGGTCCACTAATTGGGGAGATTCCCCATAATAAAGTAGGTTTTTACTTAAAAAAAATATATATATATTTTTTATTTTCAAAAAATACCCTATTTCCATTAATGGAAATAGGGAGCTTTATAAGATGAGGGAGAAGGGTTCGTTCGAACCCTAATCCCCCCCCTTTCTCTTCCATTCTCTCCCCCAACTCGTTTCTCCCTTTTCCCCCTCTCTTTAGGCCGTTTTCCCCCACTTCTCCTCCGCCTTCTTCATCTTCTTCACCAAGCTATTGCCGGAGTTGCAGGCTGCAACTCCGGCCGATCAAGATACTCCTCCCCCACGCGAGCACCACCACACCTGCGCCCTCCAACCCGTGACTAAAGCACGGGACCATTCCCTCTCCTCCGTCTTCTTTTGCAGACCGTGCTCCCCACGGTCTGGTTCATGGAGCAACTCCTCATACCGCCACCTGCTTGCTCTACCTCCATTGGCCGCTCGCCTGCACGCTGATCTCCTTCACCTGCAACTCCGTTCGAGGGTGCTGCAGTCCAGCCACTCCACCGCCTCAACCAGCAAGCAACACCACCGTTGTTGCTGCTAGTGCGCCTTCACAACCAGCTGTCAACGGCCCCCCCCCCCATCATCTCCTTCCACGATCTCCCATTCCACGTTTCAAACCAAGACGACCCCTCAAAAAGATCTTCCATCCACGCTTCACCATCACTTGGCCCAGCCGTTTTCATCGTCTCTCCTTCCCCAGCGTTTTCACGATCGCTCCAAAGGAAAAGAAAAAGAAAAAGAAAAGAAGTAAGGAGAAGAGAAGAAAGCACTCCAATCTCTAGCCACCGCCTCCTCCCACTTGCAAGCGCTTCACAATCTGTTGCCGCCCTCCTCCATTGGCCGCTTGTCTGCAACCACTGGCCCACTGCCAGTCCACACGCTCCACCATCTCTAGCTTGCTCTACCGCGCAACAATTTTGAACCCCACCAACGGTAAGGATCTCTCTTTTTTTCATCATCTCTTTGTGCTCTCCCTTGCACAATATCCATCCCTAGGTTGCACAAGTGCAGGTTGCAACTAACGGTTAGTCACCTCATACTATCCAAGAGATTTCCTTAACCTCACCTATCGGTTGGCTTCCTTGTTCACCATGCACATCAGCTTCTCACTTCCTTCTCTCTCATAGTAATAGTCTTATATGCTTTCTAGATTAGTTTGTATTTTCTTTTCTTAGATATAGTACAATTTTTCTTAATGTATCACTTGTTCTAAATCAATAAAAAAAAAAATAGTTTTGAATGAGTTCTCACTCTCAGTTCTTCTCTAGTGATAATTGTCTTTCTTTCACTTTTGTTAGTAGATAAAAAGCAAAAAAAAAAAAAAAAAGCGTTAGGTTTTAAATCTCGTGATCATTCTCACATCTCCATCCTTTTTAGTAGCTTTTTTTTTTATGAAGAAAATCCGTCATTTTATGTGTTTGAGTTGCGCAAACTAACCCCGAGTGCGGATCGACATCCGACACGAATCCCTATACAGATCTAAAATTTTGCAGGATTTAAGAATCGGATCAATTTACAAATATGTTGAAGTTAGGGTTTCCGTAATCAACGACGCGGGAAAATCCTATTTTCAAATTATCTCTCTGTAAAAGATATATGATACGAGCAAAGAAAAATTCTCAAAAAATTATATCTAGAATCCTCATCCTATATGGACTCCAGTGAGTTTGGTTACACCCTTTTTAATTGAAAGTTCAACGGAAACAATTGTTTTCAATGACTCTACAATTCTAATTTTTTGAAAAATAGTACCTATAGTTTTTATTTTGGGTAACCCCACAATTTGTATGTTTTTTTTTTTTTGCATGATTTTTCATGGTTATTTTGTTTAAGAAGTTCTTTCTATCTTCTTTCTAGAACATTAAATTTTACTCAATTCAAATTTTAATTGAAGAAATTACGAAATTTTAAATTTTATATATGATGATTCCGTCCAAACTGAAAAATCTGAATTTCAAATTTTCTTTCAAAAATTAGGGTTTTGATCTAAGTCAAATACTTTCTTAAGGTTTGACCCACTAACTTTGACTTGACCTGACCTTGACTAATCGAGCTTTTATTATGGAATTGACTTACGTTAACTGTACCCGTTGGTTGGTTTGTGAATATTAGACTTGTAAATGCTAAAATGAAATAATTAACATTTTCATCTCGATGCCTTCACCTTGGGTTTTGGTCGACCTATGGATAGTGGGTTGGGTCCTAGACCTCGAGATCAGACCTATGGATCGCAGGTTGTGTAAATTGAACTTCACCACATGATATTTATGTTTTCATAGAGGAGATGGCTAGACATCCAACACAATTGCTTAGGGTCAAGGAGATCTGAATGGTTCATTACAAGCACTCTGTGATATGACCATTGTTCTCCAACAACAACAGACTCAAGGGGAAGCATAGACCCAGAGGAGACAAGATAACCTAGGAAATGACATGGTCTCTTAAGTCAATGAATTCAAGGGACTCAACCCTCCCATTTCTAAGGGTACCCCAGAACCCCTTGAGGTGGAGAGATGGTTAGCAAGATCAATAAGATCTTTGAGGTGATGGGATTGGAGGCCTACAGAGAATGCCTCTAGCTTCATACATACTAAAGGGTGAGACATACCATTGGTGGGACATGGTGAAGAGGTCCAAAGACATTCATTGGATGACATAGACACAGTTCAAGACGAACTTCTTGGAGAAGTGCTTTCAAGAGTTAAGGGATGTGAAGATGGTAGAGTTACTTCGTTTGAGATAGTGGGACTTGATAGTGGCTCGGTACAAGGCCAACTTCATGGAGAAGTCATATTTTTCACCTCACTTGGTCGCAGAGGAAGCCTTGAAGGTGAAGAAATTTGAGCAAGGACTGAATCTTTCAATTAGAGGGAAAGTCTATGACACGAAAGATCTGTTATTATGCTGACATTCTGGATCGAGCTCTACTGGTAAAGAAAGTGTAATACCCTAAACTTTCGTTCAGGGATATTATTATAATTTACTTATATATGAGTATTTTAAAATTTTAATTGCTCTTGGGTGTTTATTTATCATGTTTATTAAACTTAGAAAGTAAACAAAACTTAAAATTGCAGAACTTAACCGTAGAGAAGTAATCAACCCTAGAATTCACTTGGCATTCAAATGAACTTAGGACACATCTAGATTTTCAAATTTTAGAGTGGAGTCACTTTTTAAACATTGATAATGTGTGACACAATAAGAGAATAACAAAAATTTTGTGGTGGGACCCACAAGAACCCTAATTGGACTAAAGTTATTCAAAATACACATTTGACCTCAGAACGACGAACGAATATTTTTGACACGATCGTACACCTTAATAGACTTAGTACATCCAATAATCTAACCAACTTTATTTTCTCTATTTTTAGGGTCCAAATTAAGGTTTCCATGAATAGTGGGACTCACAGGTGAAATTTGATACTAAATAGACACATTTTTTTATTTCGAGAAAATTTGGAGAGTAATTAGTCAAATTAGGATAATTCACGTATAACGATATATTTTTTAACATAATGCATGACTAATAAGTGTTTAAATTATCAATATAATATAAGTAATTAAATTACTAATGAGTTATAATTGTTAAGTAGGCCCATATGGCTACTTTAGAGATCTTTTGGACTTTAAAATAATCTTAAATGAAGCCTAGTTTGTACTTATAAGCTTTGGGCCCATTTCTAGTCCATATCCAACTTAAAATAAGCATTTTAGTGGGTTGTAAAATACACCCTTTTGAAAGTGGCCAAAATCACTTAAAAATAGAAACCCTAAAATTCTAATCCTTATGGAATACTTTATAAACATATCTAAGGAAAGCCTTAGAGGCTTGGAAGCTCTAACAAACCCAAACTCTATGAAAGAAGAGAGAAGTTCCAAGAAGACCTTCAACCGAAGCCCGAAAGCGCTCAAGTCAAAAGGAAAGTCGAAGGGGACACCAAGAGGAGTAATTTACTCTAGAGAGAGCTTCATCCAATCATCTTCAAAATTCTACATTTCTCCAATTTCCATTAAAGAATCAATTTAAGGTAGGTACACCCGTTGAAACAAGTTGAAATCACCATATAATGTTTATAATTATGTTGTATTCATGATTACATGCTTTATTTATCATTTTCTTCTCTTGATTCATCTTTTGGAGATTTCATGTAAGAATCCATACGCTAAAAGGCTCGATTTTTATTCATGTATGTATATAATTGATTATGCGATGTTGATAACATGAGGGTTATAATATGAGATACGTGGATATGATTGGTGAATGTTGCATGATAAATATTGAAGCATGAAAAAATTTTGTTATTAAAATGACTTCTTCCAATTAGAATATGGTGGAGATCATTTAGTTATAATGATTCCCTCCGATTAGAATATCTAGATGTATATTATTTAGTTACTTTAGTTGTATGATTGACGATTTATTTTCAAGCAAAAAAGGCCTGGAGCCTTTGGGTGAAAATCGCTGAACCCCCTGCAAAAGAGCTTGTTAGCTACTCCCGACATGGGAAGGAAAATGAGACCTAGCAACGGGTTGTAGAGTAAATATATTAGATTGTACATAATTATTTCTAACATGATTATTGATTTTAAAAATGTTGAATATGTTTGAATGGGATGTGAGCATGAAAGCATGATGTGTTGAGTTTATATCTCGTATATGTATGTACTGTGGATTTTCTATTGGACTTTAGCTCACGACAATTACCGTACTTAGATCTTGTAGAGGACGAAGAACCAAATGTGGAGGAAGCTTGGGAGGATGAGTACAGAGTTAAGGCAACGGATGATGGCTTTGTGGATGGAGGAAACGGTTCATATGATGTTTAGACATCATCCTCACCATTGATGAACCTTGGCTACATTATTTTATTATTTCCATTAAAAGAGTGATATTTGGGTCATTTCGAAATTGTATGCACTTTATTTTATTTTAAAGAATGATTATCATTTTAATTGATTATTTGATATATTTTATCTTAACATAATGTTTAAAGTTAAATATATGAATTGGAATTGACCTTTAATGAGCCCAGTTGAGATCGGAACCTATGTAGCACATTTACTCAAAAGTGCAATGTAGGACAGAATTATTTTTGTCTTGTGCTGTATTTATAACCTAGTAGCTAACAGATCTTGCTTTTGCTAAAGAACTTTTCGAAGATCTGTCAGTTAGATTTCTAGTGATATAAACGGATTTCAAAAATTCTATAAGTGATAGCCTTAGTGACCAAAATACTGACAGCGACACGAATCTACCTGATTCATTTTTTTGCGTTGTGATGCATTTTTTTAGCAAGAACATGACGTTTCTGGGATTTGATGCAGAATGACTTTTTATAGGTCTTTGAAAAATATTTCTAAAAATATATGGCTCATCTGTTAATTCCATCGGAAGAAAATGTTATGGCCAAAATAGTACCTTGTTGTCCAACATTTTGCAATAAATTCAATTCTATTTTTTTTTTCAACAAAACTAGATAAGGCCAGTTGAGAGTGAAAAATTGTTAAAATAAAATAGTAAATAATGTTTTGGGCAAAGTACCTTCACAAAATATGCTTAAAATCATTTTTAAATAATAAAGAATTAATAAAATATTTTTTTATTAAAATGGTATTTTTTAAAAATTTTATGTCTATCTGCTTAAATTCTAAAAAGTTAATTCAAAAAGCCTATCAAACAAAAATTTTAACTAAAACACCTTTACAAAATATTTGTTTTAATCTATTATGAATTATGGTGATTTTTTAAAATTATTTGGAGTATTTTATTTTTTTAAAATTTTTATCACACCCTAAATCTTAGGTAAATGAGTCATTTTTCAGGCATTCAGGTCAGATCCGGGTGCCAGGATTCAAGGCGTGACAGAGTTAATATTGGAGACCACATATTCTTACGAGTGACATCGCGTAAAGGTATAGTTTGTTTTTGTAATAAGGAGAAGTTGGCTCCGAGGTACATCAGACCATTTAAGGTCTTCAAAAAGTTGGGAGAGGTTAGCCTATCAATTAGCAGTACCATCATAGTTGTCGAACGTACACGAATTTTTCACATATCGATGCTTTAGAAGTATGAGCTAAATTCTATTCAAGTCATCAAGTGGTAGACTTATAAATTTGGGAGGACACAACTTACGAAGAAAGGCCCATCCATATCTTAAACACCCAAGAGCTTGTGTTACGCGCCAAAACCACTAGTTGGTCAAGGTGTTGTGGCAACATCATAGTGTGGAAGAAGCAACCTAGGAGTTAGAATTTGAAATACATGAGAAGTATTTAAACCTCTTCATTATCAAAGGTATGTTTTAAAAGTTTGATAATGAAATTTTCTCTAAAAATGAGAGGATGTAACACCATAACCTTTCCTAAACTCAGATTAATATGAAAACCCATATTGATCTTCTATTTGGAATTCATTAGAGTTATAGATTAGATTTTGAATGGGCTTGTTTAATTATTGAATGGTAATTTTACATGCAAGGGCATTTTAGGTAAACTTTACTTTAGAAGGGTAATCTAGTAATTTTATCATTTTATTGACATTTAATGATAATTTGTGAGGATAATTTAATAAATTCATACAATATTAACATCAAATTATATTATAGGGTATTTTAGTAATGTCACTATAGAGGGATATTTAATAATTTCATTATAGAGGAGTATTTTAATGATTTTACTTCATAGAGATATTTTAATGATTACATTACATAAGAGTATTTTGTAATTTTACTACGGGTATTTTAAAAAATAACACCTTAAGAGAGAAAGAGAGAGAGAGAGAGAGAAAGACCCTCTCCATATAATAAAATCGTTGGTTAAGGGGGGACCTCTCATGAGCTACTATACAAACTCATTTTCTCCTTATAACTTAACTTTTGCAAAAAACGTTGAGAAAAAAAATTTAACAACTTTTGAGAGAAGATCTAGAAAAAAAAAAAAAAAAAGGTAAGAAAGGAAGAAAGAAGATAATAAGTCTTAGAGAAAAATTCAAGAGAGAAGGTAGATTCCTCATTTTCTTTTATAATTTTGTAATTTTTACATTCTTTTAATCTATGTTTTTCTCCATATTCTTTGCAATGTTTTCTCATGATTCTTTCCTCATGATTAAAGTTTGTTTTTATGCATGTTACATCAAGCAAATCATTTTTTGATATAGTTATGCATGCTATATAGGGTTTATAAAATTGATTTTTAATGCATGTATTAATGTAAATCTCTTTAGAAATTGGTTTTGAGCTCCATGTAATATGTTATGTATGTTGAATATTTCTTCTTGCTGAAAATTTTTATACATGTTCTATCATATTGATGTCTTATTAATTAGCATGCACTCCTTTGAGACCCTTGGATGAAAGACCCTAAAGTACTAATTAGCAGATACTCTTTTAGAACCCTCATGAAAGATCCTAAAAAAGTAAGGAAGAGTTAAGCACCCTTAGGTGAAAAGTCCTACAACCCCTTTGATCCATGAAGAAAGGATGTGTTCCAGAGTGTGAGCCCCTAAGGAATAGTAGTGGAAATTGGATGGTGTGGTTGATACATAGCATCATTTTTATGTGTAGACTTGCCCACAAGCTTGAGCTCAAATTAACTTAAAAGGTCCAAGCCTAGGCTGAACCAGCACATACAACACTTGCGTGTTAACAACTTATTTATGGGGACATCCAATTTGGGAAAATTTAACATTAGTTTGTTATGTTGTATCAAGGAGCATCTTTATTCCATGCATACACCTTGATATTTGCATCAAATCATGCCTAATTCAAGCAAACCAAATACTGACACACTCATGAGTCTAATCTCGATCTCTCCAAAGCATTAAAATGTAAAATATACACTTTCTATGTTAAATGGATACATCAATCTTGGGTAGAGAAGAGTTGATCGACACCCAACCAATGTCTGATTTGCGCAATTAAGGTGTCTAAATGCTCCAAACAGTGCATCGTACCTCTTAGCACAAATAAAATGATGATATAATATGTTAAAGAGGGGCGATGGATAATGCACCGCAAGAGAAAAGGTATACAGAGTTACCATGGATAAGAATCACTTTGAGAACTTTGTCTCTTTAGAAATGTAATAAAATTAACTCTTGACAGGAGCTGCACCAGTACCCTTTGCATCTCCAACCAGTTTCTTCAAAAAACTCTATCAAAAAACATCTTCATCAAATTTGATATTGGTAAAAAGTGTTGAACTCCAATCAGCCCTCCTTCAAACAAGCATCTTCAAAAAAATAATGGAAGGAAAAGGACTTAAATTATATTTAAAAAATTGTGAGTTTCACATTTGTAAGGACGTACAATAATAATATTTAAAAAAGTTGAATGGAAGGAAAAGCAAAAATGAAAATTCTGATTGTGAAAAGTAGAAATCACCAAATTTGATGTCAAGCATAGAAATTACCAAATTTTATTAGAGTATAAGATAAGAGTATGTTGACCAACGAACTCTTATCTCGTTCTCCCTTGGGAAAAAATATAAATAAAATGTATGGTGTGATCTGGTCCTAATGGAGGCATCTCACATTGTCTTGGGAACTTCATGGGAGTGTCATCGTAAAGCTATCCACAATCCTTATCAAAACACGTGCTTTTGTGTATGAAGGAAGATCAATCCCATACTTTCGAAAGAAGTCTTTCTAGACAAAATAACATATGAAATTGTACAGAAGCTAGCTACATGAGCACTTTGTACAATTTGTGTGAAGCAATATCCTTGAGGCTTTAGCATGTCATGGTGAGAATCAATGGCTGAAAGAGAAAAAGGAGTTGTTGGGAAAAGACATCATGAAAGTGAAACCATAATCTCCGAGATGAATGCACTTTCCTGGATCAAGTCGATCAATACTGCTAATTCAAGATCATCATAGCCACCCAAGACCCGTTGCCAAAAACAATAAATGGGTTAATTTCTTTGTCAACTCCTGTAAGTGAAGTTGACCATTCACCCCTTCAATGTGTTTTTTTGGAGTTCAATGAAGTTCTAGAGAGAAACCCTCCAATTCTTATCATGGATTGGGCATTATTTCAGCTTCTTAGATCAAGATGGCGAGAAGATCAGTATGCACATGTTACACACAGATTGAGGTACTTGCTCATTGGTCTACAAGTGTCTGGACTCATTCCACACTTGGTCAATGGTTGTCGAATTGTTGGCCACATAGAATGGAGTTGTTTGTCCTCACTCCAACTTGAGCCAAGAACGTCAATTAGAACTTGCTGAAGTCAAGTTTCATCAACCCGAGGAGACTAATGTGAACCAAGAAGCTCGGGTTTGAAGAGAAGAATATAGTTTTTGTAAGGTTCAAATTCTTTAGAGTTGGCTAATCCCATTTGACAAAATCCAATATTGTAAACCATCCTTGTGTGTTGGTAGTTAGTCGTGTAAGTTAGAGAGTGTGTGTTGTGGTTGCATCACTCCAGACTACAAGAACAAAAATCAGCATCAGAAGACTTGAAGCTTCACCAATCACACTATTGGAATGGTAAGTGACTTATAGATTGTTGAAAATCTTAAAAATCATCTCTAATTTCATTGATTAGATGTGTAGTGAATCTATACGCAAAATAAGGCATTTATGGGCGAAACTTTCCTTGATTGATCGATCGGCTTGATAAGTATCGATCTGAGTTCAAAATCCAAAAAAAACTTTTTGCTGCCTCTATTTTGATCGGAGACCATTTTTGTTCTCACTGATCGATCGGACTTGTTTACCGATCGATCAGACCGCGCATATGAAGTTAAAAAACTTCGGTTACACATCCTATTTCTTGGCTACATACATACCTAATCATACTAGAACTTGCTTATACCATATATAGAACATCCTAGGTTAATGTTAGGACCTTAGTCGGGCCTCAAGCTGCCATTCCTCTGGAAAAGATATATTTTTAAGAATGGGCAAACTCTAGCCATTTACGGACCTCGACATCGAGCCCCATAATGCATGTTCTAAGAGCGATCACAGGAGTAGCGGCATTGTGGAATCCACCAATAGTTAAGAAACCTAAAAACCAAAGAACAAAGAGAATACAAAGAACCAAAGAGGCCCTCGAGATCCAATAGAAACTTTGTAACCCTAGTTTACTCTTCTCTGCTTTCTTGGATGATCAAAGCTTGAGGTACTTGTTCTTCATTGATTACTTCTCCAAGCTTTATCCTTCTTCTCTCAAGAAACAATGATACACACATGTTTTTAGAGAATTGAAACCACAAGGTTCGTCTACTCAACGTACTTGAGTGTGTGTGATTCGGGGTTAGATTATATCAGTATGTTTTAGGGTTGGACCGAATCATTACAATTTGATGACGGATCAGATTGTAGAAACAAGGTCATGGCTAAACTGATCGAAAGGTAAGTTCAGGGTTGGACCGAACTGAAATCATGTGAAGGGAATTCGGCAATGGCTCTTTCTGGATTTGTCACGTGGTATATAGGGAGTACGAGTAGCATCGACAGTGGATTTGTCGCGTGGTATACAGGGAGTATGAGTAGCATCGACAGTGGACTTAAGAGATGGATTCAAGTTGTAGGCTGTGAGTAACAGTGTGCAATTTTGTATTGTTAACTTTGCATAGTGGTACATTTACATCTAAACGTGATCCCATAGTTTTTCCTAAAAAGGTTTCTATGTAAGAAATCATATGTGTTATAGTTTAATTTGTTTCCACTATTTACTTTGTCTAGATTAAACTTAATAAGCCTGCTAGAATATAATATATCCTTCATATATTTCAACTGAGTTGGTTAAGTTAATCATCGTGTAATTAAAATCAACCATACTAGGATTGTATTACATGCGATTAGTTACCTTGGACTAGATCAGTAAAGCGTGTTTAGGTTAAAGCATTAGGTTAATTTTTAAATAACCTATTCACCCCCTCTAGGTGCGCATCTTCCATATATATAAAAATTTCAGTTTTATATTTTCTCTGATAGGGAGGATTATTTTTAAATTTTTAAAAAGAGTTTTATTTTTGTAATTTAAGCAACAGTGGGTGGTCCAGATTTTTGTAAGGAACCAATAGTCAAGATTGGCCAAGGGTTAGGGATTGGCTATAAAAGCCAATGTTGTCGAGATATAGGGTGTTTTTGCTAAGATGAAATTAAGGCTTTTTGAGAGAGTGAGCTTGAGCTCCTCCCATTGTGGATGTTTGAGAGTGGGGTAGAAGCCTAGCTTCCCACCTCATGTTCACAAGGTTTGGGGTAAACAACTGGCCTTCTAACCCTCCATTATAGAGTTGTAGTAGAGTTGAGCCTCGTTCCTCCTCCATCAAGGGTTTAGGGTAGAGGTTGGACTTTACAACCTACCATCTCCGGCAGTCTAGTTATTCCCTCATGTAAACTGACAACTCGTGTATCACCCGAGTCCCCTCAATCTGATTTTGGTAATAAATAAATAAATAACTATTTTAGAAAATAGTCTTAGGTGAAGCTAACATGGAATCTAGTGCATGAGTTCTTCTCTATTCAACCTGAAGTTCCCTTGATATTGATACAAGAGGACCTAGAGGGGGTGAATAGGTCTATTAATTATAGCTTATATTAGTTATTAATATGCTTAATCAAATCAATCAACCAAAGCAATAACTATAAATAGACAACAACCCACAACACAAGTATTTATAGTGGTTCAGTGCATTAATACCTACGTCCACTTTCCAAATAGCTCCACTGAGCTTTAGAACCTCTTTAATTCAATAATTAAGACACCTTACAATATTGAATATGGTAAATAACCTAGTCTCGATCGCAATCGATGATTAATGAAGTAAGGTCGCAACCAAACACCAACTTAGTCAAGACTTATCTTGACTCAAGCAGGGTAACAGTATAAGTGATTAATGTAGGGATTTTTTCTAAAGAGAAGGCTCCCGATAAACAAAGTTACCTCTCAAACCAGGAACGTAGCTTCGATGTTGTTGAAGCTCAACCAAGGCTACTAATCAAAACTGCAGCGCACGCCAATCACCCGAGTCGATCTAAAATCGAAGAACGCGAACTACCGAAGTCGATCTCCCAAAAATGATGGTATGAGAACCACCGAAGCTAGCAAGCGAGCAAGGCAAGCACAATAGCAAGAGAGCTAGAACAATTCTCTTGTAGATGAAGAGCTCAAGAGAAGGCTGAGTGAATTGGTGAGTTTAAAAGTAATGGGGGGTATTTATAGTGGAAGGGAAAGGGAAATGCGCTCTCATGATTCAAGGATCACTAAGACCGGTCGACCCGTCTGTCAATTAGACATAACTGAGGGTCATGCCAATGGGGGTTTCTCATGATAGGCTGGGGGCTTCAATTATGTCCAAGTGGACTTCTTAGGGTTTTTCCCAAGTCCACGATTCTTTAGTCCCCGTTGGCATCAAGGGTTGCCTCATTGCCATTTCCCGGAATCATCGAGACACGCTCACTCATTTTTACAGTAAGAGATCAATAGAGGTTACATAAATACCCCAGGTTGTTTTGGAATTGACAACACAAGGAGTATACTTATCCCAACCATGGTGGCTAAGAAGTAACATGAGTCATTCTTTTAAGAATATAATTGATGAGATGCAGAGATGGAAAGAATCAAGAGTTGTTTATAATGTATGATGTAGAAGTATTTATCATCAATTTTTAATTTTATAAAATTTTATATGTTAATTCCATTCTATAACCACTATGATTATCATGAAATTAAAAACATAAATTATAAATGTTGATTGAACTTTGATGTGGAAGCAGTCTCTAATGTGATCAGATTGTAATGTAAGAGGGTTGGGTGTGGCTACCCAAGCCACATAAATTCACATATATAAGGAGGGCCCTCCAAACCCTGTGTATTGCCAAGGGTATCTTACTATTTTAGAATGAGTTCATTGGATGATTTTAATCCTATGTTTGTATGCACTTCCTTTTGACCATCCAAAAGAAAAAGAACCACAAGATTATTCCTTTCCAAAGCATGGAGCCAGTCCTAAATGAGTTAATTGGACGTGTGTCCTTCGATGTTTAAGAACCACTTGCATGACTGCAGCAAACTACATATACAAAATCATGCTTAATGCTAATCAAATATTCATGCATTACACTCTCCAATAGCTATAGTAACATCCAACTTTAATATTTTGCTCCCTTTAAATATTTCTATAACCAACGGATTCTTCTTCGTTCTCGGACAAGCCCCATTACTAGTTATTTGTTTGTAGGCATTGGTGATGGAAAATAACAAGTTATTTGTTTGGAAATTCCCTAAAGCAAGCATGGCTTGATTCAAATTCTTACATCAATGTCGACTCATCCCACTGATCTTGACCGATTTGAGGGTTTAAACTACCATAAGCAATTAAAAGATACTAATGAGGGTCATTGTGGGCGAGCTCTTATCAAAGCATGAATGGTTTTGTTGGACCTCCAGGATGCATGAACATGATTTTATAAATGTTCCAGGTTCTTAAGAGAAGGAAAGATATTTACAAAACTAAGGATTTCCAACCAGTCGCATCCTGTTTGGAATATTTTATCACCAATGTTTTATTCCATTATTATGTTCCTTAAATACAACCAATGAAGGGTCCCTCAAAACAGTCCGGGTCAGCTTCAACCCATATTTTTAATTTTTAGTGTTATTTTTTTTAGAAAAGCCGGAAAAATCTGGCCGGGCCGTCTTTTTTGACCAACCGGTCTAGCCAGTTCACTGGTTGGATGAATTGTTCAGTTTCAGAACATTGTTGGAAAGTTCTTCAGACATTTTTTTGACTCAGTAGACTCAAAACTTTATCAGCACTGGCGCTCTTACCAGGGAAAAAACCATTAGAGAAATAAAAACTTAAAAACATTTTCAGATTCTCTTGCCTCCATTGCATGTTTAAAATCTTCAATACAAAGAAAACAGTAGATCTTGAGCGAGGGATGGACAATTTAGGGAGATACAACAGATGAACTGGCACGAGAGACTTTAATCATCTTTGAAAGAGCAACGTAATTAACAGGTATAACCACACCAACCTTGCCACTCTCTCTCCGTTCTTTACCTGCTGGGATCCCATGCCGGGCTGAAGGAGTCATGACACGCCGTCCTGTCGGAGTTCCGCCTGAAGTGTTTGAGTTGTTGCTCTGACCCAATGGCTTCTTCAATGTGAGCGGCCTGATTGGACTCGGCCTTGACCCAAAGATTGCCTCTTGTTCTGCAGCAAGCTGCTCTTGCAACCGCTTCTGCTCCTGTAAAGAACAAGCGGAATCAGAATTGCATTGTGGTTTTTGTTGATTGAGGAACAAAATTCTTCAGTTTAACAGCACATCAGTTAAAATGGCAACACCTACCATACATGAATTTTACCATGGATAGTACGACAGTGCCCAACCATAGAGATGTGTGAGATGTCAGGCATCGCAATTTTTGGTGGTTTCAAGCACCAGGTTACATACATACATACATATATACACACGTACATATGGTCGAGTTATTTTGACACGCCTATGTGGAGCTGACATGGAGTTAAGGGCTGAAACTTACTAACCTTATCAAATGTGGACTTTTAAAATGTAAAATAAACAGTCCAGATTTTTTTTTAACTTGTAATCCATTTTTAATAGGGTTAGAAACGTCAGAATGTGCACACAAAAAATCAGCACTCGACTCGTCTCCATGTTGAACCCGCATAGGTGTACCAGAAGGCATGTAAACACTTGGATCCAGATGAGTAGGAGTCATCCACGCCATATATGTGGAAGGCATGCAGATTAAGAATCCACTATCCAACAGGAAGTATCCTAAAGCAGAAATCCATCCTAGAGATGGAAATGATCAGAAACCATCTGATCCTTTTACATTTTTCTCAGCCATTCGACATATGTTTCATTTTTTCAAATAGATTGGATGATTACTTATCATCCAGTTTGGCTGATTAGGACCACCAAATGGTAGGTCCCAATTGATTGCACATGTGCTACTTGTACATACTACATGAATCTTGTTTCGCCATTCAATTCTGTCTCCTTCTAGGCCATGTGTCTTCAGATTTTCTTACTATCTCAATCCACATTATTTTCAGCCTTCCTCTCAGCCTTCTAGAGCCTTCAACTTGCACAAGAGTGCTCCTCACTAGTGCTGTCATTGATCTTCATCGTCCAGACATCTCAATCATATTTTATTTCGTTTTATCGCCTATTGGGGCTACTCCTAGATTCCCTCACATCTGCTGATTTCTTATTTTGTCTTTCCATTCGTCCATCTCAACAACCTTCTCTGTTAAACTCATTCTAAAAACATGGTGATTACCCAATAGTGCACTCCATAATGCTTGTCTTATTGCCATCTTGTAAGACTTTCTCTTTAGTTTGATTGGTACTCGTAATACTTTGGAAGCACATCTCCACTTTACCTACCCAGCTCTAATTTTATGGGCAACATACTCCTCAATCTCTCCATCTTTATAGATAATGAAACCTAGGTTAAAAATAGACACTTTGGAGGTATTGTCCTGGCTTACAATTTAGCTAACAGCTAACCTCTTTGTGTGTTCTCACTAAAGTTGCACTTGTCTTGGTCCTACTTGTTTTAACAACTCTAATTTCTACGGTATCGTTCCATAGTTCCGCTTTTGCATTAGCTCTCTCTCTAGTCTCATCAATCAACATTAAATCATCTGCAAACAACATAAACTAATGGACCTCCCATGAATATAAGCGATTAATTCATTCATAACTAATGCAAAAGGATATGAACTCAAGGCTAACCTTGGTGCAAAACCACTATAACTAAGAACTCACTTGTCTCAAAACCAACCATTCTCAAACTTGTTACAGCTCCCTCATACATGTCATTAATGATGTCAATATATCCGCTCCAGACTCCTTTTTTCCCCAATACTCACACAATTAATTAACTCTTTATGGACTATTATATGCCTTGTCTAAGTGAACAAAAACCATGTGGAGATTCTTCATCTTCTCTTGAAACTTCTCCGTCAATTATCTAATTAAGAAAATAGCATCAACGGGCCAAACACATATAGAACAAACAATTAATATATAACTCTATTTATATGATTTGGTTGCTTTTATTTTTATTTTGTTTTTTCCTTAACAAAATTTCATAAAATTTGATCTTATGTTTAGATCGAATACATATTAGTTGGCATGTGCTAAGTAAATACTAAATAGAGTAATAAGACTATAAATTTTTAATCACATAGATTCTGATTAGAAAGAAATGTAACTTACTAAATTTCTAATTGCAAATGAAGTCAGCTGCCAACAACTTCTACTCAACAATTGTCATAGTATCAAGCTTGCACTCGTACTATACTTCACATGGAATTGTACTTTAACAAGTCATCATATCATATCGTATATCTTGATGATTTTCTACCTGTAAAAACTTACATTAAGAATATAAATATAAACATCATTATTGAGAAGGAGCATTGAGAAATTGAGAAGTGTCAAGTCACACCTTAGGTCCAGCTCTAAAAGCTAGACCCGTGCCCCATACTGGCCATGTGGTTGAGTCTCAGGTCCAAATAGATCTACTATCATGTGGATCTTACACTTACGATCAATCAACATTGAACCAAATTGTATAAAGTGTGCGGCCCACCTTAATAACCACAAAGATTTGAACATTATTGCAGAGAACTTTCTATCTGTTCAAGAAAAGATAATAAAATATTTCAGTCGTGGTATGGTCTACATCCAACAAAGATCACGCACACCTTTGTGCTCATACTTGTAAGACCCACCAGCTAGTAAAATCAATTTGAAGCCACTATCCAGCCCCATGACAATTATGAGCTAGGTCCCGCTTTCAGGGCTAGACCTCTATTTCGGCTTTGCATTTTTTTAACAATTATCAACACACTAAATTAAGAGAGGGAGAGAAAAAGATTAAAAGCAACGTGGAAGAGAGAGCAGAGAGTGGTGGAGAGATGATAGAACGAAGATGGAAGAGATATTTAGATGGAGAGGTTGTTATCGAAAACTAATGGAAAATATAGTAGATAACAGAGAGTTCCTATTAAAAGGGGATACCGGTAGTGGGTGATGTGAAAACTAAGGATATCAAAGGGAAAAAAACCTAGGAGTTATTTGAAGAATCAAAAAGTGCAGACGAATTGTAAGAAAATAAGTACTAAATCTAAATGTAATATTTAACGAAGTTTTAAGAACATTTGTGCGGGTATTACTGAAAAAGAAATGGAGAAAGGAATCCAAGAAATTCTCTCTTTAAATGGTATGTGCATATGTGTGTGTGTGTGTGTGTGTGTCTATGGGCTGGGATAAAATGACTCATGCTATTCTTACTAATATAATTACTAATGGACGTGGGGCCCACATGCAGACGAGTTAACAACTAATTTTTGGTGATGATATTCTTCTCAACATGGATATCAACCACACAAAAATTCAGCCCATTCCAACATTTGTAGCCTTGTGAAAAGTGGATTGCAAAATGAAAAATTTTGGACCATCCATTTTCACCATTAAATTTAGGTCCATATTTGATAGGGTTAGAAGTTTTAAAAATTACTGATTTTTGATGAGGATGATCACCATGGTGAGGAGATCATCTTCACCAAAAATCATATCTTAACTCGTCTACATGTGGGCCCCACGTATATTAGTAATCTATTAGTAAGAATAGCATGAGTAAACGCATCCCAGCCCTATATGAAAACTAAATTATAAAGGAAACATAAAACAAAAAAAAAGATAGCAAAATTATTCCACAGCCACTGTATAATCACTATAATAAATAAGAATATAAATAAACAAAAATAATACAAATAGTGTATTATCATAACAATATCTCTTATGGTAAAAGGTTTCCTGTGTCTCTCGGAACCTCTTCTTTGCATAAATGGGTTTTCTTTCTTGCCACATGGAGGGTCAACATGGGCAATTCATACTGTCCTTGGAAGGCAACGCCTTGGACTAGCCTCTTGTACAATGCCTTTCCTTACCATGCCCATATCCTTCATGTATTATACTTTTCCCCTATAATGGAACCATTCAATTTTTTATATTTTTTAAATACAAAAAAAAAAGGTAAAGAAACCCAACCCTGACTCTTTCTGCCACATGGTTGAAGGCTCTTGGATAGAAAGTTGGAATGGGAGAGGGTGAGGTAATGAAACACATGGATCCCCTTAGACCTGCAACCCCAGCAGCTTCCACATGTAAGAAAACCCCATCTATGCAAATAAGAGGTTTGGAGCAGTGCTTTTTATAATCCTAAGATCTACTGTTTGGCTCCCTACGATTCAAATCAAATCTGAACACAAATGATTTAAATTTAAGGCTTGAATCCCTTTAGAAAAAATCGTACAACTTTATATGAATGCTAGAGATTTAGGTAGATCTTACAATTTTTATATGTGAAGGTCAGTGTTATTAAAATCCAACAATTTACAATTTGAATCCTAAGATTCAAATCAAATATTAACCCCAACGATTTGAATCTTAGATCTTAATCTGTTATAGATAAAATCCTATGCTTTGCTATGTGGATCTTACGATTCGAGTAAGATTCGTGATTTGAATCCTACAATTCTCACAAATCATATGATTTGAATAAAAAACTGGGCACATTAAAAATGACTCCTATGTTTGTAATTTTGGTTTTTTTCAAATCCTTTAAAACAACAAAAAAAGGGGATGTTTTTACTAATTGACAAAAATTATAACATATTTCTGTCTTTCCATAAACATAAGACCATTTTAAAATAGTACCACCGCCAACTATGGCTCTTTTTTTTGTTTTTTGAGTTTGACATTCCGCTTTAATATTTAAAGTTGAACACGCCCTTCAAGGTTAAGAAAAAAAGCTAATAAAACCCTTAATCAAGAACTCTTAAGTGGATAGGGTTTGGGACAAGAAGACGAACAAGATTTTTGTACAAGTATTCTATAGCTAAAAGGAATCATCACTTTTCTCTATCCTTGATCTTATTCAAGATATTGAGTTGGTAATCTTTCAAGTAAAAAAGCATAAACTTCACATTCTACAACAAGCAATTCTTAAATACAATGAGTGTGTGACTTGTCAATTATCGAAACATATAGTAACTTATTTTCGTGTTAATAAAAGCACATGTAACGCTCCTTTTAGTTAATTCATTCTGATGTATGAGGTCGTACTTTTACATCTCTTTGCAGCTATCATTACTTTGTCACATGTATTGATGAATACAGTAGCCATATGGCTTTATCTAATGAGGTCATTATTTTCTACTTCTAAACCTTTCCGTGCTATGATCTCTACCCAGTTTGCTACTAAAATTATGCTTCTACACTCTGATAATGCAAAAGAATACACGTCTAAAATTTTTCAGTTGTTTATGCAGGAGCATGGGATGCTATTTTAGTTGTTGTGTCCTTACACACCTCAACAGAATGGAGTTACAGAATTGAAAATTCGCCATCGCATTGAAGTTATGCCGAGCCCTTAAGAAAAGGAAGGTACATCATTAGTAGTGGCCTGAAGCCATCCTTACTGCTTGCTACTTGATAAATCATATGCCTTTTCGAATCCTGAATTTTGTAATTCCTAAAAATTGTTAAAAATTGATATACACCCCTATTGCCTATTAATCCTAAAGAGTTTGGTTGTGTATGTTATCTACATAATTTTGATAAACATATGAACAATTTTTCTGATAGAGCCATCAAATGTGTTTGTGGGATATAGTGGCTCTCTGAAAGGGTACAAATGTTTTCTACCCCATTCTCGTAGACGGGTTGTCCCTATAAATGTTATGTTCTTTGAAACACTCCATATTTTTCTGATGATTGTCATGATTTATTTATGCATGATTCTTCTGTTGAGCATCCCATGGCTCTTATTCCTCTTGAAGTTCCTATATTGCCCACTTCTATGAGAAATGCTTCCACAGGGCCCTCCACTAATGAAGCTAAACCATCTCCACTAAAGGTCTAAGAGAGCAGAAACAAGGCCGTGGTTGTTCTTCCTAGATCTACTTGTCCAGCCACCTCAAGTTTCCATTCTTCTCCTCTTCCCCCTATCGATACCGACTTAATTAATGCTTTTTGCAAAGGTAGCGAATGTGTACTGAGCATCCTATCTCTCACTTTGTTTCTGCTCATGCCTTACCCCTTTTGTATAGAGTTTTCTTTCAAGGATCTTAGCTTATTGAAGTTCTTCCTGCAACAATATCTTTACAGCTATGTTACCCAGATACGGCAAGGACACGGGACCGACATGGGGAGGATACGGCATTTACACTTAAAATGGAAGTATCCGACACGGATACGGCACCCATTTTGAAGTATCCGGGTATCATAGCTTTACAGTCCTAAGTGGGAGACAGCTATGCAAGAAGAAATGAGGGAACTTAAGAAAGAGTGACACCTAGGAGGTTGTTCCTCTTCTTTCAGGAAAGAAGGTTTTGGGTTGTAAATGGTCTTTTCCTTGAAGTCTGGTGGTTCTATTGTGTGACACAAAACATGCTTGGTTGCTAAAGGC
This sequence comes from Euptelea pleiosperma, assembly GCA_035048495.1. Classification (NCBI taxonomy): domain Eukaryota; kingdom Viridiplantae; phylum Streptophyta; class Magnoliopsida; order Ranunculales; family Eupteleaceae; genus Euptelea; species Euptelea pleiosperma. Next base: position 8,785,115 of record CM068544.1, on the reverse strand, counting down.
TTTACCCAGATCTATGGCATTGATTACATAGAGACCATTACTATTGTTGCCAAGACCAATTCTCTTCGGGTCTTAATATCCTTAGTAGCCATTCATTTTTGGCCTATTGACCAACTCGATGTTAAGGCCTTTTACATGGGGATCTCACTGAGGAGGTGTACATGTCTCTTCCTCTGGGCTTTACTCGTCAAGGAGAATTAAGCAAGGTGCCTATTGACCAACTCGATGTTAAGGCCTTTTACATGGGGATCTCACTGAGGAGGTGTACGTGTCTCTTCCTCTAGGCTTTACTCGTCAAGGAGAATTAAGCAAGGTATGCAAACTGAAAAAGGCTATCTATGGACTCAAAGTCACCTCGAGCATGATTTAATAGATTTAACCAAGTTGTCATTGCTTTTAGCTTCACTTAGTGTCAATATTCATTATCATAGCCCAGATGGAATTCATGTTCTACTTATCTAAGTTGATATTATTGCCACGGACTATGACCATGCTATCATTGACTGCTTCAAGGTACATTTGTGTCCAAAGTTGATATTTAAGACTTAGGGCCCTTGAGATACTTCTTGGCATAGAGGTCACCAAATCCTATATAGACATCTTCATCTTAGAGGAAGTGTGCACTTGATCTTCTAAAAGATATGGATACCCTTGAGGCAAAGCCGAATGGCACTCCCATGGAAGCAAATCACAAGCTTTCAATCGATGATAATGATTTATTCACAAATCCAAGACCCTATCAGTGCCTTGTTGATCGGCTTATATACTTGACCATTATTAGACTTGATCTAGCCTATGCCGTGGTAGTGGTGGGTCAATTTATGCTCGCTCTTAAGATTACACATATGGAGGCTGCACTCAATACTTTAAGGCTTCACCTGGATGTGGTATTCTATATACCCCTCATGGGCATTTTCGTGTCTCATCCTTAACTAATGATGACTCGGCTGGGTCAATTTCTGATCACCGATCTACTTCAGGATATTGTACATTTAAAGGAAATTTAATGACTTGGTGGAGTAAGAAGCAACCCGAAGCAGCCCGTTCTAGTGCTGACGCTTACAGTAAAGTCATGGCTCGCAGTGCCTGTGAGCTTATGTGGCTTCGGAGTTTTCTTCATAAACTTGGGATTGAGGTTCTCCCCAAGCAGATGCATTGTGACAATCAGGTTACTATCCATATTGCAGCCAATCTTTCATGGGTGGACTAAACATATTGGAGTTGATTGTCACTATGTTCAGTAGCAAGTCGCTGCTGGTGCAATTTCAACTCTTTACACTCAAATCTTCAAATCAGCTTGCCAACATTCTGACCACAGCCTTGTCCAAGCCTGCCCATTCAGCAAGTGTACCCAAGCTGGGCATCTTATGGTATTTGTAGGAAGATGTAGGACATAAAGGGTATTTGGTAATTGTAGGACATAATAAGTATTTTCTATTTTCCAAGTTTGGCAAAAATGATGGATGTGGGGGTATTTTTGTCATCCTTATTGTCCAACCTATTATAGACAGTTATGTAATTGCACCTCAAAATATAAAAAAATTATATTTTAGAGAGGACCACTCTCCCCCTTTCTCCCTCTTCTCGCTCTTCTCCCTCTTCTTCTTTATTCACTTCTACAGAGTATCAAGACACATCACACATGGTTTAAAAAAAAATTATAACGTCATTATACTGTAACACCTATACTGTAACCATTATTTACCGTTAAAACGTCATAGTATTCGGAAAAAACCGATAACGGTTGCCTACCATTTAGCCATTATGACAATCCCTTTTGAACCATGTTTAGGCATATATTATTTTTTACAATTTATTGGATATTATTTTTGTTCTAATAGGGAAAATCTATGAATCTTGTGATTTGAATATACTCCATACAATTTTTCAATTTGATTCGACTTTGAAAACATTGGTTTTGAGCTCCAAAAACACCTGTCTCCCATCTCTTACATATATGAATTTCAACTATAAAGCATGTGTTAAAATAACAGTTAACTTGCTTACTCCTACAAACTTGTCAGGGGTGTCCTAAGAGTCATAAGTGTTTCATCTTGGGAGGCCAGATTCCAAAGGAAGAAATGTTATTTATATCTAGCCTTGGTCTGCCTTATTGAGCATAAATACATCCAAAAAACAGCATTGCCGTGTACTTGGCATGCATGCAAGAGGGTTTTGATTTACCATTAGACGGATATCACCTAGGAGATCATCTATGTGAAAAATAAACCGAAAAAATAAGTGATCATAATCATCTGATATATAGACATAGCTGAACCGTTTGTCAAATTTTTCGGACTTGCTAAAAAAATTGCATAGATTGGATCATTTTGATCATATGGTTGGATCTTTTGGCACAGATTTCCTAAGTTGGAGCACTGAATGGAGAGTGTCCTCCACTGCATGAATACCACATGAATGGCTCTACCGTTTATACCATATTTATGCTCTATATGATTGTGATCTTTATATTTTCCAATATATTTATGTGCTACCTCTCCCCTAGATAATGATTAATCATTGCTGATAAACATTGATCAGCCTTCCTCGGCCAAATAAACAGGACTAAGATCATAGAAAGAATAGATGACCATGAAAATCGAAAAATAGAGAAAATCAAAACAAACCCTAGATCTCCGTTTGTCCTCTTCTCTCTCTTGCCTGAGCAGACTATATTCCCCCAAGGTCTCTAACAAGGGCACCTGAAATTCAAAAACAAACGATGCTATTAGTAGCACTTCAGATGTTAGAAAAGAAACACCACTTACTAGCTAGGTTCCCACCTTGTCATACAGGAACGGAATTCCTTTCTCCTCTTCCCAGGCTTTAACTTTTGCTATCAAATTCTCTACAAGAGCTACATAGCCAAGGGTTTGAAAGAGTTATTGGATGAAACATTAGTTTAATAATATAGAAAATGTTAAAGCAGTGAAGAAATAAGGAAGCAAACACACATATATGATTAGCTTAAATGATGTGCCGAGATCGGAGAAAAATTACTACGGATTATAAAAAGTATAAAATAAATCTAAACCTACGACAAATATTTAAAATCGCTAACAAATAATTAATTAATTATTCTACGGCTAAGAATCACAATCAAGCAATGAAAACCCCTCAATTATCAATTAAAGGGAGTAGTGGAAGGACTTCCACTAGCTAGGGTTCAATCAACGCTTGTAGGCTCAGTTAATTCATTTTCAAAACTAAATAATTTTATTTACGATTTAGAAGACTTCTGGGAATTTTCTAAGCTTCTGGGCAAGTATCCACTTGTTTGACCGGATTCGACTAAAAGGAGAATTAGGGGATTTTAGGGTTTGAAGAGGGAGATGGTTTCTAGTTATGCCACACACTACAAGGATCCTTATAGAGGGTACTGTGACGTTATGGAGATTCAGGGGTGGGTGTAACAGGGTTTTGGGGTTCTAGCCTACTGGCGGGAGATCAGCTCCCAATAGGTGTCGCAAACACCAGATCTGCCTAGAACCAATGCCACATGGCACAGCAAGGGTAAGGAATAGGTACGGATAGGGCTGGAGGGATGTAGGGTGGCCCGAGACCAAAACCCATAAATTAGGGTCTGGGTTAAGGATGGTACAGCTAGGGTTTTTGGGCCAAAATTAGGTCACAAAAGATAAAACGTACTGAGAGGATAACAAGAGAAGAAGATAGAAGAGAGAAAAGAGAAAGTTACCGTTGGCTTCGCACCAAATTAGCTTGGCTTCACACCAAATTTTCCAATCACAGGAAAATTTTCAAAAGTTTTGTTCTTCATTCATAATAAGAAAATTGCAGCAAAAGTTTGAATAATAACTCCCTTAAACCTAATCGAATCTCAACCGTCCAAATAAACTAATATGATCTAATGGCCTAAAAAAGTACAGTTGCTTAAACTAATTACGCAAAATTACAATGAGCCCCATAAATTTGGTTATTTTGATTAAACACCAAAAGACTAAAAAATATAAAAACTAAATCTGAAAAGCAATAAAAACTATCAAATAACTCCTAATGCACTCGACATGCATCTTTCCAATGTGGACTCTTCAAGGTGCGCTATGCATGTGCGGTCTTCCGCTCCCACAATCATGAAGAAATCAAACCACGGCCCACATAGTCATCAAAGTAGAAAGACAAGGTAATGGGCCCAGTCCTCCTCCTCTGGTAGACTAGGGTCGTCCTGATGTCCTCAACAACTCTCCTCGTCTGAGAAGATTTTGCCACATGCGAAATAAAATTGTGATATCGCTTCAAAATGTCGAGGTTGAGTTACTGCAAATCCCGCTCTGTAATCCATGTGTTGTCTAACGTCGGCCGGTTCTTTAACTTGACAAGGTACTTCTAAAAACCTCCTTGTCTGGTGGAAACCACTTGCTCGTCCTAGATATCCTCAATATTTTCCCTTCTCTTAGGTACAATCGGTGGGGCAGGCAAAGGCTAATGGGGCTGATCGGGCGAATATACTGGGTGAAGTGAAAGGCTATCGGTTGAAGCTGTTGGGTCTTGGGCAAGAACAAGATCCTCCACATTAAATGTTGAGCTAATACACATATCCGGTGGCAGATCCAAAACATACGCATCGGAACCACTCGTTTCAATATCTTAAAGGGTCATCCACTGCGAACTTGTAGTTTCTTCACGACTCCAGATGGAAATTGCTCATGCCTCATCCGAACCATAACATAATCACCTGTTAGAAATTCCTTATACCTATAGTGTGAGTCATAAGATATTTTATATTTTCTTAGTAATTCATTTCCTGATCTCAGCATGCAAATCATGAATTTGGCATGCAAATGTATCGACAGACTTAGATGGCCTATGCGTGACTGACATGGGAATGAGATCTTTAGGCTTCCTAGGTTTGTAACCATTGATGACTTCGAATGGACTCATGCCAGTTGTCCTATTGACTAAACTATTGTACGCAAACTCGACTACAGACAATATGGAATCCCACTACTTAACATTATCACCCACAAGACATCTCAACAGACTACCTAAGCTCTGATTAGTCACCTTATTCTAGCTATCCGTCTGGGGTGGTAAGCAAGCAAAAATTAAAGCCTAGTCCCCATCATATGTACTCTTCCAAAAATAGCTCATAAACTTCACATCTCGATTAGACATTATGGTTTTGGCAACCCATGTAGACGAATTATGTAATGACCCTATTTCTAGCAATATTATAGTAGACTTTTTATAATACTTTGAACATTATATGTATGTCATTTTAAAGGTCTCAACAATAGTTTTCTATCGGTATCAAGTTTGTCCAAATCGGACTTGCGAGTCAAAAGTTATAGTGTTTAGTTCGGGGCAACATTTTAAGTTTTTATATGCTTTGGTTTGATATCAAAATATAAAATTTCAAAAAAAAAAATACAATGTTCAAAATTATAGTCCCACTTTGGAAATGAGTGAAAATTTCTTAGTTTTGAACCTCTATAAATAGAGGTGATACCCTAAACTAAATACATAAGTTTTGGGTATTTGCATTCTAACCCCCGAGGTAAGAATATTTGTGAACAAACCCTTCAACTAGAAGAAATTCTAGAAAATTCCTAAGAATTCTTGAAAATATTCAAGAGGTCCATTGAAAAGTTTTTTGTGAGGCCCACTGTCTCGAGATACGCACTACCTTGAGATTCACGTCGTACGAGGTTCAAGGATTCGAGATTCTAGCGTATTTATGGATAAGTACATAGTTATTTATTTTATGCATTTATTTATTTATTTAATTATTTATGGATAAGTACATAGTCCCCTAAAGTATCAGGCGTTGTCTCATTTCTTTGAAACCCCTTGGGGTTCTAGTCCCCTAAAGTATCAGGCGTTGTCTCATTTCTTTGAGACCCCTTGGGTTTCTAATCCCCTAAAGTATCAGGCGTTGTCTTATTTCTTTAAGACCCCTTGGGGTTCCAGTCCCCTAAAAGAGAGGCATTGTCTCATTCATGAGACTCCTCGGGTATTTATACTTAAAAGAAAATTAGGGAATCCGGAGAGAGGATACCTAATGAAACAATTAATTTGTACATTATGGAGTCTACTTGTAGGCTAGAACTAGAAGTGTTGACATCGTACACTAAAACTGATGGAATGTTGGTATCGGATACATCAAAATCAATAGTTTGACTGTATAGAAATAGTCACGAGTATTCTAATAAGAAAATGTTAACTATCATGTGAAAGGTCCTCCTTGTATTCGGAGTTATACTTAAATAATTAATAGAGAATTGAGTTTTATCGAATTACATGTTAAACTCATTTGCAAATCGTATTTGTTTTAAAATAAACAAAAGCCGGTGATTTGTGTGGTTTTATGCATGAGGAATGTACTTACTGGGCCCTAGCTCATGTTTTAAAATGTTTTGTTTTCAGGAAGGGATAAGGGGAAGTTGGTTTGATACTTCCAACATTTCTGTTGATAGACATGTGCTAGAGATGATGTTATATTTTGTTTAATTCTTATATCTTGTAGAAGGATACATGGAATATGTAGGTCTTTTGACCGTGTAGTAACATGTAATTGGTAGCACGATGCATATATACAATGTTTCTTTTATGAGCATATTATGGTTTTGATTGAGGTGAGAGATCCTCTGACACTATTAATGTGTCAATGAAGTGTGTTTCATTTTATGGATTGTTTAAACAAAATGAAAAATTATTCAGTGTATTTCCGCTATATCGTGATACTAATTTTGTTTAACTGCGCATTTGTATAATCAGATCGCGCCTCAAGATACGAGAAAGGTCGAAGTGGGTCATTTTGGAAAATGGTCCACCACAACAAAAATGGAATTGTGCTGCTAATAGTCTTTGGCAGCCCAAGCATGAAATCTATATAATGTCTTGCCACGGAGAGTGTGGCACTGGCAATGGGGTGTACAATCCAATATTTTTGCTTTCGATGCTTTGCCCGTTGACATATCTGACATTGCCCTACAATTTTTGGCAATGTTTCGCTTGAGACTTGGCCAATAAAATCGATCCTCAACGAGGGCAATGGTTTTATCGCAACCAAAGTGACCAGTTACTCCTCCAGCATGAAGCTCCCAAACAAGGAAATCTCGAATGAACATGCGGGGAATACAGAGTTTGTCTTGAATATGAATCCATTTTGCAAGGCAAATCCTTGGTCACTCCTCAACTGATCACTCAGAAGAAAAGCATACAACTCCCCAAAGTCTAGGCAGGTAGGATAGTCATCATTCAACTACTCAAACCCAGTTACTTCTATACTCATAGAGTGCAGAGCACACACCAACTAAGAGGCTCGGAGAGCTTGCCAAGAGGATCCACATATCAGAACAAGGACAAGCTCAAACAAAGATTTTCAAAAAGTCCCTTAAAAAAAGGCAAAGGACAAAGGAGACATTTTCAAAAGAATAACACTTCTCAAAGGGCTCAAGGAATTCTGAAGCAAAGGTGAAGGTTGGTGAGTGAACGACTTAGGTAGGAAGGGTATTTATAGTGAAATGAAGTGAAGACGGATTGGAGAATAAGTGACCACGCGTATCAAGGCTCGAGTTGGCCATTTGACCGACATTGACACCGGTCGACCCATCAACCGATCGACCGAGGGCAGTGCCGGTCGACTCATCACCCAATCAACCGGTGGCAATGCCGGTCGACTAGTCAAATGTCGGTCGACCCCATATGACAACAGTCAATTGGATCGGGTCAAACAAGGGTCAATCAATGGGTTTGATGAGGTCCTCCAAAACTAAGGCACAGATAACACAAAGAGCCAAAGAATGGTAATCCGATCGTGATCCTCAAAGCAAAAACCAACCAAGACTCAAGCCAAATGAATGTCATGATGAAGTCTGATCTCTGAAGCGCAACAATTGTCTAATCAGTATGAAGTCCAAAGCATGAAGTACCAATCCACCAAGTCTAGTCTAAGTCCAAAACACTAAATCCAAAACTCTAGGTCTGGTGTACCAAGATCATCGAGCAGACTCACAAAGGAACAAGGAAATAAAATACCCATGGATTTCATGGAATTGACAGCACAAGGATTATAACTTCACATCTGACACCAAAGTTTAAAAAGGCTAGTTCGGGAACTGAGGCGTTTTGTCTCAAAAAGGCGAGACGTAGCCTCGAGGCGTAAGACTCATTTAAGCCTCAATTTAAAAAAAAAATGCTTAAAAAATTCTAAAAAAAATATAATTAATTCTACAAAAATGAGAAACAACATATCATGTGAAAAATAACTTAAATAAGCAATAAAAATAATTGAGGCTATAACTTTACCTAAGGAGCAACGCTGTCGGAACACTAGCTGAATGCATGAATGCTAATATCAAATCTTAAAAAACATAAAGCACATAACTAAATTACCAAATATAAGTAGTTACTAGTTACTATGCTAAGTCCACTATCTAGTGTCTACTAATAAAATATCAATACTAACAAAATTACTAACAAGATAGAGTTCGAAAAGTAGAGCAAGTCTATAATGTAATAAAAGTTAAAATCTAACAAGTCAACATATAAACACAAAGTCTAATAACAAGAACACAAATCTAAATCCTATTCTTTTACAACAATCATCAATCTTCTATTATTCTTCATCCCCCATATCATCATCATCATCCCATTTAATCTATTCTAAATGGGAAAAACTAGGGATGAAAGGTTAGATTTAGCTTTAGATAACAAAATGAAACCTTTTAGGTATTTTTTTTTAACATAAATGAATAGTGGGGAAGGTATTTTGGGAAAAAGAAAGGAAAAAAGTGAAAAAAAAAGTAAAAAAGGGGTTCAAGGTTTCAAATTTTACCATGTAAATCTGAGGCTTAAGCCTCAGTTACGCCTCGAGGCTATAAGAAAGGTACCTTAAGGCTTGAGGCGTGCCTCGAGGCGTAAGCCTCAAACGCCTTTTTAAACTATGTCTAATACATCTAATGGTAAGATGAATGTAACACGCACCAAGATGGGTCCCACATCTCGTATGTGGGTCCCACACACATATAGGTTGGTGTCACAAAGCTTGAGTCTGAAAGCAATAGCCACACATAGGTTGGGACACTCACCTTTATGCGTGTGGGACCCACATAAGTTATGGAGCCCACCTTACCTTTAATGTATGGAGCCCATATATTTGTTGCATTATTAGTGTGAGTGTGTACTAATACTCGTGCATGTGCATGCATTGAATTTCTCATTTTACATGCCTAGGTGCGTAAATGGTTTTCACAGGTTTCGAGGTATGTAAATATTTAATAAAAAGCGTGCACAATTTAATTTACATGCGCAAACTTGAATGCGCATTTACGCACAAACCAAACGCCCTTAAAACCCATTTACGTGTGCATTCACCTTTGCGCACCACATTTATACACGAACTAAACGCACCCTAAGAAACAACTTGTTAACAGAATGAATGTAACCGAGATGAGAATATTGAGATGGATGAGTAGAAGACAAGGAAAGACAAAATAGAAAATGAACGCATTCGTGAAAATATAAGAGCATCTCTAATAGGCAATTAAATAAAGGAGACCATTTAACATGGTTTTGTCATATAGAATGAAGACTAATGACAGCACCAATAAGAAAATTTGCAAGTTGGAGGTTCTAAAAGGATGAAGAGAATGCCAAAAAGGACGTGGATTGAGGTAAAAAGAGTAAATTTGAAGAAACTTGCCTTAACAGAAGATATAGTTAAGTATCAAAACAATTAATGCTCCTTCTAAGATTCAATAGTTGTTTCAGTTGTTTACATGTGGATATTGACATCAACTGGAGTTGTCATGCAGCACCTATCAGCCAACATAGTGCATGCGAGATGATTGGAAGCCCCCCAACAAGACACACACAACGTCACTGCATGACTATGTTGCATTGATACGGGTACCGGTGTCAAAATCTGACATGGGTGCGGAGTGTCCAATTCGGCAAATCATGAAAAATAGGATTTGTGAACTCAACAATATACTTTAAATAACGTGAAACAAAGTCATTGAGTTTTACATAATAATAAGACTAATAGATAATCTGATAGGATATCTTATGAGTTGTTATGTTGTTGCATATAAAACTTCAATTGTAAAAGGTAAAACTCATAACCTATGGAAAATGTTGATTAGTATCTTACGAGGAAGGAAGGAAGAAAAAGACAAAACTTAGAAGTGTGGCACCAAAATCCATGTCGTGTAGAATCCATTCAACATATATGCATGATAACTCGACAATTGGAGCATCTAGGCACCTAAAAGCTATACCATGATAACCTACAGTTGTTGCATTATTATGCCAACTCTGCAATGGCACATATGATATTGACCCACCAAGGAGACCTTAAGGGCTGAGAATATCTGCCTCTTTCCCTATAGTAGCTATTGGATGAGAACTACCCATGGAACAGGCAAGTGTGTCCTGATTGGGCAGTTGGCCCCAGCACTGCTGAGATGTTCCATTCTCATTATCATAGGAAGGCAAAATAGTGTTGCCAATTCATTGCCATTTTCTAGTTGAGATAGTACAAAACTACAAATATAATATGGATTATTTGAAAATAAGGTTGTAAGAGTATGCGTTGAAACCCCTTCCACGTTAATATTATTTAGACTACGCCAAATGTAATAATAGATATGTAATTAGTAACAGAATAAAGAAAAATGCATTAACCAAGGAATAAACCAAGTCTCACAACCAAACTAAATCTATTCAACTCGATGATCTGGGCTAATTTCCCTATTTCCTTTTCTTAGGGATTTAACAAATAATAAATACTACTGATCTATTTATATTAAAGGCCTAAAAAGCAGATACAACATATCTAACATATTTATCTAGAAGAATGATGATTACAGGCTCACATGGTATTTTGCTGACGAGTATCCGTGCTTTCTCCGCGCGTTTCAGATTTTTATGTGCACCTCTTCCAGCATTATACCGGTTTTGATCCTATAAAAATAAAACTAAATCAACAGTAATTGATATACAAAAGCACAATACATGATCTCAATAAAAAACTATGAAATACTTCAGAAAGCCACAATTACTTTGAACTTCCAGAAAATACATGCTTCAATATTGAAAATAATACAAAAATTCCACTAATTTGGTAACAGGCACAAATATCAGGGACAGCTATTTCGAATGCTCAATTCTAGTAATTGGTAAAATTGAAGACACCTCCCTAAAGATGTAACAGTATGAAATTTCTAACTAATCAATTCTGTCTTAAATGTTGTTACTTTGCAATTCAAACCTCAACCGAATTTGACTGCCACATGAATTGGTTCACACTTCTAGTTGATTTCTGACAACAGTAGCTGTATCATACCATTCACCTAGAGAAGAAATCAATAAGGGTCATGATTAATTACATCTTACAGTTTTGAAGGAGATGAAATAAAATTGTGGATAACATACTAAGATAAGTTACTAGGAGTAGGACTAGAACAAGAAGCTAATCTTAGAGAGACCGAGGGCATATAAACTTCCGTAAAACTGACGTAACAGAAGTGAAAAAAGCTTTGGCAAAGATGAAGATAGGAAAGTCTCTGGGTTTAAATGGTATTACATAAAGGTGTGGAAATGCATGAAAAGCTGGATTTTCCCAGTCAAGTAAGCTGTTTAACAAAATTCTTGAGACTAAGAAAATGACAAATGAATGGAGGAAAAGTACTATAGTACCATTTACAATGGCACAAAATTGCACCAACTACCCTGAAATCAAACTTATTAGCCACTAAATAAAAACTATGGGAGAGAGTGATGGAGCGAAGATTAAGGCAAGAAACAAGAATATCCAAGAATAAGTTTGGCATCAAGCCAAAGAAGTCAACCATTGAAGCTACCTTTTTACTTAACCAAATCATAGAAAAGTTTTGAGAAAGAGAAAAAAAAAACTTCGAATGGTACTATTGACGAGTGCAAATTGTTCCGGAACTAGGACTGGCGCCATGGCACAGCGTTGGCTCTCCTCACTCTGGACATAGGAGTACACCTGACTATGTGAGGGAAGAGAATCACGGCAAGGATTTGAATCCTGGTTAACTCATACTCAGAGTTAAGCCCTTCTAAGAACTCAAAGATCTATATCTCCTCGACTAGCTTCTTGTTACTTGTTGTCATCCTCAGTACAAGATGGCTGAAAGGTGTGAGAGTGGTCTAATTCTTCCCACATGCTCCTAAGAGTAGCAAAATAGTCGGATAGGGGTTGTTCCCCTTGCTGGAAGTGAGAGATACTCAACCGAAGCTGGAAATCCCTAACCAAATTTTGTTGATGAGAATACGTCTGACATGCCATGTCCCAAATCTTATTGGATGTATGCAGGAACAAGAAACCCCGACTAATATGGGGCTGCATGGAATTATGGAGCAAACACATAACTATGAGGTTCTCGGTCTCCCACTTCTCAAACGATGGGTCATCAACTGTTGTGGGCTCAACAACTCGCCCAGTGATGTAGCTCAACTTGCCCCGACCACCAATAAACATCCTGGCGGCCTAAGACCATTCTAGATAATTCTTCCCATCCAACCGTACTGTGGTGATTTGTAATCCAAGGTTTTTGAAGCCAACTTGAGCCATTACAAATCCTCCGATATTGCAGAGGTCGCTTCCGAGCTCACAGTGGACCCTCCCCCAGTCGACATGGATACCCAATATCAGCAAACAAGGAAAGAAGGCCGTGTACACACAACAGGCCTGCTAACACATATTCCGGTGGTTTACAACCCAAGACAAGTACCGAGAGGACTAAAGAGACTGCTGGTGGTACATTGGAGAGGTAACATCATCACCTAGATCAACAGAGGACGAACTGATTACACTAAACACACTCAAGAAGGGTTCAAGAACATACACCAGACCTTTCAATGTGATCGGATAAAATTGTGCGCCACGTCATAGATATGTTCATGTCTTTCAAGTTTGGATGGTGCAAAGGTCTTTCAGGAAGTTACCATGCATTTTCCACCACCAAAGCATGGCCTGGTCAGTTAGTTACAAGACTTTCATTTGTAACTTGGTTTCGTGTCCTCAAACCTAAAAGTTTTGACGTATTGCTCTGCCTACCACAAGAAATTCTCTAATTTTTTAGTGTCCCTTGCTCCATTATAACTCGATTATTCAATGACTTCCAATTGCTTTGTGCCACCATTTGCAAAGACTTTTTCCAAGACAATCACTTTGGCCTTCAATTCTTCGATTTGTGCCATCATGTTTATGGAGAGTTCAGCCATTTGCACCTTAAACCTCCTCCCTTTATCTCAATTGGGTCAGTCCTACCCACCTCCAAGGTCGACATGATACTTCCTTAGCCAACCTGGTTCTGATAACAACTGCCACAATGTCACAAATTATCACTTGGGTAAGCCCTATGTGGCTTAAAATGAACACACACTAGTATTCAACAATAAAAATGTTAACACCTGTGGTCGAGGGAATTGCATCACAATAAGCAAGTTAACATATAAAATAGTTACACATGTTTCTCATATGAGGTCCCTTTCCCTATTTATAGACATTAGCCCTAATTTGCCATGTGTAATTAATATAAAAGACTTTCATAATCTTGTTAGATCCTAAGGATATATCTCCATGAAATATCTTGGGGATATTCATGGAGTTTTCTAGATACAACATGCATGTCCCTATTTCTAAAACAGTTCATTTGAACTTTGGAACATTCCAGAAACTTCTACTTCTACAAACTTCTCGATATTTCAACATTTTTTAGTTCTTTTATATATAATATGGGCTTTGAACAAGTTCGTGAAATGGCGTACAAACCAATAGCCAAATCTACCTTTTTTTTAACACCCTTGTATTTAAGCCTTTAGTAAAAGTCACTAAGCACACAAACATAACAGAACATTTAACCCATTCAGCTTCCCCACAAGAAGAAAATATAAGAAATTTCTTGATTTTCTAATATAAAATATTGAGCAATGATATAAAATTTTGAGGAACATTCATGATTGGTGTCAGAAATACACTTTATTATAGCTATCACATTTTAATTAATGAATTCTCAATGTAAGAAACAATGGATCTTTAGGCACTCTCAAAATAGTAAGTTTTTAAGGCACATGTTAAACTAGGAGAGACTTCGTCAGTGAAGATCAGTGGGGTCAGCCACATCCTCTTTTCGTCCCATTAATGGAACGGTTTAGCTTCACCATCCAAAAGGGAAAGACTCGTAGTACTGTCTAAAAATGCCAACATCATTCTATAATCATTAGTCCTTTGCATTACCCTTTCGTAGTCATCAAGCCAGGTTTCCTCCTCAGATGCAATTGTCCATTTCTCCACTCTGTCCAAAATTTCTTTTCTGCTCAGAGCTTGCTCTTTAGCTTTTGCAATCTGATCATCCATGCCCGAAAGCAGATCAGACAGATCAACATTCCCTGTGAAACCATTTGTATACAGCAGAACTTGTTAATCTTGCTGATGAAAATTTAAGGCATTGGCAATCATAAATTGTTGGAGAAACCTGAAATAAACCCCTATCAGCTTTATAAAATGAAAACTCCGAAACTGAAATATTCCTCGAACATGAAGTGTACACAAAACAAGGTGCAGGTTGGTATACTTCTAACCGAAGATCAGTAAAGAAGTGAATAACATACACAGCAGTATAATTATCAAACATCATGAAAGTATGAGTTATTTTTCCTTTTATGTAGCAAGGATGTTCTTTTAATTTGTTATTTGCCAATTGTATTTAAACACAAATGAGGACTAGCATGAACTAGCAAGACTATCAATTATCTGAATTTGACATGAATTGGCAAGCCATTATCTGAAGCAATGTTATTAATCAAAGGTCAACCCAATCAGCAAAAACTGGGAGAGGGATGAGCTAAATTTATATGTTTGCTATCTTGGCAATCCTTGGAAACTAGTATTAGAGTTTTATTATGTTGGCTTTATAAGTTTTGAGTGCACGTAAGGTGCACATTTATCTATTTCGTAAGGTTAAACTTTAAAGAAGTTCGAATGAAATTTCGAAGGGTAATGACATTGGTTTCCCTTGTCCTTTAGTGAAAATGTTTAGTCCCACATTGGATAGAAAACCCACTCCTCGTGAATTTATAAGGAGGGTGCTGAACCTAATAAGTGACACACTTGGGGCATCCAAGTTTTGTCCCTAATGGGGACAACTCTAGACCAACCAAAACACACAAATGTGCACAAGCACACGATGTTGTGCCGAGCTGAGTCCAATCATGGTTGTGGTATGGAGAGACAAGGTGAGGTTTAATCGGTTGATTCCCATCTTTTTGGATAATTATTACCTCACAAGGTATTAAATTTCGATAGCCATTTTTGGAGAAGTCCATAAATGGGATGAACGTAACTGAACGTTGAATGCAGTGTGCTTCGATGTCTAGGACCAGCGGGGATCTAAGGGTATTAAGAAAAAAATCGTGGGGATATAATTAAGGCTTTCTCAAGCCCAACAAGTATTGTAGATTCAAATGAAGCGAAGACGAAGCTCTTCTCCAAGGTCTCAATGTATTTAAAGAAAACTTCCTAAGACAACCTTTGGTGGAAGGTGATTCGACGAATATCATCAACTGGGCCAAGAATGTTGAACTCTCCATGGATACTTCTTTTGTAGTTGACCATATTAGTGAACTTGTTAGTGGTTCTCCATGGGTCATCATCTTCTCTCACACTATTAGAGGAGCCACTGACAGTGCATATTCCCTCACTACTAGAAGGGTTCACAGAGAATCTTTGTATATTGTGAATGCTTTTCTAACTTTGTACCACCCTCGTTATTGAATTAATAAAATTTCTCATTGTTATCTAACATTAAAAAAAAATCATGTGGGAGGATTGTTGGTTTTATAAATTTTTAAGTTCATATGAGACGCACATTTAGCTATTTCCTAATGTTAAACATCATGAAAATTTGAATAAAATTTTGGGGGGAAACTACAATGTCTTTTAGTGAAAAATTTTAATCCCACATTGGATAGAAAACCCATTCTTCTTGAATTTATAAGGAGGGGAGTTGGACCTAATAAGTGGATCCCTAGGGGCAACCAAGTTTTGTCCCCAACTTGGACAAACCAAAACACACGCACTCGTAAACGCAACATGCAGCACACCTGTGTTGGACAACGGAAATGGCATGGGAAGGTGATATGGTGATATGGTGTTGTTGGTTAGTCATACCTTTTTGGACAATTTACCGGACATTTATATTACCATTTTGCCCTTGCTTTTGTTCGTTTCTTTCAGGTTAGAGTGAATTAAAGATCCACTAAACCACATTTTGACAGTTTAACATGGTCTAATGTGTGAATGTTTGACAAATAATATTCTGATTATTAATGGTTATTCCCCCCTTAATTTCATTTAAATTTTTACTGTTTTTTATTTTACTCGACTAGCCATTTTTTGACTGTAGGAGGCTTGTAGTAGTGTATAACTGTATATAGAAAGGGGGCGTCCTCCCTTGTTAGCAACAGTTATGCTCATCTTTTTTTCCTAAGATTTTTAGGGTTGAACCAAAAATCTTTTACCAAGCTTATGGTTTAATTTGCAAAGATGTTGATAGTTTGTATAGTCACTCTTGTAGAAGTGCCAATGAGGTTGCCAGTTCTTTCACATTACAAGGTGAACTAGCTTTTATGTACAATGGAAAGCTCTGTCTTCCCTTTTGCAATATAATGCTTGTATACTTAACCAAAGAAAAGGAGAGGAGTAAAATATGAATAAACCAAAAAGAAATTAGGAATATAGGCTCATAATGAAGTACAAAATAAGAGAAATAAACAAATGAAGAAAATCATTTAGGAAAATAAAAGGAAAAGAAACTATTCTGCCTAAATCTCAATAGAGGGACAAATAGGAAAAAACTGAGGATGCGTGAAAGAAGTTAATTACGATCAAAAGATAGAATTATTAAAGTAGGAAAGCATAAAAGTTTTGAGCGATTAAGACTACATCTAAAGGAGCTCAACAATAAAGAGACAACATGCAATTAGAAGATCTCAAATAACTGCCAGCAGATAGGAATAAACTGGTTCTGAAATGAGTTTAACCAGAGTCTATTAGACTGATGAGAATCTGCCGCGCCGTATCAGTATCCACATCCATATGAACTCCCTTGTAGATTTCTTCAAGCTCATTTTGCTTCTTCAAGACCAGCTCCTTCATCTTACTGGCTTTCAGAACATTTAATCTCTCTACTTCAAACTCAGTCTGGCAATAGAAAGAAAATGGAAAAACAGAAAAAGAATAGAACGATTACAAATTAGAGGCAACGCTGTCAGTGCCTAAGAAATTCCAAGGAAGAAAAAAGAAGGTTCACCTGTTCAATGACATCCAAAGCAAGGCATCCTTGCCTCAAGACTTCATCAACAGAAGCAGAAATCAAGCAGGTAACATGATCAAATCTTTTTTGCTCATCCACAGGGGTGTCCATGAGGTTCCAAAGTTCTATGAGAGTACTCCCCAGATCTTGAAGCTACAATAGACACAGAAGGCATTCAATAATGGACAACCACTGGAAGACTTCCTTTATTAATATGAAAGAGCATCTTGATTTCCCACCAAAAGAAAAAGAAATCAGCAACCTTATCACCATAATTTTACCCACAAAGATTAAGGCACGACAAATGAACTCATGTAAGTTCACACACACACACGGACAAGGTGTTGTTGTATGTGTGTGTGTAATAGAGAGGGGCAGTTAACCTCATCTTAGTTGATGAAGATTACTTCACTTGTCAACTCAATTCCTGGCATCTTGTAAAGCTTCTTACTTTTCCTCACGTGTTTACAGATTTCACTTCATTCAAGATCTATTAGTCCTAAGGACAAGGAATTAGATTTCGCAAAATATTTCCCATTTTCAGGTCACAGACACGAAAAACAACTTGCAGGATAACATTGCATAATTTCATGAAATATTCTGTGTGAACAGTGTTTTTCAACCCAAACTTAACATTGAATTGCATTATTTCGACCAAACATAGGGGACCTCCCATTTTGAACTTTGATAACTAGGGGACCTCCCATTTTGATCAAAGTCATTGTACTTTGATAACTATGTGGGTCCCAATTCGAGTTCTCCATGATCGTGGGAGCGGAAGACCCCACATGCATGACTTCTTGAAGACTTCACATTGGAAGGATGCATGTGAGCAGCATTAAGGAGTTAGTTGACAGTTTTTATTGCTTTTTAGGCTTAGTTTTTTAATTTTTTATGAGTTTTGGGTGTCTTGGCAATTTGCTAAAAGTTTAGGGACCTCATTGTGATTTTTTCTTAGTTAGTTGAAGTGGTACTTTTTGGTAGCCATTGGATCTTTTTATTTTATTTGAATGGTTGAGATTAGATTAGAGAATTAGGGTTATTATATAAACTCTTTGCTGTAATTTTTATCATTATGAATGAAAAACAAAACTTTTGAGAATTCTCCCATGATTGGAAAATCTGGTGTGAAGCTCTTCCTTGGTACGAAGCCAAAAGCTAATTTGATGCATAGTCAAAGGTAACTTTTCTATCTTCTTTCCCTTTACTGTTCACAGCTATTTATTATTTTTAAATCAAACCTTTCCCATTTCAAAACCCTAACCGTACCCAAACCCTAGTCGTACCCTACCCTTCCCAAAACCTTAGCCGTACCAACACCTTAACCCCTTACAATCCCCCATTAATTCTAATCAAACCTATTTAAGCCTAAGTTTCTTATTAAAATCTTTGGCAAGGAAATTAGTAAATCTACACGTGTTGGTCGAACCCTAGACTAGTGGAAGTTTTTACTTCCATTGGATCCTTCGATCGATAATTGAGGGTTTTACACTACTTGAAATGATACGTAGCATACAACAAATTACAACACATTGATATTTAATGCCACAATCACATCAGAACCATTCATTGTTTGATTTTGTGTGCAATTATCTTAATACCAGACAGAGACAGAATTATAACAGAAAACAAAGAAAGAAAATTAGAAGTGCATGGGATTTTGTAAATTATCAACATTGTTATTTCACAGAAAATTTGAGTTTTCTTGCCAAATGTTTTTTTAAAAATAAACAAATGCAATCATATATGTCACCTTTTGTAGCCTTTGTTGTTTCTCTTGTTTTAGTGAGTGAACAACTCCAGCCAATCTAGCAAGAGTATCATTGCTAATGCTCTTCGGTTGACCATTTGCAGAATCACCCAAGCTCCAATGAACCTCATTCATTGTCTTAAGAAAATCAACTGCCATCACGACTGATAGCTCATGGATAGAATTAATATGGTCATTAACCTTCTGCAACCGGAGACTCTGCAAATAAAATAGGAAAAAAATAAAAGCAGCCCTAGATTCAAAAGAATTTCTACTATTCTTCAAACGCTAATAACGATACCTTTTCTCTCTGAAGCTCTTGGAGATGTGACTTCAGTTCTCCCAGCTTCTTCACTGTCAAGTCCCCTTCATCCACTTGGGGATCAACGGAATTGCTGGGCTGGACATTGCTGGCTATTTCTGCACATATCCGAACAATCTGTGACTGAACATCCAGAAACGCCTTGACCCTTTCTTCTCTCTTCCGCCTCAAGTCCTCCAAGACAGGTTTTATCGCAGACAGCTGCTCCTTGAGAGTGCCCTTCACCATCTCCGACTATGCAAAAGGAACCAACACAATAAAAACCATCTTAAACAAAGAAAACCCCAAATAGAAAAAGAAAAAACAGAGTCAGTGACGAAGAAACTGACTCGAGAGACTGAGGCCCGATCTCCAAGGGCAGAAACAAGGTTGGCAGCTTCGGCTTCTGCCTCAGCCAATGCCTGATGCAGATCAGCCTTGTACTTGCTAGCTTTTTCTACCTTCCGTTTGTAAACGTCAAGGCATTCTTGTTCGAGTTGCAGAAGCATCTTGTCCCTTTCGCTGTCACCCTCCCCAATTTCATCCCATATTATCTAATCACCGACAAAAAATTCAAAGTAATACGTAATTAAGAGAGAGAAAAAAAAAAAAAAAAAAGAATTCGGAAAGGAAAAAAAATCAACCAAACAGTTGCCCAACTACAATTGTCAATATGATCAGAAAAAAAAAAACCTATTTTTAGAAGAAAGGAACGATCTGCAGTAAAGTACAAAGAAGACGAATTAACACAGAATATGTCTGATCACCATTTTCGAAGAATTAGAAGAAAACAGACACAAATGCACTTAAGTCTTGAGTTCATCGAATTGTTGGCAAGAAATTCATCATAAACATTTCTGATCATCATCATTATCATCATATAAGAATTGAATTCAAATCATAACTAGAAGAAAGAGCAATCGATGAGAAGTGAAATAAGCATGAATTAAACACGAAAAACAGCCAAGAAATCCAAATCGTCGTCTGTGTTGCCAAACTTTGACGAAAAATAAAGAAAGAAAGCAGATTGAGAAGCCATTAAGTACCTGTAGTTCCTGGAGGAGAGAGCCACATGTGGTAGTTTCTGCCAGAGAAGAGGTGATCGTCATTTGGTGAATAGAGTTTCTTCCAATTAAACAAACAAAGAAACACGAAACCCTAGAAAGGGAATTCGAACATCTTGAGTTGCAACAGAGATACCGACACAAGAAATATAAAAAGGGAAGGAAGCAAGAAGAGGGAGAGAGATTTGCGGGATTAAAGGAGAGAGAGTGAGCTTTTAAAAAGAAAGTAGTACAAGGAAGCGGCGCGAATTTCAAAGTTTATTCTCTGCTCACAGACGTGATAAGCTGTACCCGCCTCATCCATCAGGGCCACACATTCGGTGGACTCCCGAGTAAACCTTCGCTCACTGCATGATGTGAGCGAAGCCGATCACATCACACAATACGAGCCACGTGGCAAACTCTTAGAGAGTGATGACCGTATGGATGGTTGGTCAGTCTCTCTGTGGACCTGCAAACCAAAAATCAACCTGATTAATATTTATAACCTTTGGATCTTTACTCCCAAATAATGCTCAAATTCCTACGGTTAAAATCAACCCATGAAAATAACTCCAATACAACGTTTAGAAATCACTGATCAGGTTTATTTTCGGTCTGTAGGTCCACCTAGTGATTTGCCAAACATCCAAGGAATGATAGGCCAGCCACTTGATGAACAGACACGCCAACAATCAGCCAGATTGATGATCTCCAGTTGTTCGATTCCACCTTTTTCATATGGTGATTTCTAGCCATTGGATTTCAACATTTTTGTTTGAATACTTGCATGGAATGGCTAGACATCACCAATCAGGCTGAGTGTCAGTGTGTAGGTACATTAGCCGTCGACGAACCATTTACATGTGAGTAGGCTTAAAAGAGTGTGCCAGGTGGCAGGCTCAATCTCAGGGAAGCACTAGTTAGGAAATGAACAATGTTGCCATCTTCCCTAGAGTAGAACTTTGCTGACCTACCTCGCTCAGCAATCAGCAAAGTTGTCGATGGACTACAATATGAGCCAGGTGGCATATTCTCGGAGAGTTCTGACCGTATGGATGTTTGGCCCAAAACCCCAGATGGACCTCCAATCAAAAATTAGCCTGATTAATGATTTATAGGCATTGGATTGGATTCGTTATCATTGGTAGATTTTTAACCGTGAAATTGGGAACAAAGATCCAAAGGCAAATTGGATGATTTTGGTATGTAGATCCACCTAGGGTTGGTCAAACATCTATACGGTCAGTGTCTTCTAGTAGTGTGCCACGTGGCTCATATCTTAGTTGGATGTCGGTCAGCAAAGTCCTACTCATCGTCCCTAGGTCCAAAGTCTCCATACTCGAGACTGCTGGTGGTCCTCGGGATCATTTTCTTCTGAAAATAATATGGTCATCCAGACCGTGTAGTTGAGTATCATAAAGACCACCTCTGCTAGGGAAGACATAAACCCACTTAACTAATCCCTCAGGCCAATGGCGGAGCCAGGGGACCCTCAACTTTGAATATTTGCACATCCCTAGGTCTAGGTGGTCCAACACTCCTGCCCACGCTCAACTTCAATGTTTGGCCCATACCTAGGTGAACCTATATACCAAAAATGAGTGTCATTATAGCTTTCTAACCTTAGGATCTAAGTACCCCAAATTATGTTTGAATCCAACGGTTAAAAATATTTTCATAAAAAGAGTCAAATTCAACGGTTAGATATCACTAATCAGAATGGTTTTTGGTCGATGGGCCAAACATCCATACGGTACGGTTAGTGGTCTATAATAATGTGTCACGTGGCCCATACTATGGTTCGTTATCAACGTTGATGACCAATGCCGTCATCACAGATTTACTCAAAGAAATGGCTCCGAATAATAAAAAAGTTGATGGGCTTTAAGGGATATTTCCATCAATTAAAAATGTCATCAGCTGTTGTTGACATAATCGATTGACTTTGTCTTGTCACTTTGCCCACCCTTGAATCGCTTGCCACTTTGCCCACCCTTGAACAAAATCCTGCCCCCACCACTGCCTCTCGCACACTCAAAAACCAAAGAGTGTGATTGTACTCGTGCTAGCAATAGAAGGTGGGAGAAACCAAACTGCCCTTGCTTTTTAAAAACTCATTTTGCCCAACGTCTAAAATCATCAAACAAGCTGATTTTTTGTATGAATGTCTACCAAGGGGTGGGCTAAACATCCATGCGGTCAGTGGGCCCAGATGGAAGTGGTGACTAACAAAAAAGGGAATTTTTGACATCCCCCCCCCCCCCCCCCCCTCCATGTTGGTAAACTTGAGATTATTATATTTTTTTGATAAATTAAGCAAAGATTGAGACAAAAAAAAGCCCCATAAAAATAGGTAGGAATGCGATTTCTTTTTATGGATTTTATTGTAGAAAAGTGGAAATTTAAAATTGAGAGAACCCATCTTTCCAAAATTCATGTCTCAAAAGCTTAAAATCTAAATTGCTCTTATTCTTGTTTTTCATTTTTGTCAATTTTAGAACTAAAATTGTCCGATTTAAGGGGTTTTTTTTTAACCTTAGATTTTAAATTGTTGGCGGAGTGGTGGCCGGCCGGCAATGATAATCCAGTGGGTTGGTCGTTGGTGATTTAAGGGTTTTTTTTTTAACCTTGGGTTTTAAATTGTTGCTGGAGTGGTGGTCGGCTGGCAATGATAATCCAGTGGGTCGGTCGTTGGTGATGGGCGGCCAACCCATTGCAATCTATTGACAGGTTGTCCACCACTACCGTTTGATTTGGGGTTTGGGTTTTGGCTCAAACCCTTGTTGTAAGGTTGAAGACAAAGGCGCTTTCGTCCTTTAATACAAAACATGGTAATCAACTCAGGTCAACGCTAGTCAAATGATATTGGACCGAGTCATAGGGGGTATGTCAGCTTTTTCACATGTTGGGGGTGGGGTGGGGGTGTATGTCAAAAATTCCCTAACAAAAATCGTGCATCACGACCTAATTATACAAGAATAAAACCCCATTCAACAAGAAAGATATCATGAGTGTAGACACTCCATTTTTTGTACATCTACAGCCTAATTTGACTTCACCAAATCATTTGGACCTTGATATGACCATCCCTCTAAGTCAACGTTTGGGAGTGCGATTTGAAAGCAATAAGTTGGTTTACAGAGATTTTGGACCGCTATAAGCAGTTTTGTAATGTTTAGCTAAAACAAAAAAGTTGTGTTTTAAAACTTTTATCAGACAAAAAAAGGCAAATGGCTTCTGCGTTTTCCGTTTGCATGCAGCATATCACTTAACATTCTCTTTCCCAGTTTATCTCTATAAACATTTCAAAAAGCCTAAAAAATCCTCATCTTCTTCGATAAAAACAACCACCTTTCGTTGTTGTTTCTCTCCTGTAGCAGCTCCTCTTTGACTCTTTCATTGCCGCATCTCTTTTGTCACCGCCTCTCTTTTGTTGTTGCATCTCTCTCGTCGCTGCATCTCTCTACGGTAAGAATTGTTTCTAGGGTTTCGTTTACTCTATATATTTCACTCGAAAAACCAAGCTTTTCTTTCCTTTTATCATTATTTTCATGAATTTTTTAGATGGGTTTTGAACATCCAACCCTTTAATGATTATTAAACATTTTCCTTTCTTACAGAAATTAAACTAGAACGGAGATTTAATATGTTAGATGAAAGTAGGGATTTTTCATGTCGTCAAATCGGAAACCCTTGTTCAACAATATTTGTAATTCCGGTTCGTTTTAAATTCTGTAAAAATGCAGACTTTGTATAGCGACATATCGGATGTCAAATCCGCACTCGGGGTTATGGAATATAATTTATCGAAATATAAGAACAATAATAAGTGCTTGAAAATATGGATGGAAGGGTGAGAGTGGTGATTAATGATTGAAATTTAAATTAATCTTTTTGGAGAAATTTCTATCAACTAATTAACAAAACTAGAGAGAAAGAAACACCACAAATAGAAAATAGAAACTTATTTATTAAAATAATGCAAATTACAATTCTTAAATCTAATTTATTAATAAAAAATTGAATTTTTGACATACCCCCCATGTTATCTTTGAAATTTGACATACCCCCCCACACTTTTAAAAAGCTGACATACCCCCCTATGACTTGGTCCAAGGTCAGTTGACCAATGTTGACTCGAGTTGACCATCATATTTTACATTAAAATACAAAAATACCCTTTTCTTCAACGTTGGAACAAGGGTTTGGACAAAAACCAAATCCCCAAATCAAATGGCTGTGCTGGATGGCAAGCCAAGAGATACCATTAATGGATTAGCGGTCCAACATCGGAGACTACCCACCGGAGTCTCATGCCGGTCATCCACCACTCCGGTAAAAATTAAAAGACCCATTAGGTCATTCAGCCAGACTCGAACTGTAGGAAAAAGGTGCGTAAAGTTCCTAAAGTAGCCTTAACAAGGTAAAAGACTCAAAGATGTTAAAGAAACATAAAAAGGGCATTTTGGGAAAAGTGGGGGCAACTTTGAGATTTCATCCGTTTTAGACGCAAGAAGGTTCTTCTCTCTTTATACAGTATAATAGATACTTCGTACGCCATCCTATACTAGGGGGCCGCCACGTGCGTGGCATGCATTGATGTTTGCTAAAAACTGCTTATTTTAAGTAGTTATCCTTTTAGCAGTGTCACATTCTCCTAAGTAAAACTTATCTTTTCGTCGACTTTTCTACGTAAGAGTTTCTTTCATTGCGTTGAACACATTTTTTAGACGAAAATCGACTATTTGCATAAAATAACGTATTTCGGATAGTCCAGTATCAAATCATTTTAGTTGAATCTTATTATGTGCTTTTTCCCTAACAGGAAACCCGATCGGGCGATTCTCGAGACTTGCGGGCCCACGATCAACCACAAACACCCACTATCAAAGCTTAAAGAGCCAACAGGCTAAGACAAGAAGATAGAAGCCAAGTGTAGGCCAAGCCAAAGGATCACAAAGCCAGATCAAGAACCAAGAGAGGGGACGAGCTGAAGACCAACAGAAGGACCAAGGTGTTAAAAGCTACACCAATTGGCATTAAAAGCTAGCTTTCTTAATTGGTGAAGCTCATGAAGAAGAATGTAGAAGATCAGGGTTCAAGACCCTTCACCGGTCTCTTTTCTTTTTATTTTTGTATTATTTTCTATCACCTCTCTCCAATGCTCTATCCATCTCTCTAAACCCTAACATCTAACCCATGGATCATCTCATCCTACCATCAGATCCTACGATCATCCATCTACCATCCAATCAGTTATTTCAATCATCATGATCATCTAAATCCCGTGGCCGATCAAATCTCAATCATCCAGCCTCACTTTCTCCTAATCTAACGGCCACATCGCCATCTTGTAATATCACTGCAAACATATTGCCAGCTACTTTGTGCCCAACATTGTACAATATCTATCTC
Source organism: Euptelea pleiosperma (assembly GCA_035048495.1). NCBI lineage: Eukaryota > Viridiplantae > Streptophyta > Magnoliopsida > Ranunculales > Eupteleaceae > Euptelea > Euptelea pleiosperma. The sequence continues at coordinate 8,759,297 of CM068544.1, read as the reverse complement.
ATGGCACACTGAACCCACTTTTTTAGAAGCCCGCTATCATGCCAGCCCACTGGTCGACCCATTACTTAGTGAAGGCCCGCCTATACTTTGGTCCATTATCATGCGACCCACTGGCTGAAATGTGGCATGATCAATATTGGCCCACAAGCCCATTATCTTATTAGCCCACGGCCTATTATCTTGAGTGACCCACGACCCACTCATTGTGTATCCTCCATGTGGAATGCCCATCTGCCAACCAGTTGCGTGCTTATCAAGCACCCGCTACCTCTGGCCCACCATCATAATGGCCTATGGCCTAACTTTTAATGGGCATAATGACCTATGGCTGATTCACACATGGGCCCACTAATCTCTCTCTCCATGCCTCTCCATCTTAGTGAGGACGGTTTCTCAATTGGAAACCTCTTCCCCTTGATAACCTCCACCTATTAATTCCTTCCACATCACCCCATTCTTCACAAAGGAGATATTCTCCCCCATATGTGGACCCTACTTCACCATTGTGCACGGATGGTTTCCTTGCGAAAATCGTCTCCTTAATCATCTCTCTCAACCTTGGACGACTTCTCCCTCTCACTTATTGAAACTAGGGTTTTTCCGTGTCGTTGGATCGGAAACCCTAATTTCAACACATTTTTAATTTTAATACGAGACTTCTATCCTGTAAAAATGGCAATTCTCGCACAGCGGAAGTATGTTGGATATCGTCTGCACTCAGGGTTAGTTAGAGCAACTAAAGAACAAAAAATGATGAATTTTTCCATGGAAAATGCTACGAAATCCATATACGGGTGAGAATGATGATGAGTCGACTGGGTTTAAAACATGTTTTTTCTTGAGAAATTATCATAAGCTACAAGAAAGCAATAATTAAGGGAATCAAACCATAACCAAATAAGAGACACTATTATTCATAATTAAAAAGTGCTTACAAAACTTATGATAAAGAATTACATGTAAAAAAAAAACAAATAAGAAAATTATGAGAAAGCTAGAGAAAGAAAAGAGATAACTTAGAGAGAGAGAAATAGTAGAGAATTTTGAGGGAGAATGGGAAGATCTAACCATGGTGCAAGGTAGGGAAGAGTTGCACATCTATTGGCGTGATGATGCAAGAGTATGGAGACAGCATGTGCGGGCTAGAGAGCTACACCGCGTACTAACGGTTGGGCAGACATGCAGGTCCGTGGAAAGGTGCCATGGTGCCCCTTTTCGGGTTCAGGTGGAGGAGAACCAACAACGTGGTAGTATAGTGAGGGGAACGGTGCCTACAATGGAGAGAGCAACCAGGTGGAACTGCCAAACTTGATGGATGAGTGCGCGGTGGCTAGCAGCAAACACCACTGGTTGTGGCGGCCCTTAATGTTGGATCTTCTCGACCAGCAGCGTTAGGAGGTGAGGCGGACCAGCAGCAGCTGTAAAACCGTAAAGAAGTTTCACTTTTGATTTCCAAAGATGGAGTAGTAGGAGGCGTTGTTGGTTTTGCTGGTTTGGGCAGTGGCTTTATAGGGTGCGGGTGCAACAACACCGTGAGACGGAGGAGGGAGGTTGCAAGGGAGCCAACCTGCTAGTTGCAGATGTTAGGTGGAGGAGAATCCCACCTGCATGATTGCTGGTCGTAGCGCACACAAGCGGTCAGTCCAGCAAGGTTAGAACGTGGGTCAGAGAGTTTGGCGAAAGGGATTTAGGAGTTCCTTAGTTGCAGGCTGCGAGAGACAAACGGTTTGGGTCCAGATTAGAAAGTGAGAGATGGCTTGGGAAGGGAAGAGAGGAAAAAAAGATGGGTGTTCTCTAACTGTGAACTATACGGTGGTGGCTGTTGGAAGAACAGTCACCGTGTAGGATAGAGGGAGGTGGGTGGCGGCTTGGAGAGATGAGAAGAGATAGAGAGATGAATGGGATGGGGAAGAAAGAGATGGATTAGGGTTTTTCTTATAAAGGACGTGAGGATCCTCCTTGATTTCTCCCCAAATTCATCCTCTAAAATGACCAAACCGTCCATTGTGTTGGCTGGGCCATAAATTCTCTAAAAATAAACTCTTCTCTCCAAAACGCAAGTCTCTCCCCCTCTTTTGAGAAAAATCTTTTATTTCCAAAAATCTCTTTAAAGATATTTTTACCACCCAACTTTCCAATTTTAAAAAGATATTTTCATGGGATGTTTTCCAACATTCTCATTTAAATTATTTTATTCAAAAATCATTTCTCCTCCAAAAACACCATTTTTATGCCCTCACATCCCTCTCAAGTTATGTGGCATTGGCCATGTTTTTTTTGAGAAATTCGAGTGAGGTTGAGGATGTGGACCTAGAGTGCAGCGGCCATGGGCCAGATAGCGGACCGATAGAATAGTGGGTCAATGGGCTAGAGGATAGGCAGGCTTCCGGGCCATCGAATCGGATCATCTCATCTGAGGATCATCAGATTTGTTTATGGGATGATATGTTGATCTGAAGATTTGAGAGTCTGAAGATCGGAAGATCAGATGATCATATGATCTGATGATTAGGCGAATGATGGATGATCTTGGCTTAGAAGATGATGTGGGTGGTGAGCAGTTGGATCATGGAGAGTGGGAGAACAAAAGATAATCGTTGGATGTGGAACTTAGGGTTTAGAGAGAGGAGAGAGGAGAGAGAAAATAGAGAGAGTTTGAAAAAAAATGCTAGCAGAGGGTCTTGAACCCTGGTCTTTAACTTGGTCTTCTGCATACTTCACTAACTGAGAAAGCCTTCATCTTGTGTTAGTTGACTGAGCTTTATTTTCCTTAATCTCTTATTGGGGTGCTTGGCTCTCCTTCTCTCTTGGTCCTTGTGGGTACCATAATTTTCACACGAATCTCAAGGATTGATGTGCACATATCTCGAGGTGTGCATCCATCGAAGATATTTCAAAGGGTGCATTATTTCTAACGTACACTCATCCCGGGAACTCATCTCGGCAACTCCAACATCTCAACCCAGGAACTCATCTTGATAACTCAAGCATCTCATCCTAGGAACTCATCTTGGCAACTCAAGTATCTCATCCCGGGAACTCCAACATCTCATCCCGGGAACTCATCCCGGCAACTCAAACATGTCATCCCGGGAACTCATCTTGGCAACTCAAGCATCTCATCCCGGGAACTCATCCCGGCAAGGTCACATGACTGGCTGGATGCATTTATCCCGACAAGGTCACCAAACTTACTTAACGGGATCTATTTCAATCTCATCTCGACAAAGCCAGATGAGGTCAAATGACTTACGTGGCAGGATCTCTTACGTACGAGGTAAGTATTCTGAACACAATCGATTTCTTAACTAATGAATATTGGCCACATGGCAGCTAGTTGAACTATCACGAATTCGACATCCCCTTATCCGAATACCTGACACGAAGGATGCCACCTCAGTGTCACTTCAGTTATTTCAGGTATAACCGAATCAAGGAAGTCAAGATATAACCATAAGATTCTGTTTTATAACAGAATCCATCTGAGTCATCGTTGACTGATAATGACTAGACACGTAGAAGGTGAGTCACGCCAGTTCTAAGGGTATAAATATGAGACCCTCAGGACTGAGAAGGAGATCTTGCTCTCCAGATCCAGATAGCCTAAACTCTGAAATACTTTACTATTTTCTTGAATCCCGTTACATTTCCTAAGCTGACTTGAGCGTCGGAGCCTTGTCAACAGGTACAACCAAATCTCATCTGGAGATCATCCTATCCTTCGCAGAGGAGAAAGTAGTTTCATGCTGGAGCATCAGAATCGTTCGATCATCACCAAAATCTGAATTGTCTGACCTCGAAGATTGTGTGGGTTAGATCAGATATTTTTCCCCCACATCTTTTGGCGCCGTCTGTGGGAATTCGAGAAGAAGTTTTCCGTTCTAAGAGAGATTCGATTCGAGCAATGGTGGATACCAGAAGCACTGGCCTCAGGAGTATGAGAGAGAAGAATCCTCCCAGCGATCTCAGAGATGCTATCACAGAGGGTAGAAGAGCGAGAGAGAGAGATAGAGAGGCGTCGTTTTTCGAAGGATGTTTTGTTGGATTTCGGCCACCTACAAGGTACCCTCCGGCGACCATCAGCTTACAAACTTATTCCCCATGCTCTGGGGATCCTAGATCTTAAATTTGGTGTTTATTGGAGGTCTGTGAAGTGCGCAATACCCCATCCAAATTTCAGCAAACTCTGGTCACCTCTGGTGGTGGTGGCGGCATAGATGTGTTCCTCATTCACCTAGCAACATCCCACTAGAGTTTCGTGGTGATCCAATGGTGGGAGAGCCCACAACAATCCGATAAATTGGGTATTGTTACAAGAAATTTCAGCAATATTCTATGGCATTCTTTTGCAGATTTGATCTACAGGGAAGGGCAAATGAGTCTTTTCAACCCCCAAAATATCTTTGCTATGTCAGCAAAGATCTATATGCAACCCATGTGCTTCAGCGCCACATCAGCAGAAGTGAAGAAATTGAGAAAAAATTTTCACCCGAAACTTGTTCCCAGGTGAACCACAAATGGAGCATGTGCCAGAAACTAAATCAAACAGCTCAAGCAACTCATCCCGGTCATCCCAATAGTTCATCCAACATACACTTACTGGATACAACCTATAAGGCTACATTTTACACCAGTTGGCAACACACTTGATGGCCGACAACACTTGGGGGCTTCATATATGATCAAGGTTTCATATACGATCATGGTTTCATCTACAATCATCTAATAATGCAACTAGAACAACCCAATCATGGTCCAATCTCGCTACAAGACACCAAGAATTCAATCATACGGAACATCGAGTAGACGTCCAGGAGGCCAGAAAATCTTAAAGCTCTCAGCATTCAACCTTGATTACGAGAACCTTGACACAAGTCCCCTTGAGGGCGCAAGACCTTCTAGCGGGGATACCTAAAAGCTTGCGGCTGAAAAGCCCTAGCTAACGGACACCTTGACATTGTTACGAAAGTCCTACTGCAGTAGGCCAGGGAATCTTAAAGTTCTCAGCATTCAACCCTTGACTACAGAAACCCTGACATAAGACTCATCATAATCATCGTTCATTGTCATCATCATCATCATCATCATCATCATCATCATCATAATCATTATTCATCATCATCATCATCAAAGAGCCCTAGAGCTCTTAGTCATGCTCCGTAGAGCTCACATCCATGCTCCTTAGAGCTCACAACCGTGCTCCCAAGAGCTTACAGTCATACTCACGAGAGCTCACAGTCATGCTCCCTAGAGCTCACAGTTATTCTCCCTAGAGCTCACAGATATGCTTATAAGAATACATGGATCAACCACCAGATCAACTAGCAACTAGTTACATTATTTCTTCATTATTGCAAGTTATTCTTATATTTCTCGAAAGCAAACCATCTCCTACGGTTGAGCTCCACCTTCGAGAAGGGGCTAATGTGGGTACCATAATTTTCACACGAATCTCAAGGATTGATGTGCACATATCTCGAGGTGTGCATCCATCGAAGATATTTCAAAGGGTGCATTATTTCTAACGTACACTCATCTCGGGAACTCATCTCGGCAACTCCAACATCTCAACCCGGGAACTCATCTTGATAACTCAAGCATCTCATCCCAGGAACTCATCCTAGCAACTCAAGTATCTCATCCCGGGAACTCCAACATCTCATCCCGGGAACTCATCCCGGCAAGGTCACATGACTGGCTGGATGCATTTATCCCGACAAGGTCACCAGACTTACTTGACGGGATCTATTTCAATCTCATCCCGGCAAAGCCAGATGAGGTCAAATGACTTACGTGGCAGGATCTCTTACGTACGAGGTAAGTATTCTGAACACAATCGATTTCTTAACTAATGAATATTGGCCACATGGTAGCTAGTTGAACTATCACGAATTCGACATCCCCTTATCCGAATACCTGACACGAAGGATGCCACCTCAGTGTCACTTCAGTTATTTCAGATATAACCGAATCAAGGAAGTCAAGATATAACCATAAGATTCTGTTTTATAACAGAATCCATCTGAGTCATCGTTGACTGATAATGACTAGACACGTGGAAGGTGAGTCACGCTAGTTCTAAGGGTATAAATATGAGACCCTCAGGACTAAGAAGGAGATCTTGCTCTCCAGATCCAGATAGCCTAAACTCTGAAACACCTTACTATTTTCTTGAATCCTGTTACATTTCCTAAGCTGACTTGAGCGTCGGAGCCTTGTCAACAGGTACAACCAAATCTCATATGGAGATCATCCTATCATTCGCAAAGGAGAAAGTAGTTTCATGCTGGAGCATTAAAATCGTCCGATCATCACCAAAATTTGAATCGTCTGACCTCGAAGATTGTGTGGGTTAGATCAGATATTTTTTCCCCACAGTCCTCTCTCAGGCTTTTTCGACTCTTTGGCTGCTCCAACTCTTGGCCTACATTTTCTTATCCTCAGCCTGTTGGCTTTCGAGCTTTGATCATAAGTTTTAGAGGTTGATTCTGGGCCTGCATTCTATTAATATCTTCTAATTGGGTTACCTGTAATAACGAAAAGTGCGTAATGAGACTTTAATCAGAACGGCCAAATATCTAAATTTCCGAAAATGTGCTTAATTCATGCAAATGGCCCATTTTATCCAGAAAAGTGTATTCTACGCAATGGAGGAAACTCTTACGTAAAAAAGTTGATAAAAATGACAAGTTTACGTAGGAGAGTGCGATAACGCTAAAAAGATAATTGCTTAAAATAAGCACTTTTGAGTGAATATCACTTATCATCTCCTTGATCATCTCTCTCTACCCTCTCCCATAAAAGCTTGACAACCCAACTTCTCTATTTGGTTCTCTCCTCCCCCTCATTCTCCTAACCTCTTCTTCTCTCTACCCCTTCCTTATCTCTTCCTCAAGCCATTGTTGCTGCCTGCAACTCCATCGGCACTAGCAACTATTCCTCCTGTTGTATCACAACTAGCACCACCATCTTCCTGGCCAAACCAGCAAGAACGGCTTGCTATCTCCCCATCGTAGCCATCATCTTCATTCACGTTTTGAACCGTGAAAGCTTGCTGCAATACGGACTGAACCTCTACCGATGTTCATTCTCTTGTTGCGTCTCCTCACCAGTAATGTTCTCCACGTCTGGACCTGCTGCTAGTTTCCATCTTCAAGGAAACCAACCGCTCATTTCTTCTCTACCCCCTCAAAAGCCGCCTGCAACTCCTTTCACTGTTGGCCCCGCTAACACCTTCAATCAGCCACAATCTTTTCTATCTTGCTGGCTTTCGAGCCTGCAACTCCGGCCACCAACCAGCGCCTCTGTCATGCCTCTTCTCATTTCTCAAATCCCCTAGTGGTGAAACCCTCCACCTGCAAATCACGATAATCTCCCTCTTCTTTAGTTTGTTGGATCCTCATCTGCTGGCCCCTTTGTTCCACGTCCATCCATATCTCCACCACTACCTGCAAGTGCAACCAAATCAGTCACTTGCAGTGCTCCACCATCTCCATTTCTCAACGTTGCAAGATCCCTTCCATCTACTTCAACGGTCCATCCACAACAGGCAGCAACGATACACAGTTCGGTTCTCCTTGCAGCAGCATTGAACCTGCATCTTTAAACCACCGTGGTCTTCACCACGACCTCCAAGCCTCCATACCATAACCTGCAATGCTGTAGGTTGATTTGCAACTCACTCAAGTCGCATCATCGCCTTACTTCTTCACAAATCACTGATCTCCATACCAATAGCCTACAATCCCTTAATCCATTATTGCACACCTCCTCCTTCTAGATTCCTCTCAAGCTACCGGAAACTCCATTCGAGCCACCACTCACCACCGTTCCTCCACAATGGTTGAATGCAATGCACCCATCTTGCTGCATGTGTTGCCCTTCATAGCACCACCCAGTCACCATTAAAGCATGCAAGCATCATCTCCTCCACTCCACCCTTCTTCCATCTTCTTCTCTTTCCACAAATAGCACACCTGCAAATCATCTATCCATCACCCTGTGCACCATCAAGTTGCATGAACAACCTACAATGCCTCTCTCTTCTTGTCCAAGGCTAACCACACTTACACCACTTGTAGGTGCTCATCTTCCCCTTCATGCGGACAACCACTCCTCTATTGCCAGAGATCTCATGTCTTGGCCGAAAACCACCCACAACCACCACGTGGCTAGCTTGTTATTTCCTTCTCCGACCACATCTCCCATCCAATGATCGCACATCATAACCAGGTAAGTTGCAATAGGTAATTTCTCTTTCTTTCTCCAACCCTCTAATTAACTTTCTCTCTCTATGACTTTCTCTCTAGAGTTTGAGAGCATTCTCTCTCTCTAGGTTTATCTTTCTACATCCTTCTCTCTAGAGTTTGAGATGCAGGGTGACGACGTATGCTTTTTACACCATAAAGATGGAAGATCCCCTTCTATTTGAATAGTTTAAATAACACAAAAGAAACAAAACATAAGTATTTTTGGGTTATTCGATTTTGCATGAAGAACGAAAGAAGGGCCTTCGTCCGTTAATAAGTAGAATAGATGTTCAACACAAAGATATTCTTCAAAATGTGTGCATTTGGAAGAGTCTGTCTAGAGCCACACCCAGTGGTGGGGCCCACATGGAGATCATATTGGACAATGAGTTTTTCATATTATAGTACCCTTCTCACAAAAAAATTAGGACATTTCCGGACTCCTAACCTCATGAAAAACTTGACTTTAATTTGAAAAATCCAAACCATCCAATTAAACCATTATTTTGAAAAAACTCAATGAATGGTTGGATTATCCAACATAATCTTCAAGTGGGCCCCACCATTGGGTGTAAGAACCGGATGTAAGAAATGGGTGTAGCTCTAGATGGACTCCAGTTGGAATCCCGTGGAACACAACAAATTTCAAAAACATCAATGGTTAAAACATGGGGGACAGCGCAGTATGAGACATGTAGCAAGCTCTTAGATACTACTGATCAGGAAGTTTGGTCTGATACCTACGTTGACCTACATACTATAAATAGCCTGATTTGTGATTTCAAACATTTGGATGCCAGTACCCAAAAAATGCTTCAATTCCCACAATTAAAAATACGAAAAATTTCTTAAAAGAAAATATAGTTTAATATATTTGCAAAAACAAAAATTATTTTTTGAAAATCCCAAAAAAAGTAACTGAACGCACTTTTAATGTGCGTTTGTCAGCGAATTCTGACCGACTCAGACACAGAGACGCTCTTTTAATGTGCGTTTATTCCTGACAAATGCTTTTTTAAAAAGCGTTTTTCAGGATAAAATGCACTTTTAAAGAATGTTTCTTCCTGACAAATACTTTTTTAAAAAGCGTTTGTCAGACGAAAACGCACATTAAAATAGCGTTTTATCTTCTCCTCTTAACCCCTCCCTCCTCTTTTCGGCGAACTCTTCTTCCTCCTATCCTCTTTCCGGCGAACTCATCTTCCTCATCTCCTTCCGGCGAACTCTGTAATACCCTGAACTTTCGTTCTAGGGTATTACGGTAAATTCACCTAAGAATGAAAATCTGAAACTTTTTCAAACACTTATTATTATTTTTATTGTTTAATATCATGTATAAGTATGTGTATTTAATTTGGTTTAATTCTAACAACTTTAAAAAATCTACTATTTTTGAAACTCGCTCTTTAGGGTTAAATTTCTTACTAAAAATAATGAACCATAACTTGCAGGGGACTTTTTCTTTCCCCAGCTAACAGTCCAGAACTTTTATAAAAAAATTATTTTGTAAGCGTAAGACACCAAAAATATTCCTATTTTATCCTTACCAACTTACCTTTGAAAATTTGGAACCTTTCTTGAGACATGAAAACTCTAGTCGAAGATTTTGAGAGATTTTGACAAAATAGTATTTTTTATAATTTTTTAAACTTTCCTACCATTCTTATATTTTTTAAAATTAATATTTAATTATATTTTATTTATTTAATAAGAGTGTAGGACTCGCAAATCACTTTTGGGTCATTGCGATGTCATTTGACACTTTTTCGATGCTTTGAACATTTTGTATGATTTTTATATATTGAGACTACTTTTTATAATTTATGTGTGTGACATGTGTCAATACCTTGATGTATTAACTTTTAAATTATATAATATAATTTAATTGAATCAATGAATGATTATTTGTGTTATAATTATTGGGTGGGGTCCGTATGGCCAATCTAGAGGCCTTTTGGGCTTAATAATAATCTTAAATGAAGTCTAGTTGATATATATGGGCCTCGGCCCATTTTTAACCCATTAGTAATGTAAAATATAAGTTTTTGAGGGTTGAAAAAGTCATCCCTTTGATAGTTTCGAATTCTACTAAAATAGAAATCATAATCCTTTCCTAAACCTATTTATGAAAACTCTAAAGCTTTAAAAGTTTTCACAAACCAAACTCCATTAAAGAATATAGAAAGCTCCATTAAACTTTCATCTGGGCATCAATCGCACTCGAACAAGAATAAAGAATTGACAGGGACTCTGATTAGAAGAACATACTCCGAGAAGAGGATGATCCGACGACTTTCAAATTTGAAAAAAACTTTCAACTTTCATTAAAGTTCAAGAAACCTTAAGGTAAGTGTGTTTGATCCATCTTATACTTATTTTTCTTCAAGATTTTATTTCTCTTTCATTAGGTAATGATTGATACTCATTATAAATTAATTTTAATAATATTTACTTTATTCTTATTGGGTTGATCTTTATTTTGGGCCACCATGATGGGTTCGACTATGGTTTCTTTTGCACCTATAATGGATAGCTATTTTTTTTATCATTTTCGTTATACTTTTATGATTTGAATATTTTTATAATTATTTTTCTTAAATACCTCTATGAATCTATTTTTTAAAACCATTTAGTTTGTATTTTATTCATATTTATTTAATTATAATTTTTTTTAAGTTGTTGCACTTTACAAAAAAATCCTAAATTATAGATTTTACATGGTCCACTTCACTTAAGATTTTGATCTATATTTTTAATCTAAATATTTTTTTAATTATTTTTTATAAATACCTCTATCAATCTAGTTTTTATAACATTTGAGTTTGTATTTTTCTGATTTATATTGATTAAGGTATGAGTTTTCTTAGTTGTTGGACTTTACCAAAAAAACTAGAATTTCAGATTTTATACGATCCATTTCACTTAGGATTTCAATCTATATTTTAACCTAAATATTTTTATAATTATTTTTCATAGATATCTCTATCAATTTAGTTTTTAGAACTGTTGGGTTTGTATTTTTATAATTTATATTGATTAAGTTATTATTTTTCAAATGTGTTAGACTTTTTCATAAAACCCAAAATTCTATATTCTGTTCGGCCCACTTCATTAAAGGTTTTGACCTATATTTTAAATATAAATATTTTTTATTTTTTTTCTAAATACATCTATAAATCTAGTTTCTATAACCTTTCAGTTTGTATTTTTAGATTTGTATTGATTAAGTTATGATTTTTTAAATGTGCGGGACTTTTCTGTAAAACTCAGAATTTTAGATTTTGTCCGCTCATTAAGGGTTTCGACCTATATTTTAAATCTAAATATTTTTCTATTTATTTTTCCTAAATACCTCTATAAATTTAGTTTCTATAACCTTTAAGTTTGTATTTTTTGGATTTGTATTGATTAAGTTATGATTTTTCAAATGTGCGGGACTTTTCTGTAAAACCCAGAATTCTAGATTCTGTCCGACCCACTTCAATAAGGGTTTCAACTTATATTTTGAATATGAATATTTTTCTATTTATTTTTTCTATAAACCTCTATGAATCTAGTTTTTAAATCCATTGAGTTTATATTTTTTTAATTTATATTTATTTAGTTATGATTTTTATAAGGCAGTACATTTTTTTATAAAAATCTATTAATTGTTAGTTGTTCGGTCATGCTTATTGACTATTAAGGGGTTTAGCCCTTGTTGTTTGACTAAACTCTAGATGGTTTGACCTATACTTGTATACATGAGGATCACACCCATGTATCTTAGATCTCTCATAGGGTTCGGCCAAGTGTCTTGGATCCTTCTTTAGTGTTCGACCTCGTGTCATGGATCCATCATAGGGTTCGGCCATGGAGTGTTGGATTCTCTTACGATTTTTATTTATATTGTTCATCTATGTCGATCGTGACTTTCGGTGATTATTACATATTATTCATGATTAACCCTAATTCGTTCTCATGTTATTACTTTTGATGATCACGTGTTCATTTTATATTCTTATTTAAATGTTAAATACACATGTGCTTATGCCATGTAATCCTAGTACAATCTTGTTGTTAGACGATGATCATCACGTCATTTCATATAAGGGGTGCATAAGGGAACGGGGTTGAAGTATATTATATACGTTTATATTAGTTTTATCAATTAATTAGGGTTCGGTACCCTAGGGTGAAAGGCCCCAGACGTTATTATATCCTGCAGATGGGTCAATGAGACCGTTACAAGTGCGGGAAGGAGATGGAGACCCTATGTGGTTATGGGTACTAGTTGCATTTACATCTCGTACTCACTTGCATTCACCGTCATATTTATGTCATCATTATTATACGATTGAGATGCATACCTTGATTAAAAAACTTACATAGTATGATATCATACCATGCACACTATTGTATTACTAGGCCTCGGCTCACGGTGCTACACTGATACCATTTTCAGATTTTGAGAAGCTGGATACGTGTGATGATTTTGAGACAGAAGACTCTGGTGTACTCGAGGAGATCGACGAGGATTTAGGAGTCGATCTCACATTTTAGAAAGATGTATTTGATTATTTTATAACATTATTTATTTATTTTCACATGCATATAAGCCTTTGATTGAGAGCATGCTCTCATCTCCTTCTCTCCACATTTAGTTGATTGATTGAATTATGAATTATTTTAATTATTTGTTTTCTACATCTAGACTTTTCTTTTTTTACTTAGTGGGTTTTCGAATGAACCTTAGTAGTCTAATTGACCTAATTGGACCACTAGGGGACATTCATGGATCACCTCTGGGTTCGGGTACAGGTCGATCCACGGATTTTTGGATTATATCTGAGTATTCGAATTCGGGGCATGACAAACTCTCCCTCTTCAACAGGTATGTTTTTTCCCCTATTTTTTGTTTTTAATTTTGTGGGACCCAAATGTTTAAACCCCATTTTGGCGTACCCACACAGAAGTTGAATCAATGGCTGATCTTTGGTGAGGGCGATCTCCTCACCATATAGATCACCCCTACAAAAAATCAGGCCATTCTGAACTTTCTAGCCCCATTAAATGTGGTTTTCAAGTTATACGGTAAAAATCGACAGTCCATAATTCTTCAACTTCTAAACCAATCTATGAATATCAGAATGATTTGAATTTTTGTGAGGATGATCTCCTCACCATAGAGATCATCCTCACCCAAAATCGGCCATTGATTCAGCTATGTGGGTACGCCAAAATGGACATAAAAAATGGGGTCCCCGAAACACCATTAGAGGGCGCTGACGGTATGGATGTTTTACCAGTCCCTTGGTGGACCTGCAAACCAAAAATCAGCCTGATTGGTTATTACAACCTTTGGATCATTGCACCTAAATAACGCTCAATAATGCTCAAGTTTCCTACGGTTGAAATCAACCCATGAAACTAACTTCAAACCAACGCTTAGAAATCACAAATCAGGTTTATTTTTGGTTTGTAGGCTTACATAGTGAACGGCCGTTGTAACAAAAATAACGGTCGTTGTAACGAAAATAACGATCGTTATAACGGATTCGGACCTCCCCCATTACGTTATGGACTGTTAAAACACCCAAAAAATAACGATCGTGATGCTGTTATTTTTCTGTTAACAACCGTTACTTTTTGGAAAAATTTGTGAAAAATGCCATTTTTCCGTTATTTTCCAATTTCAAATTTTAAAATTTGAATTTCGGCGCCATCCGTTGTTTTACATTATTTTTGTTATTTTCCGTTTTTGCCCGAGCATTTTAACGAAAAAAAATGGTAACGCCCCCAGTCCGTTATACCATTATAATGAACCACTTTAAACCTTGGTTTGGACCAAGGTTTAAAGGAGGCTGATATTCCCTCAAAAGTGCTTATTTTAAGCAATTATCCCTTTAGCGTTATCGCACTCTCATACGTAAAATGCTTTATTTATCTACTTTTTTACGTAAGAGTCTCTTCTGTTTCATAGAATACACTTTTCTGGACGAAATGGTATATTTGCATGCATTAAACACATTTTCGGAAGTCTAAGTAGGAAGACGTTATGATCAAGTCTTATTATGTGCTCTTCTCTTGTAGGAAACTCGATCGGGCTATTCTCGAGACTTGCGGGCCAAAATCAATCATGAAAGCCCATTATCAAAGCTTAAAGAAGACCAAAAAGCCGGCCCAAAGAACGAAGAGAGCAGGAGAGCCAATGACCAAGAGACAGACCAAAGCGTTTAAAGCCACATGAGTCAGCAAGGAATGATGGTCTACTCTACTGGAGAAGCGTGAGGATGGTCACAGTGAAGACCAGGGTTCCAGACCCTCTGCCAATACTTTTATCTTTATTTTCTGATATTTTCTTTCTCCTCCCCCTAATTTTCTATCTCATCTCTCCTTATTCTCTCTTTCTTCATCTCTCGGTCCTCTGTTCTACTGACCTAACCCCAGAACTCCTGCCCGTTGGCTCTGGCCCATCTCCCTAAGCTATCGGACCGTTGGATCTTCCATCGGACCGTTGGATCGTCCATCAGACCGTCGGATCTCTCTAAATCTGTCGGCCTGCCAATCTAGATCCTAATCCAATCATCTTCAGTCTAATCATCAACAAATCACGCATCATATCATCTTATGAGACGATAGACTTCATTAGTCCTTGAGGGCCAACAACTGGGCCCATCATCATCAACCCGCGGCCCGACCATTTAGCGGACCCCACAATTTTAACTTGCTTTCAATTAATTTTTAAAAATAAAAAAGGGGGTCCACTAAATGGGGAAATTTCCCAAAGAAAAGTAAGGTTTTACTTTAAAAAAAAAATTTATTTTTAAAAAACCCCATTTTCCATTAAAGGAAAGTGGGGGGTTTAAAGGGGAAGGAGAAGGGTTCGTTTGAACCCTAATCCCTCTCCCATCTTCACTTCTTTTCCCCAAAACTCCCCCCTCCTCTTTCTCTCTCCTCTTTCTTCCTTCTTCTCTTTCTTCTTTATCTTCTTCTCCACTTATCTGGCGAGCTAACTCCGACGACTGGTTCTTTTTCTTATTCTTCTTCTTCTTCTTCTTCTTCTTCTTCCCTTGCTCCTCCTCTTCTTGCTCTGCTTCTTCTTCATCTTGAAGATCGCTGGACTGGTTCATCTTTTTCGGCGAGCTCCTCTTGGACCACCTCCATCTTCTCTGTCTCCTTCCCTTCTTCTTCGTCTGTTCTTCTTTCTGCTGTGTGAGGCAGCAACGCAGCACCCCTTGCAACTTCTCCACCGCCTGCTGCAACCTTCCACCCATCTTTGACCGGAGTTGCAGCCTGCAACTCCGACAACGCACCTGCAACAGCGCCTCCATCTTCTCTGCCCATTGCTGGATCGCCGGCACCTTCTCTCCCCTATGTTTACCTCTCTTCTATCCCTTCTCCTGTGTCCTCTTTTAACCAGCAAGAATTCCTTGCTGAAAAATGGTGATTACTCACCTTGTTTCAAAAAAAAAAAACAAAAAAAAAAAAGAAAAAAAGAAAAAGAAAAAGAAAATGGAAACCTCCATAGCACCACCTATTGCTGCATCTTCACCACGCCTGAACGAGATCAACCTCGCCAGCAACACCGCCCGTCTGCAACCCCTGCATCTTGGACTGAACCAGCAACAACGGTTGCTCCCGCCTGAACCCAGTGCTACACCACCCCTTGCTGTGCTTCCTCCAGCCACCGTCCCTCCTTCTGTGGGCGGCTACCATCACGAGCAGCACCACCTTGCTGCCCGTGCACTTGTGCTTCTTGGGTCAAACCATTAACACCCGGAGAAGAAGCTCTTGCTCTCTCAAATCAGCGATCTTATTGGCCGCCTCGTTGAGGCTGCATCACCTGTGAGGTGGCAACTCACTCATCTTCTCCACAACGATTGGTACACCGCCTGCATCACCTGTGAATCTCGAGAAAGCCACCACAGGCAGCCATCTTCTCCAAACCAAGCTGTGGCCACTTATTTTCTTCCCGTCATATTCATGGTTAGGCCGTGAGAACCACCACGATCCGCATCCCGTACATCTTCCACCATGGTAAGTTGAGTGCTCTCTCTCTCTACTTCTTCTTTTCTCTTCTCTCTCTAGGTTTCTCTAGATAAATCTCTTTCTCTCTCTAACTCACTTTTTCTCTCTCTTCCATATAGACTCTCTTTAGTGTTCTCTCTCTTCTCTTCTCACTTTCTCTCTCCACCTACTTCATATCTCATTTAATTTTCTCTCTCTAGTTTATTCTTTTTTTTATGCTTTATAATTTAGTTATTTTGGTTTGTTTTTCATTGTAAGAAACATGTTCGATTGAATGAAGTTGAATTAAGTTGATTGAGTTACATTCTCTACAAATTTCCCATCATTTTATGTGTTCTTTACTATGTTAATCAGACTAATCCCGAGTGCGGATCGACATCCGACACGAATCCCTATACAATATCTCCATATTTTGCAGGATAATCGGATCAACTTAAAAATGTGTTGGAATTAGGGTTTCCGATCCAACGACACGGAAAAACCCTACTTTTAGAGGCCATTTTAACGGTTAAACAGACTAGGGGCGTTACCGTTAAAATCTTTTAAATGGCCGTTAAAACGGATTGAAACGGGCAGAGGCAAAAATGAAAAAAAAGGAAAAAAATGGAATTTAACAGATTTTAACTGGTTTAAACGATTTTAACAAAAAAATGGCGCTGAAATTCAAATTTTGAAATTTGATAAAAAAAAATGGAATCTAACGGATTTTAACGGAATTAAACGGATTTAACGGCCGTTAAAACAAAAAAAATGGCAATTTTTTTCAAAATCGATAAAACGTGTTTAAACGATTTTAACGGAAACGGACTTGGGTCGTTACCATTTAAACGGCCGTTTTTAAAACCATGGTCCAAATATCCATATGGTCAACCTAACACTAACCCTAAATCTTAAATCCTAACCCTAAACCATACACCTTAAAACCATAACCCTAACCCTAAACATATACACTACATCATAACCCTAAACCTTAACCCTAAAACCCTAAGAGCAAAACCCTAAACCCTACACCTTAAAACCCTAACCCTAAAACCCTAAGATCAAAACCCTAAATCACACACCTTAAAACTCTAACCCTAACCATAAATATATACACTACATCCTAACCCTAAACCCTAAGATCAAAACCCTAACCCTAACCCTAAACATATACACTACATCATAACCCTAAACCCTACACCTTAAAACCCTAACCCTAAAACCCTAAGATCAAAATCCTAAATCATACACCTTAAAACCCTAACCCTAACCATAACCATAAATCCTACATCCTAATCATAAAACCCTAAGATCAACACCCTAAACCCTAACCTTATAACCCTAAACCCTAAAATCCTAAGATCAACACCTTAAACTCTAAATTCTAAATTTTTTTTCATGTTGTAGATGGCGTATTATGTCAATGATGGTCAATTTTCGGGTGGTCCGACGATTGAAGAGGTTAAAGAGGCTCGATTACTTCATCGAGCTAAAGACATATTCTAGGGATAGGTAAGTAATTTATTAAATAATTTTAATTTTTTTAAACTATTATCAAATCTAATAAAAATTATTTTGAATATTTTAATAAATATAAGTAGACTATCCGATTTTTCGCTCGAGGCAGCGTGTGAGATGGGCGGATGGGTGGATCTTATCTAACGCTCAGCATGCATTAGTTTCTACAGTCGGATTCGGACTGTACAGTCGTATTCGATGGTCTTATAGTGATCGACCATTATGTTATGCGATTGCCGAGCGATTTTGGCTAAAGACATCGACGTTTCATTTTGCATTTGGAGAGATGTCGATAACATTAGAGGATACTCTACACTGTCTTGGCCTTATTATCACTGGTAGGTCAGTGGTTTTGAATGAAACTCATTTAGACTGCACCGAGCACATCATATGGGTTATTGGGGATGCCGCTTGAAGATGCTACTACTGCACGGGGCCGAATAAAATTGTCATGGCTTAAGAGAAATTTTAAAAGATTACCAGACAATCCGACAAACCTTCAAGTATATTTTATAATTATTTATCAATATATATATATATATATATATATATATATATTTATTTATTCAGTTAAATATTTAAAATGAATAATATATTTGTTTATTACAAATTGAGTGGTACACACGTGTTTATTTATTAGCATTATATGGAAACACTCTGTTTTGTGATGCGACAGGCTACTACGTCAACGTAAATTTGCTATTGTTTTTTGATAATTTCAACTTAGTAGGACAGTACGCTTGGGGGGCTGCTGTCCTTGCATATTTGTATAAACAACTGAGTAGTTTTGTCATAAAAAGTAATGAGAGTATTACAGGATGTGTGATGCTCTTGTAGGTAAGCATCGATTCATTATTTATTATTTTATTTATATTTTTATTTGAGTCTTTATAAATTTATTTTTATTGAAGATATGGGCGCATGAGCATTTGTCGGTTGGGAGACCAATATTGTACTCTACAGAATATCGATGTTCAATAGCATTGAGATGGACTTTAGATGAAAGAGAGTACGTAGATGAGCTTACCCGGAATGTGGCTACTTATCGACAGGAGTTAGATTTACTAACTCCTGATCAGGTAAGTTATTTTTATCGATTGTATTTATTAATATAAGTTTGTTATTTATTTAATTTTACTAATCTAAACTTTGTTTCTTTGTAGGTTCGCTGGATGCCATACATCCATTATTATCCTCTGTCAAATAATATTTCAACAATGATACACAATGCATTATAGCTCAGTCTTCATCGTGCTTGTATCATTTATCTTGATATTGTTGTGTATCATCCAGCAGATAGATGCATGCGCCAGTTTGGGCTTCATCAGACTATCCCAGGTACTCCATTATCTTGGGTGGTGGGATCTGGTCGAATGGCGACACGGACTGCATGATAATAGCTGTTAGAAACTGGGAGAGTAGGTTTGATCATTTTGTCATTAGTGGTCCATCAGCCGAGTGATATCATGTCCTTATATGAGTTGTTCCTCTTTAACGTGATGAGTCAGAGGATGCAGAGGACGTAGGAGAAGATGTGGGAGAGGATGTGGGAGATGTGGATCGATGGGTGACAGTTGAGCGTGGATCCACATACGGACCATGTTCATTTGGGGGTAGATCTACATTTGAGAGTGGATCTTCATCTCAAGTATATCATCCATTGACATATATGCCTCTTGTACATCCACCTTATGTATCAGTAGATCCATTCCAACCCGGTCCATCACAGGTTTCTATCATAGGTTCTCATACAAGTAGAAGTAGAGGTAGAGACGGAGGTAAAGATAGAAGTAGAGGTAGAGATTAGTTTTATACATTTCTATGTAGGGTAGTTCTATTCGAACCCCACAAATTCCATAAGCACCCCATTTGGGTGCTTTTGGGCCCAAAATACCCTTAGACAAAAAAAAAAAACCGAAGCACCCCACCTGGTTGTTGAAGAAGAAGAAGAAGAAGAAGAAAAAAGGAAGAAGAAGGAGGAGGTCGTCGTCGTCGCCAAGAAGAAGAAGAAGAAGAAGAAAAAAGGAAGAAGAAGGAGGAGGTCGTCGCCGTCGCCACCACCATAGGTACGTTTCTCTCTCTTTCTCTCTCTCTCTCCACGGCAATTGGTGCCGTGGGGACTGTGTAGCCCACGGCCAGCCCAACCGTGGCTACCATAGAAGCCACGGCTAGGCTGGCCGTGGGCTACACAGTCCCCACGGCAGTTAGTGCCGTGGAGAGAAAGAGAGAGAGAGAAAAAAAAAAAGAAAGAGGGGGAAAGAGAGAAAGAGAGAGAGAGGTAGAGAAGGAGAGAGAGACGTACCTGTGGTGCTGGTGGTGGCGGCGGCAACGGCGACGGCGACGGCGTCATCCTCCTTCTTCTTCCTCTTTCTTTTTTTTTTTTTTTCTTTGTTTCAAGGTGAGAGAGAGACAGAGGTGGAGAGGGAGAGAGGATGGTGAGAGGTGGAGAGGGAGAGGGAGGGAGAGAGGTGGAGGGAGAGGTGGAGAGGGAGGGAGAGAGGTGGGGTGGGGTGGGGTGCTTACGGTTTTTTTTTTTTTTTTTTTTTTTTTTTGTGAAGGGCACTTTCAACCAAAAGCACCCAAATTGGGTGCTTATGGAATTTTTGGGGTGCAAATAGAATTACCCTTCTATGTATATTTTGTTTATATTAAATAACACTTTTATTATTTAACTTGTTATATTGTTATGACACTTCTATCATTTTCTATCCCTCTATCCTCAATGAATGGTTGGCTTATGCAGCATAAATACAGTACACTTTTATGACATCCAAATTTAACTATAATTTCTAGTTTGTATGATTCTGGGTTATCTCCATCCCAAGAGATGACCTACCGACTAAATGGTCCAGATTGAAAAAATGGATTACCTTTTCAAATTGTTGAGTATTTCCTTTTCAACCACCAACTTGTGGTCTGAATAACCAGCGCTTTTCTCCTAGTTTAGAGCTTATAATAACTAAAAACCAAGTGCTTCCCCAATTAGACAATAAGGATGTGTTTGATTGCATTAAAAATTTTTCGGATAAAATATAGTTGGGAAATACCTTAAATGGATGTTGGATTGAACCTGAGAAATACCTTAAATAGCCACTCAATTTGAGCACATTTTCATTGTGGGCTTCAAGAATAGAGTTATGGATTGGTTCCAAGCCCATAATGAAAATGTACTTAGATCTAATGGATAGAATCACCAATCATGCTAATTGTTGGTGTATAAGTCCACCAAGGTTTTGGCAAGACATTCATGAGGTTTGTAGAACCCCAAAGAGTGTGCTACATGCCATATTTGAGGGGTTTCTACATCAAAAGTTTGATATAGAGGTTTGCAATGACGTTTATTATATTTTCCTTCCAAAATAATGTTATTTATTAGACAAAAGATATTATAATAATTATGTCATTTGTAAAATGATTAGCGAAATAATTCGTGGTAGATCTAGCAAAATGATAAACGAAAAATATTGTACAAAATGAAACCAAGAATTTACGTGGTTCCCCATTTAATTTTGGGTATATCTACGGACCATGTTTCTTAGGTCAAATCCACTATTAACTGATTTTAGTACAATATGTATGTCAATGACATTGCATTACAAAAATACATAATAATATATCTTCAGTTTTTTCTTTGCTTCGTTTGACTTCACTCGTCCTAACTTGAGTTTCTCCTTCGCTTTATTTGATACTAGCTGTTCTTTAATGACAAACAAGTAAAACAAGTACAAATAGAAATATAACTAATATTAAATAAGATTTCTACAAGATGTCCGATTATGCCCAATACCGTCACAACGACTATAGTGTAATGCTCGTACTTTTTGTACGTCAATGTTTCGTTGATTTACTTTAGGACGACCAGGACGACATCGAGTTAATGGTGGTAATATCGTAATTTGTTTCATATTTTTTGGATATTGCAATTCATATAAATGTTGTATTCCTTCAATAGAAGTAGCATAAGTTTATCAGTATCTTTCAACCGTTAGTTCAGAAGAACAAAAATCATAGCAATCCCATCTTCTATTTGTACATACAGCTATTGCATGTACACATGAAATACGACTATGTTGCCATTTTTCACATGTACAAAATTCGTTAGCCATATTGACGACATGAATTCTATTTGTTGCTCAATCTTTAATTTCAAATTTCATGTCATTAATAGACAATAAATTCAAATAATTTGCTTTATCTTTTCTTTTAGCAATTTTTTTTCAGCTTTTGGGATCAATTTTGATGTCCTGATTGACCTTTTATCCTACAATTGTTATGAATCTTAATTATTTTATACCTAATCCTATCTAATAATCTTGATATTGGTTTTAAACGTAAATCTTTAATCCAAACATTAAATGATTATGCGGAGTTCGATATTAATAGCCATATCTTGGAACAAGAGAATAAGATGTTGCCCAATGAATTAAGTTGTGTGATTCTTGTTCCCCCCCAATAATCCATTCATAATTTTTTACATTCTCATTTTTTATTGTCTCTAGATATGAATTACAGTATATATTATTATATACTTTTGCAATTTTTTTTAATAATTTACAAAAATTTGGTTTTCTAAATCATTTTTTTTAAATTTTGTTCAAAATGCCTCACAAAAAAAAATGTAAGTGTGAAGAAAAAGGCTTAGCAACTCCTTTTATAAGTCATTTTTGTCTATAAAAAATAAAAGATATCGTACAATGAAAATGACTAAAAGCTATTTCAAACGAATTTAAAAATCAATCCCAAGTATGTTCATCCTCAGCCTCGACAACGGTAAATGTTAATAGAAAAAAACCACCATTAGGGTCGACAGAAGTCGCCGCAAGCAAAATACCTTGATATTTTCCTTTTAAGAATATACCATCTAATCCTACAATAGGTTTGCATCCATTTTTAAATCCTTCTATACATGTTTTAAAACAAATAAAAATTCATTGAAAATTTTTATTATTATTAGTTTGAATATGACAAATACTACCAGGATTTGTTTCTAGAATGGTATGAGAATAATGTTCTAAGTCTTTATAAGCCTCTATTTTACCACCATGTATGTCTCGCATTGCTTTCTCCCTAGCATTTCAAGCTTTCTTTAATGAGGCGTCTACACCATGATCGCGTTTCATGTCCTTTATTATATCTATCTGACTATAATATTAATTATCAGCTAAACAACCTCTAATTATATTCCTAATCTAATTACTAGTTGTTTGAGGATGACTGCCCGAACTCATTCTGCTTATACATGTGTGACAAGCATTATAAATACGAATTGTAAAAATTTCACCATTAGCAAGTTTTGTTGCATACACACGTCACGGATAATTTTCAACTTTACAGGTCATAACAACTTTTTCTCTATTATTTAGGGTATATTTTATTGTAAAATTCTTTTTAATTGCCAAATTTAACATCGATTGTCTAAATTTAGTTACATTATCAAATATTTTTTCAACATATATAATATTATCATTATTATTATTATTATTATTATCATTATCACTAGATGATAAAGAGTCAACTTGCGGGTCATCTATATCATGATCTTCATCATCATCATCATCTTTATTATCAACCTCTACAATCGGATTATGATCATCGATTTGAAATTGATTAGATGAGCTAGGCTCACCTTGAAAATCTCTATGACCATAATTTGATTGATAAGATGGCATAGGTGTAGTAGATACAAAAAGAGTTATACTTAGAGAAGTTACATTAATTTCAAAAAGATATTGCAGAGATGATTCATTAAAAATTTGAATTACGTATTTTTCAGAACCACAATAAATAACTGACCTTATGATGAAATTTAGATGAATATCACAGGTTGTAGCAATTTTATCATATAATTCACCTAGTGTGATCTCCAATGATACAAATAATATTCATGCTTCTCCACCGATGTACGTGTCCCCCATGCATTTGACCTCCATAATGACATATAATGGGTTTTGTCGCCATTTGTAATTACAAAATAAAAGGAAAACAAGTA
Source organism: Euptelea pleiosperma (assembly GCA_035048495.1). Lineage (NCBI taxonomy): Eukaryota > Viridiplantae > Streptophyta > Magnoliopsida > Ranunculales > Eupteleaceae > Euptelea > Euptelea pleiosperma. Next base: position 8,735,552 of record CM068544.1, on the reverse strand, counting down.
TAAAATAATTATTTTTTGAACAGAATCACGAAACAGAGTGTGAGTATAAAGTAGAGAGTGAGTGAGTATGAGAGGAGTGGGTCGTGTATATATATAGGAGAGGCCAACGGACAAACGAACTTTAAAAAAACGTCTGTCAGGTCGAAACGCTATTTGAAATGACGTTTACAGTTAAACAATAGTAAAAAAACAGTCGAAAAACGATCGCGGTCCAACAAACAAACGCTCTTTTAAAGAACAAACGTTCTTCTAAGAACGTTTGTCACTGACAAATGTTCTTTAGAAGAACGTTTGTCTGTCACTGAAGAACGTTTGTCAGTCGTCTGACAACTGAGAATGGTATTTTCATAACTGACAAACACACTTTTAAAGAGGGCGTCTGTCAGTGACGAACGTTCTTTAAAAGTGCGTTTAGTTACTTTTTTTTTGGGATTTTCAAAAAATAATTTTTATTTTTGCAAATATATTAAACTATATTTTCTTTTAAGAAATTTTCCGTTAAAAATAAACCCATGAAAAAGACTCCAATCTAACGGTTAGAAATCACTAATCAGATTGATTTTTTGTTCGTAAATGATGGGCCAAACATCTATAAGGTCAATGGTTCTAAGAGAGTGCCATGTGGTGCATAATGCAGTCCGTCATCAATGTTGATGCGACGTCCGTCATCAAAGATTTTATCACAGAAGAAAATAATGCTTTCAGCGTTAAAGAGATGTTCTCCCTGGAATCCAGACGTTCGTGGTCATCGGGATGCACGTGATATGTAACTTGTGGACCATCAAACGGTATGGACATACGGAGGACGTTTACCAGAGGCCGACTGCAACACGTTTCCCTCCAAATCACTGCTTAATGGAGTTGACTTCATGAGGCCACAAAAAACAAAGGAAAAAACAAAGAAAAAGGAGTAAACCTTCGCTCACTGAATGATGTGACCGAAGCCGATCACATCACACAATACGAGCCACGTGGCACATTCTTAGAGAGCGCTGACTGTATGGATGTTTGGCAAATCACCAGGTGGACCTACAAACCGAAAATAAACCTGATCAGTGACTTCTAAACGTTGGATTGGAGTTATTTTCATGGGTTGATTTTAACAGTAGATTTGAGAATTATTGAGCGTTATTTGGGAGTAAAGATCCAAAGGTTATAAATCACTAATCAGGCTATTTTTAGTTTGCAAGGTCCATTGAGGGACTGACCAAACATCAATACGGTCAGCGCTCTCTAAGAGTGTGCCACGTGGCACGTATTGTGTGCTGTGATCGGCTTCGCTCACATCATGCAGTGAGCCAAGGTTTACTCAAGAAAAAGGTGAGCTTTCGGTAAGCTTCAAATCAAATTTCCAGAAAACCAGCTGGAACAGATAGAGATCGTCCATTTACAAGTACACCCAAAACCGAATGCTTCGAAAAGTCACCAAGGTTTTCCATTCCTGGTGTGGGTAGCAAATGAAATCCTGCAAAGCTTCTTACACTCTTCTAGGGTTTCTGTTGCAGAGCGAACAATCGAAATCCAGTACTTGCACTGCTTCTGATGATCCTCATTTCTTCAGGGACTACGTCATTAGAGAAATCAACGCCTTGCTCTGGATTTCCCTCATCCTTATAACCTGTCTTCTGCTCAGAAAAGTCACCAAATTACTGAGATTATGGACCAAAGGGAGGAAAATCCCTGGCCCTCCTTGTCCGTCTTTCTACGGTCACTCAAGTCTCTTCTGTAGATCCAAATCTGACGAAAATCTCACCAGTGAGTTCGAATTTTTGTCATCCAGAAAACACGAGACCTTGTTTGTAACTGTATTCAAAATTGCTGAATTACTTGTAATTTGGCTTTCAGATTTCTTGGCGAAGTCACACGAGAAGTATGGATCGATTGTCAGGCTATGGCTGGGTCCCACTCAGCTTCTGGTGTCGGTAAAGGATCCAGCAATTATTAAGGAGATTCTTGTCAAGGCTGAGGACAAATTGCCGTTTACAGGGAGGGCGTTCCATTTGGCTTTTGGCCAATCAAGTCTTTTCGTTTCATCGTTCGAGAAGGTAGCATACCTACTACTTGCTTATGAAAATTTCCTGGTTGTCGTCCATGATTCTAGTTCATTAGTATTTAAGTTTTATTTGTTGTTCATCGTTATATAATTTTTTAGTGATCTCTATGAAACATCTAGCAAAGAAAGGGCTAATTTTTTTTCAGGACTTGGTAGAGCATGCCATGTTTGAATTTGGGTTTGTAATTGTTGGTGTGATCTACCTTCACTTGGACCGCTAACAGGAACTATTTTTTCTAGTTAGACGAAGGCAATTTGAGTTTTTAATTGAGAAAAGGAGGCACAGATTGTTTAAGGACAAAGGTTTTAAATGAGAAACATGTACACGAGTTGTGCATGTCTTATTAATTTGGACTGTTTAATATATGGTTAATGGCAAACCCATTTCCCTTCAAATAATTCTTCATTTCTTGCTTTCCCCTTTTCTCATCGTGATTAAGTAGTTATAGATGTAACAAAATGGGGTGTTTCTTGCTTCCCTTTGATGAATTCTAGTGGTACATGGTAACTTCCCTCAGTAGCAATGACATCCCGTTGAAATCAATTTAATCTAATTTCTGGGTTGTTTTCTCACTCAAAATTTTTAAACACTAGTATAAAAAAGATTCTAGTAAAAAATCCAGTAAATTAAAACTGAAATATACGTTTTTGGTGACGGATTAAATTATATTTTTCTTTTCTTGAATCCCAGTAGAGAATAACCTCTAGAAGAAAGTTCTTTTGAGGAACGATAGGCGAGATGAAATTCTCAAGCCTTGAAATTTTCACACAGAAAAAAGAGATGCACACAGCCACACAGATGTATGCAACAATATTTTTAATATTAGGGTTTAGGGTAAATTTTACACGCACTTTCAAGACCTTCTGAAGAAATGTTTTTTGACTCTAAAGACTTATAAAGATCCCTAACATTGTACCATCTGTGGAAAGACTTTAAGACACTAAAATTCTTGAAGGACCTTATGAAAATAGACTTTTTTGAGGTATTTAAATTACCACATGAATTTCTTAAATACAACTACTTCTAAAATATTTTCTAAGAATTTCTAAGTTTAAAAATCTTGCTAGAGTAAACTCCTACTAGAAATAAGGGGAAACCTCATGTTTGCGCCCCAAGGGTTTGCTATATTTTCGCTTTTGCTCCAAGAGTTTTGTAGTATTTTACTTATGCCTCACGTATGTTCATTTTTGTCCCACTTGAAAGCCAACCTTAATACTCAATTCAAGAGTTTTGTAGTATTTTACCAAAATTTAATACTTATTCCAAAGTTACCCTACCAAACCTCAATACACATACCCCTACAGTTGAGGTACAATGTTTACCATTATTTCTTCTTCCTGAAAGTACTTTTCTGCTTATATCTTGGTTGAGAGATTAACTTTGTAAAAGAACTCATTTACACCTAAACAAAGTTTAAAAAGGCTAGTTCGGGAACTGAGGCGTTTTCTCTAAAAAAGGCAAGGCGTAGCCTCGAGGCGGTACCGAGGCGTAAGCCTTATTTAAGCCTCAGTTTTTAAAAAAAAAAGTGCTTAAAAAATTCTAAAAAAAAATATAATTAATTCTAGAAAAATGAGAAACAACATATCATGTGAAAAAAATAACTTAAATAAGCATAAAAGTAAGTGAGGCTATAACTTTTACCTTATGAGCGATGCTGTCGGGAATGCTTGAATGCTGAATCAAATCTTGAAAACATAAAGCACATTTGATATGCCAACTAACAACATAGGTAACCAACAAGATAAAGTTAAGAAAGAGAGTAGAGCAAGTAGTAAAAGTTAAAATTAGCAAGTTAATACATTCAAATCCTATTCTTAATATCTTATATTGTCACACAAAAATGAATCTTTCTATTCTTCATCCTCAATATCATCATCATCGCTAGTGGGGTCTTCTAAGGAGTCATCATGATATCTGATGCCCCTATCATCTTCTCCTTCATCGGATTCAACCTCCACCCATTCATCTTCTTCGTCCACCAATTCCATGGAAGACTTTCCTTTACCTAGTTAAAAAAGATGAACACATTAATACAATGTAGAGTAATTTAATGATGTAAGTTTTTACTTGTCAAAGTGTCTAAGTCCATAATTAATTCACTAACCTCTTCCAATTCCTGCACTTGGTTGTCCTCTTCCTCTTCCTCTAGAGGTTGTACTCTTCTTTCTCCTTCTAGTTCCTTGTGGCTCTGATTGTGTCATTGCAATCTCAAAGGCATCGAAATCGAGTTCATCGAGATCATTGTGCCATGTAGGACAAGGGCAAGACTCTTGCACCGCTGGTTCTGCATCTGACACCACATTCTCCATTCCTCCTATGTCTCCTCCCCCTTGTTCAACAAGCCATTCGTCATCACTATCAATGCTTTCAACAACCAGTGGATCTTCTTCTTCATTTTCACGCCTTAGCCTATTTTTCAACTGCTTAACCCTCAACTTTTTGTTGTACATCACAAAAACTAAGGCATTCAACTTTGTTTGATCCAACCTATTTCTTCTCTTTGTATGCACCTAAAAGAAGTAGAAAAACATATACATCAATACATGATTGAAGTCCTAAGACTTCTTAGTAACTCCTAACTCAACTCAACTTAATTACCTGATTGAAGGTTGACCAATTCCGCTCACATCCTGAAGAAGTGCAAGTGAGACTTAGCACTCTAACGGCAAACTTAGTCAATGCCGGTGTGCTATCTCCATAAGCTAGCCACCAATTAGCTACAAAAAAATTTGACAATTAAATATAGAAGTATATGATTATATAAGTATATACTTAACTATATAACAATAATCATTGGCTCACCAGAAGTGCGCTTCTTTCTTGTTGACTCTGCTTGAGGCCGGCCAAATAAACCAATCTTCCCACGAAATTGGTCAATTTCTAAGTCAGCTTGCTCCTTCTCTTTTGGGTCTAGAATTATTTTGTCCATACAATTATATATACCCAATTTAATTTCTGGATGAGTAGAGAAGTCAGGGTCATAATGAAATTGTGGATTGAGGAAGTATGCTGCGGCATGTAGATGGCGGTGCATTTGGATGTCCCACTTCTCGTCAATGATGTCCTATATTTCTTTGTACTTGGATAGATCATTATCCAAGTTTTTTGCAATCTCTTCTTTGGCCCTATCCATTGCCCCATATATAAAGCCCATAGCTGGTTCTTTTTCTGAATCTACAATCCTCAAAACACCAACTAAAGGTTTCGTAGCCTTCAAAGAATACACCACACTAAGCCAAAAATTGTTGTCCTTCAACACAATTTTCCTAATGGCCTTTCCTTTATCTTTTTTGGCCCACACACTACTTGCCCACTTGCTAGATGTAAACATGGCCTCCAATGGCTGCCTACTCTGTAACATACTCTGTAATGTCAAGTTTGCTGTAGCAAACCTTGTTGCAGCCGGGCGAATCAACTCTCTTTTTATAAAGCTTCTCATCAAAGCAAGTACCCAACCATGGCTGTAAATAAAGTTACTAACTTTCCTAGCCTTCCTATATGCAGAAGCAAGCTGAGGCAAACTATAAATCCTCTCAAGCATCAAGTCGATGCAATGAGCTGCACATGGAGTCCAATAAAGTCCTTTTCTTTTCTCCATCAATCTCTCTCCAGCTAGTTTGTAGGCAGATGCATTATCAGTCACAATCTGCACTACATGTTCTTCTCCCACCTCCTCAACAACCTCATCTAGAAGCTTGAACATCAGGTTGTTATCCTTGATTACAACTGATGCATCCACACTTTTTAAAAACACTGTCCCCCCTTTGGATTGTTGACAAGAAAGTTGAGCAATTGTCGACCCCTCATATCTTTCCAACCATCTGACATGATGGTAACTCCTGTCTTGGGCCATGTTTTCTTGACTTCTTCAATCATTGAATCTGTTGTCTTCACCTCTTCCTTGAGGATCCACGTCCGCAGCTCGTACATGCTAGGTGGTTTTAAACTACGCCCATACTCTCCAACTGCCCGCAACATATTCACAAAAGAAGGACTAGTGGCGACATTGAATGAAAGACCATTTTCAAAAAAGAACCGTCCAATGTCCAAGCACACTTGGTTCCTATGCTCCTTTGCATTGTGAGGTGTTAAGACATGTGGTGGTTCTACATTTTCATGCCTAACACCACCCTCACTACCACCCATATGGTCCTCGGGCTCGGTCACAATATATCTATCCATTGGCCCCCTTACTCCACGCGAGGAAACCGTATTAGCACCACTAGAGCCACCCATACCCGGTGCGGAGCCTACTTCCTCGGTTGCACCACCACCATAATATGAGCCCCTATTGGACATAAACTCAAAATCTTCATGAGCCACACTTCTTTTTTGTGCTCCTTTAGCCATGTAGGTTTTGATCTCTTCTATAACTTCTAGGGGTGCTTTTGTATATGGAGATACATTATTATGGGTACCCGCTGGATGATCCTTCATCCTTTTCACCCCTCCTTTTATAACCCTACTACAAAAATTGCATTGTAGATAAATGTAACCCTTGGATCCCACATTTGGACCCTCAACCTCTACCCTATACTTCCATGCCGGATCTTTTCTACTACTACCACTACTCCCATGCTTCTTAGAAACCCCTCTCACCATCTTCAATCATATTATTAAAAAAAACAACAACAACAAGTATTTATGAAAAATACTTGTATTTATGAAAAATAATAAAATTTTACATGTATTTATGAAAAATAAGGTAAAAACCCAAAATATAGTCACATACCCTAAAAATTCTTCAAAGCTTTGCTTTCTTGCTTGAGTTTGGTGAGATTGCTCAAAAGAAAACCGTAGGAAGTAACGGATTGTGATTCGGACAAGATTTGAGTTCTCTAGGAGGATTTCTCTAAAATGGAAAAAACTAGGGTTCAAAGAGTTGATTTAAGATTTCTCCCAAAATAATGAGTTTTAGATACTCAAATATGGACCATTTAGGTCGTTTTTGTCATATAATAGGATTAGAGGGGGTATTATGGGAAAAAAGAGCAAAAAATAAAAAAAAATGGGTTTCGGTTGGACCCATTACCGTGTAAAACTGAGGCTTAAGCCTCAGTTGCGCCTCGAGGCGTACGCCTCTTGCAACTGAGGCTTAAGCCTCAGTTTAGGACCTCGAGGCTGTTTTTCACCGCCTCGCCTCGAGGCGGGCCTCAAGGCGGGCCTCGAGGCGTACGCCTCTAACGCCTTTTTAAACTTTGCACCTAAAGAACGGTCTACTGTCCTCTATGATACCCGGATACTTCAAAATGGGTGCCGTATCCGTGTCGGATACTTCCATTTTAAGTGTAAATGCCGTTTCCACACCGAGTTGGTCCCATATCCTTGCCATATCCGGGTATCATAGATTGACCTCATACGGTCATACCTTCACACATGATGCACATGTTAATGGTAGTTCCCACTATTCGTTAGTTGTAACAAACACAATCCTTTGTAACTATAGAATCTAGCATGATCGTTTCAACAATTAGAGATTCACAATTTTCTTCTTGACCGTCCAAAATAATCCGTTGATCGAATGGTTACCATAGTAGAATTCTAAGGTGAGACCCAACGGATGTTGGGCCCCACGTCACTGCTTGCGAGCCATGTGTACAGCTATAAGAACGGTCTTCTATCATTTGGGTGTATTGAAGGGGAACCTGCATTTTTTCACTAGAAAATGTTAAAATAATAGATAGAAAAATAAGAAGAGATGACTGGAAGATAATCTTAGATGCCCTCAAGTTTTGAAGGTAACTATTTTTTTTTCTTCTGCTTTTGGGACGTTCATCGTGACCACTACAATAATGCAACAAATCTTATATTTATGGTCATCCGATCTTTTTCTTTTTCCACAAGAAGGTCTTTGAGGTGGGATACGTCAAATCCCACGCATGTGGGTCACGTTCTCAGATTTGGAGACGAGGACCTACCTTAGGAAAGGATTGTAATATTTGGTTCCAAGTGGGGCAAAATTGAAAGTTGAAAATTGAGAAGGCTGAAGACTATCGTGCACCAATGCAGACATGGGACTTTGTAAAGGGGAAAATGAGGCTTACCAAAAAATAAAACAATTAATAAAGACTCAAACTTTAGATACTTTTTTTTAAACTTTAAATTAGTGTTTTGAAACCCTTTTTGACTTGACAGGTTGAACCGGATTTTTTTTTTTTTTTGATAAGTTATAATGCATTAAAGAAAAGGAGAATACAAACTAAGAGAAAAGGAGGTCGAGAAGACCACGAAAGAAAAAAAGCAAGAAAATCAAAGAGACACTTAATTGCCCCTAAACATAATAGAATCCGATCTAAACACTAGGTCCTCAAACCAGATATTGGTGACCCAAAAATTCTGTTTTTGAGTTTTTATTTTTTTTAAAATCGGATGACCCGGTCAAGTCGTCTTCTTGACCAACCGGTTGAATCGGGGAACTAGTGAAACAGTCAACCCACCGGTTTGTTGACCGGTCCGACTTTCAGAATTTTGCTTTAAATTTAACTTTCCAAAAAGTTACTAAGACACTCAACTTGAATTAAAATACTTCCTATTATTTTTTTGTTCTTCCTTTTGATTCCCATGGGAGTTGTTACTACCATAATACAATGCTCCTGCATCAAGATTGTTTTTGTTCTTCCTCCGAATAATGGAGGAGGGTTACATCCGATTGAATCATGTCAAATCCTTTCACATGAATCCGAATTCATTGGAAACAACTTATAAAAAAAAAATCATTGGAAACAAGCCCAGTAGCCTAGTCGTAGAATAGTACCTTGCCACAGTGTAGACTCGATTCTCGGCTGGTGCACTTAAATTTTGAATTAGTGCCAAGTGGCTAAAGTGTAGACATGCGTCTAGAGTATTATGTGATCGGCGTGTACCTATCAAACTAAACAGAAAATTTTATAAGACGGTAGTAAGACCAACTGCGCTTTATAGGATTCAATGCTGGCCAAACAAGAAACATGTTTATAAAATGAGTGTAGCAGAGATGAAGATGTCCAAATGGATGGGTGGAAAAACTATGAAAGGAAAAATTTGGAACGTGCATATTCGAAGAAATCTAGAAATAACCCTAATAGGAGATGAAATAAGGGAAAGTTGATTAAGATGGTTTGGGCATGTACAACAAAGACAAACAACGGTACTAGTGAGGAATGCTTTGTTACAAGTTGAAGGTAGGGAGAGAGGAAGTTCGAAATGACATGGAACAAGGTAGTAACTAGTAAGAAAAGATATAAAGACATATGCCTTGACAGAAGATATAGCTTTAAATAGAGTCGAATGATGAAATAGGATTCATGTTGCCAACCCCAGATAGTTGGTATAATGTGTATGATAATGACATGGAACAAGGTAGTAAGAAAAGATGTAAAGACATATGCCATGACAGAAGATATAGCTTTAAATAGAATCGAATGACAAAATAGGATTCATGTTGCCAACACCAGTTAGTTGGGATAATGTGTATGATGATGATGATATTTCAATGTGGAAAATTATCTTAGAATCCATTTGGCCTTGTTTCAAGATACAATACATGTTCGACTTTGATTCATTACGAGATTATCAAGTTGCTTCCTTGTCTAATTTAATGCTTTATGAAGTTTGGTTGCAAAATATTGCTTAAAGGAAAGGTTGACTTTTAATAATTACAATCTAGGAAAAGTTTGTAAAAAATGCTCTTCTTTTTAACTTTTCTCCTGGAAAGATGGAAATCAAAGAAGGAAAGGATCAGGTTTACTTATTGAAGAAAAGCTATGTTCCATTGGTATGGGTATGGGTGCAGAGTCCAACACGGGCGCAAGTGTCCGATTTAGCGAACCTTGAAAATAGGAATCGCGGACAAAACAATATACTTTCAATAATTTAAAAAAATTAATTATTTTTTATATAATAACAACGATTATATTGATGGAATATCTTATGATTTGTATCATATACTTATAGATAAGAGAATACATTCTACTTATTAACGAGAGTCGAGAGAAGGCCCTTCTTGCATTACACACCCCAATCCCCAATATTCTGAAAATGCTCTTATTTTGCATCTTGAATATTTAATTTTTTATAATACTTTTTAGGGGTGCTTTGGTTATCACACAATTTTCACTTTTCAACTAGCTGTAAACGCATTAAATGCTTTCACCTGAACTCCTTCCACGAGAAAACATTTGATGATAGACCACAGTGTGAGCCACGTGGCATACTATTAGAGGTTACTGACCTTATGGATGTTTGGTCCATCCCTAGGTTGACTTATGCAACAAAAATCAGCCTGATTAGTGATTTCTAACCTTTGGATCATAATGCTCGAAATCCACGGTTAAAAGTAAACCATGAAAAAGACTAATTCAAGGATATAAATTACTAGTTAGGATGAATTTTAGTATGTAGGTCTACCTAGGGATGGGCCAAACATCCATACGGTAACTCGGTCAGTGGTCTCCATGAGTGCCTAGTGGCATCAACGTGGTACCAATTATTTGGTATCAAAATTCAATGTTTGCAAAAAAAAAAAAGAAGAGTTAATTAAAAGTTCCTGTACATGCCTCATTATTAAAAGAGTAATGATTACATGATTCCAGGTCCATGGACATGCGTGGTGGTGTTGTTTGTCATTGGCCAAAAATGTACCTCGAGTTGCATGCAAATAGTAATGCTCAAATTCCACGGTTAAAAATCAACCCATGAAAACGACTCCAATCGAATGCTTAGAAATCACTACTCAGGCTGATTTTTCGCATGTAGGTCCACCTAGGGATGGGCCAAACATCCATACAGTCAGTGGTCTCTAATGGTGTGTCATTTATTTCAAATAATGCATAAAACCCACGGTTAAACAAACCATGAAAAGGACTATTATCCAATGGATAGAAATTACTAATCAGGATGAATTTTGGTATGTAGGTCCACCTAGGGATGTGCCAAACATCTATACAGTCAGTGATCTCTAAGAGTGTGCCATGTGTAAGGTGCACGTGCATCGCACTTGGCGTCCCCCTAGTATATGTAATGCTACATTTGTTGCATAGAAAACTTGAATTGTAGAAGGTATAAATCATAATTTACTGCAAATTTTAATTAGTATATTGCAAGTAAGGAGAAAAGTTGGAAGTGTTGAACCAGAATGTGTTGTGTTGGACTCCGACACAGGTACTTCGCCCTCTTAGAAGAATCCATGTAACATAGAAGAAAAGAAAGGAAAAAGGTTTTCATTGTTTTGGGTTAGAGGGAGTCATCTTTTCTTTTCTTCTTTCCTGATTGAAAAAGCATCTAAAAGAGGGAAGCAAAGAAGTCTTTTGCCATCAATGGTTCTTCAGCTTAGTTTTTTTTTTCAGAACTTGCGACAGTGATATCAAATCATGCATTGTATTTGATGTCTAAGTGACCCCTACTTTAAAGCTTGTCATATGCAGTCTTTGTCTTTTGACTTAAAGACAACATCGTAGAATCTATATGTCCGCTTACCTTTATAAGCTTGTGTCTTGAATTCCTATACGTTGTTCTTCTTTGTAGTCTCTTATCATATAGATTATCTCTTCAATGGAATTGATATTCTGACAACAAAGTTAAACATTTGCTCTAGGTGTGCTCAGCGTTAATCCTTGTTTATTTAGAGCAGTGTAACTGTTTCCATGAGTACGTCTCAAGCACTATTTTTAAATCTTTTATCATAAAAAATAATATGCATCTATGGTTGTGATCATTTTTTCAGTACCTTCCTGATAGTATGCACACATTTTTTTTATTAACTATCTACAGGTACAAAAGAGAAGGGAATCGTTGGAAGCGCAATTGAATGGGAAATTGCTTGAGAGAGCAAATGCAATTTCTTCAAAGGTTGTGGAGTGTGTGATGGAAAGAATTGATTCTATTATGGGCAAAGGATTTCTTGATTGTAGATTGGTTTCCCAACATATGGCTTTTTCCATCCTTGGAGCCACAATTTTTGGAGATACATTCTTGGCTTGGTCTGATGCAACTGTTTTCGAAGAGCTTCTTATGAAGATCTCTAAGGATGCTTGCTTTTGGGCTTCATATAGTATTCCCCCCTTTTGGAAAAGAGGATTTTGGAGGTATAAGTGTCTGTGCACAAGGTTGAAATGCTTAACTAATGACATTATTAAACAATGTAGACAGAATTACAAGTTGTTTGGTCAACTGGATCAAAACTATCATAATGAAACTACCAATATGGGAAGGGACATCACAATCGATTTGGCATTTTCTTCTCGTGATGGGGTGGCAGATGACTTATTCCTAGAGGATCTTGATGATCATTTAAATCCAAAAGAATCATATGGTAATATCATGGGTGTAATGTTCCATGGATGCCTGACCACTGCAGGTCTGATTGGTAGTATCTTGACAAGGCTCGTGATGCATCCAGAAATACAGGATCAGGTATGTTTCTTTTGTTTATTTCTTTCTTTCCTTCTAACTTTGTTGTTTTTTATTTTGATTTATTTCAGTATTGTGTTACTCTTTTTTGGATGTTGAATTTATTTGCTAGGCACTGCAAGTTATATTGAATTTGTACAGTCCATGCTAGATTAAAGTGCTCTTCCCAACTGTTTTTGGCACAGGCATACCTGCTATCTGCATATTTAAGGTTTTACCAAATTTGGTTGCATCTCGTATATAGCTTTGTACCTGTATAATTTTCTGTGTGAGCACTCATCTAAGAATCTAACAGTTCTTATTCGGGTTGTGCCCTTGCAATCTTTTGTTCATTTGTTTCATAGCTACTAATTTTGACACAAATTTCATGTTCAAGGGGTTTGGGTATGGAGGATATGTTGCAAAATTCAGTTTATAACTTGGTATTGATTCAATGAAATGTGGGTACACTTTCTTTGATTTAACACTCTTTACAAAGAGAAATTTTGCATATTGAGGGATTGAGGGCAAAACAAAGCTTGATCTCTATCTCTGTAACTTCTTCAAGAAACTCTCAAAACTTGCCGCTTGATGTTGTTGGTGTTGGTAAAATCTTCTTATAGTGTATACTATATAGGATGAGGGCCGTCAGTGTCATGTTCTCAATCCTTCAACTCCGAAGAGCCTTGTTGAAGGCATCGCTGTTGGTGTAGTTGCTTGTGAAGTCCCATCTAGTTAATAGGATGAGGGTTATCAGTGGCATATTTCATACTTCAAACTCTAGGATCTTCGAGTGCGAGGTTTTTTTTCTGCACTTGGTATGTGAGAGCTTTCTCCAAGTATGCAGAGGTGTTTTCTCCTTTATGCTTGTGTGGATTCCTCCAAGTGTTGAAGACTGTTGTGGTGTTGGTTGTTATGTACATAGGAGATTTGTGTTGTACTCCTCTTGGCTGTGTCTTGTGTTCTACGATTGTTCTATTGTTATTTAAGAGACTTGTAGATTTTTTGTCCCGTTGGGAAGGTTTCTTGGTCTTTGGGTTGTGGGGAGGGACTTGTCTTTTGGCGTCAACCTTCGAAATCAATTTAATAAAAAAATATATGAGATAAGGAAGGATATTTGCCATTGAAAAGAAGACCTTTGGCTTGGAGGAGGAAGATGGTTTTAGAGATTTCACTTTGAAAGTAACATGGAGAGGCCACGGTTACTTGAAATTGGTCTTTTTGGGTAGAGATGGTGTTCCATGGAAGTCCTACAATTTGCGCTAAGGTGAGAAAATCCCGCTGGTCCTACATCAATTCTAACTTCAAAGTATCAAAGCTTCCATGGTACTTTGGCTTACATCAGAGCGCACCTAGACCCCTTCCTAGTGCATGTCTTGGTATTTGTAGGAATTATTGTGCGTCTTCACCAAGGGCCTGTGGATGCCACCCTACTTAACCATACCGTGATGCACATATCTACACTGTGGGGGATAAAATCTGTTGACACGTGGACGTATGCGATTGTGCCACGTGTCACATGATTCGACTGACACGTGGTTAGCCGGAAACATGGAATTGCGAAAACTATTACTGGGGACCTCGGGTACCTCGGGCTCCTCGGATCCATGACAAATTGACCTCGGGTACCTCGGACTCCTCGGATCCATGACAAATTGACCTCGGGTACCTCGGATCCATGACAAATTGACCTCGGGGTCTCGGATACCTCGGGTTAGTCGGATCTCACCAACAAGTTGACCTCGGGTACCTCGGATTGCTCGGGTACGTCGGACTCCTCGGATCCCTTGACGAATTGACCTCGGGTACCTCGGGTCCATGAATTATGACCTCGGGTCCTCGGGTACTAATGGCTGATTTTGGCACTTGATCTTATTTACCTTATTCGGGATCCTCGGAAGTCTCGGATATGATATTCGGTAACCTCGGAAACCTCGGAATTACTTTTAGACTTGAAGAATTATTATCGAAAGACACATGGTGAGTTCTTACTGGCCCATATAAAATATCTGCATAAATATCTAGTTTTGAACACTATAAATAGTAGCATTTGCTACAGTATAGAGGAGGCGATTTTGGAGATTGAAGCTTGATTATAACTTTTATTCAGAAGACTGACTTAAGCATCGGAGGCTCATTTGGTGGAATTCCACCACATTGAGTTATTTGCAGGATCACTCGGCGGTCTCGGAACCTCACTTCGGACTCCTCGGAATCTGATCTCGGACACCTCGGACTCCTCGGAATCTGATCTCGGACACCTCGGACTCCTCGGATCCCACATATCGCCCCTCTTGGAGATGACACGTGTCCCACGCACGTGTGCACCGCACGTGTGATGACACGTGTCAACACCAAGAACGTGACGCGTGGTATGTTCTGCGTCTCTTCGGCTCCTCTGCGCAGCATTTAATGCTTGCCACGTGTCAATCTGCCATTGGTCCGTACACACTGTTTTGTCAGTGTAATCATTACACTCAAGGGTATAAATAGGTTGCTCTCGTCTCATTTTTCATCTTCTGGATTTTCAGTTTCTGTAGCTTCTCATTCTCGGCAACCTCGGCTCTCTCGGCTCTCTCGGCTCCCTATTCTTCACATACCTCGGCACCATCGGATACTTTACTCGGCCCTCTCGGCTTCAATCCTCGGCCCTCTCGGCTCATTGTCTAACACTTCTCGGAGCTCTCGGCTCTCGTAGGTAAGCTTCTTTTAGTAAATTCCATGTCATCAGTCTCCTAAAAAATGCCAAAAGAATCATTAAAATCCGTTTTAAAACACGCTGATCCCCAAACTTGGCCTCGTCCAGACCTAGATGAGATCCGAGCAAAATACCATATACCCGAGTCAATTGAACTTGAGCATGTGCCCAACTCCCTTCTCTATTCCCATCATTCGCTGCCGAATCCGAATGTAACATGTTTAACAGTCGGACAACTGCTCTCGGGTATTCCACTTCCGCTTACTCCCTTCGCCCGAGAGCTACTAAATTTTTACAAAGTTGCTCCGGGTCAGGTGAATGCCAATTTTTGGCGTATGGTACGTTCGTTTGAACGTATTAGGGACATATGGGGCCGAGGTCCTTCCCTTGAGGATGTTCGCCGACAACATTTCCTAAAAAAGGTTCCCAAGGAGCGGGGGGAGAATTCAGATATAACTTTCTACTTCTTGGCAACCCGGACCCGAAGACTCCCAATCCTAGAGAGGATCCAGGATTGCGATAAATCGTGGCAATGCTACCCTGTGTTCTTATCAGGGGATTGGGAGAGAGGATCCGAGGATGACGCCCCAGGTCTCCTGTATAAAAGTTTTAATTTTGAAGGTACCCGGGTATTTTTCCAAAAATAGATCATTCTTTTTGTTTCAACAAGTCTCTAATTTCTTTCACAATGTTTTGCAGATGTGAATACGGATAGTTCTTTTGCCTTCCCCGAGGACACGCTTCCTCTGTGCTTCGATCTGCGCCGACTTCCTTCCCTCATCTATCAACGTTTAGTCGGTCTCAACACTCTCGGCTATTCTCGGGTTTGTGTTGATCCGACGTCCGAGGAGTTGAGCCAAACAATACCCGAGGAAGAATTTCTTCGAAAACTTCCTCTTGGATTCTCCACCGATCCAGCCGAACCTCGTCAATCGAAGAAAAAAGCTAAGAGGTTAAAACCTCAGGTCTCATCTTCGGATATCCCAGTCCGAGCCGACTCTGAAGCCACGGAGTCCGAGGTAGTTGACGTTGATCCAATTTCTTATTATATTCCTATCTCGTCCGATTCGAGTTCGGTCACTCTTTCTTCTGGATCCAGTTCTTCATCTTCATCTTCATCTTTTGACCCTTTTCTTGAAATCGCACAGTCTCTCGGGAGATCTTACCGAACCGGATTTCAAGACATGGGACGACTTCAAGCGGATGTTGGAGCCGACTCTCCCATCCGTCAGAAAAGGAAGAGTTCTGGGCAGGGTTTGCCCCGAGTCACCAAGAAGCCGGCTACAAAGAGTAGGGAAGCTGGTCAATCCAGCCAAAACGCCCCGGCTCGTGATGAGGCACCTCTAAACTCTGCACCTCCCATTATTATTCTTCCGGGTGCAGATGTTCCTGAGTCGGCGTCTCTGCCCCAAGAAACTGAAAAATCCCAAAGCCAGCCTTCCGGATCCCAGCATGAGCCTGGGAAAGTTGCTCAGAAGGAGGGACGTCACGAACAGGTCCACCAGCATAAAGGTCCTGTTTCCAAACCTTCGGATGTCTTCCGGCCCCGACCAGTCCTGAAGTCGGGTAAATCTGTTGTTCTCGGCGATAGCGCCGTAAAGAATGCATCGGTGGCTTCTGCCATTGTGGAGCAGATCCGACTCCCTGCTGATATCGATCATTATAATCGGCAAAATGAGGAATCTCTTCTCGGCTCATACTACACTTCAACCTTCTCCGTAAGTTCAAAAATATTTTTACATATACATTTGTTTCGCCCATCCTCTGTATAACATGTTTGTAATTTGGTTGGTTGCAGAGTATCAACTCGGTACATTCGCTGGTGGCCAAGCTCAACAACAAGCTCAAAGCGTCCGAGAATGATCTACACGCCACCCAAGCCCGGAATCGGACCTTGCAAGGTCAAGTCTCCAAAGCTAAGGACGAGGCGGGGAAAGCTCAAGCTGCTGCCAAGACATCTGAGAATGAAGCTACCCGTCTTCGTCAGGCTTTGGCAGAATCGGAGTCGGCGCGTCGGGCTCTGGAGAAGATGATGGCCGAGAAGGAGGCCAAATTTGAAGCCGAAAAAGAGGCTCTGGATGCTGCTCTCGCGGCTAAATACCAGAATGAAGTTCAAGAACTACTTGCCCCTGTTAATAAAAGGGTCGATCGCCTTCGTGCCGAGCGAGATCGTCTACAAGACATAGTAGACAAGTATGATCTCCCCGACGAGGATGAAGCGGAGGCGGAGAAGAATCCTGAGGAGGGAGAATTACCCGACTCCGAGAATAAATGAACTTCTCTTTTAATTTTTGACATGTAATTAAGATACTTTGGGGAGGTTTCGACCTTTTTCCCCTAGGAACTTTCTTCTTTCTTTTTAACGTCAAATATAATCGCTACAATGCTTCATTTGCCATTTTCTTTTTCGCATAGTAAAATTGAATCCGACTTATTATTTAGTAATTACAATGCTCGTATTTGTAACTTCAAACGCGACTTTAACCAAGAATCAATCCGAATCCGACTTCATTTCTAAACGTAACTTCAATCCTAATCCGACTCCATTTCGGAAGTGGACCGAGGACTTCAATCCGGATCCGACTCCATTTCTGAAGTGGACTGGGAACTTCAAAATCGGATCCGACTCCATTTCTGAAGTTAACCAGGAACTTCAAATCCGGATCCGACTCCATTTCTGAAGTGGACCGAGAACTTCAAATCCGGATCCGACTCCATTTCTGAAGTGGACCAGGAACTTCATATCCGGATCCGACTCCATTTCTGAAGTGGACCGAGAACTTCAAATCCGGATCCGACTCCATTTCTGAAGTGGACCAGGAACTTCATATCCGGATCCGACTCCATTTCTGAAGTGGACCGAGAACTTCAAATCCGGATCCGACTCCATTTCTGAAGTGGACCAGGAACTTCAAATCCGGATCCGACTCCATTTCTGAAGTGGTCCGAGAACTTCAAATCCGGATCCGACTCCATTTCTGAAGTGGACCAGGAACTTCAATCTGAATCCAACTCCATTTCTGAAGTGGATCAGTACTTCAAATCCGGATCCGACTCCATTTCTGAAGTGGACCAGGAACTTCAAATCCGGATCCGACTCCATTTCTGAAGTGGACCAGGAACTTCAAATCCGGATCCGACTCCATTTCTGAAGTGGACCGAGAACTTCAAATCCGGATCCGACTCCATTTCTGAAGTGGACCAGGAACTTCATATCCGGATCCGACTCCATTTCTGAAGTGGACCAGGAACTTCAAATCCGGATCCGACTCCATTTCTGAAGTGGACCAGGAACTTCAAATCCGAATCCGACTCCATTTCTGAAGTGGATCAGGAACTTCAATCTGACAAATTTGAAGAAGTATCCCATCTTTACCGGCGCATAATCTCTTTACAATCTGGTCGTAACTAATATCTCATTGATAAAATTTCTTCAAATTCATTACATTCCAGGGTTTTTCTATGTACTTTCCCTCCATAGTTTCCAAGTGGTAGCTTCCGGCTTGACCAACCTTCTGAATCAAATACGGTCCTTCCCAATTGGTTGCTAGTTTTCCTGCATTTACTTCTCTTGTATTCTGGAATACTTTTCTCAGTATTAGGTCTCCTTCTTGGAAATTCCTTTCTTTGACTTTCTTTTGATACCATTTTCTTAGTTTTCGATGATAATCTTCTATTCGGACTCGAGCTTGCTCTCTTCGTTCTTCTGCCATATCAACGTCGAAAACCTGAGTTTTGAATCCAGAACCTTCTTCCACCGCTTTGTGACGAGTTGTCGCTACTACCATTTCTGCTGGTATAACTGCCTCCATCCCAAATGCTAGGGCAAATGGCGAATCTCCAGTTGATCTTCTAGACGTAGTCCGATAAGCCCATAGAACACCATCTAGTAATTCTGCCCATTTCCCTTTGGCTTTTTCAAGTCTCTTCTTCAAGTTTTCTAAAATCACTTTGTTGGTTGCTTCAGCCTGTCCATTACCTTGGGGGTACATGGGGGCGGAGAACAATTGTTTTATCCCGAATTTTTCGCAGAAATAGGCGATTTTACTGCCTCGAAACTGTGCCCCATTATCTGAGATAAAAGCATAAGGGAGGCCAAACCTGGTGACGATCTTCTCCCACAAGAATTTTTCCACTTCTTCTTCTCGAACTTGTTGTAAAGCCACTGCCTCTACCCATTTTGTGAAATAATCGGTAGCAACTAACATGTATTGTTTCTTTCCTGGGGCCATAGGAAGAGGTCCAACTACGTCAAGGCCCCATAGTGCAAACGGCCATGGGCTAGCTACTGAGTGTAATTCTCCAGCAGGAGCATGGATTGTTCGTGCGTGTTTCTGGCATTTTTCGCACTTCTTTGCATATTTCTTTGCATCCTCTTGCATGTAAGGCCAATAGTATCCTTGAGTCCAAGCTTTATGGGCTAAAGATCTTCCTCCTGAATGATTTCCACATTCTCCTTCATGAATTTCGGCCATGATCTGTTGAGCTTCTGAAGGGGTAACACATTTCAACCATGGTCCCCCTGCTGATTTTCGGTATAGCTCGCCCCCAAGTAAACTATATCGCTTGGCCCTTTCTTCAATTCGTCTAGCCACTTTCTTGTCAGGATCTCGGATTCCATCTCTTATAAATCTTATGATTGGTGTCATCCAGGTGTCATCTTCTTCTGTCTGAGAACATTCTTCCACAAATGAAATGCTCGGGATGGCTAAAAACTCTATTGAGATAGATCTTCTCTCGGTTTCTCCTAGCATCGCTGCTACATAGGCCAAGGCATCTGCATGACGATTCTCTCCCCTGTTTATGTGAAACAACTTTGCATTTTTGAATTTTCTCATAGCCAGTAAAGCTACCTCCAAGTATTTAGCCATCTGTTCATTTTTTGCCGTAAATTCTCCGTTTACCTGATTTACAACTAGCTGCGAGTCGCTGAAGACTTTCAGTTCTTGTATCTCTAGATTCTCTGCCATTCTCAATCTTGCCAGAAGTGCTTCATATTCTGCTTCATTGTTCGAGGCCAGAAAACTAAGTCTTATTGCTAGTTCCAGTCTTGTGTTATCAGGTGTAACCAAAATGGCACCTATTCCTGCTCCTGTGCTGCTGGCTGACCCATCGACGAAGAGCCTCCATCCGCTCTTTTTATCCCATATATCTAAAGGTCCTTCTGATTCTTCTTCAGTTATAATGGGTTCTGGTTCTTCTTCCCAAAATGGATCTTCTATCGGAAAATCTGCTAGAAAATCGGCGACAGTCTGTCCCTTCTCGGCTGTTCTAGGTCTGTAAGTGATATCGTACTGACCCAAAGCTACTGCCCATTTTTCCATGCGATTAGACTTTTCAAACTTCGTCAGGATGTTCTTGAGAGGGAGGTTTGTGATAACAATTATTGGGTGAGCTTGGAAATAAGGTCTTAACCTCTGAGCCGAAAACATTAGAGCCAATCCTGCTTTTTCAATCCTGCTGTAGCGAGTTTCGGCATCCAATAGTGTTTTACTGAGAAAGTAAACCGGCCTTTCTGCCCCGTCTCTGTCTCGGATTAGTACTGAACTTACTGCAAATTCCGAGACTGAGAGATATAGTAACAAAGGTTCTTCTGCTTCTGGTTTTGATAAGATGGGAGGCTGTCCGAGATACTCTTTCAAATTCTGAAAAGCTTGCTCACATTCATCTTTCCATTCGAATTTGGCGTGCTTTTTCAGTAACTGGAATAAAGGTTGACATCGATCCGAGGACTTAGAGATGAATCGATTCAAGGCTGCAATCATTCCAGTTAACTTCTGAACTTGTTTCTTGCTGCATGGAGATGGCATTTCTTGCAAAGCTCGGATTTGATCGGGATTGGCCTCTATACCTCTTCTGGTGACAAGGTGTCCAAGGAACTTGCCTGATGATACTCCAAACGTGCACTTCTCGGGATTTAGCTTCATTTTATACTTTCTCAATACTTGAAAGGTTGATTCTAAATCTCTTAAGTGATCTTCTCGAATCTTGCTTTTTACTAGCATGTCATCGATATAGACCTCCATTGTTTTTCCGAGTTTGTCCCTGAACATATTCTCTACCAGGCGTTGGTATGTAGCACCCGCATTTTTTAGGCCAAAGGGCATCCGTTTGAAGCAGAATGTGCCTCGGTCTGTATAAAATGCGGTTTTTTCTTTATCCGATTCGTGCATCAAAATCTGATTGTACCCTGAATAACCATCCATAAATGACAGAAGTTCAAATCCGGCTGTCCTGTCAATTAGTTCGTCTATCCGGGGCATGATGTAACTGTCTTTAGGGCAGACTTTATTCAAATCGGTGAAGTCGATGCAGACTCGAACCTTCCCATTCTTCTTTGGGACTGCTACTATGTTGGCGATCCATTCTGGGCATTGTATTTCTTCAATAATTCCGGCTTCAAAAAGTCGGTTGACCTCTTCAGAAACTGCCTGGGCCACCTTTGGGGAGATGCGCCTTAATCTCTGCTTTACTGATTCCGCCCCATGCTTTATGTTCAGTTGGTGACTAACAATGCTTGGATCAATCCCTGGCATATCTTTCATTGACCAGGCAAATACGTCAGTATTTTCTTTCAAGAATTTCACTATTAATCCTCTTTCGTCTTGACTCAAGTCAGCGCCCACATACGTGATTTTCCTTTCTCCTTCCTGCCCGAGCTCTACTGGCTCTATTTCCTCAATGGTTCTTGTTCTTTTCTCACTCTCACCCTGGAGCGAAATCGCCTGTAATTGCTATTTGTCAGACGTCCCAATTTCCTCAGGGTTTTCTCTAGGGTTTGACAGTCCCTTTGTCATGGCTGTTTGGCATTTTTGAGCTGCACTCTGATCTCCGCGTATTTCAAACAGTCCCTGAGAAGTAGGGAATCTGATTGTCTGATAGTAAGTAGATGGTACCGCTTTCATGCTATGCGTCCACCGCCTACCCAAGATGATGTTATACGAAGATCTGGCATCTACTACCAAGAATCTTGTCATTACTGTGATTGGTCCTGCTGTCACAGGTAAGACAATTTCTCCCAAAGGTTCTGAGGCAGCTCCATTAAATCCATATATCGCTGCTCTTGAAGGTTCTAGAGCGGATAAGCTAATGCCCATATTATCGAATGCGGATTTGAACAAAATCTCCACTGAGCTTCCGCAATCGATCAGGATTCTTTTAACCGAGAAATTTCCAACTGCTAAGGAAATTACCAAGGCATCATTGTGCGGTGCCGAGACCTTCTCCAGGTCTTTATCAGAAAACCAAATTGCCCTGCTAGGGTCGACCCCCTTTATCAATGAACCCTCAACTGGTCTAGGCTCGGTTGAGACTTCCATTACTTCTTGCATGCTCATGGTTCGCCGGACTTTATCCCGATGAGCACTGTTGGTTTCTGATGGTCCACCATATATCACGTGGATGATAGTTTTTGGTGGGCCTTCTTCATCCGATGGAGCTTTCTTTGGTTGTTCTTTGACAACCTCTTCTCTGACCCCTGTTTGGACCACGAATTGCGGTATTTTTCCTCTATCAACTAGATCTTGGATAAATCCCTGCAATGCGTAACATCGATCAGTTGCATGGTCCCTCGCCTTGTGATACGCACAATATGGTCTCTCTGGGCGATCTTCATATGTTCTTCTGGGGGGTCTGTAAAAGGATCTTTCCCTGATGCTCTCCAAAATTACAGATAGAGATGCTGTCAGGGGAGTATATTCCCTGTTCTGGAATTGCTTCTTCTTCTCTTCTGGTTCCTTCCTCGCAGATTCGGTACTGCTTCTCTTTTCTCCTCGTTTCTCACTGCTTCTCCCAGCTGAAGTCTTCACTTCCTGTACTTGACTCTTCTGGGCCTCATTCCTGGCCCGAATCGATTCGTCCACTCGGATGTGTTCTTCGATAACTAGATAAGCATCTTCTAGTTGGGAGAAATTTCGTATCACCAGAGTTTCGTGAGCTCTACTTCCTGCGAGAACCCCGATCTGCAGCGCATATGCGGCAGTTTTCTCGTCCATCTGGTCTACTAATGTAACCTCTTTCTTGAATCGAGTCAGATAATCTCGTAGAGATTCATTTTCTGTCTGTCGAACACTTAGCAAAGAAGTTACATTTAGCATCTGCTTTCTCTGGTGATAATAGTGTCGTACAAATGCATCTTCCAAATCTTCGAAGATTTGTATGGAGTCGGGACCAAGGTTGTGAAACCAAGTTAGGGCCGGGCCTTTAAGACTTGCAGGAAAAAGTCGACATCTTAATCCATCATAAACTGGTGACTCCCAGAGTACCATGAGTTGTTTATAATGTAGCATGTGTTCTACTGGATCTGATGATCCGTCGAACATTTCAAATTTTGGCTGTACAAATCTCTTTGGGATCTCCGATCTTAGGATCCCCTCAGAAAATGGCGAAGATCTCAACATCCTCAGGGCTTCCCTGGATGCTCCAGCTGCCGATTTTTGTCCCAGTTCCGGCCTTCTTTCTCTGTCTTTCCTGATCATCTCAGTTACTTTCTCCACAGTGACTAAGCGATCAGGGTTTGGCTGCATTTCTATCTTTTCTGCCGGTTCACGACCGGGTGCATGTGATTCTCTTCTATTAGAGCTGATCTCTAATTCTTTCTTTCCAACTTCTTCTTCGTGATAATTTTTGCTTGAATCTCTCTGACAGCCTTCCGAGGCTTGTAATTTTAATGCTTCATTCTCTTTTCTGATCTCCTTCATGTCTTCTCGCATGGCAGCCATTTCTGCCATTAACATCTGGGCTATTCTCTCTAAACCCGTTTGAGCTGGGACGTCAGCCTCACTATTCTCTGGCTGAGCCCTGACGTCCTTATCCACTTCCTTTTCCTTAGAAGCCCCAGGTAATCTTCGCGGAGGCATTCTGAATCCGTCTAAATTAATCAAGCTCTGGAGAGCGCGTAAGTCTTCTTCGATTTCCCACAGACGGCGCCAAAAGATGTAGGGAATAAATCCACACACCCCAAAATACGCGCTTTTTCCACAGGCTTGATGTCCTTTGTGCTGCTGGATCCGAGGTCCCGGGACAGATCCGAGGTCAGAGTCCGAGGTATCCGAGGTCAGATTCCGAGGTGTCCGAGATCAGATTCCGAGGAGTCCGAGATCAGATTCCGAGGAGTCCGAAGTGAGGTTCCGAGACCGCCGAGTGATCCTGCAAATAACTCAATGTGGTGGAATTCCACCAAATGAGCCTCTGATGCTTAAGTCAGTCTTCTGAATAAAAGTTATAATCAAGCTTCAATCTCCAAAATCGCCTCCTCTATACTGTAGCAAATGCTACTATTTATAGTGTTCAAAACTAGATATTTATGCAGATATTTTATATGGGCCAGTAAGAACTCACCATGTGTCTTTCGATAATAATTCTTCAAGTCTAAAAGTAATTCCGAGGTTTCCGAGGTTACCGAATATCATATCCGAGACTTCCGAGGATCCCGAATAAGGTAAATAAGATCAAGTGCCAAAATCAGCCATTAGTACCCGAGGACCCGAGGTCATAATTCATGGACCCGAGGTACCCGAGGTCAATTCGTCAAGGGATCCGAGGAGTCCGACGTACCCGAGCAATCCGAGGTCAACTTGTTGGTGAGATCCGACTAACCCGAGGTATCCGAGACCCCGAGGTCAATTTGTCATGGATCCGAGGTACCCGAGGTCAATTTGTCATGGATCCGAGGAGTCCGAGGTACCCGAGGTCAATTTGTCATGGATCCGAGGAGCCCGAGGTACCCGAGGTCCCCAGTAATAGTTTTTGCAATTCCATGTTTCCGGCTAACCACGTGTCAGTCGAATCATGTGACACGTGGCACAATCGCATACGTCCACGTGTCAACAGATTTTATCCCCCACATACACCCTCATGCACATGGTGACTGGTTAAGGCTAAAAACTTCGATGGCAGCTACAAAGAGGTTACACATTGAAAGAATTCGAGTATCTGGATTTGGGATATTGTCTCCAAAAATGAAGATGTAATCCTAGTGTGTTGGATCTGGTTGGCTTTGTGTGGGCAATAGATGTAGTGATTCACGCTTTATAGAACATGATCTAGTGTTTTTGTGTTTTAAAAGCTTAATACTCATGTTCTTCTTTTAATCAATCTGTCTTTCTTTCTATTTTTGTATTTAAAATTTTGATGGATTTGACGTACTACCTTAAATCCATCAGTAATGTTCTATTGATTGGATTGAACTTGATGAGTCTTTTCATATTTGATTGAGATCTTAACAATGCTTTTGGATGTCACAGAAGTCCAGTTCATTTAGTCATGACATATTAGTGGGATCAAGAGGCATGGACTGATGGACAGGATAACTGATAGTACATGTGCTTGTAAATTTAATAATATATATATATAATTTTTTTTTTTAAATCATATGCATTATAATTTAGCCCTTTCTTTTACTTGCTGCAGATTTACTCAGAGATAATCATGGTGCACAAAAAATCAAGTAAGTCAGAGTCCCAAAATGTTCACAAGATGAACTTCTTATTGGCGACTGTATATGAATCCGCTCGTCTTCTGCCAGCAGGACCTTTGCTTCAAAGATGTTCTCTAAAACATGGTGCGAACTTGGTTATTCCATTTATAAAGGTTTAATTCTGCACTGTTGAATGCCTTTTGTGTGCCATTTGTGGAGTTACCTTTTGTTTATACCTTGTGTGGTATTGTGCATATGATTCCCTTGGATATAACTTATATAAGAAATTTTGATGCATTACAATCCACTGAATTTGACTTTTTTGAATGGAATCTTCTTCTGGTGAAACCGTGAAATTATCTAATTCTCCTCATGCTAAGGAATTTATTGAGGACACTGATGTCATAGTCCCACTAGTAAATTAGTATAATACTACCTCTATGCCAGCTGTTGAAAATGAAATCACCTTACAACCGGGACTATGAAATTGCTTTCAGGCACCCCACAGATTTTAAGATTGTTATCATATATATTTGCTCATTTTCATTCAAATTATATCCAAAACTACTGGTAGATTGTACCATGATGAAAGTAACAAGTCTTTTTTGCAAGACAAGGGCATGGTTTTAAGTCTTTGATGAGCCCGAGTTAATTCAGAATTGCCTAGGACCGAGACATAATACAATATGCTGACTTGTCATGTCACGCCCTGATCCCGGGTCTACCGAACCCGGCTTGTGACACCTTTGTCTGACCTGCGGTCCACAAATTAGGTTTAAGTCCATTTCTACGTGCCATTATAGTCCTAAACCAATACTGTGCACAAAACATCTGAAATCGGAATAAAAGTCGAAAAACAAATCGAAACCGATAAATCGCACGATGAAAATCGGGCAAGTCTCTAAAGTCTAAAAATATGCAAAACATGTTTGCCTTGTAGAATTTTCTAGTGTTCAATATTTAGAGTTAGAAAACCTACCACATATATTTGGAAAGCTAATTGAAAAACCTATCTAGGAAAAATATAAAAGAGGGGTGTAATGGGTGTTAGGAAGGTAGTTGGTTTAGAAATAGAGTCGAAGGAAAAGTTTATGGTCCCAAAAATAGAACTGACCTGACACCCTTGCAGTGTCTAGGCCATAAAAATTTACAGAAAATCCTCTTGGGGCCCATGATCTCAATGTTGAAAAGTAAGAGAAAAACACAACTACAGTAAAGAATAAGTAAGAGAAAAACACAACTACAGTAAAGAATTCAAGGGCTGCTATAGAAGAAAAATCAGAAGGTCAAAGGCCTATAAGCTGGACCTCTGAATTTGGAAACACAAACCTGCAGAAAACAATCTCGAGTAAAAAATACGTAACTTTTCATTGGGAACTTAGAAAGGCTTGTTTCTAAAAGGTTTTCAAAGACAATTGGACGATCTTGAACTTTCATGTTTTGGCCAAAAGCAAGAAACATACAGATTTTTCCTAGAAATACAAAGCATAGGGTTTTTATATGAAAACAACAGAAAACACACTAGAAACTTAGGAGAAACACACAAATTAGAAAACTATGAATTTTGACCTCAAATTATATATAGGCATACACATGGTAGTAAGGAAAAGAATGGCTTTGGAATCATGCAAAAAATATTATGGCAACTAAAAGTTATGTCGGACACTGAGCAAAGGCACAGGAAAACAGTACACATAAAACTATGCAAATAACTTGAGACATACCCTCGATGGGTTTTCTCGAGGAATTTAGGACTTTTCACCCAAGGGCACCAAGCCCTACTTGCTCAATATTGTGAAACTCACCCCGAGATTCAAAGCCCAACATGGTCATGCGATGAATCGAATTCAAGTAGTGCCATGAGAAATAATAACATATCTAGCAATATAATGTCTATTGCATGCTACTATTCATGTAGAGAATGTACAATCCATCCAAGAATACAACATACACAAACCAACCATAATAGAGTAACCAAATCATGGAGAAACTACAAGCATAAAGTAGAAAAACCATCATGAGAGAAAACATGATAAACATGAAGAAAGGATCAAAGATCCGCCTACCTTAAGCGAGAAAAAAATAAGCAAAAGAGTGCAAGTATGCGCGTATAAAGAAAATCTTCGTCTTCAATTTTCTAATCTTCTAATCTTCTTCTCCTTCACACTCTTAAGGTTTTCTCACAAGGGAAAGGGGGCTGGTATTTTTCCTCTCTTAACAACTAGGGTTATGGAATGCCTGAATTATGTAAGAGTGGGTGTTTAAATATGAGGCTAAGGAGGTTTATGGGGATTTTCCTCACTAATTTAACACCCAAAATTCAACTCAAATTTCGGGGCCCAAAATGATAAAATTTCATCATAAGCTTGAGACAATGATTCGTTGGTCTTTAAACAAGGTTTTCAGAACTTTAAACAGATCACAAATCCGATATCAGAGTAAAAAGTTATGCCCTTACAAAGTGACAGCAAAAACTGGAAACTTCTAATTTTTGCCATGCAAGTGGCTTATGTGGCATGCAAGCTTGCTAACTAATACTAATTTTATTTAATTCAATGCTTATGTGGCAGCCAACTAGGATTATGTACTAAATTACTAGATGGGAATCATAAATGAGACTTCCTAAATTCGTTTCTATGTTAAATCATAAATGTTCCGTGTAAAATGAGACTTAATGCTTCTTTATGCCTTTATCTTCTTTGTTTTACTATAATTAGCTATTTTGCAATAATTTCTTTGATGCGTAGTTTTGTAGCATCTGTGAATATGTTTTTATGTGCTTATGATGTTTCACCTGATTTTCATGAATCTCATTGAATCCCTCCTTGTTCTGTGACTTTGTTCATGATTACTTATTCTTTGGCTTCTGATTTCCAGACTTATATCTTAAAGCCGGTATAACTGTACCAGCTGGAGGAATTCTGGTTGTCCCTGTCCAGTTGGTGCAGATGGATGGTTCTAGTTGGGGAAGTGATGCTTGCCAGTTTAATCCATACCGTTTCTTGTCAAAGGCTGAGACAGTATCTGATTCAGAGCCCATAACGCCATTCACTGGTTTCATTCTTGTCCACTGCCAATGTTACTTATATTCAAAGCATAAGAACCCTAGACTCCTTTTATTGTATTTGTTTGGTCATTGTTTGGCTAACAAGTGTAATCTTAGCAGAAATATGTATTATTATTGGTTTTCTTTTGACTTGTTATCATTAGTGTGGCTTTTCTTAAAACTCAAATTAGTTCTGTTATAAGTTCACTTGATTGACGTTATTGGTCTACATTACTGAATTTCTTCAATTGAACCTCAATAGTATGGGATATGCATCACTCACATGTACATTTATTGATTTTTGAATACTCCAACATGTGTATATTCCCTCTTTGACTGAGTAATATGCACATGGGACTTCAATTTTTTGTCTCACCAATTGTTGCATCCAGTTTTCAAATAAGACATGCATAGTAGAGGTTCCTAACTCTCAATAGGCTTGTTATCTACATATTTATTTGTTTGCCCTTGGTTAACGCCTTCTCTTAATTCAAAATTTAGTTTTCTTTGCAACTTATTGATCATCCTTTCTCCAGGTTGATGACGTTAGCGCCTTGTATTAATGGTTGTGCTTGTGTCACATGAAAATAGTGGAAAAGAAATTTAATTCTCAAAAAATGACATTTTTGAGCGTTTGGAAAAGTGACGGTCAGGAAAACAAATTTCAAAAAGTTGAGGAAAAGATTGGAAAACAATCTTCTCTTTTAAGGAATGGATGCCATTTTCCAAGTTTTGTTGATCGGACTTGGGGCTTCTTGTGCAACAGCTATCCCCTTCTTCCTCGCCATGGTGTCCTTCTCTCATGACTTCTACAACAGCTAGTGTTTTCTCTCTCTCTCTCTCCCCCTCTTATTGAAACCCCTAATGATCTCACTCAAAAGTTGCAAGGATTCTTGGTCGTAGTTAGATTATTCTTCCACCATCTTACTGTAGTGCCTTGCTTCCATTTGAATCATGGCCTTCTCTTCAAGCTCGGTTCTCTCCTCCAAGCATGGTTAGCAAAAAAGGAATGAGGAAAATTGTGCAACTAGCCATGGTAGATTCTTTTCACACCATTCACAAGATACCGTCACAACTGCCACTACTCTCTTCACACATTATTTTCAAACAACAGGATTTTGTAAATTATGAATCATATAATTGTTAACAACCACTTTACTCTAAGCTTAAGTTGTTAGAGGGAGGCTTAACAATGTATATTAAAGGATCCCTGGTACACACACGGACTGCACGAGTCCAGCGCACATGCGCAACAACACCCCACCCCCCCCCCCCCCCCCCCCCCCCCCCCCCCCCACACACACACACACACTTGTGGGAGACACATGGCACATGCCCCACGAGGATCGAATTTAGGACCTCTCGCTTTGATACCATGTGGACAACCACTTTACTCTTAACAACTTAAGCTTT
This sequence comes from Euptelea pleiosperma, assembly GCA_035048495.1. NCBI lineage: Eukaryota > Viridiplantae > Streptophyta > Magnoliopsida > Ranunculales > Eupteleaceae > Euptelea > Euptelea pleiosperma. The sequence goes on along the minus strand of CM068544.1, from coordinate 8,705,559 downwards.
TAGAGTAAAGTTGTTGTCAACACTAATTCAATTACGTCGAATCATAAAGGGATGAAAGAAGAAGAGGTGTCGTTTACAGAGTAAAATGGATCAAAAGAGAGAACAGAGGGAGTTTTTTTAGTGTGAGTATATATTAATAACTTATTGTCTGGTATGCTACTTGATCTCCATATGTTACTTGCTCATTCGATCTAAACTATTCACACATTATTTTCAAATAGTTGGGTTTTGCAAATTATGAACCATTTAATTAAGTTATGTCAAATAATAAATGGATGAAAGAAGAATAGGCGTCATTTACAGAGTAAAATGGATCAAAAGAGAATATGAAGGGATTTTTTTAGTGTGAGTATATATAAATTGTTGTTAGGGTATATCCTTTATGTTATAAGGGACCCTTTTATATACATGTGGACGTTGTTATAAAGTTAAAATGACGAAGTTGCCCTTATCTTTTATTCCACTTGATCGTCTTTTGATTCTCATCATGCTGTGTTTGGTAGTTACAGGTCCTTCCTCTCCCAATGACGCCCCATCAAAAACATGAATTCGTACTCACCAAAGGAGGAGGCAGAGACACTCGTCCATCACATTTGGTTATGCAAATCGGCTTTCTCTTCTCATCTCTTTCTGTCCGACTCCTCCTCCGTCCACACATTGTACAGAGTGATGATGTTAGGGTTCATCAATTTTTTATGATGTGGCAATGGGGACAACGGATTATCCGCGCTATGGCAAACAGACCCAACAATGGGAATTGGGAGATTCCCAGTGTTGCCAAATGCAGTCGTGATGATGGTGAATCAGAAGTATTTAGGGGGTGGGCGGCATATAATTCTCACCAAATACCCTAATATGCAACCAATAACCATACTAATCACCACATTTACCTGTATGAACCACTAGTTCGCAACATTGTTGAGGGTTATGGATTCACCAATGTGGGTGAAGATAAGGCACGACAAGAACAGGGCAAACACGAGCTTAGGAGCTTGAAAGTCGCTCTTGGGACAATTTGGGTTTCGGGTGTGCAAGAATTAGGCCAATAACGGTGAGGGTGAGGAGTTTCATCAAATGCACCACAACACTTAACAGATTTTCCCCTTCGGATCTCATCGCACCATAGGAGAAGAAGAATCCCGACATCTCTTTCTTTCCACTGTTCTTAAAGATCTAGAACAAGACTTCTAAAATAAATTTCAGCAGGAATTCCTCAAAATTAAACGAAACCCAATTGAAATTAAGGTTTCTACTTCACTATCAACAGATATCTAGAAGACTAGAACCCCATATGCCCTCTTGAAAGTATTTGAAGCTTTACGACATGGATTTTACAGATTTTGATGAAGGGAAGCGAAATTAAATTCAAATTCAAGTTAACCAAGTATTATTTCAATCCTAGAAAGATTTATTATCAGATTATTTCTAAGATTTAGAACATGGGTATCAGAAACTTTTGCAGAAATATCTATAAGAGCTAGGATTTAAAAACATGGAGAGAGATGAGAAGAGAGTTGGTTTGGAAGAAGACTAGGGTAACTTTGTCATTTTAACTTTACAATAACGCACACGTTTATTGCACCATGAATCAAGACGCACAATTTGGTCAGAGGGGGGTAATGCAGCAGTTGTAAAGTTAAGGGGGCTAGTACGAGTTACTTTTGGATCTCAAGGGTGTAATGCTAAATTACCCTATTTTTTATTGTTTTTTAGGCTTAGTTTTGATTCTTTTATGAGTTTTGGGTGTCAACAATTTGCTGAAAGTTGGAGATCTCATTGTGATATTGCTTAGTTGGTTTAAGTGGCTGTATTTTTTTATATCCATCAGATCTTATTAGTTTATTTGGACGATCGAGATTAGATTAGGTTTATGTGAGTTATTATTTAAAACTCTTTCCTTGTAATTTTTATGAATGAAGAACAGAACTTTGGAGAATTCTCTTGTGATTGTACTCATGCCAAACTACCACAAGGAACAATACCATTCTGAGGAATAGAGTACCGCGAGTAGATCACAAAAGTGTACCGGAGGCTGTGGATGATGCCCGAAAAAGTCCAAAACAACCCAAAATTGCTCAAAAGTTACCTATGAACAGTTCTGGGGACCCATAAAGATTCCTGGATAGGTGCAGCTAAGATTGGGAGTAGTTCTCCCTGCTTCTGGAGGGTGTGGTTGCACCTGGGAGCAATTCTCCCCCCTTCTAATTTGTGTGATTGCTCCTGGGAGCAGTTCTCCCACTTTCTGAGGGGTGCTGTTGCACCCGGGAGTAGTTCTCCCACCTTCTGAGGGGTGCGGTCACCCTTGGGAGCAGTTCTCTTGATTGCTGGAGGGTGCGGATAGCATTGGGAAGGCTTCTGGACCACTCTGAGGCCAACGGCTAGGTTTGGAGGGTCTTCTCTGGGGTTCTAGATGGTGTGGCTAGCCTTGGAGACAGTTCTCCAGGGTTCTAGAGAGTGCGACTAGGGTTTTTGAACCCTCCGGGAAGCTTGTGGTCATGCTTGGGATCACTTCTCCAAGTTTCTGCGATCTGCGACTAACAATGGGAGATGATCTCCACCTTTGGAAAGCCTCGTTCTATCGTTGCACAATCCCTAGAGGTCATATCTTCTCTAGGGTTGAGCCATGGTCACGCAACCATGCACTGATACTATGTTGTAACACGTGAATGTAACCAGGGAAGAAGAAGATTAGAGAATGATGGAGATTTAGGGTTAGAGAAGGAAAGAATAGAGAAGAGAAGAGAATAGAGGAGAAAGGGTGAAATCGTGTAGAGCATAACGAGCTCCACGATTTCACCAATATTTATAATATTGGAACTATTCTCATGCAAGTAAACCCCTGATAATAAATTTAAGTCAGAGATGCAACTGTAGTTGCTTTTGTATGCACCATGATACTTTCCCTTTTTGTTTCTCCTTTTTTGGGGAGTTCTTGTATCCCCCTCCTCTTGTAACCTCTTTCCTCTTTCCTTTTTATATCACAGCATTTAGCAAAAGAAAAGGTTGATAGACTTCAATCTTAGATAGAAAATATTTGCCCATGCGGTATTATTTATTACACATCCCTTATGCATGTTCACTTTGTTATATTTTTCATGTTCATTGAAAACACCACCTTATTCCAGTACTTTATATTTGAGATCAAAGGATTTATTTCGCTCTCAAGTTAAAGAAATTGTTTCCTTGGTTGCACCTTTGGTATGGGTGTTTTGTAATTTATGTTAATGTTTGTAACTTTAGATCCTTTTTTAGTTATGGTGATGCATTTGAAAATATAATTTTTAGATTAACATAGTCTATTAATGACTAGTTTTATTGTTTTCCATTCTCAGAAGCTGCAGAGGAACTTGCAGATCCTGGAGACTGTCCATTTGAGTTAAATGACCCACATACAAATGCTGCATTTCTTCCTTTCGGTTCTGGTACACGGGCATGTGTTGGCCAGAAATTTGCGATCCTTGGAATTGCGACGTTATTTGCATCTCTGCTACAACACTATGAGGTTTGTGTGTCTTACTTGTTCTCTTCTGTTCATTACCTTAGTTCCAGTCCATGTTGCATGGGGGAATACCCAAGAAAACAACGGGTTATGGGGGAACTCAGCAATCCTGTTGAGATTTATGTTCTTCTTTCTTTAGTAGATGCATTTATAATTATAGTTTCATTATTTAGTGACATTAATCTGCATTTCATTTAAACCTTAATTCTAAAACTACACTACTCAGGAAGTTTTTGTTTGATGTGTGCATGGTAACTCGTGCTTACCTTATGGAAGTTTTTGATGAGTTCTATGATGGATCAATCTGGGATAGAAGCTGTAATGTGATTTTTATTGCCTTATTCCGAAGATTGGAGTTGAAGAATTAAAAGACTTAATAAACCTCATTTGTAACGCATGTAAAATTCTCTCCAAGGTTCTATCTAGTAGATTGAAAAAAGTTCTCCATCGGTTGTTGCCCCCCCCCCCCCTCACTTCTTCAACTTCATTTTTATGCTTATCAATGGTGCTCGCGAAGGCTTTTAGCTAGCTCTCACGGTCTTAGACAAGGGGACCCATTACCTCCCTCTTTTTTCTTTTTTTTTCTATTGTGGGTTGAGGCTTTGATTATGCTTTTAAGAAACGGAGGATGAAAGATTCATTGAAGACTTTTTGGTCGAGGTGAAGTGGGTGAGGCCTCTTTTGAGTTGAGATCAAATGTAGGATGTAGATTTCAAGATATTTATTGCATTTATATGTTTTCTATTTCTTTTTCTTTTTTGAATTTTCTGTCATTTTTTTTTTTGGTAGTTAAGCCTATTTTTAAAGAGATCAGTAACTCGGTGAAGGCGTGTTTTCTGTCATTTTTCATAATTTTTTGAAGGCATTTAGTAGGGTTTCGTGAGTTTAACCATCAGATTTCGTCTAAAACGAACGGAATCTGGTATTTTGAACCATGACGGTAACCCCTGACCTTCCATTGACAAGTCACTCTACTTCCTAGCAATTTGGCCTCTAAGATCATGGTTATTCCTAGGAAACAAACAAAACTCTCACATTCTTTATGAAGCGAAATTGATAGCCCTCCATCTTTTGAAAACTAAAGTACTTCCTGCATTTGTAGTGCTAACTGCTTTTATGCCATATACCTTAGTACCCTACGAAACCAATTTAATGCTAGAATTTCATGAATAAACAAATTATGAAGAAGATGAAAGTGTTAAATAACCATTTACCCCAAAAGATCGACCTGGTGGGGAAAGACGAAACAACTATGTATACCAACGGGTTGTCGGGCCAACAAAACACGTGTGCGGGAACATATCTTCGCTAACACACCCCCTCAGTGAGAATACACTCCGCTGGAGACTTGAACCTGCGAACTCCCAGGCCTTAAGGCTCTGATACCATGTTAAATAACCATTTAACCCAAAAGATCGACCTGGTGGGGAAAGGCAAAACAACTATGTATACCAACGGGTTGTCGTGCCAACACAACATGTGTGCAGGAACATATCTTCCGCTAACAAGAAGGAAGCATTAAATATAAGTGATAATGACTTCCCTTGCTAGATTGTGAATGCTTCTCAAATCTTTTTACCACTGAATCTTTGGGTGAATTTGGGGCAATGCAGTGCATTGATAATCTGGTTTGGTTGCATCATTGTTTGAAAAGGTGTTTTGAGTTTTATGCCTTGAGGCTCGTCTCAGGGAGAGGCTTTCTGAAAATGCCCGAGGCTTAATAAAAAAGCTTGAAAGCCTGTGAGGCAAACACCTCATTTACTGAGGCTTTCAAAAAGGCTTATGCCACACGCCTTTTACACCTTTTTTAACGCCATGTGTTAAAGGCGTGCATCTCACATGCATATGCTAGTGGGGGCGACCATAGTTTAAAAAATTCAATTTATTTCTTCTTTTTTCTTCTTAAATTGTAGTTAATAAATAATAAGCTATTCTAGATGAATTAAAAGCAACAAAAATCTCTTTCCTTATATGAAATAGATTAATGTTATCTTTCCACAAATTAGCCTAAATTTATCTTCTTCTTTTTTAATTATCCTACTATTTGTTTATTTTCTTATTTGTAGTATTCATTTAAAAAAGGCATGTTCGTGAGGCTTATGCCCCATGCCTTGAGGTGTACGCTTCACGCTTTAGGCCATTGAAGTGCCTTGCCCCACACCTCCGTGTTTAAAAATATTGATCTCTGTCACGCTCCAATTCCCAGAGTAAATGGCCAACGGTGCTCATCTCCCTTTGAACTATGAGCTCAGGCTCAGGATAATACTGTTGTGCTGGTTGCCTCTGAGGCTGTGGTCTCGGCGATGGTAATTGTGTCTTTTGCTGTCCCTGTGGCCTAGGTGCTGAACTCTGAGTTCTATTTTGATACTTTTGGATTACTGTGCATACACTTTATTACACAGACATATGTATAGTATCATACATGGACTGTTTATATTTATATCTTCTCTTATACTTTTGGAATGGATGGAATGTTTACACATTCATTAAAATTATTTCATTTTGAACTGCTAATGATTAATAATTCAACTAAATGGAATTAGAAATGTATTTAAACTCATGAGACCTTATATTCCGCTGCTTACTAGAGTCTGAAGTTATCATTATAGCTTCGGAGCCTGGTTTTCATTTGGATAGGAGATTAGGCAGGTTAGCGGTTCTCCCTTGATTTCCATGTCGGGAATTGGGGCATGACAGAGATGGTATTGCATCGGCCCTTCCAGGTAGCTTCTCTAGCTTGAGGAAGTGACACCTTTTTTTGATAAATAAAGTGAAAGACCCCAATGTACAATGAGCTTGACTATTGAGGTAAGCTCTCCAAGAGTCATCCAATGGAAATGGCGAATTAAAGATGGGAAAGACCGGACTGAAATCCCATGTGTGCAATCATGTTCAATCTGAAGTCAATTATTTGGAAGGAGCACCAAGTTTCCATACATTGCAGGCGCATTTTTGAAGGCAAGTAGCTTCCTTTAGAAGTGGTAGTGATGAAGGTTAAAGCTCTTCTTTTTTATTGGACTTCCACCTTGCCCAAGTTTAAAGGCGTCCATTTTGAGGATTTCATGTTTTTTGGGGATAACATTGTATATATAGGTCTTGTGGTTATTGTGAGACTCTCTCACTAGCCATTCTTTTTTTGGCTGTTCTTTCCCCATTTTTTTGAATAGAAGGGCCCTGCTGCTCTTTCTTTTTCTCATTTATAAACTAACGTTTACTGATAAAAAAAAAAGCTTCGTTATAAAGCTTAAGATCATAAAGATTGGACTATGCTATAATATTCATACCCTATAGAATGTATTTCTTTTGGTAAATTACTATAATGTCCTTAGGAATACCAATCTTTTTCTGCTAAACCGTTGTAAAGACTTTGGCTACTTCTATTGCTCAAGTTGAACTAAAATAATATTTGTCCGAATATATTTACTCAAGTGCTTATTGTCTTACATGCTCAGGACAAAAATAACTAGTAACAAAAAAGTAAGACAAACACATAAAGTTAGTTTCCTCTACTACCTTCTAACAGAAAAGTTGAGCTCTTAACTGCTTTTTTTACGAATCAATTTTGCAGATAAGACTTCAGCCAGGTTCTGAGAATGACCCAAAGCCAACAATGAAGAATTGCGTTCTTCAGCTTCTTCCAAGCCCTAAGATTGTCTTCGTAAAAAGGAACTGCTGAAAAGGGAAGAATAAATGTTTGACATGAGAAGTGCTTTATCTTTTTCATTTGTTATTTTTTTTTTTTTCTGGTGGTAATGCCAGGATATGCATAGGAAAGATGTCTCGTTTTCACCCATTTTAGTGGCGAAAGAGGGATGATCTTTCATCTCTGTGTTTAGTACTCCATGTTTTTCCTCCCTGTTTTTAATGGCGCCAGTGCTGTCTATTATGCCATGCATTGCATGGACTTTTGAGGCACTTGGGAGTTGTTATTGCAGGGGAGCTGTGTATTTTTCTCCTTTCATTTTCAGGTGTAGTTTTTTCTCCAAAGGGAGTTTTATGTAATTTGTGATGCTCATCAAATAAACAGGTAAAAAAAAATTACTTTTTGTCGCATTATTAGTAAAAAGTAGTGTATTTATCCTTGCAGTGTACTTAGCTTTCTAAGGGTTCGCCTGATGGTGTTAAGCTAACTTTTCTTGTTTTATGTTCTTTTCGTCATCATTTTGTAGAGCTTTTACTTCAGATGCTAGAATTTCACACTAATTTCGTAAGAAGGGAAATTAATCTCCTCAAACAGGTTAACTTCCAAGGCAATATATGGAAAAGCTGCAATCCTTCAAACTGGTTAACTTCCAGCTATTGAAGATCTCCTATGTGGTTTCCATCAATTGATGGTTCCAACCCTGCATGCGTCAAAGATCCACCATTTGATGGGTAGCATTAACAAGAACTCTAAAAAAACTACTACGATCCTAACAATCCAATTTTTTACAACATTCTTAAGCAGGGTCAGAAATAGAAAGCCAACAGTTCACTAAAGGATGGATCTTTAGATTGACTTGTTAGATCATATGGCTGGATTGATTTTGGGCCTACAAGATGTCCTTGGTAAAGATCTATCAGGTGGTGTTAGATCCTAATTTGTCAAAGAAATTGGTTTAAGGATTTGACATCAGCTTGGATCTCCTTATCCGTTGTTCATCAATTCATCCAAATACCCAAAATGACCATTGCTCAAACTTCTCTTGATATTCAGACAGTCATTGCGTGACGTAGCTTTGCGGACCCACCGCATGATGAGATTTAAGATTTCTTGATAAATCTTCTGTAAAATACATAGACCCTAATCAAGGGTTTATATAGAAAATAAACCTATCTAAAGATAGAAACTAATCCTAATCAATCAAATCTAAGATTCTTAATTGATCTTTTCCTAATCTTAACAACCAAAGAAATATTGTAGGAGATACACCAATAATGACATGGTGCACCTCACACAACTTATTACACAATTAATACTGATCCAACCGGATATATACTCTAATACCGCAGATATTCTTGTAGGTCGTTGGTGAAAATGCACTAGTAGCATGTCTCCTTATTTGTTCTATGTACGCAAATCTTTGTATTGTTCTATCCAATTGGACCACGGTGTTGTTTTACATCTAAATGGAATGAATTAATCTTGACAGTGGTGGGGCCAGGATTTTGTTTGAGGGTGGGCAAAGCAGCAAGCGACGGTCAACCGACAATGTCACTAACTGCTAGTGACATCTTTAACTGACGGAATTATCGCTGCATTGAAATAGGGCATTTAAGTCGTTTTGATCGTAAAGCCCCATCAACTAGCTATTGATGGATCTATACATCAAAAATCAGTTTAATTGGTGATTTATATTTGTTGGATTTAGCATTTTGATAGCATGAATTTCGGCTATTGGAACTATACATTTTTTTTTTCTGGATGCTAAATATAACTATTAGAACTCATCGATCAAGCTGATATTTCGTATGTAGATTCACCAAGTTAGTAGGCTAGGCAGTGAACTTCACATGGCATTTTGGGGAGGGGGAGCTTTCAAATTTTGAAGTCCTCAGGTGGTAGCAAATATTTTCTCTCAAGTTGAAGGTGGTCAATTGCCCACTCTCCCTTGTCTCCGCCGCTGAATCTCGACGTTCGAAATTCATCCACGTATAAGTAGAGCTTAATGCGTCAAGTTTGTATGTTGTTAACAGAGCTCTACTATGTATGATTACTTGATAATGATGCTTCTAGTTGATCAAGTCTTTTCATCATCCTCTGTATGTCTTCAAACTTGTTTTGTTGCTCTCCAAAATCCCATTTGAAGAACCTTAAAATTTCGTTCAATCTTCTCTGACGCCAAAATCATAGGGCTTGTTTAAATGACTAAACTTTGAAGGGTAAATCCTCCTCAAAATGTTAAAGAAACATCTCAAACATTGGATTGCATCAATATACACAAGTCTTTTAGAGCAACGAAGGTTCATTGCTCGTCTCTGGGGAGATGTCGTTCTATATCATTATATTAGGCATGTTTTGATGACCTTGATTTACAATCGAGTTTTGATATATCGAATGAGCGTGGAAGAGTGATCTACAAAATGAAGGTCATACTTGTAGGAAATTTAGGTTTTTACTTGTAGGGTAGTCTTAAGTACCCCATGTGAACTACTTTGTGATGCGTCCTATCGACTATGTAAATTATTGTCTTTCTTCCTTAAATCAAATGGAAACTACCTACTTAGTACAATCCATCATGGCCTTATTGTAGCTATAGTTGTCACATTAATCAAATGGGCTACTTCCAAATCTTATGCTATCTCTCACCTTCAATTTGCGGACAACACCCTTGTGTTTCTCAGTTCCTCCGCCTCCCAATTGAGATTCCTTAAAGGCCTCTTCTGTTGCTTCGAAGCAGTATCGGGGTTGAAGGTTAATCTGTCCAAGAGCAAGGTGTTCGGTGTAGGAGAAGTGGATATATATCAGCATTGGCTAGCATTTTGAACTATAGTGTTGACACTTCCGACTAGCTACTTGGGTCTTCCTCTTGGGTACATGTAAAGATCTAAAGCTCTTTGGGAGTCTGTTATTGAATGCTTATGGGCTACTCCCGGATCTTATGCTATCTCTCATCTTCAATTTGCAGACGACACCCTTATGTTTCTCAGTTCCTCCGTCTTCCAACTGAGATTCCTTAGAGGCCTCTTCTGTTGCTTCGAAAGCAGTATCAGGGTTGAAGGTTAATTTGTCAAAGAGTAAGGTGTTCGGTGTGGGAGAAGTGGATAATATATTAGCATTGGCTAGCATTTTGAACTATAGTGTTGACACTTCCGACTAACTACCTAGGTCTTCCTCTTGGGTACACATATAGATCTAAAGCTCTTTGGGAGTTTGTTATTGAATGCTTTGGGAGAAGGTTGGCGACTTGAAAATCTAGACATTTATCTAAAGGAGGTAGATTAGTCCTTATCAAAAGTACTCTATCCAGTTTACTGATATACTATATATCCCTCTTCTCTTTGCCGCGCAATGTGGCGAAGGTTTTGGAGAAGATTATGAGGGACTTTTTGTGGAATGGTAAGGAAGGGAACAAGAAGATCCATCTGGTTAGATGGAATAAAGTATGTATGGCCAAAGAGAAAGGGAGATTGGGGATTAAGAATCTCATAGCGATGAATCAGGTTCTATTAAGCAAATGGATTTGGAGGTTCTGGGAAGAGCTGTCTACTCCTTGACGGGAGGTAGTTGCGGATAAGTATGGGGCTTCTTCTTTTGGCTGGGTGAGTAGAACGGTCGTACGCCATATGGGTGCAGTGTATGGAGGGGAATCTCTAAACATACAATTGACTTCACACATAGGAGTTAGGTTTATGGCAGAATCATGTAACATGATATGGTTCTGGGAGGATCTATGGTGTGGGGACGCTTTTTTTTGTGTTGATTTCCCATAACTTTATTCTCTTTCAGAAAGCAAGGATTTGCCCATTTTTTATTGTGCTCTCATCAGAGGGGAGGTTGTCGGATGGGATTTTGGGTTCAAGATAAACCTCAATGATTTGGAGATTGAGCCCCTATCCAGACTGCTTTTTTGTTTCCGTGACGTCCATCTCCTTCCCTTGGGCCAGGATAGACAGGTGTGGATAAAGACTATGGACGGATCATTTTCAGTCTGTTCTTTCTATGAGTTTTTATACTCTCTAGTAGGGTCCACCTTTCCAGCTTCTTCGATTTGGAGTCCCATGGTTGCCTTTAAGGTGGCCTTTTTCACCTGGAAGGCCTCTCTGGATAAGATTTTCACAGTGGACCATCTACGCTCTAGAGGTATCATCATAGTTGACTACTGTTGGATGTGATGGCGTGACGGCAAAATAGTTGATCATCTCTTGTTACATTGTGATGTGGCGCATGAGGTTTGGTCTTCTTTCCTCTATGAGTTTGGGATTACTTGGGTTATGCTGGGATCTCTCTTGAATCTCACTCTCTGTTGGTGGTCTACCGCTTTTTCGTCTCGAGGAAACATTCTTCGGAGGATGCTGCCTTTTGCCATAGTGTGGGGACTTTGGAAGGAAAGGAACCAAAGGCCTTTTGAAAGGAAGAGTCTTGATGAAACCTTGATAATCCTCAACATTAAGGGGTTACCGTTTCTATGGTCCAGGGCATTTCCGGAGTGTAAGGGGCTATTCTTCGAAGACTTTGTTTTTTACTTGGATCTTCTTTGCTTTAGGGATTGATGTAAGCGGTTCTCCTTTGGGAGGGAGGCTGGGGTTTGTTTTACTTTGGGCCTGCCTAGGCTTTTAGTAGGTCACCTCGACCTCTTTTAGCCTTGGTGCTTGTACGTCGTGTTTTCCTTTCTTTTTTAATAAATCTTTCACTCACAAAAAAAACAAAAACAAATGTGAATAGTAGTTAATTTAATCAATCCCTTGTGACGTGATAGCAAATGCAGAGAAAAAGATTGTAATTGGCGTGTATGTGCTAAAAAGCCATGGTTTGTTCACCTTGAAAGTGACATCACTGTAAGTAGCACACATGTTTGGTACATCAATGCTAGGTTGGTGTAGATCATCAGTAGACAACAATAGAGTGGATAACATCGAAGATTACGCCAAAACTAGATAGGCATTGAAATATAAAGCATATGAAATAATTATTGATATAAAGTTGCATTTGGACATTACAAATGCAAAACTAGATAAGCACTGAAACTGATCCAACCATGTGTCGTTTGGTTGCAGCCAAATCCGACCTTCAAATGACTAGAGGAGCATCAATCTTGATGCACACTACATAGATGAAATCAAGGGTATTTAAAATCCTAAAATTTTAAGAAAGAAAATAATAAACTAAGGCGTTAGATGCAATCAGGATTTGACACATGACACATAGACTAAAGGCTCAGGCTCCAGTTACCGCCCTAAAGTGATAGGCTCTGGTTACAGGACACAATATGAGCCACTTTGCACACTCTTAGAGGACTCTGACCGTAATCGTATGGATGTTTGGCCAATCCCTAAGTGGACCTACAAACCAAATATCAGGCTGATTAGTGATTTATAGGCGTTGGATTGGACTTATTTTTATGGGTTTATCTCTACTGTGGGCATTTGAGTAGTATATGAGGTTCAAAGATTCAACACCTAGAAATCACTAATCAGGCTTATTTTTGGTTTGTAGGTTCACCTATGGATTGACCAAACATCCATATAGCCAGTCCTCTAATAGTGTGTCATGTGGCTCGTATTGTGTCATGTAACCGGAGCGTGTCATTTTAGGGTGGAACTGGAGCCTGATCCTAGACTAAAATTTAAACTATCCTCGTAATTGAAAAGGAAAGAAATTAAAAAGAAAAGAAAAGATTGGGTATAGCCTTGGGCCACCTACATCAGTCGTGATCTTTCCAGGACGTCGAGCCATGACTTGAACCAAAAGAATAAACTACTCTCAGTCAAGAAACTCAAATGAACTCTTAAGGTGTTAGCCACCTACTACTGTCCCCTTACAAATTCTGTTAAAATCCATTATTTTTCCATTTTTGAAATTTTAAATTTCAAAAATTGAATTTCAGCGCCTTTTTTTTTTCCGTTTTTTCGTTAAATTCTGTTAAAATCTATTTTTTTCATTTTTGTCCCTAGTCGTTTTTTCCGTTTTAACGATTATGCTTCCAGTCCGTTATGTTGTTAAAACGGCCTCCTTTAAACTTTAGTTTGGAAACTTCTTTACTGGATTTAACGTCATTCCATTGACTAGAATATTTAAGAAACACACGTCATTAGTTTAACGTCATTTATATGGTACATCACGTTAATTTACATTCTTCGAAATAGACGTCAGTATGAAAACGACGTTAAAAGAAAAGGTCTGTTATGTCATTTCAGCCATGTTATTAAAACCCATGACTAATTTTCTCTTCTTTGTCTCACACACTTCCTTGGAAAACAATCCTCCACTCTCACGAACTCTCCTCCTCCCCTCGAAACCCTATATTTTTTTTTTATCGGTTAAAACGCAATATTGTTGGTCAAAAAGAGTTGAGAGAAGGGAGACTCCTTCGTCTGAACTGCAGTCACCAACGATCTTTACGGCCAATCTGGTATGCTCTATTCCTCTTCTTCATCTCTCCCTTTCTTGGCTCCTCATATTCTCTCTTCCCTTCTTCCTCTTCTTCAAAACCCTAATGCTTGGATTTGCTAATGAGCTGAAAAATCGACTTCCCTTCTTTTTCAAAACCTTAAGTTAGGGTTTTCTTTGTATTTGTTGTGTGAATCTGTTAGTGAGTTCAAAATCGACCCATTTGTTTGCTATGATTTATCAATAGATCGTTCTAGAATGCAATTTTCCTTTGAACACTGTCAAGAGATTTTTAAGAAATATTTGAGTATCTGTTGTGTCCTGTTTTCTGATTTTCCAATTGTGAACAGAAACAAACTTAAAACAAACAAAAGAAGACTTTGATTGATAATGTCCACTTTGAGGGGAACAACCTCTTAACAAACAATATTAATTTCACCCCCTTCACCTATTCGTTGGTAGAATTTATAGTGCTAAATCCTATAACTTCTACAACTACTTACTTAATGACATCTAGACATGTAAACAACAATTAAGGACAGCTGTCTACCTTAACCCACTCCCTATAACTACCCCAATTACAACAAGACAAGTAGCATAACTTAAAGAACTACCCTAACTAACAATTGACATAAGGACAACAATGAAAACTACCCAAACTTCCCCACGTTTAGTGAAGATAGGTAGGCCTTAGTGCATGGGCCAGATCCATGTATAGAAGTGGGCCTAGATCACATCATTCTTCCTCCCTTAACACCAACCTTGTCCTCAAGGTTGAAAGTCTGGAAAACGCTCCATCAAGCGTTGATATTCTTCCCATGTGGCATCATCTGGAGTTGTATTAGCCCACTGAACAAGTACTTCTGTGACTGCACTATTTCGTTTCTTCACCATTCTTCGATCCAAAATAAATTAAGGTTGAACTTGTAATATCCCTTCATTTGATAGACATGAAAGTTGCTGAACTGTTACAGCATGATGTCCTATCTTTTTCTTCAATCATGAAACATGAAATACAAGATGAATACGAGAGTCCGTTGGTAGTTCCAATTTATACGCAACCTTTCCAATTTTTTGGATAACCTGATATGGTCCATAGAATCTTTGAGCAAGTTTCAATGACCCACGAAGAGAAACAGTAGTTTGTCGGTATGGTTGAAGACGAAGGTAGACCAAATCACCTTCTTCAAAGGTACGTTCAGATCGATGTTTGTCCGCTTGCTGTTTCATTCGGGCTTGAGCTGTGTGTAGATTGTCCCGAAGTAAGCGACGTTTGGGCGTCGACCCTAATGGGTGGGATAGTAGAACTCCAACCTCTTCTTATGGGACGGGGGTGTGGAAAGGCATCTCCAAGCTAACAGGGGTGACCAAAAATGATAGCACATTCAAAGTGGGGAACGGTGACAAAGTTAGATTTTGGGAGGACAGGTGGTGTGGGGATCTTCCTCTCAGTGAAGAATTTCCGTCGATTTATGCTATCTCGACGAGGATAGGAGAATCGGTCTGAGCCGTCTCATCCTATGACAACGGCACCCTCTCTGGGATCTGGGCCTTAGAAGAAGGATCAATGATTGGGAGGTGGATTCAGTAGCTGAGCTTCTGAATCGGCTAGAGGGGGTTAATATCACGGAGAGTCAGGAGGACAGTAGATGGTGGACTAAAGATCCCAAGGGCAGGTTCTCAGTGAAATCGCTTTACAAGTCTCTTTCGGGCTCTCCTTCCAGTATGTTCCCGGCCAATCGCATCTGGAAGACCCCCATCCCCTCAAAAGTCAAATTCTTTGTTTGGTGTGCCATGTTGGACAAGGTTCTTTCGATGGAGAAGCTTAAAAAGTGGGGTTTTCCCATGCCTAATAGATGCATTCTATGTTGCCGTGACGAGGAAACGACCGATCACTTGCTCATTCATTGTAATATGACCAGGACCATTTGGGAAAGCTTCTTGAGCCTATTTGGTATGTCATGGGTACTCCCTAGGTCTGTCTTCAACTTGCTCACAGGATGGCACTTGTTAGCTTTTTTCTGTTAGTGGTCGTATTCTATGGAGGCTCATCCCCTTTGCCATCTGTTGGGAGGTGTGGAAAGAGAGAAATCTCTAGATTTTCGAAGACAAGAGGGTAGATGTAGAGAAGATTATCCTGAAGATAAAAGCTACTGTTTATTTCTAGGGTTCAGTCATTCCAAAACTTCATTCCTTTAGATTTGAAGATTTTGTGTGTTGGTGGAGTCGTCTAATTCTCTAGCTTGTCGCTTTCCCTTTGCTTTAGGCGTCTGTGCCATTTTTGCTTAGTGCCTAGCTCTCGTCATGTCTGTCGTTGTATAGTTTTGGGGGCCCTCTCAGCCCCGTTTTAATTAATTTTCATATTTTACCGATAAAAAAAAAAAAAAAAAAGCAAGCAAAGCACTTTGTCTCGACTTTGTAGGGATGAATCCACTTGAGCAACATTAGTAGAACCCTTCTCATGGACTAAGATATGTGGAGGAGGTTGTCCATAAACAGCTTCAAAATGTGTCATTTTTGAAGCCGAATGGAATGTTGTATTGTACCACCATTCCGCCCAAGGTAACCATTTGGTCCATTGTTTAGGTTGAGTACCCACAAAGCAACATAAATAAGTTTCTAAACATCGATTAACAACTTCGGTTTGACCATCCGTCTGAGGGTGATAACCGGAACTCATACAGAGTTTAGTTCCTTGTATGCGAAAAAATTCTTTCCAAAAATTGCTAGTAAAGACGGGATCGCGGTCGCTAACGATCGAAGTTGGCATCCCATGCAACTTCAAAATATTTTCAATGAAGGTTTGAGCCACCGTTACTGCTGTGTAAGGATCAGACAAAGCAGAGAAATGTGCATACTTTGAGAGTCGATCAACCACTACAAATATCACACTTTTTCCATTTGAGATCGGTAAGCCGTCGATGAAATCCATAGAAATTTCAGACCAAATATTTTCTAGAATAGGTAATGGCTGTAACAATCCAGGAGGTGGCATATTTTTGGCTTTATTTCCTTGGCAAATTTCGCATTCCGCCACCAATTCTTTGATAAATTTCCGCATAACAAGCCGATAAAAGGGTCGATGCACCCGTTTTAGAGTTTTTTGATAACCTAAATGACCGGCTGTTGATGATGAATGCAATTCTTCTAAAAGAGGTCCACGCCATGGTGAAGTAGGACCAAAAACAATTCTCCCCTTATACTTCAAAACTTCAGCATCAATTACATAATGCTTGAATGCATTCGGATTTTGTTGAAGATCGTGGATTCGGGTTTGAATCCAAGGGTCGTGCTTGACATCTTCTAGTAGTGATTGGACCCAATCTAATTTAAGAAAAGAATCGGCAGCCACCATAGGTCCTTCGTAAAGACGAGATAAGGCATCAGCAACCTTGTTCTCACACCCACAACAATAAATAATTTCACAGTCATAACCCAACAATTTCGTAACCCATTTTTGTTGTGATGGAGTTGTGGCTCGTGTATCCAAGAAGTGCTTGAGACTTTGATGATCAGTTTTGATTTGGAAGTGTCTACCGATGAGATAAGTTCTCCATTTGGTGACTGCATGAAGTATGGCCAACATTTCCTTTTCATAAGTAGATAAACCAAGATTTCTTCCATTCTAGGCCTTGCTGGTGTAGGCTATGGGTCGACCTCCTTGCATTAGAATAGCACCAATCCCAAATCCAGAAGCATCGCTTTCG
Source organism: Euptelea pleiosperma (assembly GCA_035048495.1). Taxonomy (NCBI): domain Eukaryota; kingdom Viridiplantae; phylum Streptophyta; class Magnoliopsida; order Ranunculales; family Eupteleaceae; genus Euptelea; species Euptelea pleiosperma. Next base: position 8,688,323 of record CM068544.1, on the reverse strand, counting down.
ATAACAAAAGTTTGTGAAAAATCAGGAAGAGCAAGAACTGGGGTTGTAGTTGATATTCGCTTAAAAGTGCTTATTTTAAACCATTATCATTTAGCGTTATCACACTCTCCTACGTTAAACTTCGCTATTTATCTACTTTTCTATGCCAATCTCTTTCATTGCGTAGAACACACTTTTCTGGATGAAATGGTATATTTGCATGCATTAAACGCATTTCTAGAAGTCTAGATATGAAGCCGTTTTGATTAAGTCTCATTACGTGCTTTTCGTTATTGCAGGAAACCCGATCAGGCGATTCTTGAGACTTATGGGCCCACGATCAACAATAGGAGCCTAATATCAAAGCTTAAAGAGCCAATAGGCTATGACTAGAAGATACAGGCCAAGTACGGGTCAAGTCAGAGGATCGTAGAGCCAGGTAAAGAATCAAGAGAGGCAAAGCTGAAGACCAAGAGACGAGCCAAAGTGATTCAAAGCCGTACCAACTGACATAAAATGACGGCTTACGTAATTGGTGAAGCTGAATGAAGATTACATTGAAGATCAAGGTTCAAGACCCTCTGCCAGCTCTTTTGTCTTTTGTATTATTTTCTCTCTCATCTATCCTAATTCTATCTCCATCTCTCTAGACCTTAGCATCCTACCATTAGATCATCATACCATTAGATCATCATATCCCCCGTCCGATCCTTAGATCGACCGCCCCGATCCTCAGATCGATCATCTTAACCCTCTGATCTCCATCATCTAACTACTAATTCTCTCTCCTCTAGCTCCATCCCATCTCACATAGCTTTTCCACCATTAGATCTTCTTTCTGGCCGTTAGATCATCCATCGGACCGTTGGATCTCTCCAGATCCGACGGTTGGCTAATCTTGGCCCATCCCCATTAGAAACCTCAATATCCCATCTTAGTGGCTAAGTGGCCCACAAGCCTAATGGCAAAAAGGGCCCACTAAATAAACCCACGGTCTTGTCTGAATAGGCCCAATGCATGCTCTAATCCAACGGCCTTTATAAACATTAGGCCCACAGCCTAACTTATAAGGCCAAGGCCTCATAGAATGAGCCAAGGCTTCAAAAGCCCAAACACAAGCCCACAGCCCATGGTGTGGCCCATCATCCATACCCATGAGGGAGAAGAGGTCATTCTTGACCGATTCTCTCTCCAACAATTCCCACGGTTTTAGAAACCATGTATATCTCTCTTTAACTAACCCTCTCTCTATATTTCTATTGGCGAAACAAAAACGAGAGGAAGAACCTCTCTCATTGGCAACAACAGATGAGGAGCTCCTCCCCATCTTCTTCAAGCACTGCCGGAGTTGCAATCAACTCTGGCCAAACCTTTCTCTCGACCAAGCCCCGTGCTGGTGCTTTCCACCACTTCATCGGGCGTTCCAGCAACCATCACTTGCTGCGAACCTCCTCCTTCTTCTTATGTTTTCTCTCCCTTGCAGGTTCGGACTGCAACTCTCTCTTGCAGGCCGTGATCTATTCCAATGGCCGGACAGTCTTGCAGACCGTGTTGCTCTATCCTGCAACCACGTCCCCATGCTCCACACTTCACTGCTTGCTGCTCCTTGCCTTCTCTAGCGGGATTGCAGCCAGGACGTCTTCATACTTGCAAACGGCTTGAGATCTGGATCTGAAAAGCTTCTTTTCTCCACGTTCTCCCACAATAGCACTGGTTCTCCTTCAAGCTCCAGTCATCTCTGCAACTTTCGACCAAAGAATGCACCGTCTTCACCAGCAACTCTCCTCCATTCTCATTTGTTTGAGAACAGGTGGCTTCCATGGGAGCCACTACGTTGCTGGTCTTCACCTGTTACATCACCTGCAAACTCCAAAGTGCACCACATGCTCCTTCACTCACCGGAGTTGCAGACCTGCAACTCCGGCCGGTCTCCCAAAGCCAGACCACCACGAGCAGCTCCTCACACCACCTTTTCTCTACCGTGGAGATTAGGATCTCCAAAGACCTGCAAATCCGGTCGAGGTCTCCACCACCGCTACCCTGCTCCGCCTTCACCTAGTTGCTGGTGTGCTTCTCCAACACCCACCTGCAAAACCCGGTCGATTTCCATGGAGGAAACCGACCACCTCACCATTAACGGACCTGCAAGGCTGCAACTCAGGCAGGTCCGTCCGTCCTCTCCGCTATGCTGTGCAACCCTCCTATCATCAAGGCACCTCCCTGCTCCTCCTCACGAGCAGCAACCACTCACCGACGGTGCAAGCAGACCGTCTTCAGCTACCCCAAGATTAGCTCCAACCTCCTTCCACCGGTGATGCACTCGTTGCAATTCCCCACCACGAGCTCAGCCTCACACCTGTAAGGAGATCACATCTCCATCTCAGTTGCAGCCCGTGATCAACTCATTCGGGCTTCACATCAACAAACACAATGGTTTGCTGCTCCACTATCCCAAAGGTCAGCACACCCATTTCACCGCCAACTGCACTTCATGGTCACAGCTTCTCCACCAGTGTTGCACGACCTACCTCTTGGCTGTGTCTTTTCTAGGCTAGTGCACACCTGCAACTTCAAGAGAACTAGCAAGTGCAATGGTTCCTTCTTGTCGTTTTTCTCTCTAAAAGCACATCGCACCACCACTTTCCTCCATGCAATCATGGTGCGGCCTCTTCCTTTAGCCATTGAATCCATGTGGCTATTTCTCCAAGCATGGGCAACAACTTCATCTTGGCCGATTACATTCTCTCTTTGGGCCAATCCTGCTAAGTGTTCAAGGTACTTTCTCTCTCTTCTTCTACTTTCTCTCTCTAGATCTCCTCTCTAAATAACATGGAAGGGACGTGACATCCCTAAATTCCATGTTCTCTCTTTACCTCAACTTTCTCTCTCTTCTCTTACTTTCTCTCTCTAAGATTTCTCTTCTTTCTCTAGAAATCTTAGTTTCTCTCTCTAAAACCACTTTCTCTCTCTAGATCTCCTCTCTCTCTAAAATGACATGGACGAGAAGTGACATCCCTGATTCCATGTTCTTTCTCTACTTTCTCTCTCTACCTTTTATTTTCTCCTTCTAGAGTGAGATTTCTCTCTCTAGATTCTCTCACCACTTTCTCAGGCCGATCGCCTATTCACTTGGCCGACTCCTTTCGGCGAGTGAAAAGGTGAGCTTTTTAGGGCACATTATAGTACATTAGCCAATTCACATCTACCTTGTCGACCGGTAAGAGTCGATGTGGATTCCATGATTGAGCAGCATTCCATGAAATTTGGACGGTCCTCTTCTTGATCGGTAGCGCCCTTAGCTCCAAAGGTCATGGGATGCTTCTCTGTCAAAACCCTTCTCCACGATTGAAGCATTCATCGGAGTCTTGGATGGTCCTCTTCTTGATCGGTAGCGCCCTTAGCTCTGAGATTTCAATGGACGTTTCTTTCCCTTACCCCTTCTCTCGATTGAGCAGCATTCCATGAAATTTGGACGGTCCTCTTCTTGATCGGTAGCGCCCTTAGCTCCAAAGGTCATGGGATGCTTCTCTGTCAAAACCCTTCTCCACGATTGAAGCATTCATAGAAGTCTTGGACGATCCTCTTCTTGATCGGTAGCGACCTTAGCTCTGAGATTTCAATGGACGTTTCTTTCCCTTACCTCTTCATCTCTCATCCCTTTACATGCTTTCTTACATGCTTTCTTTATTTCTGTTATTTTGATTTATGTACGTACTCTTTGATGATTAATGAAGTTGTTTTTGATATCTTGGTGTTCTGAATCTCAAATGAATGTTGTTTTTAAATAGACTCGCCCTTCTCATCTCTTCCACCATTCTCATTTCTCTTTGTATATTATTTGTCAGTTTTAATTCCTTATTGCGTTGACTCACACCGAGTGCGGATCGACATCCGACACGTACTGCTATACAAGTTACATTTTGCAGATAATCGGATTTTACAAATATTGTTGAAGTTAGGGTTTCCGAATTGACGACGCGGAAAAAAACCTTTATATCAGTAGTCATAGAAGTTTTCAAAGTATTGAAAGCATTTTCAGCATCTGGAGACCATTTGAAAGCATCTTTTTTGAGGAGTGCTATCAAGGGTGCTGAAATAAGTCCATAATTACGAACAAATTTTCTGTAATAACCGGTCAATCCTAAAAATCCACGCAAGCTTTTGATTGAATTTGGAAGTGGCCATTCTAGCATGCTGTTGATTTTTTGAGGGTCTGCTGCTACACCTTCATTGGAGATTAAATGACCCAAGTATTCCACCGTAGTTTGCCCGAACGAGCATTTGCATCTTTTTAAATACAATTGATGCCGCCGAAGTTGCTTCAAGGTAGTGCAAATGTGTTGTAGATGAGTATCCCATGAAGAACTATAAATTAGTATGTCATCGAAAAATACAAGGATGAATTTTCGAAGAAATGGTCGAAAGATTTCGTCCATCAAACTCTGAAACGTTGAAGGCGCATTGGTGAGGCCAAAAGGCATTACCAAAAATTAGTAATGTCCATCATGAGTTCGAAAAGCAGTTTTGGGTATGTCTTCATCATGAACCCGGATTTGATGATATTCAGACTGTAAATCCAACTTGGTAAAGAATTTGGCCCCATGAAGTTCACCAAGGAGTTCATCAATTATCGGAATTGGAAATTTGTCTTTAATTGTGACTTTATTCAAGGCTTGGTAATCTATGCACATCCGCCAAGAGCCATCTTTTTTCCGCACAAGCAACACCGGGGATGAATATGGACTTACGTTGGAGCGTATAAGACCAGATTCCAACATTTCTTTTATTAGCCGCTCGATTTCAGATTTTTGAAAATGAGCATACCGGTAAGGTTGTATGCTAGTTGGTGAACTTCCTTGCTGCAATTGGATCTTATGGTCATGTGATCATCTAGGAGGCAATTGTTTTGGTTCCTCAAAAACGTCACCAAAATGATGTAATAGATTTTCTAATTCTGGGTCCTTAATCATATCAGAATGTTCACCATTGATGGAAGATAAATAGATCAACGTACCCGGTTCATCCTTATGAATAATTCGCTCCATGGAATGGTTACTAACAACTTTAAGGGACCCAACTTTGGAGCTAAAGAGCTGCTTGAATTTTTGTTCAACAAAGAATTCCATGGAAAGATTGCAAAAGTCCCATAAGATTGGTCCCAAGGTGCGCAACCAATGGGCCCCTAACACCATATCACAATCGCCAAGGGGAAGCACATACAAATCTGTGTTGAATTTGTACTCTTGTAATGTGACAGGTAGTTCCAAGCATTTCTCCTTGCAAGAAATCTTACCACCAACCATTAGCAACCATAACATCAAATCGATCCTCTGGTATGGTTCGACAGCCGATCCGTTTTGGAAGAGAAGAATCAATGAAGTTGTGCGTGTTTCCCGAATCAATGAGCACCGTGATTGGACATTTCTTAACGAATCCTTTTACCCGCATTGTTTGGGGTGATACAGAACCGGATAAAGCATGAACTGAAATTTCAGGTTGTTCTTCCTCATCTGTTGTTGGATCAAGTGCTTCATCTATTTCGGAATCAGGAGGATCATCTGCCCATTCTCCTTCAATTAAGAATAAAATTTTTTTCTTGCATTGGTGACCACGAAGAATTTTTCATCACAGTTAAAGAATAGGCCTTGTTTACGCCGTTCATTTGCTTCGTTAGGCGTAAGTTGACGAATCGGTGGAGTCATGGTTCAAAGTACACGATATCGTTTCGATATCGTTCATTGGCGATAACGAAACGTATCGGAAGTATCGTTCGGTATCGGACAAAACTTCGTGAAACCGAAACGAAATGAACGAAACCAATTCTAAAGGCTTCAAAATTTTTTGAAAAAATGCTAAAAAATTAGAAAAAAAATAAGAAACTTATAAATGCAAGAAAATTTTAAATAAATTATATTAAACAACTAATTTATGATCAAAATAATTGATTTACAGTGTTATCGGGTTGGACCGAATGTTTAATTTATGATCAAAATAACATAATTAAATAATCATAACATTTTGTTTAATTTGAGTGTCACCATGTCTACGATGCATTATCTACAAATCAAGGCCATTGGCTAAGCCATATAATCGCACACTTAAATAGTTGAACTAAGCAATCATCATTCAAAGTTGAAAAGCAAGTTTACAATCACACAAACACAATCCTAAGTCTCATGGCATACAATCTACTGCCTATATTGGTAATGGTATGGGTAGAATAAGCCATATTGCTTTGCAGATGAGTCATAGTCATTTGTACGAGTCTAACTCTGATTGGAACTGGACTCTCCCCCCTGATCATAAGAAAAAGGCTGGGGCTGATCGTAATATCCGTATGGTGGAGGTTGAGCATATCCATAAGGAGTCTGACTCTGATTGGAACTGGACTCTCCCTCCTAATCATAAGAAAAAGGCAGAGGATGATCGTCATATCCGTATGGTGGAGGCTAAGCATATCCATAAGGAGGTTGATCATATCCATGAGGAACGTGACTCGGATAATCTCCAAAACCTCGCCTGTGAGTATTCCAACTCGGTGATCATCAAATGACATCTGTTGCACCTGCTCACCCAAGTCGACATCTCCATGTCCATGTCGATATTGGGTATCTGGCTCATCATCACTCGGATATGTAGTTAACATCGCCAATCTCCTACGCCATTTTCTAATGCCGTGATTAGAGTCTTGCGTGGTAATGAAATCATCAGTAGGGTGTGTATCCCCAAGCCGACCCTCCTCCTGAGTCCCTCCATCACCACCTCTAGCACCCCCACTCCCACTAGCACTCTCACCAACACTCCCACCATAAGCAATACCAGCACCAGCACCAGCACTAGCACCATCATCACTCCCACCATCATCGGGATCATCTCCTCTATTAAGTAGTTCATCTAACCACGATAAATCTTCAGTGTCCAGTGTAGGCGTGTCCTTCTCGCGCATCCAAGGGTCTAAGACGTCATCCGCTTCAAAGATATAATCAAAATCAATGGGATTATAGTAATCATCATCTTCCCTCTTATCCATTAAATTACGAACTCGCAGCCTCATATTGTAGTGCACATACACTAGTTGCTCTAATCGCTTCATCGATAAATGATTACGAGCCCTCATATGGATAAGAGCAAATGTGCTCCAATTCCTCTCACAACCTGATGAGGAGCACGTTTGACTCAAAATCTTGACTGCAATTGATTTTAAATGTGGTGCAGATGACCCATAATTTGACCACCACTCGCCTACAAATTAAGAGTAAGTTGCATTAGTTTTTAGTAATAAGACGATACTATTGCACAATTGCATTGTGCACATACCAGGCATATCAGATTTGCGCTGATGCTTTGTAAGGGCTTCGCTAAATTTTCCTCTTGCCTCTGCAAATAATTTTATCTATATTCAAGTATATAAAAAAAATTAAAAGCATATTATCACCATATATCTTTTAACATTATACAAAACATGGATACATACTTCGTTTATTGCTTGCCCTTGTTTATCTATTAATGGCTCTAATCTCTTAATCACTTCATGTAGACCTTCTTTTATCTCTTCGTGATTTGAAATGTTGTTGTATTGGAAGGCAGGGTTAAAAAAGTATGCTATTTTCACATAAAATGTGAAGAATTAAAATATACACTATCAAGTAATAAAATAATAATTTAAGAACGTATAATCTACATAAGAAATAATTTACCTGCGGCATGCAGATGATGATGTAGCTGGCCTTCCCATCTCTTATCAATGATGTCCCAATACTTCTTGTAATGGCGACATCTGGCTTGTATTGCCAACTTTGCTCTATCCATTGCTTAGTATATAAAGCCTAAAGTTGGTTTTTTATCTTGATCTACCAACTTTAACACTTTGACAAGAGGCTCAAATGCTCTACATGTTTCTTCCACGCCCATAACTCTGATGTCAATATATAATTAGACATTGTATAGAGGCTCATACCTTGACTCGGAGGCTCAGACATTGAATGTCTCCTCTGTTCCTCAAATAAATGTGTTTGTCTGCTGCTACGTTGTGCTAGTATGAATTCTTGCTTCTCACGCCGAGACATATTTTCATCAGATTGAGTATCATCATCTGATTCTCTCCCACTGCCTCCTACATCTGGGTCGCTTAAACTTGCACATATCTCCTCATTCCTTCTCTTCTGAGCAGCCTTTGCCTTTTGTGCTGCTAACACGTACTTTTTCACTGCCTCGGCAATCGTTCTAGGTACCGAGGGACATGAAGTAACTTCACCGGGTTTTCCAGTCAAATGTTTCTTCATTCTTGTGACTCCACCGTGCATTTTTTTTGACAATATATGCATTTTACATGTCGTTTATTTGTTCCAATTGGTGTGCAATGATCCCAAGCGATATCTTGTGCCCCTATTTAACCATGTTAATTCAAAAACTTATTATTATACATTTTAAATTAATATTGTTTTTTCAAAACGACCTATCACATGTTACATTTAGATAGCACACAAAATAACAACATGCCACAACAATGTCAACAAATGCATAACATATTTATAGGAGCACGTATGCACGTATCATCAAACAGATGGCATTGATTCCTAATAAATCTTGGAGCAGGTAGCAATGTAGCATTGATTCCTAATTATGTACCAAAGTGCATGCTTGTATCGAATAATGTTTTAATGAATTTAATTCTAGCTAGTTGATCAAAATCAAGTAAAATAAATAATAGAGTGTTAAATCTAACGGCTAAAAATCACCATTCATACAAAAAAATCAGCTTGTTTAATGATTTTTAGCCGTTGGTTTTAGTACTCAAAAATTGGTTGCATTCAACGGCTATAAGAACGTATTAATAAGTGCTAAAAAGTGTTAAGATCTAATGGTCACAGCGGACAAATCTATTTAAGTCTGCAAACAGTGTCAAGGAGCATTCAAAGATGGATACACTCTTTGCATACAGTTGCACACTAGATGGACTCGGTCACAGCACTCAATACGAGCCATAAAGAGGAGTAAAACTTGTGTCACAAGATGTTGTGACGGAAGCCGGTCACAGCACTCAATAAGAGCCACGTGGAACACAATCAGAGGGTAATGACCGTATTGATGTTTGGCCAGTCCCTTGGTGGACGTACAAACCAAAAATCAGCCTGATTCGTGATTTACAACCTTTAGATTTTGCATCCAAATAGTGCTCAAATTCCTACCGTGAAAATTAGCCCATGAAAATAACTTCAATCGAATCGGTTAGAAATCACTGATCGGGCTGATTGTTTGTGTGCCAGTCTACCGAGGGACTGGCCAAACATCCATACGGTCATCGTCCTCTAATAAAGAGGAGTAAAACTTGTGTCACAAGATGTTGTGACGGAAGCCGGTCACAGCACTCAGTAAGAGCCACGTGGAACACGAACAGAGGGTAATGACCGTATTGATGTTTGGCCAGTCTCTTGGTGGACGTACAAACCAAAACTCAGCCTGATTCGTGATTTACAACCTTTATATTTTGCATCCAAATAATGCTCAAATTCCTACCGTTAAAATTATCCCATGAAAATAACTTCAATCGTATCAGCTAGAAATGACTAATCGGACTGATTGTTTGTGTGCCAGTCTATCGAGGGACTGGGCAAACATCCATACGGTCATCGTCCTCTGATCATGTGCCACGTGGCTCGTATTGAGTGCTGTGACTGGCTTCCGTCAAAATATCTTTTGACACAAGTTTTACTCCATAAAGAGTACTTAGACGTGGCATTGTGGGGACAAATCTAGCATGCAACTATTTACAGACTCAAAAGTATGTAAACATTGTTAATACGGTTGGATGTCCCTTGAAAATTGTGCTAATTCAATGTTTTTTTAAAAAATATTTTTTAAATTAAAAACATGTTTTTCAAGGAGCATTTAATGGTGGATAAAATGTTTGCATACTCTTAAGTATGTAAATAGTTGCATACTAGATGTGTCCGGCATTGTGGAAGGGGACTTCAAAAGAGAAACTTTGATGACAGGCCATATCATGAAGGCCAATGACAGGGCATAATATAAGCCACATGGCACACTCTTAGAGGACTCCGGCCATATGGATGTTTGTCCAATCCCTAGGTGGAACTACAAACCAAAAATCAGCCCTATTAGTGATCTCTAGACGTTGGATTGGAGTTATCTTCATGAGTTGATTTTAACCGTGGAAATTTTAGCAATATTGACCATTATTTGATGTACAAAGATTCAAAGGTTTAAAATCACTAATCAAGCTGTTTTTTGGTTTGTAGGCCCACCTAGGGATTGGAAAAGCATCCATATGGTCAGAGTCGTCTAAGAGTGCCACATGACACATATTATACTCTGTCATAAAAGTTTTACTCAAATTTTGAAGTTTCCTGGAGACATGAAATTTGGGCTCATACAAAAAATCAGTATGTTTTATCTCGAGGGCCTTCAAATTTTGAAGTTTCTCCCTCCCAAAAATGCCATTTGGAGCTTAGTTTATGGCCTACTGACCTTACGGATGTTTGAACCACCTGTTGGTGGACCTACATACCAAAGATCAGCTTGATCGGTGATTTATAATAGTTATATTTTAGCTCTCAAAAAAATCTTAAAATCAACGGTAAAAAACCACGTTATTAGAATGCTAATTCCAACTAATTGAAGGCTTTTTAGCCGTTGGATTCAAATGAATTTTTTGTACTAAAACAAACAGCTAAACATCCATGTGGCTAGTGAGCCCAAATGGCAGCGGTGAGTGGCAAATATAGACTCACTCGGTGAGTGGCAAATATAGACTCACTCACCCATCTTAGGTACATAATGGTACATCATAACCCTTCCCACAACCTTTCTCTTAGGGTTTTAAGTCAAAATGGGAAAACAAAAAGAGGCCGCCTCTCTCACTCTTTAACACGACGAAAAAAAAAAAAAAAAAACCACTCACCGGTGAGTCAAGGCGGCGCAGTGAGGCGAGATGGCGCGAGGCATCTTGGAGGCACAAGCCGCACAACAGGGGTACCCTCTCCTCTCTCTCTCTTTGTCGGTCTTTCTCTCTCTCATCCTCCCCCTATGGCCCTATTTATGCTCTTTTTCTTTGATTTGGGTGAATTATTGCCCGTGAATTATTGGTTTTCTGCAGACAACCATGCTGAAAAGCACTGAGATGGGATCGTTTATTCCCATTTCATACCGTTACGTTTCGGCCGATACTTTCGGTACGGACGAAACTACGCCCGAAACCAACGATAAGTACCAAAACCATGTGATTCGTGATACGTAATAGTATTTTGCCCCGTCTTTGACCGAAACCGATACGTTTCGGGCGATACGTATCGGTTTCGTCCGATACTTTGAACCACAGTAGTAGTTTGATTGGTACGCACCAATCGATTTGTAGCTGATTTAGTATGTTGATGTTTGGCCAAGATCCTTTCTTCTTGTAAACGAGCTATCCTTATAGTTGAAGATAGGGTGTTTGGTTTGAACATTTGAACATCAAAACGAAGATCATCCTTCAAACCGCGGACAAAACAACTCACAAGAAAAGGCTCGGATAATCCCATAGTCCTATTAGCGAGTTTCTTGAAAGTATTTTGATAATCTCTAAGAGTTCTAGTTTGGCGTAATTTAGAAAGAGCACCTGCTGGATCCTCGAATTCGGTTGGACCGAATCAAGTATGAAGTTCTTCCTTGAAAGCCGCCCAAGAAGCAAATTGCGATTCACGCTCAAACCATTGCAAAGCTTCATCTTCGAGATGAAAAGAGGCAATAATAATTTTTTGATCATTTGGAGTGTGGTGATAAGTGAAGAATTGTTCAGCCCGATACACCCAACTCGCTAGATCTTCGCCCCTGAATTTTGGAAACTCGAGTCGAACTATTCTCGAATTGATGACGTTTCCGGTACCCCCGTTCCTTGAAGCATTGTTGGATTCTTTGGATGACTGGGGATCATTGGATTTAGTTAGTACCGCCTCTTTAATCTGCATGATGCCTTCTGCGAGTTGGTCATATTTGTTGTCGATTACTGAGATTTTTTGTAGCAATTCTGCGAGAACACGCTCGTGATGCTCATGGCCTTCCTCCAATCTTTTGAATTTCTGCTCCATTTGAACCCTTGTAGTAACGACCATAAACTAGCCGAGGAACGTATGGCTCTGATACTAAAATGTTGTGTCCTATTTTCTGTTTTTCCAATTGTGAACAAAAACAAACTTAAAACAAGCAAAAGAAGACTTTGATTGATAATGTCCACTTTGAGGGGAACAACCTCTTAACAAACAATATTAATTTCACCCCCTTCACCTATTCGTTGGTAGAATTTATAGTGCTAAATTCTATAACTTCTACAACTACTTACTTAATGACATCTAGACATGTAAGCAACAATTAAGGACAGCTGTCTACCTTAACCCACTCCCTATAACTACCCCAATTATAACAAGACAAGTAGCATAACTTAAAGAACTACCCTAACTAACAATTGACATAAGGACAACAATGAAAACTACCCAAACTTCCCCACGTTTAGTGAAGATAGGTAGGCCTTAGTGCATGGGCCAGATCCATGTATAGAAGTGGGCCTACATCACATCAGTATCTGTAAAAGGACGAGGAAAACTTTGCCCTTGATCACTTAGGAGCGAAGTTGCTGTTAATTGGCTCTCCACTCAACATGTACCCCCAACAATCCTCACTTTGTAAAATTAAATTGGAAACAAACGTTAGATTTCAAATTTTGAAATTTGAAAAATTGGTTTGTTGTATGTCGAGTGAAAAGCCGCAAAGTTTCTTGTAAAAGAACCAAATGAAAAGTATATATAGATTAATTATCAAAAAAAGTATATATAGACCCTTTTGCTATTTGTTGGAGCATTTGGAAGGAAAGAAATAAGTGCATCATCTAGTTAGTATCGGTCAATTGATTTGGTTGTTGATAGAACCAAAGCTTCACTTTCCCATTGGGTTTCAATTCCTAAGGGAATTTAAGGAATTTGGCTACTAGGTTTGTTTCATAGTTGGGATCTCATAGTTGATAGTTCCTTTGGGAGATAACTTGTACACGTGAGGCTTGTATAATTGCTTTATACTCCTGTCACTAGTGAGTCCTTACACTTTGCTGAAGAGCTTTGTACAGTTCTGTACATCGGGGTTCTCTAGAACTCAACAATATAATTATCATTTTTACCTATCAAAAGTATATATGGCCCAAAAAAGAAAGAAAAGACTTATGATAGATGTTGGGTTAGGTGTTTTGTATTCTGCAGGAAGTACTATTTTGCAAGGATTATACTGTTAATCAAACCACAGCTCCTGTACTGTTCGTACAGGTCCGTACAATACGTGTTTGGATATAACTCATATTGGGGTACGTTGGGTATTTCTTTGTACCGGAGATTTATATATTCTCTAAAGGGGCGTTGGCGTTAGCACTTGTACATTGAGAGAGAGAGAGAGAGAGAGAGAGAGAAGAAACTATTGTAACCCTAGTCACAAAAATCTCCGTATTTTCGAATTCATGAATCAATCGCTGATTAATTGGCAAAATCGGTAAAATCTCCGATTAATCAAAAAACTCGGCAATTAATTATTGATTTTGCCGAATTTGGCCAATTAATTTACTGAGACCTATTTTCCCCCTTTTGATTTCGATTTTACCGTTTTTTGGAATTATGAATGATATATCATGCTTATGAGTTATGAGGAAGGAGATAGTAATGCATTGTTCGTGTTTACAAATATGGGCAAGGGGAATTTTGAAATCAACGCGACATGTGGTGTTATTTGCTGTTGTAATGGCTTCAAGAAATTTTGTAGGGATGAGCCCTTCGCGGATACAATTTATATCGACACCACTGTCGATGAGGGTGATAAATTCCTGGGAGAAATGTTTAATTTTGAGGAAGATTTTTGTATACCATTTTTGGGATAAATATTAACAGAGGCGGCAACGAAGTCATCGAGGGCTTCATCGGTAGGAGTAGTGTGAGGAAGTTGTAATTGGTTAACTGTTATTTTTAATTGGTAGACTTGTTTTAGTCTGTTGATTTCATGCTGAAGATTTGCAATGGAAGGTTCGCGTTGGGGGGAGTGTTTTGTTTGGTTTAGGCGTTCGTAAACATCTTTCATTGAAAATGGAGAAGGAATTTGATGTAAAGAAGTGGAAGGTTGTGGAGTTGGTGGAGAAGAAGCAAAAGCTTGGTTCATTATTAATTGACGTAAGTATTGGTTTTTTATTGTTACATCAGGGATTTTGTCAATCATATCTAGAATAAGTTCTTCATTAGCAGTGAGGACATTGACTGAAAGAGTTTATTTGTTAGCGTCGTTTTTATATTCTTCATTGGTGAGACAATTGTTACAACGATTTTTTGGTTCAGGGGAAGAATGTGATGGTCATTTGTGAATTTGTAGTTGTCGTCAGAATCAGGTTTGTCAATTTGTTGAACCTTTTTTATAGGTGTTTTAGAAAAACATTTGTTGGCAAAATGATCAGTTTTTCCTCATTTATAGCATTTACCTGATGTTTTCTGGGAAGAGGGGATATTTTTATGTGAATCTTGTCTGTAATAATTTGGTTGGGGGAGATTGGAGGGAGCACGGGTTCGATTGGCTACACTTGAAGCATATTACAAGCTTTGATTAATAACTTTGATGAAATTACAAGATTTGAAAGAAATATAAAGGAAACATGATATTTACAAGAGAAGATGAAGAGAATTGAGAAGAGATAGTTCTTTCAAAACTAAAACTTGAAATATTACATTCCTTCGATCTCTATTTATAGTCTTGTAGATTTCAAATCTTTGAAGTCTGGAAGGTCGGAGAAGGTTGTCGAAGGTGGTAGAATCATTTGACGTAGCGTAGAAGTCGGTGGATGCTTTCGGTACTTTCAGTTGATGCTTTTGACGTGGATGATACTATTCAGGCACTATTTGTCGGTAGACACTATTCGGTACTGTAGAGAATAGTGACTTTTACTGTAGTATAGTGACTTTTACAGTAGCACTTTTGACTTTTGTGAAATTTGTCGGGTGGAGTCATCTTTCGGTGGAACGGCTTCTGATACAGCTTTGATATTTTAATATGCACCTTTGATACGGTGGCTTGCTACATTGGATACTTTGGATATGGCGGCATTAGCATAGCTTGGAAATAGCTTTGACTTTAGCGATTAAAAGTGACTTTGAATTCCTACGTATTGTAACAGGGTCGGATGGTTCTTGAATGGAGCCGATTGAGGTTGCTGTCTTCATTAATGGTGATGACAGTCTCCTTTTTGAAAGTGAGACACTTCTGGAATACATATGTTCTATAGGGGACACATCTACCATATTCTTTGTTGTAGGAGAGCTTTATTAGACCAAGTTCTTGCTTAAAAAATTTTTGGACGATTGACTTATTGTTGAAGTTATTCTTTTGATAGGTGTGTTGCTGGAGAGGTTGTTGGAGGGATCCATGACCTTTTTAGAAAAAGTCGTGAGCAACTGGATCTGCTGTTTCAGGATATATAGAACAAATGCCTTCCAGAAGTGTCTCATTTTAAAAAAGGAGACTTTTATCACCATTAATGAAGACAGCAACCTCAATCGGCTCCCTTCAAAAATCGTTCGACCCTGCTACAATACACAGGAATTCAAAGTTACTTTTAATCGCTAAAGTCAAAGCCATTTCCAAGCTATACTAATGCCACCATATCCAAAGTATCCAATGTAGCAAGCCGTTGTATCAAAGCTGCATATTAAAATATTAAAGCCGTATCAGAAGCCGTTCCACCAAAAGATGACTCCGCCCGACAAATTTCACAAAAGTCAAAAATGCTACAGTAAAAGTCACTATACTACAGTAAAAGTCACTATTCTCTACAGTACCGAATAGTGTCTACCGACAAATAGTGCCCGAATAGTATCATCCACGTCAAAAGCATCAACCGAAAGCATCTACCGACTTCTACGCCACGTCAAATGATTCTACCACTTTTGACAACCTTCTCCGACCTTCCGGACTTCAAAGATTTGAAATCCGCAAGGCTATAAATAGAGATCGAAGGAATGTAATATTTCAAGTTTTAGTTTTGGAAGAACTATCTCTTCTCAATTCTCTTCATCTTCTCTTGTAAATATCCTATTTTCTTTATATTTCTTTCAAATCTTGTAATTTCATCAAAGTGATCGATCGAAGCTTGTAATCTGCTTCAAGTGTAGCCGATCCTGCTCTCTTTTGGTATCAGAGCCACTATTGCTTGTAAGCTCCTTATGATCTCTCTTTCAATTCTAAAAGCTATATGATATTATTTGTCGAGTAAATTCGATTTGAAGTTATTTGCTAATATTTGATGTTTATGTCTGTTTTGCTTTTTTAATCAAAGATTTCCTTTCCAAATTTTTGTTTCAACTCTAGTTTTAGACTTAGGTCCGAGGCCCCCTTGTCGCATTTGTTTTCTTCCGTTTTAAGAATTTTAAGGGATTTTAAAACAGTAAATTGTTGACAGGCCACTAATTCTAAAATACAGTGTTAAAATGGAAAAATTAAAAAGGCTTTTGAAGAAAAGAAAAGACAAATCAGTTTCTTCATCATCAAATATCTCTCATTTACCTTTAGACAATCTCTCTTAAAAAATTGAAACTGTGTCAATCAAAAATTGTTCAGAAACTTCTTATGATAATATAGAACAATCTATACAAAATTGGAATATACCTTCCGTTCCTGAAAATAAAATTTACCTCAAAGAATCTTTTGAAACAATCTCAAATTATATAATCAAAATAGTAGAAGTTACTCAAAATATCCAAGGTAATTGTTCCGATATTTGTATTGTTCATAGATCAACTATTGAGCAATACAAATCTCAATACAAATATGTCCACTTTGGTCTTATTTAAGTCACTGTGAAACCTCTCAAACGACTAGGCCTTAATACCTCATGTCTTGTCTATATCCGTGACAAAAGACATGCAGAGTTTGATGCTTCCATTTACGGTGGTGTCAATGCCAGTCTTGCAAATGGCCCAATCTTCTTTAATTATTTTCTAAACATTTCCGTTGGGCTAACAAACATTACGGCCAGTGATGCTCCGTAGGAGTGTAGGAACAGTGTCATTTTCCTTGGCATAATCCCATTTGATGGTCCAAGGGAAACCTTGGGAGGCAAAAAAAATCATTGTATAGTAGCAAGGGTGATTGATATGGGGATTAATCCTATTAGTCAAAGAGGGGTTTTGGTAGGATGGAGGAGAGGGCACCAAAAAGGACCCACCAATTTATAAATAACCAATTCGGGATTTGTTTGAAATTAAAATCTCAGCCGAATTGAATAAACTAAGAATGAGAATTTTTTGAGTTTTGAATAAGGAGGACATTTTCCCAAACAATCATATAGTCCCAGTAATTGTAGGGAAAATTTTCCCCAGAAGGATTGGAAACAAATTTGTTGTCTGACCAGTCACATTTCCATTTTTCAGTGGTGAGGATATGAAGAGTTTTTAATTTAGAGAAGCCTATTTCGTTGTCTTTTTGAGTGTGGGTAAATGAAAGTAGAGTTTTTCCGCGTCGTTGGTTACGGAAACCCTAGAATCAACAAGATTTGTAATTTTTATCCGATTATCCTGCAAAATTGACAGATTTGTATAGGGATTCGTGTCGGATGTCGATCCGCACTCGGGATAAGTTAGCGCGATTCAAACACATGAAATGACGGATTCTTTTGCTTAGAACGGCGGTGGGATGAGAAGGGTGGTATGGATGATTTTAAAATATTCTTGTTGGAAATTTAGGATTATCATTGACTATAATGCACTAATTGAGAAGAATTAAACAAAAACATCAAAACATATTAATCAAACTATATTTATTAAGTAATCAAAGAGTGTTTACACATTGCACCAACAAAAACAAACACTAGCCTAGAAAGCATTAAAAGAAAGAGAAGATGCTAGAGAGAGAAACTAGAAGAAAAATTTAGAGAGATGAAATGAGATTTAGAGAAAGAAAGAAAGAAAAAGGTTAGAGAGAGAAAGTAAAGCTAGAAAGAGAATAGAGAAGGTTAGAGAGAAGAAGAAGAAAGTCCTCACCTTTGTAACTTACCAGAATGGTGGCTGAATAGGTATCGTTTGTGGCATGGAGAAAAGGAAAGGTAAGTAGAAGGGGTTCTTACCATGGATGAAGGTGATGGTCGGCGTTAATGGTGGGATTTGTAGTCCGTTCGGAAGACTAGCAAGAGGAGTAGGTCCACGGCGTTCAGATCTGCAGGTGGCCAGTGGAGATGGAGGATGCAATGGCTGGCGGTGATGTAAGGTGGAGGAGAACTGGTCGTTCCTTGCTGGTTTGGCAGCAAGAACGGTGAGGGAGCCTGTGATGCCGGCTGGTGATGTTTGCTGTGGCAATGGTGGTGGAAGAGTTGCTGGTAGCAACGTGATGGGAGGCTGCTGCGATGAGGTACCCCTTACTCCTCCTTCTCTTCTTCTTCTACTTTTTCTTCTCTTTTGTTTTCCCTTGTTTTTTTTTTTTTTTGGTTGCTGTTTTCTTGAATGAGATAGCGGTGGCTGTTGGAAGAACAGCTACCGAATCTGTTCAAGGAGGGTATGGCGATATGGAGTTGCTGGAGTGGAGCAGCAGCAGTGGTGCTGCACTAAGGAACAACACAGAAGAAGAAGAAGAGGGTGGTGGAGCCGTTGAGAGGGGTGCAAGACGGTGGAAGAGCACCGTTTATGACGATGGTGAAGCTGGCTTATAAGGTATGGAGTCCAGGTAGGTGCGGCAATGGAGTCTAAGGCAGGATGAGAGAAGAGATGGTAGAGCAGGTGGGGGTGGGGACGCTGCCGGCCGGAGTTGCAGGCTGCAACTCCGGTAGAAAACGGTAATAAGAATATGACGAAAACGAAAATAAAATAAAAAAAATGAGAAGAAGAAGAAGAAGAAGAAGAAGAAGAAGAAGAAGAAGAAGAAGAAGAAGAAGAAGAAGAAGAAGAAGAAGGAGGAGGAGGACGAGAAGAACCAGATGGCCGGAGTTGCTGCCTGCAACTCCGGCGAAGATGGAGGAGGAATAAGAAGAAGAAGATGGAAGAAGAGGAGAAAGAAGGAGAAGAAGAGGCAAAAATGTGGTGGTGTTTTTTGGGGAGAGAAAAGAGAAGAAAGGAGGGGGATTAGGGTTCCAAAGAACCCTTCTCCTTCCCCTTTTAAAGCTCCCTAGCTTCCATTAATGGAAATTAAGGAATTTTTGAAATAAAAAAAAATATATATATATATATATATATATATATATATATATATTTTTAAGTAAAACACTACTTTTCTTTGGGGAATGTCCCCATTTAGTGGACCCCCCATTTTTTAAAATTTAATTAAAATTATTTTAAAATTCACGGGGTCCACTAACTGGTCGGACAGCGGGTCGATGATGATGGGCCCGGCTACTGGCCCACATGGAATGATGATGTCCATCGTCTCACAAGATGATGTGACAGACAATCTGATGGCGATCGGATGGATGGTGACTTGATTGGGACCCAGATTGGTAGATCGACGGATCTAGAGAGATCCAACGGTCCGATTGAAGATCCAACGGTCCGATGGAAGATCCAACGGTCAGAAAACTAAGGGAGATGAGATAGAGCCAATGGGCAGGAGTTCTGGGGTTAGATCAGTAGATTCGAGGATCGAGAGATGAAGAGAGAGAGAGAGAATAAGGAGAGATGAGAGAGAAAGTATCAGAAAATGGAGATAAAAGTATTGGCAGAGGGTCTGGAACCCTGGTCTTCACTGTGACCATCCTCACGCTTCTCCAGTAGAGTAGACTATCATTCCTTGCTGACTCATGTGGCTTTAAACGCTTTGGTCCGTCTTTTGGTCATTGGCTTTCCTACTCTCTTTGTTCTTTGGGCTGGCTTTTTTGGTCCTCTTATTCAGCCCATATTTGGCCCATATCTTCTAGTCATAGCATGTGGGCTCTTTAAGCTTTGATAATGGGCTTTCCTGATCGATGTGGGCTCGCAAGTCTCGAGAATTGTCACATCGGGGTTTCCTGCGACAGAAGAAGCGCGTAATGAGACTCTATCAGAATGACTTCATGTCTAGACTTCCGAAAATGTGTTTAATGCATGCAAATATACCATTTCGTCCAGAAAAGTGTATTTTATGCAACAAAAGAGACTCTTACGTAGAAAAGTAGATACATAGAGCATTTTAACATAGGAGAATGCAATAACGCTAAAAGGATAATTGCTTAAAATAAGCACTTTTGAACGAATATCAATAAAGATAGTACTATGGGTTTGATGAAGGATAGCTTTATAAAATTTGGAAGAGAGATTTGGGTGTTTTGGGACGAAATGGAGATTTTTGGGAAATATTTTGGCCACAATTTGGGCAGGGGAATTTGGGGTAAAAAGGGACAGATCGGGACGACAGAGAATGTGATCGCCTCGAGGGGAATATTGGGATTTGGAGTTGGTTGATGGTGATGGAGCCTTTGGAGGAAATTGGGTGGCGGGAGCTTTGCCTTTGGAGGATTGGGATTGAGAGAAGGCACCCCTCATTTTTGACCGTTTTGTAGGAATTCTCTGGTTAAAAAATTAGGTAAAGAATTCAAAGAACTTTTAATATAGGTAATATCAAAATCGAAAATTGAAAGTAAGGCTTGCCAGCGTGCAAATAGTTGTTTAGAAGCTAGATTTTTGACATCTTTTTGAAGAATTTCTTTGGCAGATTGACAATCGACGCGAATGAGTTGCTGATGAGTTAAGGGCTGTTTTTGGTGATGATATTCTTCTCAACATGGATATCAACCTTACAAAAAAATCAGCTCATTCCAACATTTCTAGTATTATAAAAAGTAGATTGCAAGTTGAAAATTTTTAGACTGTCCAATTTCACCATTAAATTTAAATCCATATTTGATAGGATTAGAAGTTTTAGAAATTGTTTATTTTTAGTGGGGATGATCTCTATGGTGAGGAGATCATACTCACCACAAATCAGTCATTGAATCATCTGCATGTGGGCCCCACGTCCATTAGTAATCTATTAGTAAGAATAGCATGAGTCATTATATCCCAACCCTATATATATTTTGCCGATTTTTACCGAATTTTCCCGACTTAACCCCTTGCCGATTTATTGCCGAATCTCGACTTTGTGACTATGATTGTAACCTTAATTCTTTAGAGATAGTAGAAAGCTCTTCTCACCCGTGGATGTAGGCACACTTCCAATTCGCATAAATTTGTTGTGTTTGTGTGATTGAGCTTTTGACTCTCTTTATTTTAAGGTAATTCGTGAAAGGCTGATTTTCAACAATAGATATAACTTATGGTTTTTCTTTTGTCTTTAATTGGTGAAAAATCTAACATTGAGAAACAGACTATTCCTAAAGTAAGCGGATTGGTCCGAAGTAGAACAAATGACATTTTGGACATGGAAATTGAGTAACATACAGACAACGAATACGTGCGCTTATTTCCAAACTTGGCTTTTGAACTCGTAACTAAGAAGGCTTGAGCAAAGTGGACAAGCCCAAGCAAGAGCAATGAGTGACAGCCTAAAGTTTGTAGGAGATTGGAACTTTGGAAGCATCCTTACTTCAGGTAAATGAAGTGGGAGCCCAAGTGTGATATCAACATTGGATTGGAAGCAGGAAAGTACCTGTTTCAAAATGTTAAGACTCGAGAACAGAGAGCACCTCAAAAGTATGTGTATGAAACATATCATAATTATAATTCTGTCACAGACAGACTACTTTTACAGCAATATTCAAGGTTCCAGAAACATCAAACAATGAGATAGGGAAATTGGTAAACATGGATTTGTGTAAAACTGTAAAAATCTCACGAATAGTGCAAGATATGCTAAAAATGGTTCTTGAACAATTGCAACTTGCACAATACTTGAAACTAAACCAGGGTATTAGCAAGATGAACAGTTTAGGTCAGTCTTAACAAGAGTATCTTGAATTGACCAATGATGTGGTGGAGACAACCCCAAACTTATGGTTGTTCTCAAGCTTTTGAGTAATTGGAGTTTGTGGCACTCAAGCACATCCTTTAACTGATTTGTGTTTCTCAAAGCGAAGGTTGAGGACTCTACCATTTGGATTTGAACGTTACCTAGCACATTGTCAATGCTTCCAACATGTCTAAAAAGTGCATCAGGGAAAACGAAGAAATTCATAGTGTCGAGCATTGTCCTTGCTTGTTGGTAGTTATGAGCAAAAACCACTTCTCCTTTTTGAAACTACCAGTGCAGGAGATCTATGTGATGTATAGACTATTAAACATAGCAAAATGTATAATACTCAAGGTAAAGGCCAAAGAAGTCACTTGTAAATCAAGACAAATCCACACTGCAATGACATGTATAATCTATGTTTTCTAGTACACTAAGAACAAAAACTTGCTGATGGATGTGAAAATATCTTGAAATAAGTAAATAGTTGGTTTATCTGATGTAATCAAAGCCTTGAAGGACATGGGATCTAGTTTAAATACTTGTTTCATTTTTTACTTTGAGCTTGAAAAATTTCTCAAACACATAGAGGCTTTTAGTGAAGTCATGAGTCGGTTCATCATCTGACAAATCCTTTTCTGTGGCTTTTTTGGTTTGATAACAGATTTCACTCTCCGAACCCATTGATTGGTTGAGGTGAGGACTTAAACCCTTGGGTATGTTAAATTCTACTATTGTTTTTACAAATTTTATACAGTTGATATATATATATATATATATATATATTGGTCAGGATCGGGAGACAACAATTTTCACAACATTTTCTACAACAAAAAATTGGGATGAGCCAATTTATAAATTATAAGTTTTGGAATTGGATGATTTTTGGTGAGGATGGTCTCTATGGCAAGGAGATTATCCTCACAAAAGTTCAAATCATTCTGACATTCATAGACTGATTTAGAAGTTGAAGAATTATGGACCATCTATTTTTACTGTTAACTTGTAGACTACATTTGATGGGGTCAGAAATTTCAGAATGGGCTGATTTTTTGTAGGAGTGATCTATATGGTGAGGAGATCATCGTCACCAAAAATCAGATATTGATTCATCTTCCATGTGGGTACACGCCAAAATTGTTGTGAAAATTGTTGTCTCCCGATCCTGACCCTATATTATATATATTATATATATGGGGCTCTGTTATTGAATGGTTATTATTTACATATATTATAAAGTAATATGTATTGTATATATTATACATATTCCAACTTTAGAAAAAGAAGAAAACGATGCATCAAACCATTGAACTCAAACTCATTATCTCTAAATGATTGGATAAATTAAAATAGAGCGCATTTGACAATACAACTTAATTAGCGTGTTTGACAACACGAAGAAAAAAAGAGATGGCAACGCCATTGGAATTGTATGTAACACAAAAGCATCACAAAGAAAATTTCAACAACTCCAGAACTTCCATTATGTAAACATTGTAATCTCCTAATGGAAACAAACACCCACATTTTCTACTGATCTTTCCATTAGTTGTCTAAAATCCATGAGCAGCTGGTTTGATAAAGTTTTAGTAATTTGGTTGAAATGCAGGATAACACTATTCCAAACTCAATTTACTATGCAAGGAAGTTGTTAAGGAAATTTGATTTGGAATATGAGAGGATAGGCACTTGCGTGAATGATGCATTTAATACAGGAAAAATCATGAAACCAAAGAGTTGTCCAAAGTGTGGATCTTCTCGATGGAAAGTGGATCCTTGTACAAAGCGAGTATGAACTGGGGTCCACCAAAAGTCTCAAGGTATTTCCCTATATTACCCAGGTTTAGGTGGATGTATATGTTAGTTGATACAACAAAACAATTGGGATGGCATTCTTTTAATCGTAGCAGTGATGGCAACCTGCGTCACCCATTGGATACTCTGCATGCAAAGCTATTGACTTTAAGTGGCCCTCCTTCTCTGAGGATGAACACAACCTATGACTGGCACTTGTTGCAGATGGGTTCAACCCATATCGCAATCTCAGTTTGAAATATAGTTGTTGGCCATATATATTTGACTTATAATTTACCACCTTGGTTGTGCATGCAAGAAAAATATTTGATGTTAACTTTATTAATCCCCGGTCCTAAGCAGCCAAGCAATGACATAGACGTTTATTTGTAACCCCTTATTGACGACTTGCTACTTATGTGGATAATTGGTGTGGAAACTTATGTTGCATATAAAAAGTCACAATCATATTAAAGGCTATTTTAATTTGGACTATTAATGATTGGCCTACATATGTAAACCTTGCCGAATTTCAACAAAAGGAAAAGTAGCATTACTAAGTGCGGAGTTTGTACATGTGCAGAATGGCTAAAGCATAGTAAAAAGTTTTCTTATATGTGACAGAAAGTTTCTTAGAGACAATCATCCCATCCGACTCAAGAAAAGTTGGTTTAATGGCAAACAAGAGCATGGAAGAAAACCAACTCCTTTGAACGATATACGAATTTGGAATGAAGTTAAAAATATTGACACAGATTCGGAAAAATCTACACAAAAAAGAAACAAAAATCAAGTGTGCAAATGTGGAAGAAGATGTCCATTTTCTTTGAATTGCCATACTGGAAGCATCTTCTGCTACTTCATAATTTAGAAGTTATGCATATAGAGAAGAACATTTGTGAAAGTTTGGTTGGAACACTGTTGAACTTGAAAGGGAAATCAAAGGATGGGATTAAGTCGTATATATGAGGATTTGAAAGATTTAGGAATTAGACAAGACTTACACATCCTAAAAGTAATGGCAATAAGACAGTCCTTACTGCGACACACACTCGAAGATAGAGAAACAAACTTTTTGTCATGGGTTATTTTCATTGAAGTTATCAGATGGGATTTGCTTAAATATCTCAAACTACATATTAATAAGATCACACAATATGTGGTCTGAAGTCTCACATTTGTCACTTCTTAATGCAACAATTGCTATCCATAACTTTGCGAGATCTTCTCCCAAAAGAACCGAGGCATGCAATTTTTAGACTCTGTTTATTTTATAATGAGCTATGTCAAAGAGTTATAGATCAAGGAAAAATGGAGAGTTTAGAGGACGAGGTGTCATAGACAATGTGCATGTTAGAGAGATTTTTATGCCATAATTATTTGACACTATGTTGCACTCGACAATTCACCTCGTGCTAGAGGCATGCCTTGGAGGACTTGTACAATTTCATTAGATGTATCTTTTGAAAGGTATACCAAATTGATTTTATTTTCATCCCCATTGCTATAATGTTGATTTCTTTAAACGACACCATGAAATTCAAATTCTTCTCACTTGTAGATTCATGATGATATTGAAAGGATTTGTTACGAATCGTGCAAGGGTTGAGGGATGTATAGCTGAATTCTACTTGGTAGAAGAGTTTGTTATGTTTTGTGTAGAGCATATAAAGCAAGATGAATATATTAATGCCCAAGAAAGTAGCAATGATGACTATATTGATGAATCTATCGATGAATCTATCATCCATGAAGGTATACCATTGTCAAAGGGAATACCTCACACTTTTTGAAGAGATGCTTCAAACAGCCCATCTTTGCATTTTGTTCAATGTCGAGGAAGTTCAACCGTTCCTCGAGTTGCAACTTGATATCTTGCAATATTTAAAATTATACATAGTATTTTTGTTGTTGAAATATTTAATACTTATTACCTTTAACTAGAAAACACTAGAGGGAGCTTGTTCTCCAAGAACCTTGCTTAGGGAAAATGAGCACCATCTAAGAGCAAGACATATAAACAAGTTCAATGAGTGGATAAAACATGAGGTGAGGAAAAGGTTCATGATTATCTCTATTTTTTATTTTGTTCTTTTTCTTCATGAGGTGCTTGTTCTCACATATTGTCACATCCCTTTAGATAGAAAATGAGATGACACATAAGTATGTATCCACTACGTTGGAATGGTTGCCACTCGGTCCAAGAAAAAAAGCTATGAGCTATTCATGTTATTTGATAAATAGCCATCACTTCCGAACAAAGGATGTGGAAAAAGGAACTCATAACTCAGGAGTTTCATTGTCAGCTAGTACCTTATGTAGAGTGAGTGCTAAGAACATTAGACAAATTGAGCGAACCGTGACTTAGTATGGTGTAAAAATAATTTTGCTCGACTATCATACATTCCAATATCCAATATTCAACTGCTATTGGGCAAACATAAGAAATGGCATCATTGAAGGGAGATTCACACTAGTCAATCGTCGTCAAGGAATATCCCAATAACGAGATTCCATTATTGTTGCATCCCAAGCTCAACAATTGTTTAATTTTTGAGAATCGATGACTTTAATTGGAATGTGGTTTTGAGAGTACCTACACGTGAGCTTCATGATTTGGATTGCACTAATGATGAACCTGGCAATACGTCCACACCATTAGGTACTGCAAACCTTGAGCTTATTGTTGAATTAGAAAGCAATGAAGGAAATGAAGAGTAGGAGTGTAAGGATATTGAGGGAGCATGGGTACAAAACAATTAAAAGGAAGAGTGTGTATATATATATTTTCTTAAAACATTGAAAAATGGTATGTTAATTTCTCATTTTTTTAAAAATTCTAGAGTAGTTTTTTTTATTTATTTTCTCAAAATTATTCAAATTTCTATTAACATGATATATGATTTCAATACAGGTTTATTTGATCTACACTCATAAAAACAATGCCAAAGAAAAAAAGGATGACTGCTCCGGTAAGAGATTTCAAATACTATTATTATTTTTAGCTACGAGGATAGCACTCTCATCTGACATTGGTAAACATGTGTAGGCTCAAAAAAATATTGTCACAAGGTGTAGGAAATTGCGAGAAAAATTAGATACGCATGTTACTAAAGATGTACAGAACACTATAGGTTTGTATATAAATTTTTATATTTCTTAATGTGTATAAATGTTTTTGTTTAGTGCATTTGAAATGATGATGATTGTTTTTGTCATAGCACAAGCTACTAGACGCGTTGTTAGAAATCAAAATAAGGAAATGGGCACTGCAGTAAATATTAATGCAAGCCTACTAGAAATAATGCAAGAGTCACACAATTGCCTTGGAGGAGAAGGTACATCACAAGACTCAAATCAGCATGGACAATCCTCTCATTGCAGGGGACCAACAAAATGCAACATTGTTGCAACACCAAGTAATGAAAGGGTTCATGTTGAATTCAATGAAAGAGGACAGCCTATAAGATTAAATTATGTTGCTTATAGCACACATTTGGGTATTATATCTAGAGAGGTTGCTCCAATAACCATTTTGGATTGGCATAAAGTGCCCCTGGACCTAAAGGAGATGATGTGGACTATGGTGAAGGTAAATTTCTTCTTCGTTTGTCGTAACAATGAGTAAAGTATAATGTCAGATGAATGATAACTAACATTTTCTTATGACAGCAAAAATTTATAGTACCAGAATGAGTTAAAAAGTATACACTTATGTTGATTGGAAAGAATTGGCGTGACTACAAAGTACGATTGAGAAGGCGTTTCTGTGATATTCATGAGAATGATGAAGATAAAATTGCAAATCGTCCAACAAATGTAAAACTCAGTGATTGGAAAACATTTGTCGCAAACACTTCAAAACCCGATTACATGGTATTGATTCTCTAGTGTTCTCTTTTGCACCATTTCACATGGTTTTAAAGAATTAATAGATTATCATTTTATTTTGTGCAGGAAAAGAGGAAAAGATTAAAGAAAAGTAGAAAGGAATACAACTTACCTCACACATGTAGTCGTAAAGGCTATGCTCGATTGGAGGATGAGATGGTAGCTATTTTTTATGTTACTATTGCATAATGATTTACATCAATAAAAATTTATAATTAGTGTTATGTCTAACTCATCATTATTCAGAAACAGAGCAGCGATGATCCCACCTCAATTACAAGGGCTGAAGTATGGACAGAGGCTCATACAAAAAAGAGTGGAGAACCAATAAATGAATTTGCTAAAGCAAAAATAGTATGTAACTTTTACATAGAAGAATTTCAACCCAAAATTACAAAATACATTATTAAAAATGTTGACATGACCGAGCTCGTGATTTTTTTAGGAAGAGATAAATAAAACAAGCTCTTCTATTCCATGTGGTAGAGATGATGTGCTCTCACAAGTTTTTGGTCCCGAGCCCCTGTGGACGTGTGAGGGGGGTGGGATTTGGTATAGCAACGTCCACTTTATTTGGTGTTCAACAAAGTTCTGCGAAAGTGAATCAATTAGAGGACGAAGTGAAAGCATTAGAGATAAAGTGTCATCCATGGAGAAAATGTTTGACAAATTTATGGAATCACAGGTATATTAAATCAATTTGGTAAGTTTACATACATTATCTTAATATATCTTCATTTTTTTGCCAATTCGCATCTTCCACTAGCAAAACCATTCAGTTGGCCAACCTTGTCCTTAAATTCCACATGAATATCAAAGTACCTGAACAGCAAATCAACAAATTATTAGATTAGGTATTTTTTACATGAAAACTATCACTTTAAATGCAAAACTACAACACATTTTTTGGTATTTTCCAGCAAGGAGAGGTTATTTCAGAAAAACTTGTAAAATGCAAATTGATTAGACTCGTTCCAGAGGATGTTGTGGCACATGGTTTTTGGTGCACTGATGATCCTTCAGCTGTTGTGGATCATGTTCCTTTAGGACCTGATATGTCAAAGGTATTGATTGAAATTGTTGTGCAAGGAGACGTACTACTTGTTAGGAGGAATGATGAGCTGCAGACAATAGAGGATGCCGTGGGATCATTTGTAGCTTGGCCAACAAGTTTTATAATCAAGGAGTGATTTAGAGTTCTTGATACCTTTTTTGTTTATCTTTCTTAAATTAAATCTTTTTGTTATTTTATTTTACAGTGTAATATGAAACCGAGATTTTATTTTACAGTGTTCTTATCCACCCCTTATGTTGCATAGCTTCTATTGAAAAGAACAGGAAAGATTCAGTCTCTAATTTAGTTGGTTTATGTCTATGTGCTTACTTTTGACTATTTATGTGGTTTTATGATAGACTGGTTTTTTTCCACTGCAAAAAAGAATCCATAGAGCTTGCCTGGTGTGTCTCCTGCTATTTCCAAAACGGGGTACATACTATTTGTTTGTTATGGTAGAACTGAAAAAACGAATAATAGAAAATGTTTCTCTAGGGAAAGCAGAAACCAGGTGACCGTGAAATTGTACACTGCAGCGGAGCTACATTCAGCCACAAACAGCTTTAGCCAGAGAACCTCCTCTCCCTTGGTTCTGTTTAAAAAGTGGAGTTACCTTATAACCAAATATAATTTGTGAATATATTGTCTGTATTGTTTCAAGTAATAACAATATCACACTGATTTACAAGGCTGTTGGGTTTTTCCCAAATTTTGGTTGTGAAGAGTATTAGTACAGTTGCACTATCTATCCTGAAGAGGAATGATTTCTTGATGTAGTTTGGAATGTGACCTGTCTAAGGCACCTGGACATTGTAACCCCAGAACATTGTAACCCTTCATGGATAGATAGTATGGAGCATGGACAACATCTTGTTATCTACGAGTATGTCAGAAATTGGTCACTAGACACTGCTTTGCCTAACAATGACTACAAACATCTGCTCTGGGGTGTTCACATCAGAATTGCCCTTGGTATAGCCTAGGCATTTAGGTAAGTCTTCCTTATGAACTTGCATAACTGTTTCTCTCAGGTGAAGCTGGTTAAGTAGTTTTGCCTCTTAAATATTCCAGTTTTGATGGTTTCCCTTTTTTTGTGATGCTTTCGAATGGCATTTGAGCTAAAGAAAGAAAGGGAAGTTTTGAGATTTATTGCCTTTTTCAAATATCAGCAAACGGGTACTCTTCGATATGGATTTTTTAGTAAAGGATCCAAACAAAAATCTCATCTGAACTTATTTGCTCAAGGTTGGGTCTTTCTCAAGGGTATTTTAATTATTTATCACCAGGGGATCATTCTGAGTCCGAATTGAAGAACCATGCCCTTTGAAAAAAGATATTAGTGAGTTGGAATTGAAGAACTGGCAATCATGATTTTATGAAGACTAATCAAAGAAATCAGATTGGGATGAAACTAATTTCATTTTTAAGTCAAACCTCTGATATTGGGTTGAATGGACTCTTAAGAGGTACTCTAAAGGCTTGGGTTGGTAGAAATAGGTTCCTAATGGTATGGTGATTGAGAGGGTTGGTCGTATCACAGTCCAGATCAACTGATAAAGCCAATTCAATCCATCAGTATGCAAAAGTAGGGTGTCTACAAAACCTATATTGTTTTTTTTTAATAGCAAACTTATACTGTTAAGATGGGCTATGGTGCATAAAAATAGTACCCTCTTTGGCTGTGTTTGGCATTGCTGAAAATAAGTTAAAAAGTTGTTATTTGGCTTATATTTTCAGTTTTTGCCGTTTGAAATTGTCGAAACAGCAGTTTTTGCGGGTTAAGGAGAAGCAAGTTTTCAACTGCTTATAGCTTATTGCTATTTGAGTACCGCAGTTTTTAAATTTAAGTTTGAAACTTTATAAATGCCAAAATTTCCCTTCTAGCCTTTTATAACTTTCTTAAATGACAAAACAATCCCTTAGCCTAAAACAACTTTTCTAAATGTCAAATGCATCATAAATTAACTTTTCTATATGACAAAACTACCTTTGCTAGTCTTTAATACCTTTTCTAAATGACAAAATCGTCCTACAAGACCCGAGCCCATTGCTTTTACCCACCACTTACGCAATAAACTATAAGTCTGGGCTACTGCAATCCCAAACGCAGCCTTTGTCACATGTAGTGCATGTTTGTGGATATTTGATTTGTTATTCCCACTAGTTGCATTCATGGGTTTAATTCAAAAGGACCAACGGAATATAGAAGAATTAAAACCTAAGCTTTCTTGGAAGTTTTGTTCTAAAGGTGATCTATGACTTAATATTATTCTTAAGAGGAATACTTTTATTGGGACCTCAGCACATCTAATTTCTACCCAAATGCACCTGTGTTGCACAGGTGATTGGATGGATCCACCATGTCCATGTTGGAAAAAAGAACAATAAATAACAAAGATGCAAACACACAACACAGAGTTTTACATTGTTCCCTCAAGATCGAGGTACGTCCACGGACTCATACAAATTCTACTGTGCTTTGAAGCAAAAAGAAACAGTCACAATACAACGAAGAATCGTCTCTGATCAACTGAGGTATATATAACCCCAAGACGAAATTAGGGTTTTCATATCTCTATGTAAAAGTACAAAAATGCCCTTAAGGGAAAAAGACTTCCTTGAAAAAATAATTCAGGGGCACCCTGCCCACCTGCAACCCCCATCTAACTCAGTGCAAAACTGGGCCACGGTGTCTTGCCTTCATGTACAATACTCTAGCACCATCAGGCTGTAAATAGGTGGACTCTCAAACATAAGATTGTCATTCACAATGTTTACCCTTTACAAGCTTCAATGAACATTAGAGTGGTTCCAATTTCTTGTTGTCATGGACATGTTATCTAGATTAAAGGAAAATAGATGAAAAAAGACAGGTCTCATATTGAAAAAAGAACAATCTATTGAATAGGCAAACTTGTTTTGATCCACAAGGAATAGAAACTTGGAATGTGATTTTGCTAGATGGTCAAAATTCATTTTTGAGACTCATGCATTTCAATATGAATGTTAAAATTTATTCAACCCATCATCTAAATGTTGTGATTTTCCCCACTAAAGAGATCCCTTAGGTGGGAATCGTCAAATAGTGGCTCCCAACCCCTATATGTGTGTTGCGTGTGCACAACTGAAAGGGAGGATATCTTATTTCTTTCTCCTGTCATGACTCAAGTATCATCTTTATGATGTATTATAACTTGTTTGTGGAGCATCCATATTAGCATGTAGGCCTTTCGCTTGACTTCTATAAAGGTAGTATTCTGATTCCCTACTTCACTAAGCTTTTACTAATCCTTTCTGCATCTCGATAGTTTTCCTCGTTCTCGTGCCCTGATTTTTTCAGCTGTCATGGGTGGCTCTGTATGGTGAACATACAAATACACACACACACACACTCTCTCTCTCTCTCTCAAGCTAGACTACAATGTGTGATTTATAAAGTTTTAAATATAAATATTATAATTGTGGAAGCCAATGGATTTTGAACTCAAGACCTCATGGGATTTAAATATCTAGAGAGCTATGAGTCTAATGGATTTTGAATCCAAGACCATTTGGTGTTTTTAAAATTTTCAAATCCTTTGCTTTTTAGAACCAAAATTTTATAAGATTGAATTAAAAATTTTGGAGGAAAATCTTTGGTGCATTTTGTTTCTTCTCTTCAAATCTTTAATCCCACATTGTTCGTGGTTTGTGCTCCATGGTCCTTGATCTTTGGACTTTGGATTTTGGACTTGGACTTGGACTTAGTGTTGGCCTTGGACTTGTACCTGGGCTTAAAGCCCAAGTGCTTAATTTTTATCATTGGTTTTTTTTTCTCACAAATGACTGTTTTTTATACTCATCTAAAATGTTTATTTTTCAAAACTGTCCCATATAACTTTATGGCATTTAATTTGTTACCGTTTGGCCTCTTTATTAAGGCTCAAATGGCTCTCTTCCAAAGAGGAAGAGAGGATGATCAACACAGACTTACAAATCGAAGTCACAGAAACTATCTCCTCTTCCTCCATCTGATATTTTACTTATAATTATGGTAAGTCTCTACGTACAGATATCGAACTGTAGAAACTTTACTGTTTAAAACAAGGATTTGTAAATTGTATGGGCAAATTTTGGTTGATAGGGGTAAATCTGACCAAACATTTCAAAGTCCGACTTGAATGACCAACTAACTTTTGTAAGAATGAACTCAGAAGTCAGTTGCTCAAGTCGGGAATGAATTCGTTAGCTTCAAGAGAAAGAGAACTTTCGCAAAGTTCAAATTTTCGTCCACTTGAACAATAAAGGGAATCTCTATTAAGGTGGCTCTCCCCTCTAAACCAAAACTCTGTGTTAGTTCATAAAGTCCGCGAAGGATTAATTTGTAAAGTTGGAGTAAGCCGATCTGAGTTAACATACTTGAATCTAAGTTGTTAAATAACAAAAAATGTTGTTTGCATTGATCCCGAGGTGACTCGTGTACGATCTAGATGCATGCTATTTTTAAGCACACCATTCCCCTTTTGTTGAGAATAAGCTTCTTGGGAGGTTGCTTCTCGATAAATGGAAATATAGATTGAATTCATTAATTGTCGACCCACATTTCAATTTGAGCTAGGTTCATTTTTTGAATCGGCAGAAAACATGTGCATGTTGTTTCGAGCACTCGGAGGCAACGCGATGATTAGACTTCGATAATTAATCTTGAGAAATCTCGTCGATCCATCCAGGGACACGTGTTGCAATCCAAGGACGGGTACCAGTACATTATAAATAAGAGACGAACCCCTTCATTCCATATTTTTACGAACTTGGATTCCCTCGAGCTTGCCGACTTGCTTTCCCAGACTAGTAAGCCCCAAAGGTTTTCTTGACTTTTCTTTTCATTGTCTTTACTTTTAAGTTGGTATTTTTTTGCTTTTGGTCCTTAGAACGATGCGTGGATCTAGTATGCAAACAATTGCATACTTTTGGAGTATGCAAATTATATGGCCAGAAAGCGACACATAACAACTAAACCCCTGGTTAACCCTGGTAATTAAGGAGATAGGTTGAGGGTGTGGTTGTTCCGCGGCGCCTTCTGGCCACATTTGCATAATCTAATTCGAATATGCAACCATTTGCATGCTAGATTTTTCCCATATTGATTATTCATCAACTTGTGATTAGTGATTCAGATTAGGTGTCCTTTAGGCGTCATGCAATGCTGAATGTGCCACGTGTATACTCTTCGAGGACACTGACCGTACTGATGTTTTGCATGCCCACCCTTTGGTGGACTTATAGACCAAAAATCGGCCCGATTGGTGATTTCTAGCTGTTGGATTTGAGTCTTTTCATGGGTTGATATTTTTTGCTATAGGATTTTGGTATTATTTGAGATCCTAGTTAGCAATTCGGAATGTAGCAAAAATACAGTATGGAAAATTTTCGAGTAAAATTTGGGTTTGTGATTAAAAACGCTTTCAAAAAGTCGGCAAATATAATTTTAAAACTAAAATAAAACAAAAACAGAAAATATTGACAGCTTTTTGTCTTATAAAATGATTTTTCATGTTCAAAACTGAATAATCCGGAAATATTTCAGAAAAAATCGTGAATAATTCGATTGTGTTAAAAAATGAATGAATTTTTCAATTGTGTTCATTTTTTAAATAATTCGTATGGCTCTCGAATAAATCACCAATCAGGCTGCTTTTTGGTACGTATGGTCCCCAAAGGGTGGGCAAAACCAAGGTTTAAAAAACGGCCGTTATAATGAAAATAACAGCTGTTATAACGGATTTGGACCTACTCCGTTGCGTTATGTACTGTTAAAACCCAAAAAAAAATAACGGCCGTTATAACAAAAATAATGGCCGTTATAACGAAAATAACGACAGTTATATTCTGGAAAAATATGTGAAAAACAGTCATTTTTTCGGTTATTTTCCGATTTTGAAAATTTGAAATTCAGCGCCCTTTTTTCCGTTTTTTCGTTATTTTCCGTTATAACGAAAATAACAACCGTTATAGTCTGGAAAAATATGTGAAAAAAATGGTCATTTTTTCCGTTATTTTCCATTTTTGAAAATTTAAAATTCAGGGCCCTTTTTTCCCTTTTTTTCGTTATTTTCCATTTTTCTCATTTTTCCATTTTGCCCCTGAGCGCTTTTTTTTTTTCTGTTACAACGCCTGCTATAACTGCGAAAAACGGTAACGCCCCCAGACCATTATACCGATATAATGGTCCCTTTTAAACCTTGGGCAAAACATCTGTACGGTCAGTGGTCTCCAAGAGTGTGACACGTGGAGAATGCCACATTGATTAGACTAATGGGATTATCCGAAATGGTGCAAATTTTGAGTTGTTGTCAATGGAAGGCAAAAAATATTTGAATAATTTGGATGGATAACCATGGGCCACATGCATGGCATCCGCATAGGAGATCCTAGTAAGCCTAGGATATCCTACTAGCCGTTATTTACATTTTTGGATGGACATATAATGGGGTTTGTGCATTACCGTTAGCTGTGTTTGGTAAACTTAATTTCAGTACTTAATTTAAATTAATTTACGGTGGTGCTGAAAGCTTAAAGTATTAAATTTTCAGTGATTTTAAATATATATCCGTACATTTTGTACGTTTTTTAATAGAGAAAGCTTTGAATATAAGAACATATTGGATATTTTTGTAAGAATCTTAGAATCTTTTTAAAAGATGTCGCATTAAAAACAACTTAAAAAAAGTGGGAGTGGGATAACGTAAAACAAACTATATTTTAAGTGAAACTGAAAATTAAGCACTTAATTTTTGGAGATAAACAAACGGTGCTTAAGACTGAAAGTCATCATTGTCATGTTTAATTGCTGAAATTATGTTTACCAAACAGTCCCTAAAGTTTTTATGAGTTAAAAGTCACAAATACTTCCTACACCTGACTTTTACATTTTGAAATTTTAAGTGTTCTAGAAATTAAATAGCACTGTTTGAAAACTCGAAAATTCGACTCGAAAGTCTGTTGAGTTGACTTAACTTGAAGACTCGAACTCGATGCCAAACAACTCAGTTCAAAAAATATATTAGTATTATATATCTATATATAAGGACAATATTTTATAACTTCGTAAGCTTTGGAAGAACTAAATTTTCTTATATTTTAGATTTTTTTCTTTTTTTTATAGTTACCATCACGGGCCCTTCCACGGATGAAGTCAGGTGAAACCCGGTCAAGCTGGTAAAGGGGATTTCTACTCCTGGCACACTGCTCAAAGGAGGAAACCTGCCTGTGTGGGTTTGACCCCACGACCTCTGGAAAGAGGTGGATATACACCAACCATTTGAGTTGCCATGTTGGGTGTTTATTTTTTAGAGTTGTACATCCAAAGTATTTATAAAACTCAATCGAGTCGAGTTGACTCAGCAAAATTTCAATAAACTTGTCGAGTCAACTCACGGCTCCACTGAGTTTTATATAGATCGAGTTTCTGTCGAGTCAACTTGAAATTCAGCCGCCAAGTTTTGAGTTGATGGGACAAGATCTAAAACGCTGAAATGTGGTATTGTGACTGTTATATGTGGAGTGGACAAGTAAAAGTGACCGAAAATGAATTTTTACCGTTAGAATGGCCGTTATTTTTTCGTTATGACAGCTGTGTTTTATCCATCCTCCAATTGGTCAAATATTGACCTACAAGATCTCATTGATGGGACTAATCAGAGAATGTGTGAAACAGGTACGTCAAAAGTTTGATTTCAATTTTCAATTTCTCTCGATATGATATACTGAATATGAAAAGAAGAATACACCGACAGGTCCACAACCATGGTTAACGCCATAACCACTTCACAGAATGTTAGAAACTGCATGGCGTAATTAGAGTAAAACTTCGCTGTCCGTCACAGTGACCGTCCACATATGAGCCACGTGGCAGACTTTTAGAGGACGATTACCGCATGGATGCTTGGCCAATACCTAGATGGGCCTACAAAACCAAAACACAAAAATACATTCACGAGAGTACTATCATCGACTACATCGAGAGTCCTCTACATCTAAATTTTTTTCCGTAGTTTTTGATTATCAAGAGTAGTTTTTATATAAAGATTTTCAATAATATAAAGAATTTAATTTTTAATTAATATCATATATTAGATATAAAAAAGGCCATATATAGAGTTGGGCAAATTTTGAATACCCGTCCATTTCTCCCGTTATCCCCTACTTAAACATAAAATAAAATGACATCTATATCCCTTGTGTTTTCTCTTATCTTTCCCCACCTAAAAATATAGAATACCAACTTTTCCCCTTTTATTTCTTTGATTAAGTTGCCTTCTCCTCAACAGTTACCATCATTGTTAGGAACCACAGATAAAGCTAAGGAAGATCCGAAGCAATATTTGAAAAACTTGGATTGTGTTCGAGACTTCGCTGGAAATATTGTTGTGATTGATTTGTAAACCCAACCTTACCATGTACATGTTAACTTGGATAAATTAAGAAGGAGGGTAATGATACTTTTATGAATAATTCAAGAATTTCTAGTAGTCTCGCCAGAATGATGCATTGGGGGTTTGTTTCTAATGCAGTCTTGGTCATGGTCTTTGAATTGATTATTTGGACTTCAGACTTAATAGTTGGAACAGTGAAGCATTGTTTAGACTTAGTAGTCCGAATAACGACGTGTACCTGTGGAACGAGAGGTGCCTCCACTCTCCAACTTGTTGAAGCTTTTCTCCACCAGTGCCTATTGTGGAGAACAAGTTTTCTCTACCGAAGCTCTACTCCACCATGTCGAAGCTATTCTCAAGAACCCCAACAATGAAACTCCTGTTTTGGGAAATTTCTTTTCTAAGAAAGGGGGTATTTTGATATTTCAATGGAGTGGGGGGGTCAATTAGAGAATATCAAAAATGGATGGGGGGAGATAAGAAATTGGGGGATAATAAGACAATTCCACGGGATATCCAAAATTTGCCATAGAGTTTTCGCCTTAGGCCTAACTTTGTACCGAGACGCCCCGGAGAAGACCGGCTGGCATCCGGTTTCCTTTGGTACACGTTTCACCACTTTATTGTGTACTCGTAAACTTTTTGTGTCCAAATTGTTTCACGGTTGGATACTACATATCCTAAAACAAACGGTTAATAACCGAAGAGACGTTTACCCTTTACACAAACAAAACAAAAACCGAAGAGGACTTAACCATGGTTAAATTTGGCAGAGGAAAGTCTCCGCTAAATTGAAGGAAGGAAAGAACGGGAAGGTCCATATTTTTGGTCTGGGTCTTAAAATAGCGGCTCGTGAAAGAGTTATCGGACGAAGCAAAGCTGGCCTTCAGTTTCTTTCTTTCTGCTAAGTGCTAACCTTCCCGACGTTAGCGATAGAAAATTTTCGGTTTTATCTGTAATTTTTTTTCGGATCTGAAGTGAGTTTTCTGGGATATAAGAGATAAGAAAAAATAAGGGACTGTTTGGGATTCGAAAATCCCTTTTTTTATGGCAAGAATTTGACGACGACGCCATGAGGAAGAAGCTCGACACCCGTTTTCCGGCCGTACGTTCTCTCTTTAACGCTCTCACTATTTTCTTGTTAGGCTCTGTGATGGACCGACTGCACTTTGGTTTTGTTTGCTTTGTGTTATGTACTTTCTTGGTGATGATACAATGGTGTTTGATTAGTTTTTAGTCTATTCTCTGATGATTCAGGTGATGGGTATTTTTCGTTTTAGGGTTTTGATATCATTTAGTGATCTTGGTTTTTATTTGTTTAGGTTTTTGAACTGGTTTCCTTTGTGTGGTTCTGATTAGGGTTTTGGGTTCTGGTGTTTGTTTGATAAAGGGTTTTGGGAATTTTAATTGCTTTATTACTTAGTGATATATTTTGGTTTATTTGGTTGAAATCCTTATTTGGTGTAGGTATGAACTGAAGTATATGTTAAAACTTAAATCTTCTTTTCTGCACTTTTTTGTTTATAACTGTTAATAATAGTCTAGTAGAGTATTGAAAGAAAAAGAGAGAAAAAGTTATGTAGTTTGGATGATGTATTTTGTAGTATGCCATGGCAGTACCATCTGGTGCCATAACATGAGCGCGCACAAGTTCCCAATGCTGACTTATCCAACCTTGTGACAGTTTCAGTTGCCACGTCGCATTGCATGTCCTGCTAAGGGGTAGCTAACATAATGCCCACTACTAATGGCTCACTTGAGCAAATATCTATAATTGACAGTCGAATATTGCTACTCCCTCCTGGGGGTTCTTAGAGGGATCATAGTTTTGGTGGCCAAGCGAATTAAGGAAATCAGTGAGTCAGTGACCCCTTAGGTGCCTCCTTGATAGGGTGAGTTAAGTGAGAATCTATGAGTGGCATGGATGTGCGCACTTAGCCAACAGTCCATGCCAAACTCGGTGATGCGCTCGAGCATGCTTGTAGCCCCTAAGGCACCCTAGGACTCTCCTACAAGGTGAGAGCGGCACTAGGCTCTGACAATGCCTCCATTGTTGAGAGAGGTTGGAGCTTGTACTGCATCAGACATGATTGGCACATGATGTCCACAAAAACACTTTTCAATATAGTAGAACCCTTTCAAACTTGGATAAAACATGGGACACGTGGCTTAAGATCCCGTGCTCTTGCACTAAAAGCTCAGCTCCTCATTTCCCTAATTTGGCTCTATATCCTCCTTCCCCTTCAATAAAGGGGGCAAACAAGCATCGCACTTCCGACATATCCTCTTCCTTAGCTTTCTGACGTAAGAAATGTTGATCATATGGCCATGATCATGGTTTAGGTCCTTGTTTGAGGTCATTCTTCATTTTGACCACATCATCCAGAAGTGTTGCACATGGTACAAGTCTTAAAATTAACCTTATTTGCTGTATTCTACCCGGATACATGTGGTAGTGTCAGTGCCAAATAGGGCACACACCCTAGATGTGCTCCATTTGTCAACAACACACATTATTTGAATTCATTGGCCTGAATATGAGCCTCATAGATGTTGATCCAGACCCAAAGACAACCCAGACGAGACCCAGCTCGGCCAACTGAGCCCAATCATCCAATGACATTACAATATCGTGTCCTACCATCCGATCAGACCGATTATGGTACAGCTGCTTAATACTAAAGCAGACCGTAGGAATTTATCTTACCTAGTAGTTAAGGTAATTAGTTAGGGGATAAGCACATCCCTATGATTTGGGAGGTATGGAATGAAAATAGGGGGCCATATTCTATAGTAAAGAGGTGGGAAGGAGATGTTTAAAAGGGGAAGATAAGTTTGTAAGAGAGGGAGTTCTAAGTTCTAACATTCTATACCAAATTGAAAGAAGATAGTGAGTCGTCCATCTTGAGCCGTGGGCATAGTCGTTGGATTCCGGCAGTGGACCACGTAAAATTGCTGGTGTCATTTATCTTTTCTCTTCTCTCTCTAAATCCGATTTCATGTTTGGGTGTGGCACACAAATCTGGAAGCGTCGACGGCGTGCCTCGGATTATTGTGCTCATGGTTAGTACTAGAAATTTTGGGGCGTTTGATCTAATATGTCCGTTTAGGTTGAATTTACAATGGTTTGAGTCAATGATCTAGCTTAGTGTGGCTTTTACTTGATGGGTGGCTGTTGAAAAATGACCTCTTGAAGGGGTTATCTGTCTTATTTTTGCTTGTTAATGAGTTGAATTTGTTCTCTTTGATGATTTTTTGCCTAGTTGCAAAAGGAGTGATAAGGGAGCTCTTGGCTTATTCTAAAATGTTTGTGGAATGAACTTCAGAGTCCTATCTCAGTACAATTTTTATTGGGAGCTTGTTGAATCTGAGTATTCAAAAAGAAAATATGTATCCTTAAGCACAATATCTCTACACTTCCTCTTTTTTGGTGCAATCGTCCATGGTATGTGTTATTGCTTGGGTATTGGTTTCTGTTTAGACATCATATCCTTGTTTTCATTGATAATATATCCCTGAAAAGTTAGAACTCGACTTGAAATCGGCTAACTAAGGGAGATGAAAACTTGGGTACAAAATTGGGACTTTCATGGTAGGTAAATGCTTCTCATTGTTTGGAAAAACTTTAGTGCATTCATACTTCACATTTACAACTTAGGCAAGACTTTTTTCTTATGATCAGCATATGGCAGTGTGTATAGAGCATTGATGTTTCATATGAACCTTGCAGTCCGAGCTTGCACATGGAACTTCCTTAAGGGAATGGCTGTTCACATTTTTCTTGATTTCAAATGTGGTTTGGGTTAAAGCCCTTTTCTTTCTACTTTCTGACCCATGGTCGATCCTTACTCTATCATCCTATGTATGCGAGTTACCAAATGAATCAGTAAGTTTATATTCAAGGATATGCCAAGAAAATTCAGGTGGGAGATTCCATTGTTACACCTCACTTTCATAGGCACTTCGGAAACGCATCTACTCCATTTTCATCTCCATTTTAAGCCTTGTCCCAATTAATGTTTTAAAAGGCGTTTGAGGCTTACGCCTTAAGGCTCGCCTTGGAGCAAGTTCCTCAAAATGCTTTGGGGCTTATTAGGAAAGTATAAAAGTTTGTGAGGCATACACCTACTCCATTTAGACTTTATGAAAGGTTTACATTTCACGCCTTTTACACCGTTTTTAATGCTTTGTGTTAAAGGCGTGAGTCTCACATGCACATGCTGGCGGAGAATACCGCTTTTTACATTTATTTAAAAGTCGTGGGTGTGAGACTTATGCTCCTCGCCTTGAGGCTTACACGGTTACACCTCATGCTTTACCCATCGTAGCGCCTCGTCCCATGCCTCCACATTCAAGAAGATTGATCCCAATTATATTGGTTGGCAACCTCCCTTAAATTCTATCTAGAGCCTTGTCTTTCGTTAATGCAAATGTCTTCAAATCTTCTCTCACTAATTCAATCAGCTTCTTGTTGGCCTTCTCCTTGCCCTTTTAGGGCCATCAACTTTCGTTCTGGTCTTTGTTGCACATGACCAAACCATATCAGTCAAGTCTTTTGTCTTTTAAAAAGTGCGAGATGTATATGATGTGGTTTCCCTTCGTGAGGCGAGGCATAAGCCTGAATTTTTTTTAAAAACAAAATGCTCTAAAAATCCCCATAAAAAACATAATATTTAAAAAAAAAATGAAAACCATAGAAATGAAAAGCAAACAAAAAATAAATTTGATAGCTCTTCTTTTTTAATGATTTACCTCAGTGGGTGATAGTTTCAAGCCTAATAAGATAATCAAACTCATAAACTAGGTCTCAATGCATAAAACAAAGATAATGAGGAAACTAGGTCTCAATTCATCAAACTAGGTCTCAAGAAAAAAGTTTACAACCAAATACCAATCCAATCAGGATCAACTAGGAAGCAAGTAGTGACCTCAAGAAAACAAATTTATAGTTCCAACTATACAGCCACAACAATACTCAATAGTCAATACTCAATACTTAAGTTTTATACTTCCATACAACTATAATCTGAAAACTAGAGAGAAAAATTATCTAAATTCCAAGATTAACAATTCTTTAACTCATCTTCATCTCCATCGTCCTCATTGCTTGTAGCATCATCCACAAAATCAATATGGTATCTAATTCCCCTATTGTCTTCTCGATCTGTCTCTATATCGTCACATTCTTTTTCTTCATCCACTAAGTGCATTGGCGCCATACCCTTTTCTAGTTAAGAAAAATGAAAACAATAGTTATGATTTATGAAAAGGAATTGAATAAACAATAAAACCTTTATTTAATTGAATTATTAAAAATTTCAACCAGATTGTCATTTACCTCCTTTTTAGGCCATATAAAAGCTTACATCCTCCAACTTCGAGTAGTTGAAGTGGTTCTTACTTTTCTGAACTCAAACATCTCAGCAGCATTGTCATCGAGCTCATTGATGTCATTATGTCATGATGAAGGCTCTTTTGTATCTCCCTCATCTTTAGAGTTATTTTCAACAATCAATTCATTATCTGATTCAACCATGTCCACAAATAATTGGACTTCCTCGGCAGTCCTCGCCCTTAGCTTTAGTTGCCTATCCTTCAACCTTTTGTTGTACATGACATATACTAAAGCATTCAGTTTACCTTGTTTCAATCGATTCCTCTTTTTAGTACGTACCTATTAAAGAATAAAAACATACATCATACATAAGTAATAATTTATGTATAAATATTGCGATTTAAACATTTAATTCACTTGAAGATCTAGGGACTAAATTACCTAATTAAAGGCATTCCAATTTCACTCACATCCCGAGGAGCTGCAAGTAGGACACTAACACTAACACTAACACTGTGAACTTGTTCAATGAAGAAGCGCCATCTCCAAAAGCATGCCATCAATGAGCTATATAATTCCACAAGTCAAATAGAAATACAAAATATTTTCTAAATCATAACTCACAACTCACAAGAATCACAAGTAAAATTTAAATTTACCAGGAGTATGCTTCTTTCTCATAGCAATAGCTTGTTGGAGCAAAAAAAAAAACCTTTCTGCCTTAAAATTCATGCATCTGTAGATCAGCATTCGCCCTCTTTTTTGGATCTCCAAATAGCTTGTCCGTGTAGCTGTACAAACCCAACTTGATCATGGAGTGTGTCGAAAAGTCAGGCTTGGTAATGATATTGAGGTTTGAGAAAATATGACGTAGCATACTAGCATGAAGTGCAATGCATCTGAAACTCCTATGGACTGGTGCCTGATGGATTTAGTTAGGACTTAGGAGACGTTTGGTCAACAGGTGGCAAAAGGAATGGGTTCTATGGAGAATTCCCCCCTTTGCTTTATGCTGGGGACTTTTGGAACAAAGAAATAGAAGGGTTTTCCAATAGAAGCGAAAAGAATTTGGTGCTACATTTGTTATCAATTTCAAAATGATAAGCTGGGTTGTTCTTTTGAAGGAGTTCTAAGCCTGTCATACAGTCGATGTGTAAATCAGTTGGCAAGCAACTGTTGATGGTAAAACCTCTAATTACAAGGTGACTCGTTAATGGAAGAAACTGGTGGAAGGTCAATTAAAGTTTAATTTTGATGATTGTGCTCTTGGCTACTGCAGTTCGACTGGTGTGGAGACTATTAATTAATTTTTTAGAGACAAAACAAATGTGACTTTAAATATCTACCACATGCATTGGGGTTGAAAGATTTGAATGAGGTTGAGACGAGGATGTTTATAGAAAGCTTAATGATGTTTCTAGAATTGTTCTGTTGGGCTTCTAGTTATAAGAACATATTAGAGTAATGTTCTCACTTGGGCTTTGGCTGGGTCGGAAGGGCCAAGGTGAGTAGTGACATGCAAATACTAGGGGTGCAACTTGGGTGGGTTGTGTTGTGTTGGGGATCAACCCAAGTCCAACCTGAGGTTTAGACAACTCAACCAAGCCCAACCCAACCTGAGATCGGGCTCAATGTGCCCAACATAAGCCCAACCCAAGTTGCTCATCTCTAAGCCCAAGCCTGATCGTTTTGGGTGAAAGACTTAGCACAAAGATTAAAGGTGAGAACACATTGATAGGGTCTGGATATTCGTACATGCCTTAACTTCACACAGATTCTTACACAGTTCCATGGGGCCCACATGGATATGAACCAAGGGCTGATTTTTGGTGAGGATGACCATCCTTCACAAAAATCAGCCACTTCCCACATTTCTAAGAAAAGTGAATTACAAGAAGAAGAATTCTGGACTGTCCATTTCACCATTAACGTTGTGCCCACATTTGCAAGCGCTAGAAATTTCAGAATGGGAATTTTTTTTGCGAGGATGATCGCCATGACAAAGAGATCATTTTCACCAAGAATCACCCTCGACTCATCTTCATATGGGCCCCATGGAACTGTTGAAAAATCCGTGTAAGAATATCTAACCATATTAATAATAAGGTGAGAACAAAAAAGTACATGTTATAACTTATATATGTATATATAATATATAATAGAGGTTGAGGATTGGGTTTCCTGCGGCCTCGACCGGAGCCCAACCCAACATTTGGATGGGCTCTGAAATCCCAGCCTAAGCCCGGCCGAAGATCGGGATAGGCCTATCCAAGTTGCACCCCTAGTTAAAACCATTGATATTATTAAATATCTTAGTGTAGGTCACAATCTGATGTTTACACATACTAATGTAGAAGTACAAATGAGGACATTGTACCTCTGCTAAAGGTAAGAAAGCATGG
This sequence comes from Euptelea pleiosperma, assembly GCA_035048495.1. NCBI lineage: Eukaryota > Viridiplantae > Streptophyta > Magnoliopsida > Ranunculales > Eupteleaceae > Euptelea > Euptelea pleiosperma. The sequence goes on along the minus strand of CM068544.1, from coordinate 8,643,539 downwards.
GTTCCTTCCTTTCTTCTAATATTATTAATTATTTATTTATCAGAAAAACAGAAAAGGAAAGGAATAGATGAAGAAGGCTCATGTACTGGTAGTGACTGGGGGGCATTGGTAGAGGAATGGCTGCAATAGTATGACTCCAGTGGGGCAAACATGAGTAATGAGTGAGAGGGGCAGGAAGAGGTTGTGGAGTGGAAATTGCAGATGATTAAGAAAAAGAAAGAGCAACACAAAAATAAAAATAAACAAGGTCAAAGTAAAGAAAATGAAACAACAAAATTGTCTGTCATTATTGTGAAACACAAATATGAGGATATTTGTTCTCCAAAAATTTAATGGACCATCCCCAGGAAGTAAGTGATGTTAACATACCACATATACACAAACACAAAAACATATATATGTGAACATAAACACACAAACACACGTTAATACATGCAAGGTTGCAGTAGATAGGATCAAGTACATGAGATCTGTGTTGCACAGATTCGTCCAAACATCATCCGAATCTGTGTCCGCAAATTGCATGTCCATACGTGTGGACATGGATTCGGACATGGACTCATCATTTTTTTAAACTGAAATTTTGGCTAGGGACCTACGTACCAAAAATCAGCCTGATTATTTATTTTAAACCTTTGGATCTTTGTACCCAAATTAATGCTCAAATTCCACGGTTAAAAATCAATCCATGAAATTTTTTTCCAATCGAATGCAGAGTAACATTACCAATCTGAATCTGTAGAAGAAGGTAGACCATGTTTATGTGGAAGTGTACCCTGCCGATGAAGTATGGTTGGTCTTGGTAACATAGTGGAAGTAATACAAATTGCAAACTGAAAAGCATGAACACCATGAACTCAGAGATGCAACTGAGAAAAGGGTTTCCTTTGTCTTGTCGAGGCATAAAAGGTGGAACAAGTATTTTCAAATACACTATTGGTTGATTGGATAAGACAAGGTTGAGTTGGACAAGCCCCTTCATTTGAAAATGTTATTAACAAACCCTCCTATTAGAGGAACTAATAGTCCTGCTCCAAAACTCACCTGGTTGATTGGAGAATATTTTGAAAGAACTACCATTTTCCTTTTCCTTTTTTTTTCTCTGTCACTTGATAGTCTATAGTGTACTAATAATTAGCTTGAACATTTTCAAATCCCTCACATGCATAGGTAATTAAGTTCCATTGTCTATTCCTCCACATTTCACCTATAAGTGCAAATGATGAACTACATCATAGTGCCTCAAGAATCTAAGCACAACATTGGAATATTGAAATTAATGTTAAAGGTACTCTTCGGAGGACGTATTCTCTGGAGCTTCTCGTTAGTTGGAACACCAAAGCATTATTGTCTAGAAGACGTATTTGCTGGAGGTTGCTGCCCTTTGCGATTGCCTGGGGTATATGGAGGGAGAGAAACCAAAGAAATTTCGAAGATAAAAGTGGAGACTTGCCCTCGATTATTCTCAGCATTAAGGAGTTGATTTTCCTTTGGTCTAAGGTGTTTGTGGAGTGCAAAGGGATCTTCTTTGAAGATTTTGTATTTCGCGGGGATACTCTATGCTCTAGGGATGTTTGATGTTAGTAATATCTCGGTTTTTGTTGTCTTTGTCCTTTCGCTGTTTTTGTTGTTTGCCTTGATCATATCTATTGTAGGTCACCTCGACCTCTTTAGATGATCGTTTGTTTTGAGTGACTTTTGCCTTATTTATGAAGTTTATACTTATCGAAAAGAAATTGAACTAATGTTAAATGCCAACTTAGATGTTGGATCGAGAAAAAGAAGCGAGAAACAGTGTAAGAAATGGATGCAGTAAACTCAAGGATTGAAACTTCAATTTCGACCAGGGTTTCGGTCCAAGTCAAAACCAAATTTTTGGGTGAAATTTCAATATTTCACTGAAATTATGGAAAAATTATAGATGATAGATAAATATCCTTTGTTTATGGAAACAAATTATTGTTTCTCTCTCTCGCTCTCTATAATCTCTTGTAAGATGAGAGAACCTTAATTTTTGCCATTAATAAAGGAAAGAAGGCCTAATAGAGAATATCTCTTTAAATATCGAACTATTGAAGAGGGCTGAAATTTTAGGGATTTTGATTTCGGTCTAGCCCGAAGCCGAAATTTCTTTCAAAATTTTAGTTGAAATGTAAAACCATGAGTAAACTTCTCATTTGTAAAAGAAAACATTTAATTATCTAGAGAGTGAAATGGAAAGTGAGTAGTGTACTTGTGAATGGAAGGGTTTTAGTACATACAGTTGTGAATGTGGACAGGAGAAATTATCGATTACATTGGTGCCATAGAGCCATTATACTAAGAAAAAGTACCAAACTTTTGAACAGAGCAAAAGGATATAGGCCCAATGGAATTAAAATTAGCAAAAGTTTTGTCTAATCTTTTCGATTTATGACCTGTTGAAGTGAAGTTAACCTGTAATATTTCTGGCGAATTTTACTATTCAAGACCAAACCTTAACATATGTGATAAGTGTTTAAAACATATTTATCCCTGTTTTTCCACCTTTCCTTGCTTTTTGGAGTTTCTAGGTGAAAAAACGATCACTCCATTAAGAGTTTTGGAGTCAAAAACAATTTGTAGAGGTTGAAATCAAGATCAAATCCTTACCGGGTTTCGTATTTTCTAGTTGTTCATTGGTAAAAACTATTTTTCTCTGTAGATTCATGTTTCTTTCATACATTTAAGCTACCAATTCATTTATTCTCTAATGTCAGTCTCAAAATGCATGCCCTCATTATTCCAACATTTTTAATTTCCTAAAGTTTTTCTCATTGAGGACTTTGGAAAATTAGTATCGACGGGATTGATTGTTCCCATGCGAGATGACTGAATTGCTCAATCTTTGGGGCTTCAATCATTTTTGGGGGAGGGAAACCACTTTTGGAAGGGGTTTTCCTATGCTTTTTGTTGGGGTTTGTGGAAAGAACACATCAGTTAAGTTTTTGGAGGAAGGGCATTAGATTAGTAGCAGATTCCATAAGAAAATTTTAAATGAATGAGTTAGCATTTTGACAATGTTCTAAGGGGTTATGGTGATGGATTTTAAGAGTGAATGGAAGAATGTGGTCTATATAATGGTGATGTGAGACTGAAGATGTGTTACATTGGCATTCATCCTAAGGTGGATGGATCAAATTCAATTTAATATGTTTGGGCAACCCAGTTCCCCATGGGTATTGGTAATCTTTTGAGACAAGGATGGGATGATTTCCAACCTAACAGGGGAGGTTGATTCTGATGAGGTGGAAGTTCAGGCTCTTTTACAAGGTCTCTAAACTTTTAGGTCTTCCTTTAGTGGCCTGTTAGAAGTGGACAGAGACTCTTGGTGTGCCGTGGTGTGAACGATGAGGAAGGGAGTATGGGCCTTGGAGATTTGCATATTTTATCAGCTACATTGTCGATCTTTGCATGCACAATCATATTTTTGTCTCTCTAACTTTGACAAGTGCAAATGAGATGGTCAATTTGTTTGCTAAAAGAAATTGTATATGAGGAGCTCTTATCCCTTAGCTTTATATGCTTTTTTCTTTACGTGACAAAATTGTTAATTATTAGAAAACAAAAATCTAGTGATTGAAAAAAACAAAAATGTGGTCATTTTTTTTTCCATGAGTTGAGCAGATCCAACTAGGGCCGCAACTCGGGCGGGTTGGGTCAAGTTGGAGGTCAGCCCTAGCCCAACCCAACCTTAAAGGCTATCAACCCTAACCCAACCCAACCCAACCCAAGGTCGGGCCTAGATTTTCCAACCCTATCGGGTTAGTCGGGTTGGTCAATTTCTTAATTTTTTTTATTGGTTGGAGAGATTGCTAAATTTTTTCATATTAAAATAATTTATCAGTCAATAACATAGCCGTTGTGCTAACCATTAAATAATAGCACAACTTCATTTCCAAAGCTCGTGAAAGAAAACATGATATTTTCATAATAACGGAAAAGTTCATTAACTCAAATACATGATAAAAGTCATTAAAGAAATAATAAAAAACAATCGTTAGAGAAAACACACGATATTTTCACTGTCAACCGATTACATAAAATGCCAAAATGTAGTTTCAATGACATTTTGTAATATCACACAAAGGTTGTAGTTACTAACATTTGCTTGGATATTTGTCTGTACACTAATATATATGTATATATATAGTTTGTAAGTCGGGCTCGGGTTGGGCCAAGCCTTAACCCTAACCCAACCCGATTTGATAAAAATCCAGCCCAATCCCAACCCAAGTTCTAAAAGGGCTAACCCAACCCAACCCTAATGTCGGGTTCAACCCGTCTGGCTTGGGTTGAGCCAACCCAAGTTGCAGCCCTAGATACAACCCCGTAATCTCAACCTTGACAACTATTGGGTCATAATCACTTTGGCACGATTTTCAACCCCAACTGTTGGACATTAAATCCAATGGTAGTTCATAATTCAGTGATACCATTATCTTCATTTTTTTATCTGTTACAGCAGACATTAAACTAGGACATTAATGATTTATATGTTTCTTTTAAATTGTTAGATGTGATCTATGTTGTCAAAGTCGAATCAGATAGAACAATCGTAAGGAGTATGATTCAAATTATATCACAATTCAAATTGTAAGATTATAAGGTTCACAAAGTTTTGTACGAAAATTTACAAATAATAAGAAACAGTGTTTACCTTGTGATTTCAATATAGACTATATAAACACTTTTCTAAATTCACAATTATACAAACAAAACAAATTTTCACAAAAATAAAAATAAAAATAAAACACAGATACTATCTATTCATCATCAAATTTAACAAGTTTTTATCTTGCTTCAACATAGTCGTGCATGGACATGCACTTCTTCTCATCTGTGTTGGGTGATGTTTCATATGAAAAACAATTTGAAATTCTTTGTTATGACAATTGGATTGCAGGAATTGCTTGTAGAATATAAATTGTATGCCTCTTACGAAAGTAAAATCAACCTTATACCTTGAAATGGCACAAAGATAGGGAAGATAAACTAAAGTTGAAGCCTTTGTTTGTAGAGTGCTTGTACAGAATATCTTGTTCGATTTCATGCCCCTAATCCTTACCACTTGGGTGTTCTTTATGAAGGGCCCTTTTAGCTTAAACAATAAAAAGGAAACATAAAAAGTCAACTAAAAAATGATCAGCACTTGACGGTGGAACTATGTTGAACTAATCCTTTGCCTGTGTAGAATGTAGAAAGACAACAAGAAACATGTTATAAATTGTTTTTAATTAGTAAAAGCATTTATTGGTTTACTTTTTCTAGTATTTAAGGTCTTTGAAACACGAAAAGCACAAAATTAGAGTATACTATTTTCACCTGAAAGTGTGCTTGATTTTTTTATTAACATCTTAAGATTCAAATCATGAATCTTACCTGAATTGTAAAATTCACACACATTATAAATTTTTTATCTAAAGGGATTCAAACTAAGATTGAAGTCGATTGGGTTAAGATTTGATTTGAATAATAGGATACAAATCCTAAATTGTAGGGTTTTAAAGATGTGGTCCACTGTTGACCAATTTAAATCATCTAGTTAATGTCATGCATAAAGGTAGCCTCTTGTTCTGTTGTTCTCCCTTATTTGACCTGATATTATTGCTGATCTGTAAGAGAGAAATCCTCATGTAGACCAGTGATGTCTTCTTTTAGCCTTCTTCATTTTGGACTTGGAAGTTTCTTGTTCTAAGTGTTCGATCACTACAGTAGCCCTATTCATTTTCTTGCTTCTACTTATGACTCTTTTTGGTCATACATGTGGAACCAATAATAACATTTCGATACAAAATTAGATTTCTGAAAATTATTTCATTGGGTAAAAATGATTTTCATTTTGATTTCTGGTAGTTTATGAGTTCTGAGTTCCCGGCAGTGACATTCTTCCTGTTTCAAATCTTTATTTTGCGTATTCAATTTTGAATAAGTCTACAGACCTAGTCTTAAAGTAGGAATGAAGTCCAGACATGGGGATGCGTGATGAGACAGCTGTTTCGAATGAGGTTATCCATGCAGATAACAATATTGTAGAATATCTATGAAACAACCTTATCATGTAGTCTCATTTTGTAGTCAATTCATTTAACTTATGAATGAGTGCTGTACTGCTATCTGTGTCATTTTGTTTGCTGGAAAAGGACAGTACAAAGAATTTTGTTTTGTGGATTTGGAAGAATCTGTTTGGATCAGACCATCAGAAATTCTGGTCCCTTCAGAAATTAAAATGGGTCCTAAAGCTGTTTCATTGCACGATCGTGCAAAATGAGTAAAATGGATTGTCAATGCTGTATCAGATTCCCTTTGTGTATGTCAACTCTTCCTTGTCTATACTTAGATAGGGTATCGAACATCCTATGACTGAGAGATTTAGAACCTTAGTTGTAGGAAGCTTCTATGTAACTTGTTACTCTTTATTCAGAATTTTATTCTTGCTTGTACTCTCTACCCCTCCTATCACTGTCTAAATCCATTAAACCTGCCTTTTCACTAACTATATTTTATAGCTTTCTATTGTTTTGGGATTCCATATGTTGTGAAAGATACAAGTCCTTATTAACACACAGTTAGTAATCCACGAATTTCATGTTCTATTAGAAATAGAGACTTGAATTTTCTTTATATTGTTTTATTCCAGCCACTCTTGAGCCTTTACTTCTTTAATAAACATTGATTCACTGCTTCAACTTCCAATCCCCATCAACTCTTGCTCTATGTGGCTAAGCTTAGACTACCTGAAAGCCTAGCAGAAGGTTAAACATCTCCTCAAATATTTGGATTAGTTGTAAGGGGAAAGTCATGGTAAATTGTTATTGCCGGGTTTAGTATGGTTTTTCATTTCGGTGGGTAAGCTGGGATTGAAGCCATTGAAAAAGAAGAATTTGTTTTTATTCTCATATTTCCCAATTGATGGTAGGGTTCCATTTGGCATGGACATAAATTTAGGATGGTTTTTCTTTAGTTATGGATGAATTAGCTACTCATTTTCAAGAGGGGGGGGGGGGGTCCCTTTGATGTATGTATTTGCAAATGTAGTGTTGATTGATGAGACTAAAGATGGAAAAAGTGAAAATGGAGGGATACCTTGGAAACCAAGGGTTTTAAAATAAGTACGACAGTATATGCTTTGCAACTTTAGTAAGGATACGTAAAGTAACATTATATAAATTGATGAGCGAGAATACTCCAAAGCAACCACCTTTCTTTATTTAGATTGATCATCCATAAAGGAGAGATTTTAGAGAATGTTGCCAAAGAATTAGAGCTAGGTATGCATGCACTTCTGGGAGTGTTATGTAACTGACACAGTTTAAAATGGAGGGAAATTTTTTCGAGACAATGGTAAGATCAGCTACTTTATGGAGCAGAATGGTGGGCAGAAACATGTTCGTATTTCATAGAATAAGTGCACCAAAGGTGAGGATATTGAGATAGATGAGTGGAAAAACTAGGAAGGACAAAATCAGAAATGAACATATCTGAGGGATTCCAGGGGATAATCTGCTCTTTAATAAACCGAATCATGTCGATCTGCTCATGATGCTCCAGGAGTAGCACCAATTGGGGATAATATTTAGGAAAATCAATTGAGGTGGCCTGGGCGTGTATAAGAAAGACCAATGATGGTACAAGTTAGAAGCGCTTTGAGGACACGCGTCAATGGAAGATCTAGCCCTAGATAGAATTGAATGATGAAACATGATTCGTGTTGCCAACCCTAAAGTTGGGTAAATGCATTGTATGTTATGATGATCACTTTTGGCTGGCTTCTACCTCCTATTGGACCTCATGACTTAATTGAAGAATTGTAACCAATATTTGTACATTTGCAAATTTCAACCTTTTGTGCAACTTCACATTTTTGCTATGAGGATTTTCTTTTCTGCAATATATCTGGATTCCGGAGCACTTAAGTTTATACAAAGTTTTTGCTAATTGGAGATCTCACATGTGCTAATATACATGAAAATTTTGATGGGATCCTCTCAACGATGTGTTACTGTGTTAGGGATCTGAAATCTCGTTTACACATGAATCACATTACATGAGAATTTAAGTAAATTCCCCAAAGTAATGAATTGAAAATTTTACGGAGAAGAGAAACAGAGAAAAAAAAATCTAGTAATGGAAGAGGAGAGATTTACTTGTTACCTCTTAATACAACTTTATGTTGATACTGTTTATAACCAAACAACGTTGTGAGGTTCGGGCTGGAATAACCTTCATATTACTTAGATCACTCAATGCCAATCACCTAGCCAGCATAGACAGTATTTCACAGTCACCTAGGTTTGACAACCTTGGCCTGTCAATGTTTCTACGAGATCCTTGTCAGTTGTTATACCTGCACTAGTTAGTAATTGTATGATGCTTATGATCCATTTCAGTTCTTTGCATTCCATGTTAAGACATGCATTTGAGGAAAATGTAATAGCTGTGGGATATTATAACCTTTGGCAATGATATCTCATAGAATATATTGTTTTTTGGCAGTCTCGGATTAAAAAGATAATGCAAGCAGATGAGGATGTTGGGAAGATTGCAATGGCTGTGCCCCTTTTAGTTTGTGAGTAGCCATAACTTCGGTAGTAACAGTCCTTTTTAACAGCCTGTTTCTGAGATTCTAATATTTAGTGCTGAAGTATTTTGTATACCCTTGTTGATCATAGTTTTGTTCTACTTTGGGAAAAAAAAAGTATATCCACTGCCCTCTCGATTGTTATGAAGTTTAATCCTTGCTGGACTGTTTTCTTGCAGCCAAAGCATTGGAACTATTTCTGCAAGATCTCTGTGATCGGACATATGACATAACCCTTCAAAGAGGAGCAAAGACCATGAGTTCTTTGCATTTGTAAGTGAATCATTAAAATTAATTGCTCTAGAATATTCTCTGTCAAGGCAATACAATGAACACTTAAATAACTCAAAAAGCTAAACACATAAGCCGTACTCCAATAAAATTTGATTTCTCTTTAATCCATTGAGTGCTCTTGTTCTCCATGTTTTTCTCACTGAATGCAAAAACCCGGTCTATCCCCTGTGCTAACAAAAGAAACAAAATAAATGGAAACGACGTTCTTGAATTTTGGCTCTGGTCTTTTGAAAAAACATAGCTTGTGCTCTTTTGTAAAAGAAATTTTTGTTACAGGACAGATATCACCTTCTTTATTATGCTTTGATTTTGGATTAATATGATGATTATTCTTTTCTATTTTCTATAATGTTTTAAATTCTATTTTCTATAACCGATAAACAAAATGTTTTAAATACTGAAATTGATCTATAACTAAATTCTCCATGAAATTACAGAAAACAGTGTGTGCAAAGCTTCAATGTCTTCGATTTTCTGAGAGAAATTGTTAGCAAGGTTCCGGATTTAGGTGGTTCTGATGCTGCTGGTGAGGATAGACCTGTTGCCAAGAGAAGGTTAGGAAAGTAGTAATTGCTATTTTCTCTTGTCAGGTAGATATAAATAAACAGTGCCTAATTGGTTAAAATGTTGCCCCTTGTTCTGCCAGGAAAGCTGCAGATGATGAAGGCAATGACAGTGATGAGGAGGCAAAGAGGAGCAGGACGGTAAGGGATCCCTTTCCTCAATAGTTTTAGTCTGGACCAGCAGTCTAATTACTTTCAAGGCAACTTACATAAAATTTTCTTAATCTAAAAAAGAACGGGAAAAATACACTTACCATTATCTGAGTAATATGATATCAGTCCTTAATAATGAAGGGAGGGTATATATTGCAGCATGAGATGGGCCACATCAGCAGTAGTGGCAGAGGACGGGGGAGGGGCCGAGGAAGAGGCCGTGGGCGAGGCAGCCGAGCAATAGAGAGAGAAAGTGCCCAATTTGAGAAGTGCGAAGATGATCCTGACATGTCACCTCAACATGACAAGCAAGACCTGAACCCTGAAAGGTTGGATAATGGGGCTGAGGCCAGAGAGTCAATGGAGGCGATTGGTAATAGTACCGATGCAGGGGCGCGGAACTTCGATCTGAATGTCGGCTTGGATGAGAATGGTGACAGTGCAGCCATGGCAGTAGCAGCTCCTGCCCCATCAACGGAGCCTCCCATAATGAAGCATGAGGAGTATCCGGGTTGGTCCCTCTCTGACATGGACAAGATGACCATCGACCCTCTTCAACTTGCTCACCTCAACACAAGGTTAGATGAGGATGAGGAAGATTATGATGAAGAAGGATAACTGGGGGTGAAGCCCCTGCCTGTGGGCCCTCACCTCACACAGGGGTTAGTAGTGGCTCTTCATTCTGATATATAAGAGTAGTTAATATTTTCTTTTGTTGAGACATCATTCAGGAGCTTAGGGAAACACAAAAGAAAGGAAAGAAAAACAGATGCATACATTGACGGCAACCAACATTAGGGGGATGAAAATGTGCTCCACCCCTAGAAAGGCTGAAAGGGGCCTCTCTAGGAATTGTATTATACCATCCACTAACAAGAATAGTTCCAGACATTGACTTCTCTGAGCATTGGAAAATCCTGTTTGTGTTTTGTGATCATTAATGGATAATGTCCAGGAAATAGTCGGCTTGACAGAATTGGGATTTCATTGGAGAGGCATTTCTCTCAATACTTTTATTTGAACTTAGTTAATATTTTGTTGGGCTATGTTACCCAGATACGACAAGGATACGGCCCCGACACCAGCAGGAACTCCCCATTTACACTTAAATTGAAGTATCAGACATGGATGCAGCACCCATTTTGAAGTATGCAGGTAACATAGCTGATGTAACAGGCGTGCATTTGTAGGTATGAGCTATTTTTCATCCATCTTGCCTCCTTTCTACAAGCGACTCTTTGCAATATTCTGTCGCTTATCTAGCCTTAGTAAAAAACCCCGAATATATATATGTATACACGCACACACCCCGTGGGTTTTTAAACATGTGATTGAATGGTCCAGACCATCCTGAAGGTGCAAAATTGTTATGATATAGATCCTATGATACCCATATTCAATTGCTTGATCTGTGGCCATCAACTTCTAAATGTTCGGGAAATGGTTAATGGAAGTTCAAAACTTGAAGCCAATGCGATCGCTCCAAGCGTGACTATAATTGTTCCTATGGTGTATAGATTGTAAGGCTGCAGTCAATGTATTAAACTTTCCATCTTAGTGCACAGATGAGGAACTGAACATGTGCTGTGGTAATCATTTACCTGGACTTTGTAACCTTGTATGATAACATTAGGAGTCAACTGTTTTAAAAACTGAACGGTTTGACCTGTTCTGGCCAGAATTTTCAATTTCGCCAGTTCAATTCAAAAAAACAAACAGAAGTTTTCATACAAGCTGTTGATTTTTTTTTTATAGAATGGCCTAATCATCCAGCGGGGCCAATCTTGATCTTGAAATAGTGGATAAGGATAAGACAAACACCTTGTGCGCACACCAGTAAGAAAGCCCTTCTCTGAACGTTTTTGTTATTTTTTTTATGCAGACTTTCTTTGGCTATTTTATATTTTTGGGACTCGTATTTCATGTGTTATGTTAGCAGTATTTGTGCAGAAGAAATCCTTGGGAACGAACCCACAATTTTTTTGAGAAATATTTGGGGAAAATTGGTTGAGCCGTTTTCATGGCCTACAGAAAAAACATATTTGGAAAAGGAGCTTAAGCCATCAGTTTGTGATGAAGATGATGCTTGGTAGAGGCCCGAGTATTCATCTATTCACGCATCTTTTGGTAGGCAACATGGTTAAGTTGGGACCAGAAGACCTGAGAAAGCAGCGGCTGGAGTTTGTGGAGTTCGTACAGGCAAATGGGGTATATCCTGCAGTAGCAACTGGGGGGTATCAAAATGGTAGACAACTCCAAGTACACGGGCTTGAGCTCGTGACCTCCTACAGTTGGGAATTGCTAGACAGGGTTATTTGGCACGTGGAACAGCAACATGATCATCTGAGGGCTGGATCTGGACCCACCTTTAAATGTTATGATCCAAACCTGATCTTTCAAAACCGATCCATGGAAAAATATGCAGGTCAGATAAACTGTTTTCAGTGCAAAGGCCAGCTTACAATAAAGATCTAATCGGAACCACCATATCCAATTGACTGGACACAGTATCCAAACATGCTCTTGATCAGACTCGGGTCAAACTCTAGATCCATTTTTACGGGTAAAATAGTCATGAACGGGGTTGGATCTCAGGTCCGACGATTACGCCCAAAAAGCATGTAGTAAAATGAAAATCAACTTATTTTTGTCCCAATGAGAAGAAATCTCCAACACAATACATTGGGAGCGTAACTAAGGACGCACGGAAGCACCAGAAATATGGAAGCCTGTTGGAGACGCTCTAAGCCAGTAAAACTTTGCTGACCATCGACAGTCAGCAAAGCTGCTGACTGCCCACAATATGAGCCACGTGCACATTTGTAGAGAATGCTGACCGTATGGATGTTTGGCCAGTCCCTAGGTGGGACCTACAAACCAAAAATCAGCTTGATTAGGAAGAAACATTTTGAACGTGCAAAAGCATTGATGGAAAATTGATAAAAGAATCTATTTTGGATGTGCAAGCAATATTGATGCTTCAGCCATTTGCTTTCAGGAAATACAGTTCTCTTAGAGATTACCAACCGTATAGATGTTTGGCCCATCCCTAGGCGGACCTACATACGAAAATTCATCTTGATTAGTTATTTCTATCCATTGGATTAGAGATTTTTTTTCATGGCTTATTATTAACTGTGGGTTTTGAGTATTATTTGACCAAGTGAAAAAATGACACCACTATGCAACATGATTACGTTCATGGCTCTTAGAACATGTATCATTACTCTTTTAATAATGGGGTGCTGTGCGTACGGTACTTATTTTTTTCAAAGATCCACGTCGATGATGGACCATATTATGAGCCACATGATACATTACTCTTAGAGATCATTGACTTTATGGATGTTTGACCCATCCCTATGTAGGTACATACCAAAATTCATCCGGATTATTGATTTCTATCCATTGGATTATAGTATTTTTCATGGTTTATTTGTCACTCAGGATTCCAAAGGTTAGGAATCACTAAGCAGGATTATTTTTGTTGCTAGTCTATTATTTATGGATGGGCGGAACAGTGGCCTATAATAGTATGCTACGTGGCTCACACTTCCGGTTTATCAACTTTGACATTGAATTTTTCCGAAGGACAGAGTTGAGGGTGACAGGAATGCTTTCACATGAGTTCAAATGTGAAAATGTTGAATGACCACAGCACACTTACAAATTGAAAAATATTAAAAATGAAAGAATAATATTTGTAAATTTAAAGAATTTGAGTGAGAGTCGGAATAAGGATTGTAGGATTGTTTTAATAAGAGAGAATAGCATTGAGTAGACGTGTGCTTGCTGGTGAGCCCCTCTTAAGTGAATAAATTAAAAGAATAAAAAAAGCGTAAAATAGGGACATTTTTGAAAGGAATGTCGCAAAAAGTCAAACCGGCGTCACAGTACAGATTATATGGAGACCATTCTTAGAAAATATCAGTGCACTTTCTTTGACATTTCTAACCTCATGAAAAGATCCCAAACTTACCGTAACTTTAGGTCAACTTTCCGTTAAGGTGTTTTGTGATAATGATCAACATGACGGGAACAACTGAGTGGTTGGATTGTACAACATCATCTTCACCTGAGTTCGAGACCCATGGATTCATAATCTTGGTGTGGATTCCACACTTGGATGTAAGAAACGTGTAGAGCAGCTCTAAACGCACTCGTTTTTATATAATGTTATTAATGAAATGTATTACATTACCCTTTTTTATTTTTCTCAAAATCAAATTTAACTGCTTTATTGCAGCACCTCAATCCGATATGATATATTATGAGTATATTGGATCTGGTTTGGACCCAAGATTCATGATCCAATAAGTAGTTACCTGACCAGGTATGGACCCCCTTCCTATTCCGAACTGGCCAAGAGTATGTAGAACAAAGTATACGCAATCCATTAAATCACACTAGTTGTAACAGAAATATGGGTCATGAATACAGATCACGATCGAGCCAAGAGGCACGGCACACGACAAAAAATTTCATTATTAGGGGTTATTTCCTTGATAGAGATATTTTCATAATTTTTCATTTATGAATTTTTTGGTCAATATTGGCAGATTACATCATTTTAGGATGGGGGCGTACTTGGGAGAAAGAAAGGTGTATCATCTATATAAGCTGCATTTATATCATGTGCATATATTATTCAACAGTAAGCGTTATTCTATAAAGCTTCTGAAGAGTCACAAGAGTGTAAACAGGTTGTACGGTATCAATCCGCGCACATATTAACATATTAGGGCTAATTGCCAAATTCAAGAGTGATCTTGCTCCATCTGATTCAAATTGAAGGTACCTTCAACGTTCTTATGGACTTCAACCTTGTATTTCTCTTCCTTGCTTCCCCTCTTCACCTTGAGAAGCAAATCAAACTTGGCCAAGTCTTCAATCACCTGCATGTAACCCCGTGAAAGCAACATCAATACCCAATGACCGACAACTAGTACAAAAGAACATGATTTCTCAGGTTTTGAGGATAATAACAGACAGGACAGGACGGAAGATGCCGACCTCGGCCTGAGCAAGAAGGATCTCTAGAAGTTCGTAAGGGGCCAACGAGTTGGACCTCTGCTGGATAGTCTTCACAGCATGATTCGCTGCATCTTGGACTCCAGGATCATGTGCTGGCACTGCTCGCCATCCTGGTCCGTGGCCATCTGATTTACACACCAGGCCATATTATCACTACTGGGAAAGATCCTCCCGAACTTTGTTATGTGGGTTGCATGTGAGTATACGATAAGGTGTTGAGGCGCAGGGAGCAGTTACATGGATAAGGGACGGAAGGACATGAGTTTTAGGTTTTGTTTCTAGAAGTGGGAGAAGGCCTTGGCTGTGTGGTAATTTTTTGTTGGATGCCCGACAAACTGTCAAATGTCCCCAAAAAACGTGGCAGCCAAAAATGAAATTGCTACTCACCAGGCACATAAGGTCCAACGCTTTGTTTCAATTTCCATATGACACACAGGAAATCACTGTTTATTATATAGACAAAAACACAATCATACATGCAAACATGGTACACTGGCATGGAATAGGTCTTCCAACAACCATGTCTAACCCCATATAGTAAAATAGCTTGTTTATAAAATTTTCTACACACAATATTTGGACTCTCAATATTGTTCTTGTAACTACAAAAATTGAAAAACTCAAGATCCATATTTAAGCCAAACATAGAGGGGAAAAAAAAAAGAATGGTGACTTGCTATAACCACAGGATTCAATCCCACGAGACAAATCATATGACAGGTCACAAGCTAATCAATTGGGCCTCTCAATATAATACGCTTGTCAAATGCAACAATATCAGAAATCTATGACGTGTGCATGCTGTTACAACAGGCATCACATGGACTGCCAAAAATAAAGTGTCCCAAATAGGCAGCACATTTATGAAGTTTTCTTATAGTAGAACACACTACAGAACATCTATTTGTCTCAAGAATCTTCAGGAAGTAACCTGTTTATGAAGATCAGTGAATGGGGAAATAAGTGCAATAACCTCCGTATTCGCATCTTTGATAGAAAATGTAAACCGTACTTCATTGAAAACCGAAAAATGTAAACCAACATTGAGGCATTTGTGAACCCAGCTAAAATAATTATTTTTACATAATTACAATTATTGATGGCATCAAGGAAAAATTATGATTTGTATCATAGATCAGAGAATAGATATATTTAATGTTTATATTTGCCAAGTAGAAAATTTCAAACTGAAAAAGGAAGCAACTCAATCTATAGTAAATGCTAATTAATTCTTACAAGGAAACTAAAAATATAAGGGTTTATATTTCGTTAATCAAAAAACAACAATTGAAATTGAGAGGTTTATATTTCGATAATCTCAAGCCATGAACAATTTATTTTATTAAGGTATACATAGGACAAGAAATAGATTAACTCAAGTTCCCAAACAAATTCCTAAACAAACCGCAACAACAATTGAATTGAAAGAAAGGTTTATATTTCGTTGATCTCAAGCCATGAGCAAAAGTATCCATACGAATACACCATCAGTATTGGTATCAAAGCACTGTACTTGCTTAGGTAACAAACCCTGTTTCTTGAAACATCCAGAGTAGGTAGATGGAATGTAATGCTTTCAAATGGTATTGACTTTTATAGTGTGGACACGAACCACAGGACCTTGGTTTTTGGAAAGTGATCGCATCCCTATATATGTTCTACTAGCTGTATATGGTCATCTTTGAGACTAATGTTGCAATGATGATCACTTTTGACCACACAGTTTCCCATTGGCTATGAGAATTTTTTTCTGTTGGAGCATCTTAAAAGTTCCTATAGTTCTGAATATATATGTAAAGCACCCTATACATGAGTTGAACAGATTTTATTTCCTTGTTGAAGCAACACCAGGTATCAAATTTGTAGTGCTTCAATTCCCAAATAGGAAACCAAGGAATGGATGCAGGGAACTATAGGAATAGAAGAGGTAAGACCTCAGCCCAAGCGCAAACCTAATCAACAAATGAAACAAATAGCACTTGATGACCTTCCCTTATTTCTCGTATCACCTCACTAGGGAGGACTTTTTTCCTTTTGTATTTTGCTTCTCCGCCCGCTTTTTCTTCATATAATCAAAATTCTGGCCAGTCATGACAGAATCTCTCAGAAACTGTTACTGGAAAACGTGTTGATTTGATGTTGGTTTTAAGAGAAGACACCTCTAGAGATTTTGAGAGAGGACCTCAAATTAAATGGAAAAAACTGAACCTGTTTTTCCCCCCTTTACATTTTATTTGCATTTGGGTACTTAAATGTGTTATCCACCAAACATGGGCTGAACAGTAACAAATGCTGCTCCTTGCACTCTTGGTCGCTTGGAAGGAGATGCTCGAGAGGAAGATGCAGTATCCATGAGCTCAGTTTCTAGGATTTCTTTGAAGGAAGAAGAATTGGAAGTGCTGAGGAGATGCCTTCTTACCTTCTTTATATAGGCAATATTGTCGGTGGGAATAGTGCCTGAGGGAGGTTCCAGAAACTGGATATCCGGCGAATATGCCAGATGCTGAGTCAGCAATTCCTTGGGGACAAAGGAATCTGATTTATGGATCTGGGCCTGTTTGTGCATCCTTAAGGCTTGGGCCTGTTTTTGTAACATGATGGATCTGGGCTGAAATCTGTGGGTTTTGCGGGCCTGGGCCTGGTCATGGATCATGACGTAGGCATGCTGATGGGCCTGTGGTAAGGCTTGGGCCTTACTGCTGGTTTGGGCCTTCTTGGCCTGCTGTTTGTTTCCGTGGGCTTGGGCCTTTTGTCTGGACTTTTCATACCAGACTGGGCTTGGGCCTCTGGCCTTCAGGGCTTTTGTTAGGTAACTGTTGAGCTGTGTGATAAGCCCAAGGTGTGAACAGTCACCTTCTAACACTGTTACCAGTGCTTCATGAACTTCCTCCAGGATGGCCTGAGCCTGATAAACCTGTTGAGCAAGGCGAGACAACTGGTCGGCCAGTTGGTTATTTTCCCCCTTGATATGCTCAAATTGAACAGTGATCCCGGTGTTGGTGATGTAATCGCAGAAGCCAATCCACCTGACTCTGCTAGGCTTTTTCACTGCCATTTTCTCATAGAATGCAATAATGGCTTGGCAGTCTGTCCGAACAGTAATCTCTTGTTTGTCAAGATAAAATATCTTGAATTGTTCTAAGGACTGCATTACTGCGAAGATTTCTGCATCAATGGTAGATTTAACTACGGGAAATTTGCCTGATGCGTAAGCACATACCTTCTCTGTGCCTTTAGAAGCAGCCTTGGCTTCCTTCCATTTGCAGACTCCACCCCATCCTTCCATACAACCATCTGTCTCAATGACAATGTAGGCCTGTGGGGGAGGTATTTCAAGATCAGGGAGGCCCTGGAAGTTCCAAACCAAGGATGCTCTTATCCAATCCCTTTACGAGCACAATGCCTTCTTGCTCAAACAAATTGAAGGACTTCAACAAGAAGTCAAAGAACTTCAAGCAACCCTCAAACTCCAGCGTGATCAGGACCTCATTGATCTCACCGAGACGGATTTTTCCGTAGAAAAACCCTTTTTAAGGAGGGGTGGGGGTACCAGTGTTACCATTCGAGAATTTGACGATACTGAAACAGGTCAATTCTTCGAAGAAGAAGTTGCCAGAAGAGAAGGTAAAGAACCAGAAACGGAAGTTGCAGCAGAAACAGCAACAACAAACTCTGCAATGGTCTCTTTCAGAGAACTTGCAGAAGAAGAGGAAGCAGAGGAGGCATATTCGGAAATGCCTAAAGGAGGAAACAATAAACTCTACCACATAGTGGTCATCTTCAAAATTCCCCCAAAGCCAGGAGCGGAACCCATAGAGTTTGAAGTTAATGCGATTATAGACACAGGGTGTACCTGTTGTTGCATTAACTCTGAGAAGGTTCCTCCAGAAGCCACGGAAGATGCTAAGATGATCCAGAACGTTTCAGGAATCAACAGCGTCACCCGTGTGACCAAGAAGATGAAAGCAGGCAAAATGATTCTAGCCGGTAATGAATTCTATACCCCTTACATATCTGTATTCTCCATGAACATGCCAAAGATAGATATGCTTGTTGGGTGTAATTTCATCAGGGCTATGAAAGGAGGACTCAGGTTCGAAGGAACTGAAATCACATTCTACAAAACAGTTACAAAGATTCAGACTACCTTGGAACCTCAGAAGCTTGCTTATCTTGAAGAACTAATTGAGGAGGAAGACCTCAAACTTGAACTCGCAGCCAGTACGGAGTTTGAGTCCTTAGCCCACAAAATCAAGAATTCTCAGTTAATGGCCGAACTGAAGGAGCAGGGTTTCATAGGCGAAGATCCTATGAAGCATTGGGCGAAGAACCAAGTTAAGTGTCACCTGGTTATCAAGGTGGTATACTCGGAATGGAATGTCATACGCCATGTGACCCATGCTTCCTTTTCTCTTGGACCTAGGAGATTTTCGATGTAATCAACTTTATCCTGAAGAGAGTCAAAGGTCATGTCTCTTACCAGGTTAAGCGTGATTGTCTCCCATGTAGTTACTGCATCAGCATGGCTAGCAATCTCCGGTGGTAGTACTAAGATTGCTCCTTGTGTTTGTTGGGCTGATGGTAAATACCAAGGTGCCAATGGTCGACCGTACTTTCCTGGTCTTCGCATTCCTTCGAAGACTGGCTGAGGTGGTTCAGTGGATGTTGAAGCTGTTGGTGCTGCAGGTGGATACCTAACTTGTTCCACTGTTCTATTAGGAGGGACAAAGTTCCCTGTTCTTTCCATGGTTACCTCTGATGATGGAAAGGCTGCCTCCATCTGTATCAATTTCCTTTGGATGTCCACAGCCTTCTGCGGATATTCCAGCTCTTCTCTACCGGCATACGCAACTTCAGAAGCGTGAGAAGGAGGTTCTGAGTCAGAGGACTCACTGCTTGAATCGTCGAATTTTGGAACATCAGAGCCCGATTCAGAACTGTTTCCCATATCCGAGCTTAACTGTTGTAACCATCTGGTTACCAGACTGTTTTTACTTCCAATGTTGAGCTCCTCGAATGGGTTTAAGGTTGCTGTTCCGATAGTTGTAACCTTTGGTATCTGAACCTTAGGCTTCCTTTTAGGATAGAGATCCAAGATCTCTTCTGAGGTAGAAGGTTTTGCTGTGACCTTTGCTTTTGGTGGCGCTGGATCATTCCAGTCTTCTCCCCATCCTGTGCAAGCGATATCCTCGATATGTATTGCTGCTGAAGGGGGGGCAGAATATTTGACCATATAGTCAAATTTGCCGGATGGTTGTCCCAGTGTATCCCATCCATCTTCGCCTTTGTAGGTGCACCTTTCCTCTTCTTCACAGCTACATTCATCTTCTCCGGTAAAGAGACATACCAGAGCATAATGAACGTCCGAGCTTCTATATGGTGCTGGCACTTCTGGGGCTCCTCCTTCCTGTTCCTGCTCTTCTTCCAACGGAGGAACTTGTTCCTCCCCAGTAATTATCCTTGGAGGCAAGTCGTTGTGTCTCACCAAATTTGAGGCGGATAATTTCCTGGTAATCAGCGAGCCTTTTCCAGTTTTTGCCGGGCGTCATCCTCATGCATGTGCAGAACTCCCCGGAGTTGATGTTCCTCTTTGATGTCTATCCCTTGTTCTCTCATCCTGTGAAGAACTCCAAGGGTTTCTGTATATCCTTCCTTCGGGTCCTTCATCATAAGATCTCTGTAGGTAAGGCTGAAAAGAGCCTTGTACTGTTCCGGTTGCCTCTCCGGTTGTTCGTCATCTGCCAGAGTTCTTGGTCGCTTGGAAGGAGATGCTCGAGAGGAAGATGCAGTATCCATGAGCTCAGTTTCTAGGATTTCTTTGAAGGAAGAAGAATTGGAAGTGCTGAGGAGATGCCTTCTTACCTTCTTTATATAGGCAATATTGTCGGTGGGAATAGTGCCTGAGGGAGGTTCCAGAAACTGGATATCCGGCGAATATGCCAGATGCTGAGTCAGCAATTCCTTGGGGACGAAGGAATCTGATTTATGGATCTGGGCCTGTTTGTGCATCCTTAAGGCTTGGGCCTGTTTTTGTAACATGATGGATCTGGGCTGAAATCTGTGGGTTTTGCAGGCCTGGGCCTGGTCATGGATCATGACGTAGGCATGCTGATGGGCCTGTGGTAAGGCTTGGGCCTTACTGTTGGTTTGGGCCTTCTTGGCCTGCTGTTTGTTTCCGTGGGCTTGGGCCTTTTGTCTGGACTTTTCATACCAGACTGGGCTTGGGCCTCTGGCCTTCTGGGCTTTTGTTAGGTAACTGTTGAGCTGTGTGATAAGCCCAAGGTGTGAACAGTCACCTTCTAACACTGTTACCAGTGCTTCATGAACTTCCTCCGGGATGGCCTGAGCCTGATAAACCTGTTGAGCAAGGCGAGACAACTGGTCGGCCAGTTGGTTATTTTCCCCCTTGATATGCTCAAATTGAACAGTGATCCCGGTGTTGGTGATGTAATCGCAGAAGCCAATCCACCTGACTCTGCTAGGCTTTTTCACTGCCATTTTCTCATAGAATGCAATAATGGCTTGGCAGTCTGTCCGAACAGTAATCTCTTGTTTGTCAAGATAAAATATCTTGAATTGTTCTAAGGACTGCATTACTGCGAAGATTTCTGCATCAATGGTAGATTTAACTACGGGAAATTTGCCTGATGCGTAAGCACATACCTTCTCTGTGCCTTTAGAAGCAGCCTTGGCTTCCTTCTATTTGCAGACTCCACCCCATCCTTCCATACAACCATCTGTCTCAATGACAATGTAGGCCTGTGGGGGAGGTATTTCAAGATCAGGGAGGCCCTGGACTAGTTGCTTTATCTGCTCAACTATCTTCCAGTCAGATGGTCTCCATCTTCGATCACCATGTTCTGAGGTTTTGGAGTATAGAGGTCCTAATAAGGTGCCGCATTTTGGGATATAAGACCTTGCGTAATTGAGAACGCCTAGCCAACTCCGTAAACCTTTCAGCGTAGTCAAGCTTGCTTCATCTACCCCTGCAATCTTCTTGATAATGTGGGGCTGCAGCCTGATCTTTCTTTCTCTGATGATTGCTCCAAGGAACTCAACTTCCTTACAAGCAATCTTCATCTTTGTGGGGCTCAAGACCAGCCCATTTTCTTTGCAAATCTCAAGCATTTGCTTAAGATGTTCTTCATGCTCCTTCAAAGTGTTAGAGAAAACAAGTATATCATCAATATAGACAGCAATAAATTTCTCAGTACCTTTGAAGCAATTATCCATCTTGCGCTGAAAAACTGCTGGAGCGTTCTTTAGGCCAAATGGCATGACAAGCCACTCAAATAATCCTGATGGACTAATAAAAGCTGTCCAGGGGATGCTTTCTTCATCCATGATGACCTGATGAAAGCCTGATTTTAGGTCGAACTTGGAGAAGATCTTTGCATTTCCAAGGGCCTGGAAGATCGAACTCATTCCTGGGAGGCTATATTGGTCTTTATGAGTGTTGTCATTAAGCATTTTGTAATTAAAGACCACCCTTTCTTTGCCTCTGACTTCTTTGCCCGTGGTTGGATCAATGGTGGTACCAGAGCTGACAATAAAGGCAGCTGTTCTATGTTTGCTTTTGCTTGGTCTGATGACTCCAAGATCAAGCAAGGTGTTGATGTGTCGCTGGTACTTGGCCTTCTCCTCAGTTGTCAAATGCCCTGGAAGCCTATCTTCAATAGTGATATCAGGGTTTATGATATCCAGGTGACACTTAACTTGGTTCTTCGCCCAATGCTTCATAGGATCTTCGCCTATGAAACCCTGCTCCTTCAGTTCGGCCATTAACTGAGAATTCTTGATTTTGTGGGCTAAGGACTCAAACTCCGTACTGGCTGCGAGTTCAAGTTTGAGGTCTTCCTCCTCAATTAGTTCTTCAAGATAAGCAAGCTTCTGAGGTTCCAAGGTAGTCTGAATCTTTGTAACTGTTTTGTAGAATGTGATTTCAGTTCCTTCGAACCTGAGTCCTCCTTTCATAGCCCTGATGAAATTACACCCAACAAGCATATCTATCTTTGGCATGTTCATGGAGAATACAAATATGTAAGGGGTATAGAATTCATTACCGGCTAGAATCATTTTGCCTGCTTTCATCTTCTTGGTCACACGGGTGACGCTGTTGATTCCTGAAACGTTCTGGATCATCTTAGCATCTTCCGTGGCTTCTGGAGGAACCTTCTCAGAGTTAATGCAACAACAGGTACACCCTGTGTCTATAATCGCATTAACTTCAAACTCTATGGGTTCCGCTCCTGGCTTTGGGGGAATTTTGAAGATGACCACTATGTGGTAGAGTTTATTGTTTCCTCCTTTAGGCATTTCCGAATATGCCTCCTCTGCTTCCTCTTCTTCTGCAAGTTCTCTGAAAGAGACCATTGCAGAGTTTGTTGTTGCTGTTTCTGCTGCAACTTCCGTTTCTGGTTCTTTACCTTCTCTTCTGGCAACTTCTTCTTCGAAGAATTGACCTGTTTCAGTATCGTCAAATTCTCGAATGGTAACACTGGTACCCCCACCCCTCCTTAAAAAGGGCATTTGACAACTGAGGAGAAGGCCAAGTACCAGCGACACATCAACACCTTGCTTGATCTTGGAGTCATCAGACCAAGCAAAAGCAAACATAGAACAGCTGCCTTTATTGTCAGCTCTGGTACCACCATTGATCCAACCACGGGCAAAGAAGTCAGAGGCAAAGAAAGGATGGTCTTTAATTACAAAATGCTTAATGACAACACTCATAAAGACCAATATAGCCTCCCAGGAATGAGTTCGATCTTCCAGGCCCTTGGAAATGCAAAGATCTTCTCTAAGTTCGACCTAAAATCAGGCTTTCATCAGGTCATCATGGATGAAGAAAGCATCCCCTGGACAGCTTTTATTAGTCCATCAGGATTATTTGAGTGGCTTGTCATGCCATTTGGCCTAAAGAACGCTCCAGCAGTTTTCCAGCGCAAGATGGATAATTGCTTCAAAGGTACTGAGAAATTTATTGCTGTCTACATTGATGATATACTTGTTTTCTCTAACACTTTGAAGGAGCATGAAGAACATCTTAAGCAAATGCTTGAGATTTGCAAAGAAAATGGGCTGGTCTTGAGCCCCACAAAGATGAAGATTGCTTGTAAGGAAGTTGAGTTCCTTGGAGCAATCATCAGAGAAGGAAAGATCAGGCTGCAGACCCACATTATCAAGAAGATTGCAGGGGTAGATGAAGCAAGCTTGACTACGCTGAAAGGTTTACGGAGTTGGCTAGGCGTTCTCAATTACGCAAGGTCTTATATCCCAAAATGCGGCACCTTATTAGGACCTCTATACTCCAAAACCTCAGAACATGGTGATCGAAGATGGAGACCATCTGACTGGAAGATAGTTGAGCAGATAAAGCAACTAGTCCAGGGCCTCCCTGATCTTGAAATACCTCCCCCACAGGCCTACATTGTCATTGAGACAGATGGTTGTATGGAAGGATGGGGTGGAGTCTGCAAATGGAAGGAAGCCAAGGCTGCTTCTAAAGGCACAGAGAAGGTATGTGCTTACGCATCAGGCAAATTTCCCGTAGTTAAATCTACCATTGATGCAGAAATCTTCGCAGTAATGCAGTCCTTAGAACAATTCAAGATATTTTATCTTGACAAACAAGAGATTACTGTTCGGACAGACTGCCAAGCCATTATTGCATTCTATGAGAAAATGGCAGTGAAAAAGCCTAGCAGAGTCAGGTGGATTGGCTTCTGCGATTACATCACCAACACCGGGATCACTGTTCAATTTGAGCATATCAAGGGGGAAAATAACCAACTGGCCGACCAGTTGTCTCGCCTTGCTCAACAGGTTTATCAGGCTCAGGCCATCCCGGAGGAAGTTCATGAAGCACTGGTAACAGTGTTAGAAGGTGACTGTTCACACCTTGGGCTTATCACACAGCTCAACAGTTACCTAACAAAAGCCCAGAAGGCCAGAGGCCCAAGCCCAGTCTGGTATGAAAAGTCCAGACAAAAGGCCCAAGCCCACGGAAACAAACAGCAGGCCAAGAAGGCCCAAACCAGCAGTAAGGCCCAAGCCTTACCACAGGCCCATCAGCATGCCTACGTCATGATCCATGACCAGGCCCAGGCCCGCAAAACCCACAGATTTCAGCCCAGATCCATCATGTTACAAAAACAGGCCCAAGCCTTAAGGATGCACAAACAGGCCCAGATCCATAAATCAGATTCCTTCGTCCCCAAGGAATTGCTGACTCAGCATCTGGCATATTCGCCGGATATCCAGTTTCTGGAACCTCCCTCAGGCACTATTCCCACCGACAATATTGCCTATATAAAGAAGGTAAGAAGGCATCTCCTCAGCACTTCCAATTCTTCTTCCTTCAAAGAAATCCTAGAAACTGAGCTCATGGATACTGCATCTTCCTCTCGAGCATCTCCTTCCAAGCGACCAAGAACTCTGGCAGATGACGAACAACCGGAGAGGCAACCGGAACAGTACAAGGCTCTTTTCAGCCTTACCTACAGAGATCTTATGATGAAGGACCTGAAGGAAGGATATACAGAAACCCTTGGAGTTCTTCACAGGATAAGAGAACAAGGGATAGACATCAAAGAGGAACATCAACTCCGGGGAGTTCTACACATGCATGAGGATGACGCCCGGCAAAAACTGGAAAAGGCTCTCGCTGATTACCAGGAAATTATCCGCCTCAAATTTGGTGAGACACAACGACTTGCCTCCAAGGATAATTACTGGGGAGATTGGCTCAATCTTCTAAGACAGATCCTCGCCACCGTCAACGCAGCGGCCGCCGGCCTAAGGGACGTGATGAAGAACAGTAGCACGTTCTATGTCTAACGGCATGGAATATTCCGTTACTGCTTTTCGTTTGTTGTCTTTTCCCTTTGTTTGCTGTTAAAGCGATCTGCGAATCGCATCTGCTTTTAGGTTTGTCGTGACCTGTGTGTCACTTTTGTTTTTTTTAAAAGTTGTTTGTTTGATTCCCTGCGAGGAATCTTTGCTTTTTCTTTGACGGTTTGTCGTTTAGTGTCGGCAACCATATGTTTTAGATTGAAGCGAATCTGCCTTTGCTTTATTAGCTGTCGATGGGGCCCAGTGCGTACCCGAGCTAATAATTCAATATGATTCCTTCTTTTCCTTTGCCTATATAAGGCATCCTTTGTAATGTTTGAAAGGCATCGAACAGAGTCATCAACTCTGAACCTTCCTTTCCTATCAATAGATTGAAGTGTTCTTCATTTCTCTGTTCTTCTTTTCCGCTTATTAAAATTTTACTCTGATATTGTGATCTAACTGCTGCAGCCGAGGCAGTTTAGATTTTTGATCCATTTGTTGTTCGGGCCTTTTTAATGGGGGGGGGGGGGGACTACTTAAGATGCTACTATCTTAATTTTTGGACGATATGTTCTGGTTGACACTTCTCATAAGGTTCTGTGTCCTTGGATCTGGTGCCATAAAATCTGACACAACATGCTTCCTTATGGAAGAAGAAGCCTTGGTCGCATCAACCATCATGTTATGTGGAAATCTAGAATTTTGTTAAATTTCTAAGGAGCAAAAACTCACGTGGGTCTCACATGAATAAATAACAAGGCCAATTAATCAAACCAACCTCCCACCTATTTGGGATCAGCTACATGAATCCTACTACACCATTCCATTACGTCTAGGGCGAATATCTTCTGTCCAAGTGTTTTGTCTTCCAATCTTCTTACGGGCCTACGGCCTTACCATGTCCATTTCGGTCTTCTTCTCATCCTTTTAGAGACTTCAAACCGCATCAGAACACTCCTTGTCATATCAAGGTTACTACTATATATTCTCTCAGACGTGCTAATTTCTGGTTTCGTTCTGCCTGGTCTTACACTTTATCTTCATCTCTCTTACATTCATTCTATAACATCTTTTCTTGATTGCCCAAGATAGTGTTACATAAAGCATGAGAAGCCTTACTGTGGTCTTATCTGATTAGTATGCATCAGTCACATGCCACTTTGAAAGTGCATGTCTAATTTAGCTACCCAATTATAGTTCTATGGGCCACATCCTCTTCAATTCTTCCCTACATATGGATATTTGAACCTATTAGTGTTCCAACATATATTCATGTATTATATAGTGTTTCTGCGAAAGCTACTCCTAGAATTTTGAAGGACATTTCCAGAAATGATATAATTACACGTAGGTTTCCACTCCATTTCTCTACACACAAGCAAGACGACTTAAACATCAAGGTTTCTTCTTCCACGAAAAGCAATGTCGCACAAGATATTGTACCATGGCAGCCAGAACATGATCATAGTCAAAAACTATGACACAGTTTCAAGTATTCATTAGTTTCCTTTTACCATCTTATCTTCAATATATTCTTTTGAACAACTTTTTATTATATCACTTCTTTCCCTATCTTCTGCACCCTTACTTTAATCCTATCCCTAAGCCTAGAATGAGATTTCGCATAGGCGCCCTACCTTTACAAAAAGGTTAAAACCATCCCAACAACAATTAAAACACAATCTACCCTGATTTCTTTGAACAGATCTGCCAAGAAGACAAAGAAGATAATTACCTGACTAGAGTCCCTACAAAGGACTATTTTTCCTTAAAAGACCAACTGAGAGGAATCCTAGTTCAAGGACACCAACTAACATTGAACAGAGTAATCTCCAGTGGAAATTCCTCAGAGAACAACACAACTAATCGACATGTATCATAATCAATATTCAACTTCGCAAATCAATGGCTATGATCAAATTTAAAAGTATGAATAAAGAACGAAATATTTTGAGTTATAGAATACATTTTGAGTTGTAGAATAGTCAGTCACCTTGCTTAACCCCAAGATCAGAAGGGGTAAACGAGGGGGCAGCGTCACCAGCATGCTTGAATTCCTGCAACTCCTTGAAGTGCATCCATGGCTTCACCCAGACCTTCGCTTCATAGATCTTCTTCTTACCAGCATCGATCGCCTCAATAGTAAGATGGTGAAGAGTACCAGCCACCACCTGCTCCTTTGCCTTCACCACCCTCGCAAACTCCAGAAGCGCGTTCTGCACAAAATACACAACTTCAATGGGTATCAAAAAAAAAATTGAACAAAGACGAAAGAGAAGGCTAACAGGAAGAAAACCCAGAAAAATTATAAACCAAGAAAACGAAACCAGTGATTAAAACTCAAAATCAACTAACTCAGATTTCAATCGAGTAAGTCAGAGTTTAAGTTTCTGAGTCACAACCGAATCAAGACTTAGGGAAAAGGGGGAAAAAAACCTCTTTCTTGTTGTGTTCTTCGACAGCAAACTTCGCGAGACTTTCGATCTCCACACTGTTCTCAGCAGCCTCAGAATCGCGAACTCCTCCGAGGACGGTAGACATCCTAATCAATTCGGCGTCGCTGCAAAACCCTAATTCACAAAATACAGAACAGAACAGAACCACAACAATAGCTGATAACAAAGCGGAGTTCTTGTAATAAATGAATTTCATTGATTCTCCTCTCCCTCTCTCTCCTCTTTCCTCTGAACCGATTCTTTTGTTTTTGGATTTGTTTACTTTTTTCTCTCAACTATTTTCCGTGATTTCCTGTCACCACGGATTGTCCATCTTTTGCCCCGTGTTATACACGCGTCGTGAAATTGTAATATCTGTTGCTTCATCCGTAAGAATTTGACTGTTTGTTGGTGACTTCGCTGCGAAGAAAGCCAAAAAATCTTTGAGTAGAACTTTGATGACGGTCCGTGATCAACCCATAAAAATCTTATCAACCGTCTAATTTTTGGTCCGTAGGTCCGTCGTCAACTTTGATGATCGATCTTCCGCCATCAAAGATTTACTTCCAACTTCGAAGAAAGAATCGGGTCGGGGAAAGCGATATTATCGTCCCAGGATGATGTTGTAGTATCGTCGTCCTTAGGTCTAGATGGTTGATGGTCTTCGAGATTTGTGTAATGTGACCATCAATGGTCTGAGTCTATACACTGCCATTAGGGATGATGTAGCAGTGCCACGTGTTAAAGCCGCTTGGTTATCCCTACGGTATACGTTGCAACTTGACGCAGAAAATTCATCTCCAGAATCCAGATAGCGCTGCGTGAGAAAAGATTCGCTGGTCCCGGATTCCTTCAAACTTTAAAGGTGTCCCTTCCAAGATGTCTGACACGTACGTTCAGGCCTAAACCCAACCCAACCCACGTTAAACCCTTGGTTAGTTGGTTAAGGGGTTGTGTGCGTGTGTGTGGTTTGAAGCACCCCGGGACAAGCGCTCGCACTGCGTGCTCTGTTTTTAGAGTATTTTTAGTTTGGGTTGGGATCCAGGACCGGCCTTTTTTGACCGGCTCCCATTACAGGATACAATATGAGCCACGTGGCACACTATTATAGGACTATGACCATATGGATGTTTGGCAAATCCCTAGATGGACCTACAAATCAAATATCGGATTGATTAGTGATTTCAAACCTTTGGATCTTTGTATCTCAAATTCCCACAGTTGAGATCAACCCATGAAAATAAGTCCAATCCAACGCTTAGAAATCACTAATGAAGCTGATTTTTGGTTTGTAGGTCCACCTAGGGATTGGCCAAACATCCATACGGTCAGATTCCTCTAAGAGTATGCCATGTGGCTCATATATTATGTTCTGTAACGGGAGCCGGTCAAAAAAGGTTGATGCTATTGTAGTGATCCAATAAGAGATCGCTTTATCTAAAGTAGAGGGTGATTTCTCCTTTTACTTTTGGTGAACAAAGGACGTGGATTAAAGCAAAAGACAAGGAAGAACAAACGATGGACAAGAGGCCCTACAATCTGGATGGAGTCCAAGACCATGGTTTTAAAAACGGCCGTTTAAACGGTAACGCCCCAAGCCCATTTCCGTTTAAACCCGTTTTATCGATTTTGAAAAAAAGGCCGTTTTCTGGTTTTAACTGCCGTTAAAATCGTTTAAACAGCCGTTTAATTTGGAAAAAATTTGTGAAAAAAACGGCCGTTAAAACCGTTTAATTCCGTTAAAATCCGTTTAATTTCCGTTAAAATCAGTTTAAATCCGTTAAATTATGTTTTTTTTTTTAATTTTCAAATTTCAAAATTTGAATTTCAGCGCCACTTTTTCCGTTTTTTTCCGTTAAAATCGTTAAAATCCGTTTAATTCCTTTTTTTCAATTTTTTTCCATTTTTGCCCCTGACTGTTTCAATCCATTTTAACGGCCGTTTAAACGGTAACGCCCCCAGTCCATTTAACTGTTAAAACGGCCTCCTTTAAACCTTGTCCAAGACTACAAAATTAGACAACTAGTCCACCGGGCTCGTACTTTCTTGTCCTTTGGTCTGGTGGTCCACATCTTTCCCTCTTTGATTGTTAGCTTATTTGGAGGAGGATAGGATGCATGCCATAATCCTAGGCTCGCTTGCATAAAAATAAAGACATTGCGGTTAGTTGAATTTAAGTTATTTTCAGTGTTTGGTTCACTCTATCAAAAAAGTGTTTTTTTATTTTAGAAAAAGCATTTATATGACGTTTAGTTATTTAATTAGAAAAATATTTTTTTAAGGGGATGACTTATCAAATGACCTAATTACCCTTTAAATCGCAAAGTTGACACAAATGACACCATAGTGGTTATTAGGATTAGGGTGATCTTAATCAACAATCCGGCCTACATATACATCTGAAAGCGATGACATAGCAACAATAATGGAATTAGTGGCAATATGTAGAGCAGCTCTAGTGATGAAGAATCATTTAAGAAACCAATAGAAGATCTCAAGGGTCTATGTTCAGATTGATCTATCTGATGAGAGTCTTGTAAGTCCGATTCAAAGACCTATTTATGTATCTATACCAAAGCTAACGCATAATAAGGGTTTTCTCTCTCATCCATGTGGTTCTCTCTTTATCATCTCCCTATTTCAAAAAATCCTTCAAACCTTAAGCAACAAGTGTAAAAAATTAAGGGTACTTTAGCTTTGTCCAAGAAGTTTCTCCATTTCCTCTTTTATAGATAGCTAACTAAAAAAAATTCTCCTTATACTGAAAACATCTTTTCTCTCTCCCAAAATGTATCTCCTCTTTCCTAAAATGCCTCTTCACTTCCCCAAAATGTCTCTTCACGACAAAAAAAATTTAATTTCCGTTAAAATCAGTTTAAATCCGTTAAATTATGTTTTTTTTTTTAATTTTCAAATTTCAAAATTTGAATTTCAGCGCCACTTTTTCCGTTTTTTTCCGTTAAAATCGTTAAAATCCGTTTAATTCCTTTTTTTCAATTTTTTTCCATTTTTGCCCCTGACTGTTTCAATCCGTTTTAACGGCCGTTTAAACGGTAACGCCCCCAGTCCATTTAACTGTTAAAACGGCCTCCTTTAAACCTTGTCCAAGACTACAAAATTAGACAACTAGTCCACCGGGCTCGTACTTTCTTGTCCTTTGGTCTGGTGGTCCACATCTTTCCCTCTTTGATTGTTAGCTTATTTGGAGGAGGATAGGATGCATGCCATAATCCTAGGCTCGCTTGCATAAAAATAAAGACATTGCGGTTAGTTGAATTTAAGTTATTTTCAGTGTTTGGTTCACTCTATCAAAAAAGTGTTTTTTTATTTTAGAAAAAGCATTTATATGACGTTTAGTTATTTAATTAGAAAAATATTTTTTTAAGGGGATGACTTATCAAATGACCTAATTACCCTTTAAATCGCAAAGTTGACACAAATGACACCATAGTGGTTATTAGGATTAGGGTGATCTTAATCAACAATCCGGCCTACATATACATCTGAAAGCGATGACATAGCAACAATAATGGAATTAGTGGCAATATGTAGAGCAGCTCTAGTGATGAAGAATCATTTAAGAAACCAATAGAAGATCTCAAGGGTCTATGTTCAGATTGATCTATCTGATGAGAGTCTTGTAAGTCCGATTCAAAGACCTATTTATGTATCTATACCAAAGCTAACGCATAATAAGGGTTTTCTCTCTCATCCATGTGGTTCTCTCTTTATCATCTCCCTATTTCAAAAAATCCTTCAAACCTTAAGCAACAAGTGTAAAAAATTAAGGGTACTTTAGCTTTGTCCAAGAAGTTTCTCCATTTCCTCTTTTATAGATAGCTAACTAAAAAAAATTCTCCTTATACTGAAAACATCTTTTCTCTCTCCCAAAATGTATCTCCTCTTTCCTAAAATGCCTCTTCACTTCCCCAAAATGTCTCTTCACGACAAAAAAAATTCCCTAGTCCCCGGGACCTTCAAACTTTGAAGGTCCCCTCCTAAAATATTTGACACGTACCCTTTGTTAACCACCCTTAACCAACTAACCAAGGGGGTTAACATGGGTTGGTTTTATGCCTTGAAGTACGTGTCAGACATTTTGGCAGGGGAACCTTCAAAGTTTGAAGGTCCCTGGGACCAGCTAATTGATAGGAACCCAGTTTCTATCTTCGACTCTTGGAGGGAGTCACGTTCTATTTCGACTCTTAGAGGGAGTCACGCTCTAATACTTGCGTACTTTAATGATTTCTCTTATTCATTGATTAATTCTTCCCAAAGGTTTTACATCCTATTTATAACCTTCTTAAGATATTTTCAAAATAACAACCAAATCATCGATATCATTATCTCCTACAACTTCTAAAATAAGAGAATCTAATTAAGAAAACCTAACAAACATAGATTCTTACCAAACATGGATCTAATTAAAATAAGTAATTACCCTAAATAATAAATTACCCTAATGGTCCTACGATCCACGTTAATTAGCTACGTGTATACCAATGTGAGATCGTAACAATGCCGCCGCATTGAAAGTGACATTGTCTTCAAAGTCGACGCCACCAGGATCCCAAATCGCGTTTGATGACATCACATCTACCACAGCCCATGGTACCAATGCTAATGCAAATCTTGAAGTGTTACAAATAACACTGATCACGAGGTCAGCTAAAATAATGTTGAGCGCTAGCCCAGATGGATGTCACTTTGTAGCTGATTTCATTTTCTTCAACGGAGTCATCGTCGAAGTTCTTGAAGCTTTTATTGGTTTGGTCTTTAGCTTCGGTTTGCATTTTCGAGTTGATCGCAGATTTTGACCGCACTACAGCACTGGGTTTGATTGGAGCAGATCTGGGCTTCGCACTCATTTTCGAGTCCGTGCGTGTATGCAAAATTGTTGAGTAACTTGAGAAGGTAGTCGATCC
Source organism: Euptelea pleiosperma (assembly GCA_035048495.1). Classification (NCBI taxonomy): domain Eukaryota; kingdom Viridiplantae; phylum Streptophyta; class Magnoliopsida; order Ranunculales; family Eupteleaceae; genus Euptelea; species Euptelea pleiosperma. The sequence goes on along the minus strand of CM068544.1, from coordinate 8,610,700 downwards.
TTTACTGGCTTTAATGGCGATGCAGTTTTATCTTCGCATTTCTCATCTCCAAACTGTATCTCACCGCTGATTACTGGCGCCACAAGAGAAATCAGAGACGGTGGTCGAACCTCTTCCCGATGTGGTAATCCTAGCATTTGCAATAGTTCAAGGGCTGTCACCATTCGCAATATTTCGGCAAGCATTTGGCCATGAGAATCGTAACTTTCATGGAGATTTTAAATCTCAGTCTCTATCTTTTGAAATATGGTTTCATACCCGTCGTTCGACATGGTTCGAAAAGTGTTGGCTTTGATACCAAATGATAGGAACCCAATTCCTATCTTCGACTCTTAGAGGGAATCACGCTCTATTTCGACTCTTAACGGGAGTCACGCTCTATTTCGACTCTTAGAGGGAGTCACGCTCTAACACTTGCGTGCTTTAATGGTTTCTCTTATTCATTGATTAATTCTTCCAAAGGTTTTACATCCTATTTATAACCTTCCTAAGATATTCTCAAAATAACAACCAAGTCCTCGAGATCATTATCTCTTACAACTTCCAAAATAAGATAACCTAATTAAGAAAATCTAACAAATATAGATTCTTATTAAACATGGATCTTACCAAATTTGGATCTAATTAAAATAAGTAATTACCCTAAATAATAAATTACCCTAATGGTCCTACGATCCACATTAATTATCCACGTATACTCTAATGTGAGATCGTAACACGAATCTTTTCTTGTCTCTTCACTATCCTAAAACGATCTATAACATCTCTCCATTGGGATTCTTCATCTCCACCGACCTTCCTATGAACCCAAAATTGGATTCTTTGCTGCTCGAATCTAGAGATGAAACCATGCATGATTATGAAATATTAGCCATTCAGTCAAGATTTAAACTCTAGAATTGCATTGAAGATGGGCTGATCATTATGTAATTTGAGCGATTTCATAAGTTTTTCCAAATGAGTTTGATTTGTTTTTCACGTTTTTGGATCTCTCAGGCGATTTCATATGTTTTTTTTCAAACTTTCTATTGAGTTTCATTTTCTTCAAGACTTTGATACTCTTTCCGCCAATGGGTTACTAAAGATTCTAATTTGCTTGAGATTTCCTCTTCTTTTTTGGGATTTTTGTTAATGAAAATCCAGTAAAATTTTGAGTTCAAGCATTCACATTTTTTTCACTCGGACACCCAATTTCGTGTTTGAGCATCTCATTGTCATTTGATCCACCACCCACCAAAGAAAAAAAAGAATCCTACCTTCCAAATTTGAGTGAGCCTCTCATCAACGTTTGATTTATAATCCACCAAAAGAAAAAAAAATTTCAATGTATTGGTGTCACCATTGGTGGATCGTTCTCCCTCTTATTTCTGATGTTTAATATGAATTTGAAGTTAGTCCCACATTTTTTAATTTCTAAGTTCATCGACTAATATTGATCGATTCGATTGGGCTGGGTACCATGGCGGAGAGAACTATTTTTTATACAAAAAACACGAGTCAGAGAAAAGCGTACCTGATGGAGTACTCCAGTTTCTTTCTGTCATTTTTCTCTCAGCTTATGCCACAAAACTTCGAATTATTTAATTCAAATAATAACAAAATGGTGTGCACATACACTAAGACCCATTGACATTAGGGGCTCCATAAGGGCCTCCTTATTGATCACCACTCTTTTTTAATCCTTCTTCAGGTCTTTTGGGCCCACATCACCGGCTACGTGGACTTGAGTCTCCCATCCACAAGATCCGACCAAAAACTTAATCTGCGGAATACTTCTCCCTGTGGAGACATGGAACACATAAAAATGCACTCTTTCAAGCCCATTAATCAATGAATGATTGCCCACTACATCGCATACCTACACACCAAAAAGCAACGTGATTGGTGATCTCTAGCCATTCAATATAAGTCTCCGAAGCAACAAAATTTCACTAAAATGGTACTAGTTCTACAGAGTTTTATGAAAATGGTATTTCTTCAACCAATTTTCATTAATTTGGTATTGGTTCAATAAATGTTTCTAAAATGGTACTTGTTCTACCAGATTTCATGAAAATGGCACATCTTCAACCAATTTTCATTAATTTGGTATTGGTTCAATAAAGTTTCGCTAAAATGGTATTCGTTCTACAAAGTTTTCATGAAAATGGTATGTCTTCAACCACTTTTCACTAAATTGGTATTGTTTTAGCCAATTTCATAAAATATGGTACTGGTTCAATGAACTTTCACCAAATATGGTACTGGTTCTAGATCTTTCTTAATAGTTTACCATTTTTGCGAAATGGTACCAAAGTTGACCATTAGTAAGCAATGGCGGCACCAAGTGGGGTCTAATAGGCAGTCCCCCCCCCCCCCCCCCCCCACTTTGAAAGTTTGGCCCATCTTAGGTGGACCATACAGTATGAACCACGTGGAACACTCTTAGAGAGCACGGACCTTATGGATTTTTAGCCCATTGACGATAATGGTGATTTAAAAATGTTATAAATACACATAGTACTAGTTCATGACGACAAATGGAGGACATACCTTGGAAAGCTCTTCCTTCTAAACTTATTCAGTGGAGAAACTCCTTAGCTTGCGTGTGGGTAATGGGGAAGAAATAGCAAGCTGAAATGGCGAAACAAAATCATATGGAGAACATACCTTAGATGGAGCTTTCCTTCTATACTTCTTTGGTGGAGAGACCCCTTAAAGGAAGAAGAGGGTCTTTCTTCACCTTGAATGGAGCTGCGACGAGCTGTAGAGGAAGAAAATTGAGGGAAAGAGCCGTAGAAGAAGGAAATGGAGAGAAATAGCTGTAGAGAAATGGAAATAGAGGGAAAGGGCTGAACTAAACTTCGTTGAAGTTGACCGACGTACGATACTATGTGTCAGCCAAACCTCAAATCAAACTGATGTTATCAACTTAAACTTATGATAGTTTGAGGGTAGTATGGGCATTTGACACATTTTGGAGGGTACAGATCATACGAATGAGCCATGCGCCTACAATATAAGCCATATGACACATTTTTAGAGGGTACAGACCGTACGAATGTTTGGCCAATCCCTTGGTGGACCTACAAACCAAAAATCAACCTGGTTAGTAATTTCTAAGCGTTGGATTGGAGTCATTTTCATGGGTTGATTTTAACAAGCAAAACTTTGGTCACAGTGCTTGGTGACCGAAGCTAGTCACCCCTCACATGCAATATGAGCCATGTGGCACACTATTAGAGGGCGCTGATTGTATGGATATTTGGCCAATCACTAGGTGGACCTACGAACAAAAAATAAACCTGACTGTATGGGTTGATTTTAATCATAGGAATTTGAGCATTATTGAGCTTTATTTGGGTGCAAAGATCCAAAGTTTACAAATCACTAATTAGGCTGATATATAGGTTCACCTAGGGACTAGTCAAACATCCCTGCGGTGAGCACCCTCTAATAGTGTGCCACATGGCTTGTATTACAACGCATTGTGACCGAAGTTTTACTCGATTTTAACCATGAGAATTGAGCATTATTGGCCATTATTTGGGGCAAGGTTTAAAGGGGGCTGTTATAATGATATAACGGACCGGGGCGTTACCATTTTTTTGTTATAATGGCCGTCACAACGAATTGTAATGCTCAGGGGCAAAAACGGAAAATAACGGGAATTATGGTGCTAAAATTCAAAATTTCCAAAAAGGAAAATAACAGAAAAAACAGCCGTATTTTCAAAAAGTTTTCCAGAAAATAATGGAAAATATTGGCCGTTGTTTTTAAAGCCTAATAACGGTACATAACGTAACGAGGGAGGTCCGAGTCTGTTATAACGACCGTTATTTTCGTTATAATGGCCGTTTTTCAAACCATGATTTGGGGTAAGAGGATGCAAAGGGTTGAAATCACTAATCAGGCTGATTTTGGTCTCTAGGTCCGCATATATGAGAAAGTCCTCTAAAAATGCATCACGCTCTTGTTGTGGGCCGTCGGCGAAGTTTTACTCGTCCACATTGCATGTAGCTTGTACGGGGATCGACGACTGGTCTCAATCAAACCAAAAAAGTATGCTTTTACAGTTTTACTCTTTTACTAGAAAGAAGAATGAAGAATTACCATAAAAGCTATAGTTACGAGCACGTTAGTCGTATCTGGCCGTAGAAAAAAATTTTGCCCGATTTAGTTGTGCTTTATGGCTTGGTGAACCAATAAGTCTTCTTTGGTTACTTTTACTATTAAATATATTTTAAATTAGAATGAAAAGACAAAATGCCCTTATCCTTATCTTTGACTAACACTAGTACAATTCCTCGTTTACGACGCTTGAAGAATTAATTCATTTGAAAAGCTTTTTACATCCGTTTCACCATTGTTACTGGTTCAACTAATTCACTAAAACTAAAATGGTGTTAGTTCAACCAGTTTGAGCTTAATACTCAAACTTAAAATAAAATATTGACTTAACAAAATGGTTAGAGAAATAGATAAGGTATTGAGAGTGAAATGGAGTTTTAAACATGTCTTATAAAATAAAAACAGTCAGGGAGATGAAGTTTTGCTTGTAGATTTTAAGGTTTAGTATTCAAACTGAAAACAAAATCGTGAAAATGGTACTGGTTCGATCAAGTTAAACAATTCATTTGACAGAATTTTGTTTGATTTACTATTGTTACAGGAGTTCCTCTTCGTTGTGCATTTCCCCATCTTCTCTTAATTATCATCTAATTTTGTTAGTGATTCAACTAAGTTGTGCTCAATACTCAAATTAAAAACGAATATAGGTTTCATGAAAATGGTACTGGTTTTACTAGTTTAGAAAAAAAAATTGTTCGGTTTCCAACATTGTTACACGAGCTCTTCTTTGTTGAGATGCATTTTCTCATCATCTTTTCATTATAGTCTAACTGTGTTAGTGTTTCAACTAAGTTGAGCTCAATACTCAAACTGTAAACAGATATATACATCATGAAAATAGTACTGATTCAACCAGTTTTGTGAAAATGGTACTGATTCAACCCGTTTAGGGAAAATGGTCATGGTTCAACCTGTTTCGTGAATATCATTACTAAAACTTAAAAGACAATTCTTGCTTGACGAAAATGAAAGTGATAACCATCATCTTCAGCTTCTTCCTTGAAGATTCTTGCTTAACGAAAATTAAAGTAGTAACCATCTTCTTCAGCTTATTCCTTGTTCCATCTTCACCTTTTTCTTTCTTAACTAGCCCATGAAATCAACGTCGCCTTCTTTATTCACCTTTAATGGCACATGGACAAGTTGCAAAGAACTGTAGAGGATAACCGGGATGTTATAAAATAGATGACTGAAAGAAAATCTTTAAACTTACACCACCTTGATCTTTTTTCACCTTGAATGGAGTATAAATAAGTTGCAAAGAGTTATAAAGGAAGAAAATTGAGGAAAAGAGCTGTAAAGCAAGAAAATAGAGAAAAATAGCCGTGGAAGAAGAAAATTGAAGGAAAAAAGCTCAAGAGCAAGAAAATGGAGAGAAGGAGCTGGACAAAACTGACGTACGGTACTGTGTCTTCAGTCAAACTTCAAATCAAATGATACTATCAATTCAAACTAATATTAGCTGGAGGGTAGTATGTGCATTTCAAAAGAAAGGCCTTAATGGGTAGACAAAAATACCAAAGTGTCCATAGTTTTGTAGATGGGACTAAATGATCTGTATTTTTGTAAATATAGACTTAAAAGTAATTTTCCCAAAGAAGAAACCTGCACAGACTTGTTTTAGTATAATTACGATGTTGTTCGAAATCTGTAAGATCGTGTTTGAGATTGGTACGTGGGAATCTCGATGAACATCGATGCTTAAAAATCAAATGGCTCTCCGTCCCAGTTTTTGCCGCCTTTGTATTGTTGAAAACCGCTTTTCAGAACTAAAGCGTGTTTTGGGTTTCCTCTGGAGTGAGTAAAACTTCTATCGTACAGAAGTCCCTCAGCGTGATTGGTGATTTCTAGCTTATAATTTGAGCACTTTTCATCATGGGCTTTATGAACAGGCCTATGAGTTGGTTCCAAGCCCATGATGAAAAAGTACTCAAATCCAATGGCTAGGAATCACTATTCATACTGATTTTTGGTGTGTGGGTCCACCAAGATGTGGGCCAAATATTCATGGAGTCAGCGGGCCCTAAAAAGTCTACTACGTGGCAAATTTGAGAGACTTCGGCATCAAAATTTTGATACCGATGTCGGTATCATAGATTTTTCCCACTCTTTCCAGGCCATATACACCAAAAATTCGTGTGATTAGAGATTTCTAACCGTTTGATTGCTGCACTTTTCATAATGGGATTGGAACCAACCCATAGTCTTGTTCACGAAGCCCACAATGAAAAAGCAGACTTCTCCCGTTACGTTATGTACCATTAAAACGCTTAAAATACGACGACCATTATTATTATTATTTTTTATAACGACCTTTATTTTCTGTTATTTTCTTATTTTTCATTATTTTTTGTCTTTGAAATTTCAAATTTTGAATTTCAGCACCATTATTTTTGTTATTTTCCAATTTTTGCCCTTGAGCGTTACAGTTTCTTATAACGGCCGCTTTTTCACAAAAAACAGTTCTTGACTAGTTTATTTTTTTAAAACTTTTTGGTGGTGTTAAATTAGAACCTAAACTAGTAATTGGAAGCATGGTTTTTAAAAATGGCCGTTTAAACGGTTTTAACGGCCGTTTAAACGGTAACGCCCCAAGAAACCGTTTAATCGCATTTTATCATTTTTTTAAATTTTCAAATTTCAAAATTTGAATTTCAGCGCCACTTTTTCAGTTTTTTTCCGTTAAAATCGTTAAAACCGTTAAAATTCGTTTAATTCGTTAAACACCCCCAGTCCGTTTAACCGTTAAAATGGCCTCCTTTAAACTTTGATTGGAAGAGCAGGAAGAGATTCTTACCTTCTTTAATCATGACCCCCTTTTTTTTCTTTTCTTTTTTTATTGAATTACTCATGCACGCCGAAGGCATATCAATTACGTAAGTGGACCCTAAAGAGTACACCACGTTGCGTTTTAGAGCTGGGACTTCAGCCGGGGCCATAAAACAAGAGAAATAAGACAAGGGCTAGTGACAAGACGACACCAACACCACTGTCCACGGTGACAACGTCTCTTTAATGGATCAAGTCGGTCAACAAATTGCCCGCGGCAAAATAATTCGTCTTGCTCTTGCAGTTGTTCCTGTTTTTGAATCATTGCAGATTGCTCACTCTGTCGTCAAATGACAGACCACGTGGAACACTCTTAGATACCACCCACTTCGTGAATGTTTTTCCATCTGAATCTACTTGGGGGACGGTTGGCAACACAAAAATAAGTAACTTATTGACTTTTATAAGCTAAGAAGTTAAAAAGTTAGTTCGGATGTGTTTTATGTTTTAACTTTTGAAAAGTTAAAAATTAACTTAAAACTGAAGCTAAAATTTTTAGCTTTTGACTTCTAAGATAAATAACTTCTCAAAAATTAGAATCCATTTGCATTTCTATGACTTTTTGAGAGGTAAGAAATCAACTTATAACTTTTACTACAAGTAGAAGAGCTTTTACTTCTCATTCCCAAACGCCCCCTTACATGCCGAAAGGTCAGCTGGGTTGGTGATTAGAACCTTTCGATCTGGGTAATCCAAATAACAATGGAATCCATGGTTAGAAATAAACCCACGAAGTAGACTAATTAAACGATTAGAAATCACGAAAAAATTTAGATGCAGGCGATGCAGAGGGCTCTAGTGGTTCTACATATCTCATTTCTTTGGGCCCACTAACCACATGGATGTTTAGTACACCCAGCGGTGGATATACATACCAAAAACCAGTCTGATTGGTTTTCACTAGCCATGGATTTTAGCAGTTTTTATAAGATTGATATTAGCCGTTGGATTCAAGCATGTTTTTTGTATATCTTTTGGGTACTTAATCCAACTGTTACAAATTACCAATCAAGCAGATTTTTGGTTTGTGTATCCACCAAGGGGTGGACTAAACATCCATGTCGTTAGTGGGCCCAAAGAAATGAGCTAAGTGGGACTACTAGAGCCCTCTGCATCGACTGCATTCAAAGTCCATCTAAATTTTTACCCCATATCACATGACGATTTTTGATCCCAACCTCATAAGGGTAGTAGTTTCTCAAGAGTAAACCTTTGCTCACACCTACACCACAATATGAGCCACGTGGCACACAGTTTATGGGCGATGACCGTATGGATGTTTGGCCAGTTCCCCATTGGACCTGCAACCAAAAATTAGTTTGATTAGTTATGTCAGACCATTGGATCTAGTATCCCAAATAATTCTACGGTTAAAATCAACCCATGTAAATGACTCCAATCCAATGCTTAGAAATTACTAACCAAGCTAATGTTTGGTTGACAAGTCCATCGAGAGTAATACTTGTGTCACAAGATGTTGTGACGGAAGCCGGTCACAGCTCTCAATACGAGCCACGTGGCACACGATCAGAGGGTGCTGATCATATGGATGTTTGGCTAGTCTCTCGGTGGACCTACAAACCGAAAATCCGTCTGAATAGTGATTTACAACCTTTGGATTTTTGCACCCAAACAACGCTCAATAATGCCCAAATTCCTACCGTTAAAATTAACCCATGAAAATAACTTCAATCGAATAGGTTAGAAATCACTACTCAAGTTGATTTTTTGTGCACCACCGAGGGACTGGCCAAACAACCATGCCGTCATCGTCCTCTAATAATATGCCACGTGGCTCTTATTGAGGGCTGTGACTGGCTTCCATCACAACATCCTGTGACACAAGTTTTACCCGTCTACCGGGGGACTAGCCAAACATCCATGCTGTCACCGTCCTCTAAGAGTGTGACACGTGGCTTATATTGTGATGTGAGATCGGCTCTGCTCACGTACAGGTCCACTCTGACGACTCGTCTCAGCCGTCAGGTCCAGCAAAAACCGTACACTTCTACCTGCAATTACAAGACTATCGACTAAAAGAAATGAAATGAAATGGGATAGATTTTCTGCATTGAATCTTTACAGAGATTTTTGAAATGAAAAATGATAATATCGTCTTGCCCGTGTAAAGTTGTTCATGCGTTTGAATCATTGCAACGTTCTCCAAATTCTTCACGATCGTCTTTAAGATTCCTACGTTGGAATCTTGATGAAGATGATGACTATTGAGAAAAAATTCCTCTCCGCCGCGGTTTTAGCGCCGCTGATTGCTAAAAAGTGAAAACCGCTTTTCAGTAAAGCGGGTTACTTATCGCCATTTCGAAGTCATAAAACTGCGCTGCATATTGGAACGAGGGATGAGAGAGAAGGTAATATTTCTCTCGTTGAAAGCTGTATTTGCTCGTTTCAGGTCACGAGAGAGATGGAAGTTTAAGAAGCAGATGTGGTTTCAAGCTGAGAAAACTTGGATCAAGTGAGGCTTTCATTCTCTTCTTTCCTCTCAAATTTTGTTATTTCATTCATAGATTATTTCTTTCTCTTCTTACAACTTGTGGTTCAGTTTAATTCTTTTGTTAATTACTCTTTGTGATGTATCGAGGGAGGGAAACTTGACGTTTTCTTGGGGTTTCATTTGAGCTCGAGAAGAAGAAAAATGGGATGTGGGTATATAATTCCTAGGGTTGGTTTGATCCACAAAGACACTGCACTTCTCATCCATTTTGTTAGATACTTTTCTTGTCACCTTCAACAAGTGGGAGTATTACTAAAATACACAAAATTATACCCAACGAGGGAAAAGAGAAACGAGTGGAGAAATGGCAAGGGAAACATATGGAAAACATGTAGGACTTGCCCACTGTTTGGTATGTGACCGAGTTCTTATTATCAAGTGGGACTATAGATTTTTGGAATGTTTGGATCCATGTTGTTTAGGTTGGCTCGATCCTCAATCCATACTACTCCTTGATCCAAAAATTAACTTTAATAACCATCCAAAAAATAGATGTTCATAAACTTTTTCTTTCGTGTTTTTGGCAGTGTTTCACAAGCATTTCGTGCATGTTTGTTGCGGCATTTCTCATATTGCTTCCCACGTATTATGGAAAAACTTTAGATGCAGAGGACTTTGGATGGAGTCGATGCAGACGGGTCTCTTGGCCCTATATGGTTCATTTTTTTGGGCTCACCAACTGCATGGATGTTTACTCCACCCCTTGTTGGATATGCAGACCAAAACTCAGCTCTGTTGATGATCGCTAGCCGTTGGATTAAGGGCACAAAAACATGCAAAAAACACGCTTGATTCCAATGGCTACTATCAATCCTAAAAAGGTGATATATTCTATGGCTAGAGTAATCAATAACACTGATTTTTCGTATAAATATCCACCAAGATGTGGGCTAAACATCCATGCGGTTAGTGAGCCCCAAAAATAAGCTATGGCCACGATACCCCTCTGCATCCAAAGTCGTCCTTGCATCTAAATTTTTTCCACATATTACATATATTGTTTCCTTGACGTTTCCTGCATTTGGGAAAACCATTTGGTACCCATTTTGCGAAGGAAAAATCTATGATACCAACTTCTGGATCAAAATTTTGATGCAAAAGTCTCTCAATTTGCCATGTAGTATAGACTATTTCGGGCCCACTGCCTCCATGAATGTTTGGCCCACATGTTGGTTGACCCACACACCAAAAATCAATTTGATGAGTGATTCCTAGCCATTGGATTTGAGCACGTTTTCATCATGGGCTTGGAACCAACTCAGAGACCTATTCATAAAGCCCACGATGAAAAAGTGCTCAAATGCTACGGTCAGAAATCACCAATCAAACTGATTTTTGGTGTGTAGATCTATCATAGTGTGGGACAGACATTCAAGTGGCAAGAGGGCCCGCACGAGTCTATTACGTTGCAATTTGAGGGACTTTTGCATCAAAGAATAGCCCTTTCGCAAACATGTTTGGTGTGAATCTTGTCCTTGTGGGAAGCGTGGTAACTATGCACCATTCTTTCCCATGATTTTGTTTGCACACCTTCTGTGTTAAACTTCTACCCAATACACAATTTTGTTGCTTTTGTGTCATACCCATTGTCCTAACACTGTTATACTTTTCCCCCACCAAAAAGGACTTTTGATTTGTACATTGCTCGAGATATGTGCCCTAACACAGTTAGGACTGTGTTATACTTTTCCCCACTGAAAAAAAACTTCTGACTTGTACATTGCTTGAGATAATTTTTCTCAAGTTGGACCCATAGATGATTGATCTGCCCACCCTATTGTTAACATATGGTGCTTAGGGTTCATTGTGCTTCGTGGATGCTATAGTTCATCTTTTAGGGGCTTCAATATTGCCTCATTGGTAGTAAATTAGTGTAATACTATTGATAAATATTGCTTCATTGATTTTGGTTAGACTTCTCTGCTGGATATGCATGCTTTGCTAAGGCTCGAAACATGAAAAGTGGGATGGATGAGGTTTTTTTAGAGATATTGTATCGGAGGATGATAGAAAATGAAATAATAAAGCAAAAATATTGTAAAAAATAAAAAATATAAATAAAACCAACCAAGCTATATAGCTTACTTGTTGGAAGAAAAATCAACTAAAACACTCTTTTTCTATAACTTAGGCACAAAGATGAAAAATAAAATAGCTTTCTTATCAATGAATTTGGAATAGAAGATATGGTCAAATGACAAAATAGGATTCATGTCTTCAAACCCAGATAGGTGGGATAATGCGTAAAGGAGGATGATGATCAACTTTCTTATTAATCTTTTTCTTCTAAACTTCAAAAACTCATTGCAAAAATTTAAGTTTGTGAGAATTTCTGTAACATATGCTATGTAGCCATGTTTCTAACCAAGGTATAAAAAGGCTAGTTTGCGTACGAAGGTCGTTTTCTTCCAAAAGACGAGGCGGTGCTGAGTTGTAAGCCTCATTTTCAAAAAAAATTAAAATTACTTCAAAAACTCCAAAAAAATATATGATCAAATCTGAAAAATTATAAAATAGCATAATATGTGAAAAAAAAACTTAAATAAGTTGAAAAGTTACTGAGACTATAGCTTTTACCTAAAGTGTGAAATTGTTGGTTACTCGGGCTTGAAGCTTGATGTTGAGCAAATCTTAGAAAATATCAATTATGTAACCAAAATATTATTTTTAAATAGTTAATAAGCTTAGTCCCCTGACAAAGTATCAATAGTAACAAAATAACTAAAAAGATAGTGTCAGGAAAATAGTCGAGCAAATCTGTGGTCATTTGATTTTATGCTTGAGTTTGATGTGATCCCTCACAAGGAAAAAAGTAAAAAGTGACAGGAATCAATATTCGATGAGATTTGACCTTTATGAGAATTCTTCTCAAGTAAAAGTTTAGTTTTTAGGAGTCTCGCAAAATAAAGGGTGGTTTTAGAGCACAAAATTAAGACCTTTTAAGTCATTTTTATAATAAAGGATTATTAGGTAGGGTATTTTGAAAAAATTAAAGAAATGAAAAATAATGGGTTACGGGTTCAGGTTTTAACATGGAAACCTCGGTGGACTAAGGCTTAATCCTCATAAATTCATTGAGGCTATAGCCTTTTTAAACAATATTTACCAGCCTTTATTGTCATGAGATGATAGCGGGTGAGAGGAACCTCATAATACCACCTTAATGCCACTTGTTCGATATGAAAAAGTTCGTTATAATCGGGTGTATGAAGTCATTCCCACATATGATGGTTTGCATTTAATTGGTGCTAAATTCATTAGCCACAAATGGCAATTGTTTTTTCTCTTTTGTTGTTGTATGTGCTACATGTTATAGTTTCCAACTACATAGAGCACGAATTTGAGTCTCATTTGAAAAAAAAAACAGTTTTTGGAGTGTAGTCCAACTTGAAATGCCACTTGTTCGATATGAAAAAATGTTATTATAAATGGGTGTATGATGTCATTCTCATATCTAGTGGTTTGCATTTAATTGGTGTTGCATTTATTAGCCTCAAATGACTATTTGAATAATCTTGATATCTAGAAGATGGAGCCTAGAAGAGGGTGAATAGGTTATTTTAAAATCTATCTAGAAGCTATTAACCTAAACATTTTTTACGTGTTTGGTCAAGTATATATAATCGCATGCCTTACAATCCTTGTATGGTTGATTTTATTAAAGTGATCAATATATCCGACTTAGTTAAAATATATAAAGGATATATTCAATACTAATTTGTTTACTTTAATCTCACAAGAGTAATAATAGTGAAATCAAATCACCCATAACACATGGGATTTTTACCTAGAAATCTTTTCAAGAAAAACTACGGGACCACGTCCAGACGAGAAACGTAACACTATGGAAAGTTACCGATACATTACGGCTTTCAACTCGAATCCCTTGAGTCCATTGCTGTTACTTTTTGTGTCTTTTAGTATTCCACATGTGATTATACGAACGGCTTTGTCGGATCACGGGTTTTAGGTTATAGTTCAATCTAACTAGAAACCTACCAGTAGTTGGTTTAGCCCCAATATTTTTGTACTAACCGGTTTGAATTCGGACAATAATGCCTCAGCCCTTACCCAATGCGCACAACAGTCAATGTCGATGAGTGAAAGAACAAATTAAATCGTAGGTTCTTATGAAGTGACTCATCTAACTTGAGATAACTCCTTGGAAATTAAAAATACAAGCTTAGATCATTCCAAGAGAACTCAATAGTTAAATCTAGGGCTTGGTTGTTTTTTTGTCAATTGAAAAGCTTAGGTTTTCGACCTAATGAGATGCATACATATATATAGTAGAAGCAATTTCATGCCCAAAAGGGCAAGTGTTTGAATCCAAATAGGAAACTTAATTGAATCTTAGAATACTGAATCGCAAAAGTCTGATCAATTGGCTTGAAGGTCCAATTGATTGGCATTGTTTGATCGATTGGGAAACCACTAGAGTCCTAAAATTGAGTCCATTTGAAGCATTAGTTGAAAAGTGTGTATGGCAGTTGATTGGAGTATCGATCGCATAAGTCCGATCGATCGACTAGTGATGGCTATCAATTGGATTGAACAGAGTTTGTATAAAAATGTTTGTTTTGCCTGTGATTCATACACATGCTCACTTACACGCAATTAGAGTTAATCACTTACTTCTTATGGTTTCTAAGTCATTTAAATTCTTGTAAGTGAAAAGAACAATAGAAGAGAGGGCCCAATATAAATCTCCGTTGGTTATCTTTCTCTTGGATAGTATCCCAATGTTTCTCTTAATGATTTAAGCAAGGTCACTATGAGCCTCTTAACTATATTTTGGTTACATGGCTATTTCCTAGATCTTACATGGCTTTTCCTATATATATATATATATATATATATATATATATATAATTTTTTTCTTCATATGTTAGTCTTTTGCATTCAACTTAGTTGTTAAGCTTCATTACATAGTATATAACACATGTGCAAAAGATTACCTTCTCTTTTCCAAGAATACTTCATGGCCTAATTCTTTTGTTTGCTTTGAATATTATTAGGTATTTGATACTTATGAGCGAATCAAGACTTGTATACGTTGAAGCTACTATTGGGGATGGGTGGTATGGGAAATTGGTAAGCTTTCGCAATTCATCTACTTAATAGTAAACGTGTCTTGTGTTTTTTTTAGTAAGATCTTTATTGAATGCGAGAGTTATTGAAGCCAAAATTTTGGCTTTAGGATGATTTTCAAAATAGGCCTTAGGTTTAGAATTGATTCAACGGTTTAGATTGGAGGTTTAACAATTTTGAATAACTTCTAGGGATGAGATTTACCTTTCGTTGTTGGTTTCATATGTTCATACATACATACGTACGTACGTACATACGTCCTAATTCCTTACATCTAATTACATAGTTAGAGTCCTTATCCCTTCCATGTACAATATCATGAAAGCCCTCCGTCATCTTCTTCCCTCTCATCCCTCTCATCACTTCTTTGATACCATAGAAGTTGAATCTTAGACCCTATTACTATCGTACTCCATATTTGTCATCTTCTCTCTCATCACCTATTTGAAACCCAAGCATTTGAAGATTAGACTCAATTACTATGGTCCTATTATTTGTTTTCTTCCGATGAAGTGAGATCAAGGTTGAAAATATCGTAATGTTTTGTACGAAACATTTCGATTTTCAACATAACCGAAACAAAACATGCAAAAATTTGGCTGCGAAAAAACCGAAATAAAATGGAACGTTAAAAAAAAAGAAGAGAAAACGACAAAAACAAGGAACAATTATAGTAAAAGAGATGGGAATAAAAAACGAACTAGAAAAGAGATTTAGATGAGAATCTCTTATATTTTGTTGCAGACTTCCAAAGATTCATGGGTGCTGCTAATTGTGCCTTCACGCATACTGCAACCTTCAACTCAGCCCTCAAATCACAATAATTTCTAGGCTTCTAACATCCCCTTTGTTAAATCAAGCACCAAACATCAATTTCTGCTATTGCAATTGCAACAATAAATTGAGAAATCATAGGAGATTTTAAAAAAATAAAGATTGTGTGTGAAAAAATCAGAGAAGAGAGGAGACTGGCGTCATCTTCTCCTTCCCCGCCAAACGGTGAGTTGGTGACATACTTCTTCCACGGTTCCTCCCCTCAGCTATCGTCTCCTTTGTCTTCTAATCTCCCTGTCCCTACAAATACAAAAAGGGATAGGGTTTGCCTCTTTTAACTTTAAGAAATAAATAGAAATTTTAAGGTAATATTTGGTCTATCATTTTATGTTATACATATTTTATATATGGCAAATCTTAGACTAGTAATTGTATGGATGTTTGGTCCATCCCTAAATGAACTTGGGGACCAACTGTCAGCTTGATTAGTTATTCACACCGTTGGATTAAAGTCCTTTTCATGCGTTTATTTTTAACCGTGGATTCCAAATTTAATTGGGATACTTAGATCCAAAGGTTGGAGATAACTAATCAGGTTGATTTTCTGCAAGTAGGCCTAACTAGGGATGCTACCAACATCCATACGGTCAGTGGTCTCTAAGGTATTGCCACGTGTCCTACATTTATCAAACATTTTTATACATGTTACTACAATAAATTAAATATTATAATGTTAAGCAAATACTAAGCCCTCTTTTGATCTCAATAACCTTATGGATGTATGGCCCATTTCTTGGTAGACCCATACACTAAAATTCTGTTGTCATTGGGTTCTTAAAATTTTAAATTCCCTCCCTTGTTAAGCCCTCTTTTGATCTCAATAACCTTATGGATGTTTGGCCCACGTCTTGGTAGACCCATACACAAAAATTCAGCTTGATTGGTAATTTCTAGCAATTACATTTAGCAAAACCAATGCTCAAAATCCAACGACTAGAAATGACATCAAAATCCAATGGCTGAAAGTCATCAAATAAAAGTGATTTTTTTTATAGATCTACCAAGATGTGAACCAAACACGAATCGTTCTGTAGGCCTAAAAGAGTGTGCCACGTGCCATTTCTGGAGGGGACGTCAAAGTTTGAAATCCACCCTACACGACAAACACATGCTCATCATGGTTCGAAGTCTCGGGCGATCCCGAGTTGGATCGGGTGATCCAGACCGGGATCAGAGCCATCCGAGACAAAAATCCGATGTTTGTCTCGATTCACACTGGATCGTCCGATCCAAGTCTCTGGATCAGTTGGATCGCCCTTTGGATCGGTTGGATCGGGCGATCCAACTGAGTTAAACCGATCCAACTCGACGAGTTGAACCAGCGGCGAAAACATTATAAAACTCGATTTTTTTTTCTATTTTTCCATCTTTTTCACTCGTTTTCCTCCCTTTTCCTCCTCCAACCCTTCTTAGAACCTAAAATTAGCTTGAAAGTGGTAGATCAACCTTTGAAACACTTAGATCCATGAAGATCGAAGGTTTTGGTTGAAATTTCTTCGAATTGGGTTGAAAATCCGGCGAGTTTTGGGCGAGATCCGGCGAGATCCAACACTTTTAGTAGGTAAATCTCTTCCAAATATACGTATATTTGTCTTTTGCTTCAAATCTTACTAAATTATTGAGAATCTTGTTCAATGGTTCATGTTTGAGTAAAATAACAATGTTTTTTTTTTTTTTTTAAAATTTGTTTGTGTAAATCTCATTATATTTTGTTTTTTGTTTTAATCTTACAATCGTTGTTGAGAATCTTGAGATAAGATTTATGTTTGATGAAAAATATAATTTTTTTTTATTTTTTCTTATTTATTTTGATAAAATACATGTATTTATTTTTACAAAATACATGTATTTTTTTGTGATAAAAAATAAATAATGTTTTTGTAAAATAATACACACAAAAATGATCTTGACTCTTGTGTACAGAAAACATCAAAGATGGATTGAAAACATTGTGAAAAATCTTATATTTTCTTTTATTTTTTGGTATTTTTATTTTTGTTTTATTAAAAATATGAAATATTTTGAAAATTTTCAAAAAATAATGGGTATTTTATATTTCTAATTTCTTTGTTTTTGATTATTCTTCATAGATAAAATTTGGTCATGTGTAGCATTTTTCTTTGTGGAGCGTGTGATGTGGATCCAATCAGGTGCTGCCATTTGTATATGGAAAGTGAAACAATGTGATTTGAAGAGAATATTCTCACTTGCCATGTACAAATGACAAGCAATCGATTGGGTCTACTACAGATTGTCCCAAAAAAATTGTGCCTTGTAGTTGTAGGAGATATGTTGATAAAGAGTAGAACTTTGCTGACCGCCGACGGTCAGCAAAGTTACTTATTATCGCACACCATATGAGCCATGTGACAGATTCTTAGAGAGTTCTGACCTTATGGATCTTTGGCCCAACCATCTAAGGGTTGGATTGGAGTAGTTTTCATATGTTGATTTTCAACCTGTAGAATTTGAGCAATATTGACCATTATTTGGGGTACAAAGATCCAAAGGTTATAGGTCCATCTAAAGAGGCTGATTTTTGGTCTGTAGGTACATCTAAGGATCGGCCAAACTCATATTGTTGGCGACAGCAAAGTACTACTCGATAAAAATGTAATTTTGTCAGAATTAAAGAGTAAATAATCATTTCATGGAATGATATCATATTACACATGCTATTATATTATATTAAAATTTTTGTGTAAGTAACTAATTTTTATGTTCTGTTTTTTTTTTTTTTTTAAGAGTTCTAGTGTACTCAAGTTGAAAGAGAATATTATTAACTTGTATTTTTAAAATTTTTGTTTTGAATAAATCTTGTATTTTTCTTCTATTTGTTTGTATTTAGGATTTTACATTTTTCTTTTAAAATGTAAAATCTTTTGAATAATTTTTTATCTTATTAAATTTTTATTATTAAATGTTTTGTTATCTTGAGATTAATGTGGCATTATAGCAGATTTACCTCAACTTCAAGTGGTCTATAAAGACAAATTTACAAAATATGCCGAGAGAATCAGATATTGGTTGGGATCACTGTGTTGCAATTGGGGGCAATAAGAAGATTGTTAAATTCAACTATTGTGACAAGATAATGCGTGGGGGGGTTACAAGATTGAAACAACATATTATTGCGCGCCCAGGAGATGTAACAGCTTGTCCTAAAGCTCCTAGGGATGTAAGAATGTTAATCACAAATCATTTGTAGTTAACCAAACAGATGAAGGCTGCTGAGCAAAGAAGAAGAGATGAATTACAAGAAAGATTAAATGAGTTGGGTAGTAGTGGTGGTGGAAGAGAAGAAGCTGAGGAAGAGGAAGATAATATTGATATTCTCGCTGAAGTGGAAGATCAATATCGTCCATATTGGGAAATAGACGAAGAAGAAGCTTTAAGACGGGCCATACATGAAAGCAGACGAGAGGTCGATGAACAAGCTCAAAGAAGACACTCTGTATCTGGGGGGGCAAGTTCGTCTGGTATACACATCGGTAGAGGGGGGATTCCTCGTAGTGCAAGTGTGCGTGGTGGTACTGATATTAGAGATACGATGCGTCGTAGTACCAGTGTACACGAGCCTTCTACTCAATCACGAAGAACAGATAAAGATGTTGATGCCGCAACCAAACCTCCTACGGGAGGAATTGACCCTTATATAAGTCTGCAGGAGGAACACAAAAAAAGTTGAAGGGAGCATGGGGTGGAAAACAAGTCGTGCATAAAGTGGGAAAAGTAATTTCAAAATTTTTTATGTTCAGCTCAATTCCCTTCAATGCAGCAAATGGTCTTTACTTTCAAACCATGATTGACACCATTGGTGAAGCGGGACCCGTAAAGGGACTAACCCCATATCAGCTGGCAAACAAGTATTTAAAAGAAGAGGTGGTGGAGCTAAATCAATATATAAATGGCAAAAAGAAGAAATGGACAGAATTTGGATGCACACTGATGTGCGATGGCTGGACTTCCAAAACTAGGAAGTCTATCATTAATTTTATGGTCTACTGTGATAAAGACATGATATTTCTCAAGTCTGTAGACACATCTGGAAAAGAGAAAACATCGAGTTACATTCTCGAGTTAATGGATAAGATGGTCGAGGAGGTGGGAGAAGAGAATGTTATCCAGATTGTGACGGATAACGAAGCGTCATTTAAGCGTGCAGGGCTAGAGTTGATGAAAAAAAGGCAACATTTATACTGGAGTCCTTATGCGGCACACTGCATTGATCTTATACTTGAGGATATTGGAAAGACAAAACGAGTCAGTGATACCATTAAGGATGGACGGAAAATAACTTCTTTTATTTACAACAGCACGAAGTTAGTAAACTTGATGAAGACATTCACTGACAATAGAGACTTGTTACGTCCTGGTATCATTAGATTCGCAACAGAATTTATTTCTCTTGAAAGTCTTATCCGATATCAGGATGCACTGAGAAAAATGTTTATATCAGATGAGTGGAAAGAGCTTGTTAGACATGCGTACAGCAAAGATAAAAAAAGGAAGGAACAAGCTAGGGATGTCTCAAAGTTAATTCTAAATGATGAATTTTGGGGTAACGCTGAAGATGTATGCAAAATTATGGGACCACTTGTCAAGGTTCTAAAAATTGTAGATCAAGATAAGAAACCTACTTTGGGTGTAATATTTGAAGCGACGAAAAGAGTCAAAGAGGTGATTAGTGCTCAAGTCCGTCATCATCAGCGTTACTTTGAAATCATTGACAGAAGATGGGAGACACAACTTCATCAAGATCTCTATGCAGCAGGTAAGCTATAATACTGCATTTGACAATATGTATTTTTGATGTTATTAATGTCTATTAGTTATTGACAATTATTTTTATTTTGTAGCGTATTTTTTAAATCCAAAATTTCGATATGACGAAGACTTTTTTCATCACCAAGATATAAGGACAAGTTTAAAAAACGTCATAAAAAGACTTGAACCGGATATGGATAGTGCAGGAGAAGCAATTGATCAGGTATAAATATGTTATTATTAAGACTTTTATTTATATTTGATACAGATTATTAATTAATTGTGAGTTTTTAATATTCCTCACAGATAAGACTTTATGAAGAAGGGGAGAATTTGGCGATCCACTCGCTCAGAAAAGAGCAAAGTTTAGTCTACCAAGTATGTCGATGTTATACTTCATTAGATGAATAATTACTTTACAGTATATTAAATTTTAATATATTTTTTTCTTTCCCAGTTGAGTGGTGGTACAATTATAGTGCGATTAAAGTATTAAGCCAAACATGTTCATCATCAGGCTGTGAGAGAAATTAGAGCACCTTCTCCCTCATCCATTCAAAGCCACGGAATAGATTATCAATGATGAGGTTAGAGAATCTGGTATACGTCCACTATAATATGCGACTTCGAGTTCGTAATCTAACTGATACAAGAGATGAAGAAGATTATTATAATCCAATTGATTTGGATTATATATTTGAAAACAACGATGTTCTTGATGAATGGTTAAGAGAAAAAGAACCCCCTGCATTTGATGGAGATGACTTGTCATGGTTAGCTAAAGGTGTTCTAAGTCGCGAAGATGATTCGACACAGCATTGAAGTCGTGGTTCAAATGACGATGATGGTGGTGGTGGTGGTGATGGTGATGGTGGTGCTGGTGTTGGTGCTGGTGCTAGTGGTAGTGGTGGTGGTGATAGAGGAGATGGCTGAAATTGGGGCGATGGTGGTGGAGTCAGGGAGAGTGGAAGTGTTGAGGGAGGTCGTTTAGGCGACACACACCCAGATGACAATGTAATCATCACTCAAGACACTGATCATGGTGGGTGGGGACTACGAGGCCGACGTAGTAGAAGACCAACTGCCTTACCTAGACACCCAAGCAACGATGATTGGGCACAGAGAGATCATGTTGGTACTAGTAGGGGTGGCCCGAGTGAGTTTGATGCAAGACTCACCGACTTGGATGAACAAGTACATGAGATGAATATTGAGGACTATGGTGGTCAGCTTGGATATGGAGGGGATAATTATGATTATGGTCAGTCTCAAGTACATCAACCTCAGCAGCCATTTTATCCACATGGTTATGGTCAGCCTTCTCAACATCAATATGGTTATGATCAGCAGTCACATAGCTATGATTATTGCCAATCACAGTCTGACCATAGCTATAGTGGATATTATGGACAATCTGGAGGGAGCTATGACACTATAGAGCCCAACAATATTGTATCCACCCAGTATGGGTCATTTTTCTTTCCTATGAACCCCCCTGATGGTTACTATGAACAATAGTCCAATCGTAAGTTTATTTATTTTGACTCTTTATTATTATTTTCAGAAGCTATATTTGCATTTATTGAGTTAATCATTGAAAATCTTTATTTTTGCAGGTGTAAGACTCCAAGAATTTGTATGAGTCGTGTATGTAACAGGTACTTATTTGTGGGTCTTAAAATTGTTTTAGCGTTTACTGGTTTAGCACTAAGTAGCAAGAATTTGTAGATTCTCTAAACTATTTTACAAATGATGAGTTTGATCCACCAAATTTAATATCTTTTGGATTGTACGTATCTATTTGTTTTAATATCTTATGTAAATATGTAGAAGCTTGTGTTCCAGTGACTTTATAGGAGTCTAAGTAGATTTTTTTTTTATAATCATACATTATTATCGTTCATAGGTTTGTTTTTGATTTTTTTTATAGATTTTTATGATTTTTTTACATTTATTTTTTTATTTTTTATACTTTTCTTCCATCACAAGAGGTTAGAATATTTATATTCCTAATGTTTTATGTGTTTTCTAATTTTATGATTTCTTTTATTAATTTTTATGATTTTATTTGATTTTTCTACAATTTTTTGAATTTTTTCTTCATTTTTTTGCATTTTTTAGGATATTTTTTTTCCTTCTCGGGATCACGGTGGATCGGACCGATCCAGTCGGCTTCCTAATGTTTTATGTGTTTTCTAATTATATGATTTCTTTTATGAATTTTTCTGATTTTTCTACAATTTTTTGAATTTTTTCTTCATTTTTTTGCATTTTTTTTGCATTTTTTAGGTTTTTTTTTTTTCCGAGACGGGATCACGGTGGATCGGACCGATCCAGCGAATCCAACTCGGGATCGGAGGGGTCCGATCCAACCGTTGATCCTGAGACTTCGATCCATGATGCTCATCGATTGTCAATAAGCCTAAGTTTGATGTTTTAAGGGTTTTGAAGTCCCCTTACCAAAAGTTCCTTGGGCCCACTAACCGTATGGATGTTAGGTCCACTTGTTGAGCACTTTAATAATATGATTTCTGACTGTTAGATTTAAGCATTTATTTATGGTAAAATTGGCTATTAGAAATCATCAATAAGAGTTGATTTTTGATATCCAGGTCTACTACGAGGGAGTCCAGTCCAAACATCAATAAAGTCAATTGGCCTTAAAGAGTGGTCCACATGGCAGGTTTTTGGAACATTGATCATGGATGTTGGTACGAGCCATAAGACCGATGGGCTAAACATCCATAAGGTTATTCGTCTCCAAGCGTATGCCACATGGCTCATACATATACATCCATGAGCATAAACTAGTAATCAATAATCGGTATTGTATAAAATTTAAAATTTATATTAATATAATATTGGGTGAGCATAACAAAATTTAAATATTATAGTGAATTTTGTTTTTTGCATTTAGTATTTTGGCATGTTTTCCATCTCTATTTGTGTTCCAAAACAGATGTTGTAATGCAAAAAATATCTCGTTTAGATGATTGCATAAAAAATAATAAAAATATTACAAACAAATAATAACAACTTAAAAATTTTGCATATATTTTCTAAGAGCACACAAAAAATATTTGATTAAATTTTAAAAAATATGAAGGTATACCAACAATTGACATTATAGAGAAAATTAAAAATAATCAATAGCAATTTATATATGATATAAATATTAAATAAAACAAATGAAATTCAAATAATTTTTTTTCGTAACAATTGAATTCCTATAATCTTGTAAGATTAAAAAAATAAAATGCTAAAGTTTTAAAAAATGAAGGAAAAAAATTCAATAACAAAAAAGAAAAAAACATCACTCCATAAAATGACTAAAAGTGCTTAATTTATTAGTTTAGATAAAATTAATTCTAAAACAAAAAATTGAAAAATCTAAAAACTTGGATTAAACCATATAAATTCTATAACTTTAGAAATGTTCAAACAAAAAAAAGATTAGAAAACTCGCAATTAAAAATCTTTTAATTATTTCTAACGATAATAACATAATTTTATAAACCTATAATCAAAAGAGAATAAAAAATATTTAAATACTTATGATTAGTCTTTTGAATCCTTGAATTACGATAATTAACATGACATGCCACGAAATCGCGACATTGGGTGGGAGCATGGAAGGATGGTTTCATGCGCTGCACACTGCATCAATCTTATGTGAGAAAAAATAGGAGAAAAGAAATTCAGTGCACAATAATTACTGATGCTCGAGAAGTGAATTATATTTACAACTATTATTGGGTTCTAGCAATTGAAGAGGAAGTATACTGGGGGAAACTTGGTGCGTTCTAGACTGACACGTTTAACCACAAACTTCATCTCTCTACAGAGTATGCTACATGGCTCATACACAAGGCATTGTGCTAAATAATAAATTATGAGAATTTGTGTCTTATCATGGAGATAACTGAGTCCATCGTTCAAGTTCTTAGAATGCTGGATGGTGACAAAAAGCCTATGATGAGTTATGTATATGAAGGGATGCGTCATGCAAAAGAAGATTAGAAAAGTTGTACCAAACTCTTTTAAAGGATACCATACAATTATAGAGAGGCGATGGTAGAACTAACTCTTGAAAGACATCCATGCAGTATGTATTTTATGCTTTTTATAATTTTTTAATTATTAATCAAATGTCGTCTTCGTTTTATCATACCAATTAAAAGTATTATTTTCATTTAGTATAGCCTATTTTTTCAACCCAACATACCATTACACCATTAACTTTGGTGAGAGGGATGATCTCTTGATGGCTCTAAAGCGTAATAGAGAAGTTGGATTTGAATGATGATGATGCTATTAATGCCTATAATGAGGTAGGTCTATATTTTATTAACAAATGAATTATAAGTACAAAATTATATAGTTGTATAAAATTAGTGAAAGGTTGATAAGCTTTTTATGCTATGTAGTCAAAAAAATTTGAGATGAAATATATGGCTTTGGTGATTGCACTACAATCAATGCACAGATGAAAACAACACTAGGTACTGCTTTCGATAACTAAGTATTTTATTATAGACTAGTGTTAAATAACTTGTTAACTAATTTTTTTATTTTCAAATGTAGTTGACTCGTGGTTTTTATACGGTGGAGATGCCCCAAACTTGAAAAATTGCAATAAAAATATTAACACATACGACATCCTCGAGTGGACGTGAAAGAAACTGGAGAAATTAGTTGATGAAGAGGTTCCTTCTGTAATTAGTTTATGTAACATGAGGTTAGGGGTGAAGCACATTTCACAAGATAACAAGAAAGAAGATGCGATTTTTGACCCAATTGACCTTAGTCACATATACGAGGAAGATGATTTGATGACTTTTTGTTAGGACAAACCATAGAAATAGAACTAGATGAGCAGGTGAGCCACCATCATTGGCCTCATAAATGGGAATTGATGTTGATCAGTAGGTAACAAAGTAGGCAACGGGGGTTCAAGAAGGGATAATGAGGCAACGAGTAAGGCCATTGATGATGATGATGAGTTTGAGAAGTTGATGAGAACTCCAAGTTGTAGGCTGAAGATGATGATGATGGTGACAATGATGGTGATGGTGATGGTAGTGGTGACCACGACGGGAGTGGTAGTGGCCATCACTCACAGTCACAAAGAGGATTGCCTCTATTTATAGAGAAACAATACTTCAATCATGCTACTCAAGATCCTAATCATGGCACTCGAGCTCCTGGCGAAAGAACTTATATGTGACGGCTACACTGAAACCAAAAAGACACGAGACGAGCAATGTATTGATGACTCGACTGCACACGACATGAATACAATTGTACAAGGCATTAGGATGATAAATATGAGATTTACCAGATATGGTGCTCAATCTGGTTATGCTTCATCGTCTCATGGATCGTACGACGTTGGATATGGTTTAGGATACAACTCTTTATATGATGCTCAATTCATGTCATCCCCGAGTTATGGATATGACCAGTAACGAGTTCATATCAACCCTACGGTTATCAATCGACACAGCCACAATTGCAACAAACAGTTCAAATTCATATACTCTCTATGTGGTATGCTCAACAATACCAAGAATTTACGTGGCAATATACGATGTGCTATCGAGATCACATGAGCTTGATAGAATATTGTGATTATATTCAACGAACATACTATGTGCGTATTCAAAACCCAGAGGACGACCCTAATTACTTTGAACCTTTACGCAAGTCTATTTTTTATCTAATCAGAAGGGTAAAATTAAAATGTCTTAAATTTATTTTACTCAACCACAATCATCAAAATAACATTTGTTGAAAACTAGATGCTTCTGAATAAAAAAATTAAATAATATGCTATTACATTTTCTGAAAAAGGTGGAATGAATTTGTTTTTTATTTTATCATAACAAATAATAGTAAATAATATGACCGTGTTCAAGAGTTCTTAAATACCCACAATCCATCCCACATCGTCGAACCATCTCATGTGAACAACAATAACAGTAGAAGCTATAGTATAATTGTAGTAATAACAACCATTCTCTATTTTTCTTAACGACATTAAGGTTATGTGACTTGGACATATGCAATTTCTCCATGTGCATCATCTTTTTGTTATTAAATAAAAATACAAAAAATCAATTTAATGATTTAAGCATCATCTAATTACTTTAAACATCATTTTGAAGCTTAGTTATGCATTAAATGCATGAACTTTGGAATGTTTCGTAATATTTCGCACATATTTCGTAATGTTTCGGAAAGTTTCTAAATGTTTCGAAATGTTTCAGAATATTTCGTAATGTTTCGGAAATGTTTTGTAAAATTTGAAAAAAATTCGTCTGTTTCGGCTATTTTTCAAAATTTCGTGAATGTTTCGTTTCATTTTTTCAGTTGAACGAAACGTTCATTCGAAATGAAATTTTAAACCTTGGGTGAGATTGCGATCTAATTTTTCTTAGCTTCCTTTTTTTTGGCTTCAAACCCCAGAAACCAAAGATATTTGAATTTTCTTCATACAAGTATAGATAACTATATATGTTGTGAAATTTGAATGACTTGGATATGAGTCTCTTAGGTATAGATATGAATTAATAGAAAAGTAGAACCATGTTCTCAACCATTTAATTGACGAAATGCTTTTAGGAAAATTGATTCATTTTTTTTTTTGTGTGCAATATGTTGTAGATGTCAATTTATGCCATAAATACTAACCTCTATGGACTTCGATATCAATCTTTTTTACCGATTTTGTTAGTATTTTATGGGGCCTTCATCACAGATATGCTTTCTTTTGATCAATAGGTTTTCAATCTCACACGTTGCCTACAAGTTATATGTAAAGCATACGACTATATATATATATAAACGACATTTGGTTGTTCTTGTTCGTGCATGAACAATGGGGGACGACTGTTGTTTTCTTCAGTGTTGGTCTTAGAATGAGAGTTGTCTTCGTCAGAGGAGTAGTGGATTTGAATCTCAGGGTTGGGAGTGAGAGATATGGATCTGAGGAAGGAAGAGATAGGATTGGGTTCTTCTGTGGGGAGAGTATCTGGTGTGAGTTGTGATGAGGCCAATAGATATTGGTCCAGAGGGTCAAGCGTTGGTGGTTGTGTTCTTATTGGTTGAGGAGGTTGTTGTTGAGACTCTTGTTGTTGGGATGAGGGAGTTGAAGTTCTGGATGATGAAGGTGTTGATTGAGTAGATTGTGGTTCCGCTGTTTTGATCTTGGGTTTAGGTTTTGCTCTTAGAATTAGATCTTTGAATTGATTGTTCTGGTAAGGGTGAAAGTTGAGAGGTTGTGGAAAAATTGATGCTCGATAAGGCGGAGGGTCTGGATTCATGTAGGATGGAAAAGAGGGAATGGACGAAGTATTGTGTGAGCCAAAGATAGAGGAGATTGGACGCCTTTGTTTTCTTGAATGGATCCGAGTTGATTTTCTAGAGACCGTTTTTCATTTTCTTTTGTTGTAATGAGGTGGCTTGCTAGCTAGGAATCTTTTACCGTTGTAGCAATGCATTAGAGTTCTTTATCAAGTCGAGCAATGTGAGCTTGGAGAGCTTCAAGAATTTTTGCTGTGGATTGTATAGGTTTTTGTGCTTCAAAGATTTCTGTTGTGGATTGTTCAGATTTCTAAACATGTGTAATGTGGATGATATGCCGCTGATGCGGAAGATATGTGTTAACACATAATCATACTGATATATAAATAAAGGAAGATCTTATAGGACTTCGAACACTCGGACACTTACATGTTTGAGTTAAGTCTTACTTGCTTACATTGGACTAGGAGCTTACAAGTCTTTAACTCTTTACTTTACTTTTCTCTCAATTTTTACCTAAAGCTTACATGCGGTAGCTTTTTATAAGTATCGGACTTCAAATATTACAAACAAAAATACATAAAGACGACTAAATAGAAAAAGTGCTACAGTGATAAACATGAACAAACAGTAGTGGATAGTGACTGATAGTGACTTCTTAAACAGTTCTTGAGATTTGCTTATGAATATTACGTCGAAAGGTGAGGATACGCCAAATTTTTTTCGTCATCTTTAGCTTTTAGTCAAAAATCCGTGTTGAAATTGTTATCTGAATCTTGATTGTTTAAAGATTCAATATATCGGTATTCAACGTTGTCGTTTTCGTAAGCGTCTTCTTTATCTGTGTTCCAAGGACTGTTTTTAGAATAACTGGGCCGTAAAAATGGCGAAAGAGCTGAGTTATTCAATTTCGCTGGGGTATACCAAAAGATATCAGTTTGTCAGAATGATTGATGAAAAATTTGACATTGATTGGGCAATGTGTCATCGGGATGGGGAGTGTTGGAAGAGGTAATCACGACTTTATTCTATGGAGAATCTTGTCGGAGTTGGACATTGATTTTGAGGACTTTCATGGATGAAAGATGAGCACCTTTTAGCCAAAATCGCACGTTACTCCGGTAGACGGGAGTCAAGGTTCTTGTTGAAATAGGCAGAGAAATTTGGCCAAGAATTTAGCCCATGAAAATTGAAAGATGATGCTTTTTTTCAGGATGATTGCCATGTGGTATTGAGAGCAAAGGTACCAAAGTCAAACATAACCTCTTTCAGAAATGTCAGGAATGACGAAATCTATCGGAATGAGCCAATCATAGTCGTGCATCGGCCAGTAGTGGAGGAGTGTATTCGTAGAACGTATCAAACATATGGTCGGTCAATGTTTTCTTTGCGCGTTTGGAGAATCATCTGTGAAAGATTTCTGCTAGGAGTTTGGAAGGGAGCCGTTGGATTTGTTGCTTTAGTTCTTCAAAATAGTTGAATGAATTAAGAATATGCAATAAGGATGTCATGAGCGGTGATTTTCGATCTTATTCCAATTAATGAAACTAGTAGTGATTTTTCTGCTGAAAAGAATTAGAATTCCGTGAGGACATTTTTGCAAAATGGAAGGTGATTTTTCTTGGATCAGGAGGAAATGTTGGTTTGGATGGTTGTAAGTTGGATGGGCACATTGTTGAAAATTTATAGATGAGATTTTTCTAGAAAACTTAATGATTTGAGTCATTTTCTTGTAAATGGAGTGATAAAGCAATGATCTTTGCTAGAGTGATTTGAGGTGAAACAGCAAGTGTGCTTGACGAGTGATTTTCTTCTGTTGATTTTTCAAGATACAGATTGCATGTGTCTATTTGGGAAGAAAATGAATAGTGGGTTGGATATGGAAAAGATCATGAGTGAGACAAGGCATGGGTAGCAAAAAGCGGGATTGGATGTTCTTATTTTTTGTGGTTTTTGTTTATTCTTCGCATGAGGAGACATTTGACTTGTTTTTATTTGTTTATTCTTCGCATGAGGAGACATTTGACTTGTTTTTATTTGTTTTTTCTTCTTTTGAGGAGACATGTGTTTAATGACGAGGATGATGGGGTAGTGGTCTATGGTTGCATCTTTGGTAAGGGTTTGGTTCTAGATTGGGTGACACATGTTGGTTACATGGTCTGTGGGTCCAAGGTCAATAATGAGTGGTTTGTTAACAAGGCGTGGGTTATGGATTTGGGTATGGGTTTGTTACCATGGAAGGAAATGGGTTTTGTAGGAAAGTTCATAGGGGGTCCATTTGAGATGTTGGATCTAATTGAGAATATCAAATCTTTTCCTAAAAGGGGACAACTGGGAACTTTGTGGGTTATGGTGATGTTAAGAAATATTCGGATGGAGATGGGAAGACTGATCTTGTCTATAAAAAACTGTAGCCATTGGCGGTACGAAATTTTTGATTAAAGGTTTTCCGGTGGGTTGGAGGAAGGATTTGTGGGTTGAGAATGGTAGCTGTTGCGTTTGTGTCAAAGAGGGCAATGATTGATATGGGTTTGGAATATGGTTCTAGGTATAGGGTGACTTGGGCAATGGGTACGGGTTGATGATGAGAGAACTGGATGTCTGGTGGTTCTGGGGGTATAACATGTTGGTTGGATACGGGAATGACATTTGAAGGGTTGGACGGTTTTAGATTGGTTGAGAAATCGAGCGGTTTTCCGATAATGTAATTTCGTAAATATCCATAGTTTCAGACTGCTCATCTGAGTAACTGTCAGAATCTTCTTCTGTATCGGTATAACCAATATCAAGAAGGGATTCAGGCATATATTCTTCATCGAGATCCGAAATGTTTTTGTTGACAATTGCCGAGATGCGCTGAAAAGTGTCAACACGCTTTTTCTTGTTAGGACAATTTTTTGCAAAGTGACCTGGTTGTTGACAAATGTAACACTTGTCTGGTTTGTTGCTGGTCTAAGTCGAAATGGTTGCTTGCGTAGAAAATGCCAATTTTTCTTCTTTTTGAACCGAGAGGGTTTCTCATTAGACTGTTATTGCTGAAAGTGTTTCTTCTTCTTCATCGTGAATGGTCCACAATCACAGTCTTTGTGATTTGAACATTTGATTTGGACGTCTTTTCTGTCGCATGCTTTGCTAATTTTCTTACCCATTTTTTGGTTCTGTTGAGGAACTTGGACTGGTTGCAAAAGTTGTCGAGAGTTATGAGACTGTCTTGATAGATTTCGCCAAGATTGGCATTTTGCAATGTCATGCCTTTTGCTGTAAGGACCTTGGTAGTTTCTTCACCAAGGGGTTCTAGTAGAGACTGGATGTAGATATGTTTCAGATTGACGTCATCGATTCCATTAGGAACATAATATTGCTTGGATATATGTTCGTAATATTTTTGCAGATCTTTGTGCTTGAAAGAACAAACTTTCATTTTGACATATTCTTAACGAGCCGTATTGACATGGTTATTGGGTGATCCCAAAAATTCATGGTAGAGCTGGGTGATGAATTCGTCAAGTGTTCGAACTTCGACTGCTTGCATTTGTATGTATGCTTGGAGACTATTCCACCAATCACGTAGTCTGCCACCGAATTTTGAAACAAGTTTTTCAAGAGTTAGAGTGTGGAACCAGGAACTTGAAGTTTTGTTGAACACCATGAGTAAATTTCATAGAACTTGTCGCGCCATTTGTCTAGCGGAACATCATCAATCGTGAACATTTTTTGGTGATCCTACTGTTCTGGGAAATATTGCTGTGGATCTGGAGGATCAGGAGGTGGAGCTTCTTCGAATTCGTCGGCAGGGTCAACGACATTTGATTGTTCTTGTTTGTGCATGAACAATGGGGGAAGATTGGGACGATTGTTGTTTTCTTCAGTGTTGGTCTTAGAAAGAGAGTTGTCTTTGTTCGAGGAGTAGTGGACTTGTATCTTAGGGTTGGGAGTGAGAGATATGGATTTGAGAAAGGAAGAGATATGATTGGGTTCTTCTGTGGGGAGAATGTCTGGTGTGAGTTGTGATGAGGTCAATTGGTATTGGTCTAGAGGGTCAAACGTTGGTGGTTTTGTTCTTGTTGGTTGAGGAGATTGATGTTGATGTTGAGACTCTTGTTGTTTTGATGAGGAAGTTGAAGTTCTGGATGATGAAGGTGTTGATGGAGCAGATTGAGGTTGCGTTGTTTTTATCTTGGGCTTAGGTTTTGCTCTTGGAATTGGATCTTTGAATGGGCTGTCCTGGTAAGGGTGAAAGTTGAGAGGTTGTGGGAAAATTGATGGTCGATAAGGCAGAGGGCCTGGATTCATGTAGGATGGAAAAGAGGAAATGGTCGAAGTGCTGTCTGAACCAAAGATAGAGGAGATTGGACGCCTTTGTTGTTCTTGAATGGATCTGAGTTGATTTTCAAGAGACTGTTTTTCACTTTCTTTTCGCAATGAGGCGGCTTGCTTGTTGGGAATCTTTTACCATTGTAGCAATGCGGTAGAGTTCTTTATCAAGTCGAGCAATGTGAGCTTCAAGGATTTCTGCTGTGGATTGTGCATATTTATGTGCTTCTGCTACCTGATTTTGCTGATTTTTCAAAATTTGAGAGAGAACTTTGCTCTGAGCAACTGCGTTTTATGCTTGCCAATTGAGAGCTGCTTCTGCTGCTGAGATTCTTCGGGGAGTTCCATTAGGAAGAGATCCTGAAGGATTCTTGATTTCCATATATGTTTTGTGTTTTGCTGAGGAAGATCAAAATCTTTTGAGCAAGGGAATGATGTGTCAGATTTGGGCGATCGGGATGCCGAAGGTTCGTGCATGTTGATTTCTAGGAGAGCAGAATGCTGCTTTTGGATTGAATGGGAAATAACAGGGGACTTTGCCTTTTCTAGTTCTTTTGCAAAGAAGGCTAGAGTTTTCTGATAGTAAGGCATAAATGGAGGTTGTTGATTTGGAGGCTTCTGGGGGCTTTGAAGGATGCTTTGCCTTTTCTTTTTTCTTTGGATAAAGGACATAGTAATCAAATTTGCTCGCCAAGAAGACCAATTTCTGGATCTCCGGATGCATATCGTTCTGCAAGAATTTGTTGAGACGATTTGCGTTTGGGCTTTGGAGATTCTTCGATCAAAAATATATCTGATGAACAACTGGGGGGCAATCACATATGTCCCACCATATGTGACCGTCTGATCGTTTGACTTGATAGATCAGAAAGCCTATTTATGAAATTCCAACGATAGGAATCGGAAGGAATGGAGAATCTGATTGAGCTTGGATCATCTGTAGTTCTGGTAACTGAGTTGTGAATGGGGATGACGATGAGCAACTAGATACTGATGATCGTGGAGGTTGAAATACTGTTTCGAAAGTAACATCTCGTCTTCAGATGAAGATAGATTGGTCTGATTGTATTTGCTGGACTTCTTCATGAAGCTTTTCATAGTTTGTTAGCCATTTTTCTGGAAGCAAAGCTGTGAGTGAGTTGTCGTGGAATAAACGTGCAGTGTGGCACTTGATTGTTGTCGATTGTGAGGAAGATTGCTTTGTCCTTTTGTTAGAAACGGGAAAGGGGAAGATCGAGTCTATGGTTTTGGACACGGAAAGCCTTCTGATATTGGAGGGTAGCTGCAATGGATGTAGCTATTTGTGGTGCTCCTGTGATCTGAACTTGGACTTTAAAGGCATCAAAGAGATTTGGGTCTGACGTGGAGATTGAAGTTTGGAAAAAAAGTCAGGAAGACCGTTCTAGCGTTCAGTGTTGTTTGGACTGTGGCAATGTTTGCATGCTAGTACTCTTTGAATCAGGTGTAAGTAACGCGATCCTGGAAGTAACTGGAAGAGCTTTTCTATCATGAAATGTGAGTGCTAGCTTGATAGCACTAAAGTGTACATGTGTGAGTCATTGCTTTAACCAAGATGGATGAAGATGTACAGGAAACTGTGGAATGGTGAAGGTTTTTGCTTCTGTGGCGTAGATCGGATGTCTGAAATTTAAGGCCATAATGTATTCTTTCATGCATGGAGCAGATGGGGAGATCAATCTTTTTATGGTTTCTTGGAATGAGTTTTGAGAATGACTATAGACACTAAATGGGTTGACAACAGGGTACTTAGTAACTGGGATTTTGGACGACTCATGGAGATATTCTATTTCATATAATGAATCTAACTTAGATGAAGATGCAGATCTAAACTTGGATGATGATGATGAACTAAATGAGGATGCAGGTGGTGTGTTTGGTATGAGTATCTTTTCTGAAGATGAACTGGTTTTCATTTTTAATGGTTCTTTCTGTTTGCGTTAGATACTCTTTCTCCTACCAAAGGTGGGGGTAACACGTCCCTCCTGGACTTCTCTTCGTCGAAACTCGGAGATGCTTTGTCTCTTTCAAACAGACTTAATCAAGAAGAAACTGGTTCCTTGTTTTTAGTTATCCCTAAACACCGAGTTTTCTGATATCCTTAAACACCAAGTTTTCTGATGCAGAGGATCGACTCGAGGTCGCAATTGTAGAGCATACTGGTCATGGCACAGGATAGAACACACTAATCACAACACATGATAGAGCCTACTGGGTAAGGGTTTCTGGGTAGACAGTTTTGAATGCAGTGATACCAACTGTGATATGGATGGATACAAGAATGAACTGTGACATGGATGCAAGACTGAACTAACACAAACACGGATGCTCTAAATGAGGATGCTCCAACCCACTGGAAACTCTTTAATCAAGAATTTCGAGCCGTCAATGGCCACACCTGTTTCATAGACAAGATCAGTCTCTCCATCTCTATCTGGATATTTCCTAATCTCACCATAACCCACAAAGTTCTCGGTTGACCCCCTTTAAGGAAAATAGTTGATATTCTCCATCGGATCCAACATCTCGAATGGACCCCCAATGGACTTTCCTACAAAGCCCATTTTCTTCCATGGTCACAAACCCGTATCCAAATCAATAACCCACATCTTGTTAACAAACTACTTATTATTGACCTTGGACCCACGAACTATGTTACCAACATGTGTCATACAAAAAAGAATCAAACCTTGCCAAAGAAGCAACCATGGACTACTATCCAATCATCTTCATCATAAGCCGAATGTCTCATCACAAGTTTCATTGAAAAATCTCATTTATAAATTTTTAACAATGTGTCCATCCAACCCACAACCATCTAATTCACAACCAACATTTTCTCCTGATTCAGGAAAAATCACATTCCATTCTGCAAAACTGTCCTCACAGAATTTCAATTCTTCTCTCTTCAGCAGAAAAAACACTGTCGGTTTCATCAATTGGAATGAGATCGAAAATCACCGCCCATGGCATCCCTATCGTATGTCCTTCAATCCACTCAACTATTCTGAAGAACTAAAGCAACAAATCCAACGGCTTCCCTCCGAACTCTAAGCAGAAATGTTTCACAGATAGTTCTTCAAATGTACAAAGTAAACATTACCGACCATACGTTTGATGCGTTCTATGAACACACTCCTCCACTACTAGCCGATGCACCATCATGATTGGCTCATTCTGATAGACTTCAACATTTCTGGCATTTCTGAAAGAAGTTACGTTTGGCTTTGATACATCTGTTCTCAATACCACATGGCAATCATCCGGAACAAAACATCCTCATTCAGTCTCAATGGACTAAATTCTTGGCCAAATTTCTCTGTCTATTTCAACCAGAACCTTGGTTCCCACCTATCAAAATAGAGTGCTGATTTTGGCTAAAAGACGCTCCTACTTCATCCATTAAAGTCCTCAAAATCAATGTCCACTTCCGACAAGATTCTCTCCAGAACAAAATCATGAGCACCTCTTCTTGCACTCCCCTTCCTGCTGAGACCTCACCCAATTCATGTCCAATTTTTCATCAATCTTTCTGGCAAATTAATATTTTTCGGTATACCCAAGTGAAATTGAACAACCTGACTCTTCCATCATTCTCATGGCCCAGTTATTCTGAAAACAATCCTTGGAACACAGATTAAGAAGAAGATTACAAAAGCGACAACAATGTTGAATACTGATATATCGGATCTCCAAACAGTTAAGATTCGGATAACAATTTCGACGAGGATTTGACTAAAAGCTAATGATGACAAAAAAGATTTGTCGTATCTATACCTTTCAGTGTAATATTCGCAAGCGAATCTCAAGAACTGTTTAATAAGTCACTAACTACCACTGTTTGTTACTGTAGTACTTTTTCTATTTTGTCGGTGGATGTTTATCTTTATATATTTTGTTTTGTAATATTTGAAGTCTAATGCCTATTAAAAACTACCCCATATAAGCTTTAGGTAGAACTTGGGAAGGAAGTAAACTAAGAGTTGAAGTTTTGTAAGCTCCTAATTCAATGTAAGCGAGTAAGATTTGGCTCAGCCAAGTAAGTATCCGAGTGTTCGAACTCCTGTAAGATCTTTTATTTATATATTAGTGTGATTATGTGTATTGTTAACACTTATTTTCTGCATCAGCCGCATTGCGTATGTTTAGAACATTCTGTTATTATCCTCATGCATTCTTAGTATTATTGTCTATTAGCCGTATTAATGCCCCATATTAGTATCAAAGCATCCTCATTTAGAGCAACCGTGTTTGTATTAATTCAGTCTCGTATCCATGTCACAGTTCATTCTTGCATCTATCCATATCACAGTTGTGAGATTGTGACGAACACACCAAAATAGATGAACAGTCATGATTGTGGTGTATATTTGATCTTCGCTCAAAAGTACTTATTTTAAGCCATTATTCTTATAGCGATGTTGTATTCTCCTACGTGAAACTTGTCTTTTCGTTGACTTTTCCACGTAATAGTTTTTTTCATTGCGTAGAATGTATTTTTTAAACGAAACGAAAATCGACTATTTGCATGAAATATACGTATTTTGGATAGTCAAATATCAAGCCGTTTTAGTTGAATCTCATTACGCACTTTTTCACTTGTTGGAGACCCTATAGGGCGATTCTCAAGGACTAGTGGGCCCACGATCAACCACAATTCTTCTAGTACAGCTTAAAGAGCCAACAGGTTAGGATAAAAGATAGAAGTCATGTACGGGCAAAGCCAGATGATCGTAGAGCTGGAACAAGTGAAATTCCCTTTTAATTACCAGGTTAAGTCATAGAGGGGGGTGAATAGGACAATTTTTAATTCCTCTGTGAATTCTTTATGGATTAAAAAATTATTTATCACACAAGGCGGAAAAGGATCAAACAATTAATATATTAATTATCAACAGAAGCATAAATTGATAAACAATTATGCAAACATTCACAATCACACGAGACTCAGGTTTATAGTGGTTCGGTAACTCTGCACCTACTACGTCCACTGTCCAATACTCACCACGAGTAGTATTATATTATTTCAATCATGCATTACAACATTTCCAATCGAAATAAATAATCAACCAACTAAGATTACACTTAGTTTCAATCTAACGAGAATCACTTTTCGCTCATCAAGAGAGTCAGCCTAGGCCAGTAGTCTATTTAGAGAATTTCTTTTATCTTGGATCTACAATCCACAACTCAGTTAGATGAGTCCACACTCATCTACCAATCACAAAATAATAGTGTTCACAAATATCGAATTCTATCAACAAGGTATTGGTTTATAGAAACGCTTACTTCTCCATGAATACAATTAAATGGAAAATCTTTTGGAGAAGAATTTGCCCAAGAGACGCTCTGCCAAGAGTAATCCTGATTCTTGCAGACTAACAATACCAATTAATCTCTTCCAAACACTTAGAGACTTCACAACGAATTCTCAGCTTTGATTTGGTGAAGCTCTCACAAATTTCAGATCTCTGGACTTAAAAAATGATAATCAAGTAAAGTAAAGTAGAGATCTCTTTATTGGGTTCATTCTATTAAAGGGAGAAGGCTCTTATTTATAAGCAGGTCTCCCTTTGCTAGAACAGTACCGAATATAGCCTTTTGAAGGACCAAAATGCGCTTTTAATCGCATTACAAATGAGCCGGTCGGCCGGACAGTTTTGTCCATAGTCGAATGCTACCTAAATTCTGAGAATTTCTTTTCTCATCACAAACACAAACCCTAACCAAAATTTAACCATCTAGGGTATAACAATATCTGCTGGCAATGCGCGGTTTTACCCTCAGATTTGCGTAAGTAACCGCAACACGAGTTTCTTCATAGTTGAACGTTGAGTGAGAACGTACTGAGCTTTTGACTTTAGTTGAGCTTGATCATTTGACTATTTTTAGTTGTACTTGAGAATCTTGACTTTGTCTTCAGTTGATCTTGAATACTCGGGTTGTCTTTTCTTCAGCTTTAATCCTTCTTTTATTTTGTTGAAGTCCACTTGATTTTTGATGCTTCAGTCTTCAGGGGATTCGAGGCACAACAATACATATATTTACCGAAGAACTAAGTATTCCTAGGATTTGATAACCGAGACTTTTTAATCTCCTCCTTTGTCAATGCCAGGACAAAAACAAATATTAATCCAATTATATTACACTTTTTGCTCATTACAAAACAAATCAATAATGTTCCCCCTAAGTACAAGGAGGCAATGCCGTAGCTCGCAATTAGTATCGTGATTAGTGCCACACTTATTGCAAACAATCTGTTGTTACAAAATAATCAACTTTACAGAAAAAAATCTTTGACAATAGTTTCTCATTAGTATATTAGTCAAAAATATACCAAAATGGTCTTCTCAGTACATTTAGTCAAATAGAATTAAATAATAATCACATATATTTTATGACAAGCAGTTCAATAAGATAGTAAAAAAGCAACAAGTGTTATTATCAATGTATTTCACATTATAATCGATTTCTTCCCCTTTTTGTCATACATTGACAAAGGGAGGAACTCCAACCTGTGATGATAAGACAATGCTAATCAATCATATAGGAAAAAAAAATCATACCAAATTATACCAAAATATATCATAAAGTAAACCGGCCAACATAGTGACTAATATCCAACATCCACACAAAGTAGCCAAAGTTCATCAGAATCAAATAGTACAGACCAATAGTATCAAATAATACATCAACACAACATGTACTACTGATCTATAAAGAGAAAAAAAGCGAAGCGTGCTTTAGTCATAATCATCCTCATCGTCATTTACATCATCTCCTTATTCTTCATCTTCATCTTCTTCTTCATCATCGCCAACTGCTGAAGATACAGTCGTCTCCTCAGGTGAAGACTCTGGATAGTCAGGATGCTGAGACCTAAGGAATGAAGTCATACACTGCTGATGTCGAGAAAATTTGTCAATCGACGCATAAAGATTGTCCAACTTGGACGAGAGACCTGCAATAGATGCAGATACAGAGGAACGACGGGATCCAGAACTCGAAGCAGAAGCAGAAATAAGAGTTGACATAAACGATTCACCAACCAACATCTTGTTAAAAGTAGCTTGATTGATAGGTGAGATGGGATGCATAGTTTTATCATAGTCTAAAATAGGAACTTTGTAATGACTCAGAATTTTTGAAATTAAAATGTCAAAAGGCAAAGACCGTTTGCAATTCTCAATCGCTAAATTCTCAATCATGAGATGAAAGATTACTGATGGACCACAAATTTTCGTGCCTTGAGAGACATAATACAGAAGATACTGGATATAGGGTCTAATTTCACTTCGATGTCCCGCCTTAGGGACCAAGTTGTAGGAGAAATTCAAACCTAACAAATGATACATGGGAAGTAATTCCCTTGTAGCCAAATCAAATGACCAATGAACTACCTTCCCACAAATGGCTCTTGA
The DNA here is from genome assembly GCA_035048495.1 of Euptelea pleiosperma. Classification (NCBI taxonomy): domain Eukaryota; kingdom Viridiplantae; phylum Streptophyta; class Magnoliopsida; order Ranunculales; family Eupteleaceae; genus Euptelea; species Euptelea pleiosperma. The sequence continues at coordinate 8,571,499 of CM068544.1, read as the reverse complement.
AATAACCATTTTGTTTTTGTGAGATAGGAAAGGTGGGAAAGTTCTTCCATTAGGCACTCGAGGAAGACCTATTATCTTTGAGATCAAAGATAATGTAATTTTAAAACGAACACTTCGAACCTCAGAATAAGAAAAATGACCATCCGGATCATGATTATTCAAATTACAATAGAACATCCTAACTAACTCAGGATAAGCAACACCAGAAATTTACAAAAGTTTAGACCAACCTACCGAATTAAGAAGGTTGGCAATCCCAGTCATCGTTAACTTTATCGCTGACCCCATACTCAATTGCAACGGCTCTTTTGATGTAGTTCTTTTTGAAGCTAGCCATAGGATTGATGAACAAGCTAAGGGGATAGGGATCACTAGAAGATGATTCTCCTCTTGCTCTTTTCCCCTTTGAAGTCATTTAGAAATCACAGAGAAAATTTTACCACAAAAATATAAAATCTCTAGAGTAAAAAGCTAAGGATTACTCAAAGAGGATGGGAGATTCCAAAGACAATTTCTGGGGTTTCAAATAGAGTATCAAATGACTCAAAATCGATTAGAAACTATATATAAATAAGGGCTGCGGATCGGGTATGGGTAGACCCGCCCGCGAAAAGTATAAGCAGTTCGGGTGCGAGGCGCGGTCGACCGGTCATAATGGTCAATCGATCGGACATGTTTGGTTGACCGGACCAAATGTTCGGTCGGCCCATCCCCGCAACCAATCAAATCGCAAAAACTAACAAATATTTCTGGTCGACCGGACCTTTTGTTCGATCAACCTAGCATCGCAAATTATAAATTCGCAAACCCAAACGCCTCAAAATGTGCTCCAATGGCCTCACTTTTGTGAATATCATTTTAAACACAAAATTATCCCAAAATAAAATAAATTTTCCCAGAACAATCAAGATTTTCAAAGAATCCAAACAAATTTCCAAACAATATTAGTCAATCATTATTTCAAATGAGTCGACTCAAGAATTAAATAAAATATTTATACTATGATTTTCAATGATAATTAAATATTTCAGTCAATATCAACACAAATCAATCAATGGGACAGATTTTGATAGATTTTCTTAGATATTCATTTCTGAGCGAATTCAAAGGTTTAGTCAAAATATTAGCCAGTTGAATTTCAGTATTTACATACTCTAATAAAATTATTTGTTCTTCAACCAACTCTCGAATAAAATGATGTCTGATATCTGTGTTTGGTTCTGGGTGCTGTATAGGATTTTTAGAAATACAGATTGCACGTATTATCACAATAAATTCATAGATTCTTGATTGATTCTATAATCCAACAACATTTGTTTCATCCAAATCAACTGGGCACAACAACTGCCTGCAGCAAGATAATCTGCTTCAGCAGTAGACAAAGATATAGCATTCTGTTTTTTGCTGTGCCAAGCGACCAAACAATTTCCAATACAGAAACAGCAACCACTAGTGCTCTTACAATCATCAGCATTTCCTGCCTAATCAGCATCTGAATAATCAGCAATTTCACTGTTAGTCTCAAGAGGATACCAGAGACCATATTCGATAGTACAACTAACATATTTAATGATTCTTTTTAGAGATTCTTTTGGATCAAATTGATATCTAGCACAGGCTCCTACACTAAAAGCAATATCAGGTCTGTTGGCTGTGAGATATAGAAGACTACCAATTATACTCCTATAAGGGTGTGATCAACTGATTTACTATTCAAATCCTTGGTGAGTTTAATATCAGTGCTCATAGGAGTGTGAGCAGATTTAGATGATTCTAGGCCAAATTTTTTAAGCAATTCTTTAGAATATTTAGATTGAGAAAGAAAATGCCATTTTCTAATTATTTAACTTGAAGACCTAGAAAGAAATTTATTTCACCTTCCATGTTCATTTCAAATTCAGATTTCTTGGCTTGAGCAAATTCTAAAGCATGTGTCTCAGTGGTTGAGCCAAAAACAATATCATCAACATATATTTGGGATATCAAAATATTATTATCTCTTTTCTTAATGAACAATGTTTTATCAACCGTTCCGCTTGTGAATCCATTCTCTAATAGAAATTGAGTTAATCTTTCATACCAAGCTCTTGGTGCTTGTTTCAACCCATTCAATGCTTTCTTAAGTCTATAGACATGATTACTTTTATGAGGGCCTTTAAAACCTTTAGGTTGTTCTACATAGACTTCTTCCAAAATCTCATTTAGAAAAGCACTCTTAATATCCATTTGATAGAGTTTGAATTTTAGGACACAGGCTAACGCTAAAAGAATCCTAATTGATTCTAGTCTAGCCACTGGGGCGAACGTATGATCAAAATCAATCCTTTCAACTTGAGAGTATGCAACAATTCTAGAATTCTAGAGATACCAATATGCTTTATCTTCTTGTGAGGGTTTCTAATTTGTTTTCTTTTTAGGCACGACCCACAAATAGTTTGATAGTTCTTATTGAGTTTAGGAACACCTCTTATTAATTATTTCCTACTGATTTTGGCTAAGTCTTTAAAGTTAATGCGTCCCAGATGTTGGTGCCATAGTTCGGTCTCATTTGATAGTGCCATGTTGCACTTAATCGAACCACCAGTCTCAATGACATAGCAATTATCAATATTCCTTTTTCCTTGAATAATAACTTTGTTGGAAGATTTTTCTATGATTTCACACTTTTTTTTTGAAATCTTGTAGATATGACCTCGCTTAGAAGATTATGTTTTAGACCATCCACACACAAGACATTTTCAATCTTAGGTATTCCTGGACCTTGGATAGTCCTTTTACCAATTATTTTAGCACTACTGCTATCTCCAAATATAACCTCACCATCATGGCATTCATCAAGAAAACAGAAATGAAATTTTTCTCCAGTCATATGTCTAGAGCATCCACTATCTAAATACCACTTAGAAGTTTCATTAGCAATAAGAGCAGTATGGATGACTAAACATTTTTCAACATTTTTCTTGTTCCAAATTTTCATAGAAGCATTACTAGACTGATTGATCTGAGAGTTGTTAAGATTCACTTTTCTGTTTTTAGCTCTAGTATTTAAGTCTGTTATCTTTTTAAACAATTCTTTTTGTTTGTTTAGTTTTCTGGTTTTATCCAAACTTTTTAGATCATTCTTTTCCTTTTTCTTTGGGAATTCTAATTTCTTTACAAGAATATATATGACAATTATATTTTATATGTCCAAAATATCTACAATAATGACAAATAATATTTAGTTTAATTTGTTCATCTTGAGTTGAATCCAGAGTAGCTCTTACAAAAATAATGTTTGAATTTGAATTTTTAGCGAATTTTCCAATGTAACTAAGTCCTCTCCTGGCATGGTTTTCTTTCTCTATGGTTAATAAATTTTCCAGTTTAGAATTTCCTTGAGTGATGTTTTTAATTAAAGTTGCATTTTTCATTTCAAAAGCATTTCTTTCAAGACTTAATTTCTCAATTTATTTTTCAAGTTCATTTTCTCTGTTTAAGATTTGAGTTATTTCATCTTATCAGAAAAATCACTGCCAGTTTCATCAATTGGAGTATTAATTTCTCAATTGATCCTATCAGTTCTTCTAATCTCATCAGATCAACATTCTTAATTTCTTCAATAGTTGTAATTTTAGGATAAAACCTATCAGGTAATGACTTCAGAATTTTTCTGGCAATTTTGGGCTCAGGAATGGCTTTGCCAAGACCCTACATGGAGTTAATTATTTCACTCAGCTTGGTGTAGTAGTCTGTGAAACTTTCATCCTCATTCATTCTAATAATCTCAAATTAAGTTGTGAGCATTTGAAGTTTTGACACTTTGACAGAATTTGTTCCTTCATGGGTCATTTCCAAAATGTCCTATGCTTGTTTTGAGGTTTTACAAGCAATTATCATTTTGAATTTGTCAGGAGATAAAGCACAATGTATTGCATTCAATGCACGAGTATTATATTGGTATGCATCTTTATCTCCTATACTTCAATCTCTTTTCGGTTTAACAGCAATAGTAGTTGATTCTCCAACAGTTGTTGCTACAATAGGGGATGTCTAACCCATTTCTACTGTTTCCCAAATCATTCATCCAGGGATTTTAAGAAAATCCTCATTTTAGCCTTCCAGTATGTGTAATTAGTACCATTGAATAGAGGAGGTCTAGATACAGCGTAACCTTTTTGACTCATGGTTATTCTAAGGGAACTAAGGATCACACTTGAGTTGTTTAAGCCCTTCACAAAGTGACACGGGTCATTTCCAAAATGTCCCATGCTTGTTTTGAGGTTTCACAAGCAATTATCCTTTTAAATTCATCAGGAGATAAAGCACGATGTATTGCATTCAATGCACGATTATTATATTGGTATGCATCTTTATCTCCTATACTCCAGTCTCCTTTTGATTTAACAGCAATATAGTTGATTCTCCAACAGTCGTTGCTATAGTAGGGGATGTCCATCCCATTTCTACTGTTTCCCAAATCGTTATCTTAGGATTTTAAGAAAATCTTCATTCTAGTCTTTCAGTAGGCGTAATTAGTACCATTGAATAGATGAGGTCTAGACACAGAGTAACCCTCTTGACTCATGGTTATTCTAAGGGAACTAAGGATCACACTTGGGTTGTTTAAGCCCTTCACAAAGTGTCCTCACTTTGATACCAATTGAAATTCCCTTTTAATTACCAGGTTAAGTCCTAGAGGGGGTGAGTAGGACAATTTTTAATTCCTCTGCGAATTCTTTATGGATTAAAAAATTATTTATCACACAAGGCGGAAAAGGATCAAGCAATTAATATATCAATCATCCACAGAAGCATAGAATGAGAAACAATTATTCAAACATTCACAATCATACAAGAGTCAGGTTTATAGTGGTTCGGTGACTCCGCACCTACGTCCACTGTGTAATACTCACCACGAGTAGTATTATATTATTTCAATCATGCATTACAACATTTCAAATCGAAATAAATAATCAACCAACTAAGATTATACTTAGTCTCAATCTAACGAGAATCGTTTCTCGTTCACTTATAGAGTCAGCCTAGGCCAGTAGTCTATTTAGAGAAATTCTTTTATCTTGGATCTACAATCCACAACTAAGATGAGTCACACTCATTCACCAATCACAAAATAACAGTGTTCGCAAATATCGAATTCTATCAACAAGGTATTGGTTCATAGAAACGCTTACCTCTCGATGAATACGATCGAATGGAAAATCCTTTGGGGAAGAATTTGCCCAAGAGAGGTTTTGCCAAGAGTAATCCTGATTTTTGCAAACTAACAATACCAATTAGTCTCTTCCAAACACTTAGAGACTTCACAACGAATTCTCAGCTTTGCTCTGGTGAAGCTCTCACAAATTTCAGATCTCTGGACTTAAAAAATGATAATCAAATAAAGTAAAATCGAGATCTCTTGATTGTGTTCATTCTATTAAAGGGTAAAGGCTCTTATTTATAAGCAGGCCTCCCTTTGCTAGAACCGTACCGAATATAGCCTTTTGAAGGACCAAAATGCGCTTTTAATCGCATAAAAGATTTCGTCAAACGAGATCCAAAAATGGCAGGGTCGACCGCATTATTGGCCGGTCGACCGGACTTCGGTCGCCTGTACAAATGAGCCGGTCGGCCAGATAGTTTTGTCCATAGCCGAATGCTACCTAAATTTTGAGAATTTCTCTTCTCATCACATGCACAAACCCTAACCAAAATTTAACCGTCTAGGGTACAACAATATCCGCTGACAACGCGCAGTTTTACCCTCAGATTTGCGTAAGTAACCGCAACACGAGTTTCTTCATAGTTGAACGTTCGTTGAGTGAGAACGTACTTGAACTTTTGACTTTGTCTTTGGTTGAGCTTGATCATTTGACTTTGTCTTCAGTTGTACTTGATAATCTTGACTTTGTCTTTAGTTGATCTTGAACACTTGGGTTGTCTTTTCTTCAGCTTTAATCCTTCTTTTGTTTTGTCGAAGTCCACTTGATTTTTGATGCTTCAGTCTTCAGGGGATTCGAGGCACAACAATACATATATTTACCGAAGAACTAAGTATTCTTGGGATTTGACAACCGAGACTTTTCAACAAGGACTAAGAAGAATAGCTGGAGACCAAGAGATGGACTTAGGTATTAAAAGCCACACCAATTGACATTAAAAGATTAGTTTGACTAATTGGTGGAGCGGACGAGAGACAATAAAGAATATCAAGGTTCAAAACCTTTCAATGTTATTATTTTTGTATTTTTCTCTGACATCTCTCTTATTTCTCTCTCTATCTATTTTGGCCCATGACCCACCCCCACCCCCAAGCCCATGACCCATATTCATGCACATGACCCACGGCCCATAAGACCCATTGTCTTGAGTACCCATGGCCCAACTTAAGGATTGCCACGTCCTCATTCTCAATCCCACGGGTTCATTTTAGTTGGAATAAGGGAGAAATGGTCTCCCATGACTATTTTCCCTCAATGGCCCACGTGGATATCTCTCACGTAACCTCTTCCTCTATTATCCCCCTCTATTCTCTAACCGACCTTTCTCCTACGAATCTATTCTATTAAAAAAACTTACGGTTTCTTGAGGAGTTGGTTCCCTCCCCCTTCTCTTTCCTTCTCCTCCTTCCTCTTCATCCTCCTCCCGGCGAGCCACCGTCGGACTGGTTTAATCACCATCAACCTCTCTTCTCCTACTTGCTGGTTGCAAAGCGAGCAACCTGCACCTAAACGGCATCTCTAGTCACCATTGCGCTACCCATATTCAACAAGTGTGCCACGTGTACCTTGGTTACATGTTGAAGAATTTCTCCATTCACGACCTGCTGTGCTACACCATCAGCACTGGCTTAGATCTCCACCCATGCACCATCACACCTGTACCATTCCGGCAAGCAACGTCCATCTTCTTGATGTTTACCATCTCTTCCGAGGTGATTCTCTAAGAGCCAGAACCACCAAGTTGCCGGCCATTCTAATCACCTCTATCTCAAGGCTTGAAGGGTCTATGTGATAGGTAGACCATGCACATACGTCTTCAATCACCCAGCTTGAAAGTTCTCCCAAGGTAAAACCAATCTTCTCTCTTAGAATTTGGTCCTTTTCTCTCTTTTCTCCTCTCTCTCTCTCTAACTTTCTCTACCTACCATTTTCTCTCTAGGTAGAATTTTCTCTCTAAACCATATTCTCTCTCTAAAATATTTTTCCCTCTAAATTTATGTCTCTAGCTTCTCTAATTGCTTTCTAGCATAGTTATTTAGTGCATTTTCATTTTGTTAAAATTCCAACTTATTGTATTAAAGAATTTTTAATTAATTAATTTAATGGTTATTATGCAATTTCTTATTTGATTAATGTTCTTTGTGATTCTCAAAATTTGTAGCATTTTCTCTCACTAAAAATCCCCAACTATGTTTTAAAATCTCGCCTTCCACCTTTCTCATCTCTTCCATCATTTCTAAGCAAATTTCTATTCATTCGTCTTTATTCGATCCGACGACACGGAAAAACCCTAATTTCAATATCTCCTTGCTTTCGCGAACTGCATACTGAGGCTTAGGAGCCTCCAGCTAAACAATGTAGGAGAAATGCGATTTCGAATTGCATCTGACTTGTTGGAATTGGGCGAGTCAAGGGTTTTTGTAATATATGACATGCATTTTTGTACAAAATCTTTTTGATAATGAATATATATACAGATTATATGATCCAATAGGTATCGCATCTTTTATTTAATTTATACAGTTAGAGAACTTGATTCATGCCAACCTTGATGAAATCATTAATTAGTTGAAGACGCAGCTTGACGAGAGAAGAATCGTTATTATCAATAAGGCTTATCCGTTGAAGAAGATGGGCTGTTGGAAAGTGGAGTCGAGTGCGACTCGAAAGAAGAGGAAATTGCAGTAGATTGGCCCACCTTCTAAATCGGCCCACCTTCTAAATCAAGGAGGAAAATTAGTACTCCAATTAAGGTGGACCTGCCCATGAAAAGGAAAATCCATTTTTTATCCGGAAACTACTTTCTGGGAGTGTTGCAGTTCTTGATGAAATTTTCAATTTTCAAAAGAAGGCAAGGCAACCTGCTAATAGGAAAACAAGGCAGATTTCATCCGTGCTTGATACGAACTTGGAAAGAAGAAAACAACCAAAAAGACTTGCGAAAGAGAAAACTCTGGAATTGAGTTGGAAGAAGCACATGCAACAGAGGGAGGAAAAAGGAAGCATGAGGAGAAGAGAAAGAGGGCGGATGAGCAAGAGAAAAGGAAGGATGAGAGAAGGAAGGCTGAGGGGGAAGGAAAGAGGGCGACGGAGGAAGAGAGATAGAGGGATGAGGAGAGAAAGAAAGCTGAGGCGGAGGAGGGACAAAAGGCTGAGAAGGAGGAGACAAAGAAGGCTGAGGAGGTGGGGAAAGGGAAGTTAGAGGCGGTTGAGGAGAGAAGGAAGGCAGTGGAGGAGGAAATAGACGACACGGGAGATGAGGATGAGAGAAAGAAGATGGAGGGTGAGAAAAGGAAGTTGGAGGAGGAGGAGAGAAGGAAGGTGGTGGAGGAGGAGAGAAGGCAGGTGGAGGAGGAGAAAATGAAGTTGGTGGAAGAGGAGAGAAAGCAGGTGGAGGAGGAGAAAAGGAAGTTGGCGGAGGAGGAGAGAAGGAAGGTGGTGGAGGAGCGAAAGAAGTTTGAGGAGGAGAGACGGAAGGTGGTGGAAGAGGATCGAAGGAAGTTGGAGGAGGAGGAGAGAAGGAAAAGAAAGTAAAGCCTGGACGTAAGTAGACTAACAATGTCATTATAGAATGTCATCTATTACTATGACATCTTTGATTGCTTATTCTACCTTCTCTTATCGACTATAATGTCTTCATTGTTATATATATTCGATCTCCTATGATTTCAATCTTTTTTCCTTTAGTTTGTCATCTATATTTGCTTATCATGCTGTCTATAGAGAGAAAGGAGAAAAATAAAATAAAAGAAAAGCAGACAACAAGCACCGGCATCAAAGAATCTGTGAACCAACGGATCAACATTCTGTTGGAGACCTCATTCCTCGACCATTAATGTTCGAAGGTGAAGAAGCAGCAGTTTCTGATGCATACATACTATTTGTGCACTAGAAGGGAGAAAGAAGGAAATTGTTCGAATTCTATGAGACGTTATGGAGAATTGGACTACATCCTTTACGCGTCCTTCAAAACACTTCAAGGGAAGAATTGGCTCGATGGAGATGGAAGTATGTTTATTTTCCTACTGTCTCTCATCTTGATAACTTTAATAAAGTACTTTTTTATTTGATTGTAGGTAGTGAATTCTTACCTATCACTTCTTTTTCGTTTGCGAATTGAAGAGGACGTCTCAAAGAAAACACACGTTGGTTCATATTGTTTTGTAAGTACTTAGGTTCATAAGATTACAAAAGTTTTTCATTTTATACAAGTATTTAAGTGGTCAACTATGGCTATAGGAAAAGATTGCACTCGAGTATAATAGGTTCAAGCAAGGACTCGATGTCATCAGCATTATTGATCCACTCTTGGAACACCAACTGCAAGCTGAATACAATGCACTTGATTGTAAACAAATACTTATTCTAGTCAATCAAGACCACAATCATTGGATACTGGCAGTTGTGTTAGTCAAGAACTGTACCGTAACAGTCCTTGTCTCTCTCACTCAATCCAACTACGAAGCTATCATCGAAGCAATAGCTTATATGCTCCCAAGGTGCCTCGTGTATCGCTATCCGGAGATAAACGAAGAAGTTGATCTGGATAAGAAATGGAGTTGTGAGATTGTGACGAACACACCAAAACAGATGATCAGTCATGATTGTATTGTATATCTCCTTGCTTTCGTGGACTGCATACTAAGGCGTAGGAGCCTACAGCTAAACAATGTAGCAGAAATGCGATTTTGAATCGCATCTGACTTGTTGGAATTGGGCAAGTGACAAGTGTGTAATATATGACATGCATTTTTGTACAGAATCTTTGTGATAATGAATATATGATCTAATATGTATCACGTCTTCTATTATAACGAGATACTTATTTACGACGATAGAATAGCAATAGCGAAGAGATGACACTTAATTACGACGATAGAGTAAGAGGAAAAAGACGATAGAATAGGAGGAAAAATACGATAGTCAAGAAGAAAAGAGATGATTGTTACATTCGAGACAATAGAATAAGAGGAACGAGACAATATAATAGGAGGGAAGCGACGATAGAGAAGAAAGAAAGAGATGATTGTTACATTCGAAGACAGACGAGAGCAAAGAGAATTCACAACATGGTAGAGACGATATAATAGGAGGAAAGAGATGATAGAATAAGAGGATAAAGACGATAGAATAGGAGGAAAAAGATGATAGTCAAGAAGAAAAGAGATGATTATTACATTCAAGATGATAGAATAAGAGGGGAAAGAGACGATAGAGAAGAAGAAAAGTGATGACTGATATATTTGAAGACAGACGAGAGCAAAGAGATTTCACAACAGGGTAGAGACGATAGAATAATAGGAAATAGACGATAAAGTAGGAGGAAAAATACGATATTGAAGAAGAAAAGAGATGATTGTTACATTCGAGAAGATATAATAGGAAGAAAGAGATGATAGAATAAGAGGAAAAAGACGATAATGAAGAAGAAAAGAGATGATTGTTACATTCGAGATGATATAATAGGAGGAAAGAGACAATAGAATAAGAGGAAAAAGACGATAGTGATGAAGAAAAGTGATGATTGTTACATTCGAGACGATCTAATAGGAGGAAAGAGACGATATAATAGTAGGAAAGAGATGATAGAATAGAAGGAAAGAGACGATTATTGTTACTTTCGAATAATCTATGACAAGATGCCAATTAATTGATGATAATATATGTACAACCAAATGACAGTTCTGGGCTTTTAAACTAAGACTTAATAATATGGTTCAAGGACAGGACGAACAAATGTTCTATCTACTGGATGTTTTCTTGGCACAAGTTTTATGGTTGTGACCTCTTCCTCTGCAGTTTGAGCAAAACTGTTTTTGAATGGCCACACCTTCTCCTCTAGATCTTTTTCTTACTTTCTTTGGATGACCTGGCTTGATCCTGTCTAATGGAGGAGTCACTGTCTGATCTGTTTCATCAATCATCCATTGTTCTTTACCCCTTGTAGGAACCCAAACCTCAATATACGTGTTTCTGAAGTTCTCTACCGTGTAGTAATGTTGGCAGAAGTCGGAAGCATGTAAATTGCTGTCCGAGATGCATTTTATTGCATGCTCACATGGGATACCCATTGTCTGGAATCACTTACAAGAACAATTACGTTTCACCAGGTCTACCTGGTCGACTCGATATTGATTCTGAACTTGGAAAAGAGTATTGCTCGCTTGCACAACAGTCATATAAGATTCAACATTTTTCCTATTTTTGATATGATTTTGCGCAAATGGTGTTAGCGTAGTCTTCATTTTCTCCCCTTCATTGTGATACTTGTAAAAATGACTAGCATAGTTAGCTCGTATTTCCTCAACAAGAGAGGTAACAAGAAACTCCCTTTCCGCCAGGATCATAGCATTCCAGCTTTCAACATGGTTCATAAAGTGAACTTCGTACTTGACAATCAAAACAATTTGACACTCTGATGTCAATATACTTATACACAGACGACATTTGTCATATAAAGCTATGACAGTTGTGCTTGTAATATAGGACAAGATAATTAGAAATGGATGGTAGTTGACCTAGACATCGGTATAAATACATTTGCCCAATGATGATTTGGAATATCCATGATATAACGATATGCCCTACTGTCTGTGATGGTAATTCTCCGCATAATCCTTTCAAATGTAACAAATGTGGAAGCGGTAGCGGCCTCCTTGAATAACCACTTTGTCTCCTTCAACCACCCGGTAGATTTTGAGATATGTGATAAGCACAAAGCATGTGAACCACATTTGGAAGAACAAGCGGTACAGCAAACGGAATGCTTTGGTTCCTATCAGATTGTAAAACAAATGGATTCTTAAATCCAACAAACTTTTCCCCAAACTTTTTTAGAAAAAAACACCAACTGTCATTGTTCTCAGCTTCCACTATTGCGAATGCCAAGGGGAAAACATAATTATTCTCGTCCATACGAATGGCTGAATCAGTATTCCGCCATATCTACCATTTAAATGTGTATCATCAATCATCACAAAAGGTTATAATTTGCTATAAGCTCTCATTGCATGACCAAATGCAAAATAAACCCTAAAAAACACTCATAATCCTCGATGATTTGTATTTCATAAGATACATTTGGATCACATCCTTTTTTCAACTCAGCGAAGTAGGTGGTTAGATATTGGTAGGACTCGGCAAAGCTTCCCCTAATCTGCAATTTTAAAATGTATAATCAAAACATGCCAAGACAAATGAGGCATGATAAGTCAAAAAGAAAACTTGAATAGTAATAATCTCTAACCTCAGAGAGACACTTCTCTTAGCCAAAACGATCTTGAATGTTAGACATTATATCCTTGGGTGTCATCTTTGGGTTATCTCTTAGCTTTTTCTTTCATATTTCTGCAATCCATTTACTTGAAGCTTGCCGGTTTCTAGAGCCGTTCATATTTAGTCCATATGTATGTGTAGATTCGAATGTTATGACTATAAAATGTGGTGTGCCATCTCTCCTTTTAGTGCTTCACACGACCAAATTATACGAGAAGAAGTTGAACTGCGCTTAAAAATGAATCGATTACGCACGGCATATGTTCTCAAATCCTTTTCCAACATTCGTTTATTTACATGCAATTGACCAACGTAAAATGGTTCTTCTGTTATCACACACTCTTCAGTATATGGAGCGGAACCATACTCCAATGTTTCAAAGTCGCTTGTATATGGAGTAGAACCAAACTTCAATGGTTTAATGTCCCTTGTAGAAGAGATATCATCCAAATTTACCTCTAATTTTGTTGTTTCAAACTTTAGATCTGGGATGTTTCCGTCAACATTTGGTTCTTTGCTTTTATGTTCAAAAGAGCAATCTTTACCTTTTAGACGAGATTGGAGTTTGGTTGCACCACCATTATTCTGCATTTCGCTCTCAAATATCCCATTCATCTTATTTGTTTTTCTTGTTCCCTCCACTACCTTAGTTGTTCCTGCATCCCAAACTACATATTTCATAATTGGGCTAACTATCTTGGATCTCATGGGGAGTCTATCATCATGAATCTCATGTGTATCATCCAACGAAATCCAATCACCAAAGGATTGATCAGAAGTGTGAATATTTGAATTCTACGCTTTACTTTTGTCCTCACCCAAACAGACAACATCATTTGATTTCTCTTCCTCACTTTCTGTATACACTTTCACGTAAATGGTATTCTCAGCTCTTTCTGGGCTGCATACATCATAACTACCATGTTCTCATTAATTGTTTTTTCTTTCTTAAATATCCAAATGATAATGTCCTCTTGGGCCTTTATGTGCTTCATTATTGCATTAAAATTCAAAACACTGTCAATATCACATGTATAACCAGATGTATAATTCTTAAATGACAGGGAAGTATTAGTTTGATCTACTTGACTGACTTCTAAAATTTATAGGAACTTAGCATATGAAGTAATAGATGTAGAATTTTTGATCTTATTGACACCTCCCTTGTATCCACAACATTCCATTACACCGTTGTAGAGGCATATCAGATCTAATCTTACTTCGGAATCCATCTATACCTTCTTGACAAAGCCACATGACCCATTGTTTAGCAATAGACAACAAGAACGCATTATACAGATGATATGAATATACAAAATCGATGCAAATGTAATGATAAACATTTAGAGTGGAACCAAAATTAAATGCTTTGTTACACATTTAGAGTGAAACCAAAATTAAATGCTTCATTAAACGTCTAAGAGCTGCGCCAAAAGTTATTGTCTTGTCGGTAATAAATGTTCCAATTGTTAATTTCCAGGTAAAAATTACCTATTATAAATTTGAACTTGTATAATTTTTTTAAAATTATCATTTGAATTATTGTAATTAGGATCGCTTTAAATTTTTTAGATACAACTTTTTTAGAAGTATAGAGATCGATGATAATCGTTTGATTGTAGAATATTTGTATAAATTGTTAAAAGATGCCATTAGTTACATTTGAGGAAAAATTTTGTATAGATAGTTATCGATCAAGGAGTTACTTTTAGATATGTTGGTAGGAGAATAACAATATAGTCATATATATTGGGCAACATGTGTAGCATATGTTATTGACCTAATTCTTCATGACTTGGAGGAATTTGATCGGGTTAAAGAGATTGTATTAAATGCACAAAAAATATTAAAGTTCATTTACAATTATGTTTGAGTACATGCAAGATTTAGAAAACACTTTGGTCGACGTGATCTCATTCATCAAACTCACTTGTTTTGCAACGGGTTTTATAATTATAAGGAATATCGTAGAGAACGAAACTCATTTCTAATAGTTATTCATGGACCTTAAGTGGAGAGTTTTAAGTTACGCTAAACTTGAAACGGGGAAAAATTGTACTAAATTGTGATGGATGGACATTTTTGGAAAAATGCATTATATGCAATAGAAATGGTGCCACTTGTAAATGTTTTACGGTTGGTAGACTCAGATAAGCCCACAATGGGGTATCTTTTTTATGCATTTTGTACTGCCAAAGGCATAATTAAGCAGTTTTTTGGATTGAGAAGAGCTTCAACTATTTGGAAGGTTATCAACAAAAGATTGACGGAAAAACCACACTGACTTGCATGTTCTTGCATACTTTTTGAACCTATATTATCTTTGTGAACCATCAACTTTTAAGGATGAAAATGAAATCTATCATTCAGAGATTTGTGTCCATTAAGTGAGCCAATTCGTTTACAAACCCAATAGATGAAACATGTATAACTTTAGAGGTATTTATATTCACTTTTGCAATATGCTAACATATTTTTGCATTTTGGGAACAGTTAGGAAGGTTTCAATCCAGACCAGACATTGAATGGTTAGAGAACGCTTAAGGAGAATTAACTAACGAAGACCCGGATATCTGGAGCAAAGGCACTTTTCCACTTCAGTGCTTGATGCAGAACATCCAGAAAATTGGGCCATAGCAGCACCTATGTATCAATGACGAATGGATCCCTTGCCAGAAAATTGTTTTGATTTTGATCTTTATCAACTCCAGATTGACCCTATTCATTACTATGGATCTAGCTCATGAATTGGTTCCAACACGTGTAATGGGTCACAATTCGATCAGAATCAAAATTTTAATAATTATGAATGAACGTACTTTGGAGTCTAAATGTTTTTGAATCTTCATCGTTCAGACTCTCATGCTTGTTGAGTTTCAATGGAAATATCTGTAGATTGGTGTTTCATACACAGCCTTAAATTGTTTAATATAGGTACGATTCATTTTTCTTTTTTAATAGTGGTTCTGAGTTCCTAATTCATGGGGTTGGTCTGTTGGTGGTTGGTTTTGGTGATATAATTCTGTATGTATGTTTTGGTTCTACATGCGATCATCAAGCTTGATGAGTCCAAATCTCCCCATTAGCCAAACATATACTGTCAAGACGTGCCAAAACCATGTAATCAATAAGTGTGAATTTTTGCTTTATATGTTTGAATGTTTAAGCTTTTTGTGTTTTGGGTTACAAATTTGAAAGGATTTTGTTCTTTTTCCATTTTGTGAAAAATTGGTCGTCATATTGTTGTTTGGTGATTCTGATGTTTGAACTTATTTTTGGGTTAGGTGTTCTAGTGGGTGTTTTTGTTCTTCAGTATCTTTTGTCATTATCCTATTTTTGAGATTTGTTTTATTCAATAGCTTATTTAGTGGTTTTTGTTTTTTCTGTTCATGTGTCCGAAGGTTGATTTTTTGTGCTTGAGTTGGAATGTTGGAGGATTTTGTTTGTGTACACTTTTTATCTATCTTTATGTAATTAAAATGCGAATGTTCTAGTGTTTGGATTGGAAATTGGGAGGAATTCAGATTGGTCTTTCGCATTGCGCTTTGTAATGTCATGTCATGTTTTTGTTTCTAAGTAGTCAGCTAGAAAGAGGTGAATGGCTCATGCTCAAGAATTCGTTGTCTGTGTTGCTTCTGGTATTGGGTAAGTGTGCAATTGGGTTATTTGAATGGTGTGGAAAACATTGGAGTTTTTTTAGCGCCCTTGAGTGATGCTAAAGAACACTTCTTCCGAATGTGATAGATAAAACACAAAATATGAACCATCTCAATAGTGTTTTTGTGAAAAATTGGTCTTCATATTGTTGTTTGGTGCTCCAATCTCAGACTGACTTTATAGAGAATGAACCATCTGCTCAGGTTTCTAGATGATGTGATCCAAAAAATTTGAAGAATGAAATGTGATAGCTTGGAGTATCCCTTTATAGATGATGCAAAATCTAGAAATTTCCTTTATAGATGTGCATGGGGAAAGACCCAGTATTCGATTTTCCACCAAAAACGTTTATGATCAAAAGTCGAAGATCAGATGATCAAAAGTCGAAGCTCAGATGCTTAGACTTCAAAACAATTGGTTCAAGCCAATATTGACCGAGTAATAATCATAAGTGGATTTCGATCTAACCAAGATTCTAGTCATCGATTTGATACAGATGAAATTATTTCTGATCTAGTTAACAACATCCATGGATTATAGCTGTATTATGTACGTCTGATTGGCATCTTTGATGAGAAAATTTTCAAACAACGGGCTACTAAAGTCTGGAAGGTGCAATAACGAATTGCCTGCTGAAACAAACAATCATCACGAGTGTGTTCCATTTGTCGGTAAGAAATAAGCTAGAACCATGGTGGCTCAAAGACTCTTTACGAGTACAACTCCTAGCCATGAATCTGCTCACACTAGGGGTTATTCGAACTACTTTGCCTAAGTGATCATCATAATCCTTTGAACTCTCTATCTACCAGCCTACCTGCAAAAATTAGTGGTATTTTTCTTTAGTATATATTATCTAAATTATAGAGTAATATTGTTATAGCTTTTTTTTATACACTATTTCCGTTCCTAAAGTTATAGTGAGCCCGAGCTCGAGCCCAACCCAATTGGGCTAGTCGGGTTGATTAGGTTGGTCAATTGTTCAATTTTTTTATATTTTTATTATCAAAATGTTAAAAAATATTTTGTATATTACTTTGCAATGTAAAAATATTGATGAGAATTTTTTTTTAATCAAAGTTTGCAAGCATAAATCACACTTATTTTACTAAAATGGATGTCGATGATCAAATGTTGGGCTTTGGCAACATGAATCTCAGCAAATAAATCTTGAACAATTCCATCTTTCAAGGAGGAAAATAATACTGTTAATCACTCAAACATAAACAAAAAAGAGGGGAAAATTAGAACTTCTGTTGGGAGATTCATTGTTCACCAAATAAAATTATTAATTTTTTTTGGGAGGCATATAAGCCTGCCATTAATTACAAAAAATAAGAGTGATAGACACCCAAGAGATCAAAATAAAAGAAATAAAGGAAGAACTGAGAAAAGAGAAGGAGAAGAGCAGCAATTGTTGAAGACGTCATCGCCGATGAAACAAGTGAGGAACCTGATGTTGCCGGTGGTGACAATGGATATGGCAGCAAGGATGAAGGACGGCGAAGTTTACACGGCGTTGGGCAGTAAACCTTGGAGTTGGAGGCTTAGAGATGGAGAGGAGAGATATGGCAGCAAGGATTTGTTTTATTTTTTTTATTTTATTAGAAGCTACATTTAATGAGCACACCGAAAGAACGTACATTCGATGGATGATAGTATGAGAAGTATACTTGAATTCATATATATATATATTGACTCTTATTTTGCTCCAAGTTTACTATTCTTGAAGTGTTTGTCTCCGCGCTCAGCACGGGTATTCTTTATATATATAGGTCAGGGTCGGGAGACAACATTATTGACAACAATTTTGGGGTACCCACTTGGAAGATGAATCAATAGCTGATTTTTGGTGAGGATGATTTCCTCACCATATAGATCACCCCTACAAAAAATCAGCGCATTCTGAAATTTTATACAACATTTTTTACAACAAAAACTTGGTGCAGCCAATATATAAATTAGAAGTTTTGGAATGGGATGATTTTTGGCGAGGATGGTCTCTATGGTGAGGAGATCATCCTTACAAAAATTCAAATCATACTGATATTCATAGACTGGTTTAGAAGTTGAAGAATTATGGACAGTCTATTTTTATCGTTAAATTGAAGACCAAACTTGATGGGGTTAGAACTTTCAGAATAGGCTGATTTTTTGTAGGGGTGATCTATATGGTGAGGAGATCAGCCTCACCAAAATAGCCACTGATTCATCTTCCATGTGGGTATGCGAAAATTGTTGTAAAACGTGTTGTAGAAATTGTTGTCCCCCCGATCTTGACCATATACATATAAATAACACATTAGAATATTGCGTGAATTTAGAATAATGTTAATTGTTGAAATCGAGCAAAATCATTGTTTGCTTCTGCCATGTTGGTGTTTTTCCTACTCACAAGACCGTCCGTACCGTGAGGCCAATAACGCAGTCACCTAAGGCACCAGGTAAGTTCATGATGTATTTGCTAACAAATTTGTCAACAGAGTTCAGGTTATTTTGAGAGCAAAATTGTCAACAGCTATATCCGTAAATTTGGTTGAAGGTCATAAGGCCCTAAAGGCGTTTTCTAAGGCTCTAGAATCAAAAGCTTCTCAAGTTGAAGATCGAACATCCATTTTTTTAATTGTAGCAAGTTATGTTGGACTTGGACGCTTCGCTTGCATGAGGACTGACCTTGAGTCTTTGCATTGTTGATGGCATGAGATGTTCCTCCAGCAATATATGCCTGCAACACAGAGCAGACGCAATCTACCACACCAAAACTAAACCAAACACGTCCATATTGTTCATGCACTTTGTTGTTGGCGTTTCGGTGCAAAAGAATCTACTTATAACTTGTAGAGATTTCTCTATGCCACAAACGTTGTCACTTGGAATTTTCCTTCCAAGGTCCTTGCAATTTTCATTAAAAATACCGATAGATCGTCTCCTCAATCATATTAGTAGTTTTTTATAATTTCTGGATCATGCACGTTGTCTTACACCTTGTCTCTGTATGAGGTTGCTCTAGTTCGTTATTTGACTCCAAATTTCATGAATTATGTATACACATGCAAGAATTGAGGTAATGCATTCTTGCAATTAAGGTTGCAGAAAGAACATGAAACATGCTTACTCTACTTGCAAGTACCAAGAAACCAATGGTTGTAAAGCATTTCAAGTGTGAGGTGTAAAACCATTGGATTTGATTTACTGAACTCGTAGCATTGAAGGACTAAATGTGTTACAAATTCCACTCTTGTGCATCAAAAGACAAAGAATGAACTTAACAATAGAAGGAACAAACAAGGAAAAAGGAATCTGAAGCAAAACGGAGTTGATCATCTAACTTGCCCAATGGACTATAAAACACTCTGAAGACTGAGTGCATTAAAACTCTGAAACAACTGCATTATCTATCAGAAACCTGTTGTTTACCCAATTTCTGGAAAGCTTATTTCAATTGAATATTGTGTATATCGCTCAAAACACCCAAATCCATGGCAGGAATGTATCTGATTCAACATCCCCCAAGATTAAAGCCTAATATGAACAGAATTATGACCTAGAAACACCAAAATAAAATTAAAAACATATACAAATGAGAGTATTGAAGAAGAGATTTAAGAGATCATGATAACTCATAGAGCAATTTTTTAAACATTATCGCGGAAGGGAAGTACCGAACGGTTGACCTTGGTGGTATTGAAGCATCAACAAAGTTACCACAATTGAAAGCCAAGATTCCTTCTTAATAGGAAGTCTTGGTCATCTAGTTTCTTTTTGAATTCGAATTTTGAATTGCTTGTAAGTTGCAACAACAACAAATTTGTTGCTACAACGTGAGTCTATCCTCTCCTTCAAGAGAGGAAACAGTTTAAAAGAATTGTTATATAATACAACCTCTACCCAATGAAAGGGTACAGTTGATTGCATAGAAGCCTTCTTATTTTACATGGTATTAGCCTCACCTACGATCCTCCAAATCTAAAGATCCAGCAACCTTCTCATCTCTCTATTGAAGAAGACACTTAATAGTTCACCTGCAGCCCAACGTTCTGTCCAATTGCCCTACGATTTACTTCTTATAAACGGTGTCCAACGACACTCCACTTCCACCACCACCGTGCGCACTACTGACACCATCTCCTACTTTACAAGCAGCCCCCATTTATCTCCTAATCAAGCTTGAACGCCATAACTTCTTATTATGGCATACTCAATTCGTACCGATTTCGATCGGCTATGATCTAGAAGGATACGTTGATGGGATGATTATTGCTCCCCCTCGTACTCTCTTAAATGGTTCTACGAACCTTGCATTCAATTCTTGGCGGAAGCAAGACCAAGTACTACTCGGCCGGTTGCTTTCTTCCATTTCGGAAACTGTTCTTCCTCAAGTTGTTGGGCTGACATCCTCGCGTACCATATGGGTAACGCTAGAGAACCAATTTGCATCTCGATCTCATGCTCGAATCTTGCAAATTCGCCGTGAAATATAAACTATTTGCAAAGGAGGCCTCACCATGAGAGAAGATGGACTTGGAAATCGTCCATGTGAGTGCTTTCTAATGTTGTTGTGAGAGTAGTGACGATTGCATCGTATGCCGAATCAAGACCATTCAACAAACATTGTTGGAGGTCACAATGGTGAGGCCTCCTTTGCAAATAGTTTGATTGTGACCTCCAACAATGTTTGTTGAATGGTCTTGATTCGGCATACGATGCAATCGTCACTACTCTCACAACAGCATTAGAAAGCACTCACATGGACGATTTCCAAGTCCATCTTCTCGCATATGACATGCATCTAGAAACACAACAAATGCACTTACCAATGTTCCTATGGCTAACATGGCTGCCCAAAATCGCAGCATTCCTCAATCGGCTTCTACCTTTCGAAATAACAATTATTAAGGTAACTGCAACGGCAATCACGGAAACCAATGTGCTAGCCACATCCACCACCATCAAATACAACCCACGGCCAACAAATAGGACCTTTTCAATTGTGTGGTTGCAAAAATCACACGGCCAAAACGTGTTGGTTTCGATATGAACAAGACAATCAATCTGCTGCTCAACCTAATGCATAGCAATCTTCGACTTATGTAGCAACATCGAACATGCTGTGTGACCCCAACTGGTATCCTGATAGTGGGGCAAGCAATCATGTCACGACAGATCTCAATAATCTCCATCACAGATCTGAATATACGGGAAGTGATCAAGTTCGATTAGGTAATGGGTCTAGGCTATCCATCTCCCACATTGGTAAGTCTACAATCTCGACCCTGCACCGTAAATTTTTCCTCAATAATTTACTTTATGTCCCAAATATTTCTACAAATTTTTCATCAGTTTCTAAATTCACCCATGATAACTATGTTTATTTTGAATTTCACCCTGATTTCTTTGTTTTTAAGGATCGCCTTACGGGGAAGGTACTTTCGCACGGCCCAAATAAAAAATGGACTTTATTGCTTGTCTTTGAGTCATGATACATCATTGCATTTTACTCCTCCTTCTGCTTTTCTTGATGAGCGTGCGACCATTGATGTCTGGCATCGTCGATTAGGTCATCCTATGCAACGCACTGTCCAAACTGTAATAGCCGCAAACTCTCTCCTGGTCCACAATAAAGCGTCTAGTTTTTGTCATTCATATCAACTTAGTAAAAGTCATTAATTGCCATTTTTTTATAGTTCAACAATTTACAAAAATCCACTTGAACTAATTGTAATCGATGTGTGGGGACCATCTCCCGTTATTTCTAAAGATGGATTTCGTTATTATCTAATTTTAATAGATGTTTTTAGTAGATATTGTTGGGTTTATCCTCTAGCTTGTCGATCCGATGTGCTTGCAATTTTTATTGCCTTTAAGTCCAAAGTAGAGAATCTACTAGACCGAAAGATCAAACCACTACAATCGGATAATGGGGGAGAGTTTATTAAACTCAAATCTTTTTTAGCTTCCCACAGCATCTATCAATGATTTTCTTGCCCACACACTCCTCAACAAAATGGTCTTGCAGAGTGTCGTCATAAGCACGTTGTAGATCATTCCTCTCATCCATTGGGATGATGCATTTGCTACATCCACATACTTGGTGAATCGACTTCCTACACTAGTCCTCCATAATAAGTCACCCATAGAGGTACTTTTTGGTACAAAACCAGATTTCCTCTTTCTCAAGACCTTTGGATGTGAATACTTTTCTTATCTCCGTCCCTACAATTCTCACAAACTACAGCCTCACTCTCTTTCTTGTATTTTTCTTGGCTACAGTTCTACATAAAAATGGTACAAGTGTCTCCATAGTCCAACAAATCGCATATATGTATCACGACACGTTGCGTTCAATGAAGATTCTTTTCCTTTCGCTAATGTGCTTATGCCTAAACCTACGAGATCCAAAAACAACCATATAAATATTCCTTCATCAATTCCAAATCCAAACATTACTACAATTCCATCAATACCCCCACCACTCATTACCATAACTAATCCTCCCAAAATGGCAGACCTTTTTGCACCCAACCCATTCCAACCTATTGCTTCGCAAGTTGTTACCATACCAACGACAAGCACACCACCTGTTCCCGAAAACCCATCGACCAATACCAATCACCCAATGGTTACCCGGTCCAAGAATGATGTTTTCAAACTGAAAGCCTACACTGCAACCAAACACCCACTTCCACTTGAAGATATAATCGACCCACTTGTTTTTCTCAAGCCCATATCAATCCATATTGGAGAAAGGCAATGGACAATGAGGTTAATGCCCTTCTCAGTAATGGGACTTGGACATTAGTACCTCCATCTAATCGGATGAATATTATTGGTTGCAAATGAATATTTGAAAGTAGGGTTTTTCCATGTCGTCGGATCGAAAACCCTAATTTCAACACAATTTATAATTTTGATCTGAGATTTTTAATCTTACAAAATATGGAGATTTTGTATAGGGATTCATGTCGGATGTCGATTCGCACTCAGGGTTAATTTGCGCAAATCGAGAACAAGAAATAACAGAAAATATTACAGAAATTGATGGATGGAGAGGTGAGAATGGTGAATATCGGAATTAAACCATCTTCTTGGAAAAATTATCGAGATCTATCATCAACAATTGAAGGAAAATAAAAATGAACACCTTAACTAAAAACTCAGAGACTCTCAATTCAATTAAACGTCATTACAACTTCTTACTTAAGACTGAAAACTAACAACTTAACAAGAACACAATAAGAGAAATGAAGAGGAGAGAGAAAAAGAATAGAGAGTTAGAGAAAGTAGAGAGGGATAGTGAAAACCAAGAGATTCTAGAGAGAGAAACAAGAGAATGAGAGAGAGAGAGTGGTGGAGAGAGAAAGTTGAGAAAGTACCTATGGGTGGCCAAGGATGGAATGGAGGTTGCTGATTAGTGGGAAAACCTATGAAGGAGCCATTAGGTGTTGGCTCAAGGGATGAAGGGTGTGGTGATGTGGTTGGCCGACATTAGTCAAATCGGTTTTCTAATGGGCTAGGAGAGGGGTTTGGTGATGCATTAGAGAACCAAAGGGAATGGGAGTGAGTTGGAGAGGTGGAGTGAAAACTTTGCAAGTGGGTAAGAGAAGGTGGCTTGTAGCTGCAAGCGGGTGAAGATGGAGGTGGAGAAGGAGTGACCGATGGTTAGTGAGGATATAGTAGAGCAGTAACAAGTTGTGGTGAGGAATGATCTATGATGGAGATGTAGGGTATTACAAAGGCTGCAAGTGGTGCAAAGGTAGTGCACCAGCAGCGTTGAGGGTGGAGAAGGAAATGAAAATGGTGGCTGGCCGGAGTTCTGCAATTCCGATGAGGGAATCAAACATATGAAGAGAAAAAGAAGAAGAATAAGAATAAGAGGAAGGAGGAGGAGCTTACCTGCTGGAGAGACCGCCGAATCAGATCTAGAATATGGTGGTTCGTGGAGTTGCAGTCTTCCAAACACGATGGCTGGAGTGAGATCTCCGGGCGATTGCAAGGGGAGGGGATGGAACAACGTTGCAATACACAGGCGAAGGCAGCAACGGCGCCGTTGCAAGGGCGGAGATGCTTGCAAGTGGAGCAGCTGCAGGATGTGGAGGTAGTGGTGAAGGTGGCAAACACGGTGGTGGTGGAGTTCTTGATCGGCCGGAGTTACAGCTTGCAACTCCGGTAAGAACGTGGTAAGAAGGTGAAGAAGATGACGGAGAAGAGGCGCAAAACGGGCCAAAAATGAATGGGAATCAAGAGAGAAAGGTTTGGGGCAGAGAGAGGAGAAGAAAGGAGGGGGATTAGGGTTCCTACGAACCCTTTTCTTCCTCTATAAAAAGCTCCCACTTTCCTTTAATGGAAAATGGGCCACAGATGATGATGGGCCAGCATTTTAGCTCGATCAAGGTCCATATGATTGAATGGAGGATAATGAGGACTATATGATTCTAAGATGATGAGATGGATAGGGGAATGAATGATTGACTAATTTGCTGGCGATCGGATGATAGACATGGATGGTGATGATCAGATGGATAATCAAACGATGAAGATCATCCAAGTTAGTCCATAGGATTGAGTGATTGCAGGCAGAGAGAGGATCTGTTGATTTGGATTTGTGAGTAGAAAGAGAGTGAGGATCTAGAGAGAGGAGAGAAAATATTACAAAATAAAGAGAAAATGATAATAGAGGGTCTTGAACCCTGGTCTTTGACTTGATTTTCTGCATGCTTTACCAACTGAGCAAGTCCTCATCATATATTAGTTGATGAGCTTTAATCTCCTTTGAGGGCTTGTCTCTTCTTTTCTCGTAATCGTCTCTCGGGCTTTTTCGACTCTCTGGCTCTTCCAGCATTTGGCATGTATCTTCTTGTCCTCAGCCCGTTGGCTCTTGTGCTTTGGTCCTAGACTCTGGTAGTCAGTTGTGGGCCCGTATTTCATCAAAATCGTCCGGTTAGTGCTCATGCGATAGAAAATCGCGTAATGAGATTTCTACAAAAAGGCTTCGCATGTGGATCAAAGAATTGCGTATGAATGCATGCGAATAAACGATTTTGATCAGAAAAGTGCATTCTACTCAATGAGAGAAACTCTTACGTAGAAATGTTGATAAAAAATACAGTTTTACGAAGGAGATTGTGATAACGTTAGAAGGATAATTGCTTAAAATAAGCATTTTTGAGCGAATATCAATATTCAAATTGAAAAAGAAAGCGGATGGTTCAATAGATCTCTACAAGGCACACCTAGTAGCAAAGGGGTTCAATCAACGTGAAGGAATTGACTATGGAGAAACATTTAGCCCCGTGGTCAAACCATGTACCATTCGGATCGTCCTCAGCATTGCCATCTCTAATGGCTGGCTGCTCTATCAATTAGATGTACAAAATGCATCTTGCATGGAATTCTTGAGGAAGAGGTGTATATGAAGCAACCTCCCAGTATTGTTGATAATGGGTTCCCAAATCATGTTTGTCAACTTCACAAATCAATTTATGGTCTCAAGCAAGCACCACGGGCATAGTACAATAGGCTAAGTTCATTCCTCACTCAATCTGATTTTGTAGGATCGAAGCAGACACATTGCTCTTTATTAAGCAAACACCCCCGTTCACCATTTACATGCTAATCTATATGGATGACATTATTATAACAGGTACTACAGTTGGTTGCATCCAGGAACTCATTCATCAACTACAATCACAGTTTGCTATCAAGGATCTTGGTACACTACATTACTTTCTTGGTCTCGAAGCACAAAGAAGCCAAAATGGACTATACTTATCCCAAAGGAAGTACACAGTGGATCTCTTAAGGAAAACTAAAATGGATGGAGCTAAACCCATTCATACTCCCATGTGTAGTCAAGAAAAGCTTTTCAAGAATTCAGGTACACCTTTTCATGATATAACACTATATCGGAGTGTGGTTGGTGCACTTCAATACCTTACATTGACTCGCCCAGATATTGCTTTTTCCGTCAACAAAGTGTGCCAGTACATGTAGCAGCTGTCAGATGAGCATCGGAATGCAGTCAAGCGAATTCTACAATATCTTAAAAGCACACTTTCCCATGGGATTCATCTAAAGCTGTCTACATCGTCAACGTTGAGTGCTTTTTCATATTCTGATTGGGCGGTTTGCACAGATGATCGTCGATCGACAAGTGGTTATTGTATTTTTTTGGGCCCCAATCTCATCTCTTGGAGCTCTAGAAAACAGAAAACAGTATCACGATCTAGCATCGGAGCTAAATACAGAGGTGTCGCAATTGCAACTACTGAAATCATATGGATTCAATCACTGCTTCATGAACTAGGTATTTTACCTCCATCATCATCTATTTTATGGTGTGATAATTTTGGGGCTACGTATCTAACAGTCAATCGGGTCTTCCATGCCCGTACAAAACACATTGAAATTGATTTTCACTTTGTTCGTGAACAAGTTGCAAGAAGAAATCTAGATGTTCGATTTATTTCCTCTCAAGATGAAATAACAGGCATTTTTACCAAAGGGCTCAGGTCATTATGTTTTGTTACACTAAGAGACAAGTTGACTGTCAAGGAAGAACTGCTCAACTTAAGGGGGTGTATTGAAGTATCAACAGAGTTACCACAATTGAAGGCCAACATTCCTTCTTAATAGGAAGTCTTGGTCATCTAGTTTCTTTTTTAATTTGAATTTTGAATTGCTTGTAAGTTGCAACAACAACAAATTTGTTGCTAAATGTTAGCAACGTGATTCTATCCTCTCCTTCATGAGAGGAAACAGTTTTAAAAGAATTATTATATAATACAACCTCTACCCAATGAAAAGGTACATTTGATTGTATAGAAGCCTTCTTATTTTACAGGTGGAACTTCATCCACATCTGACTTCACAAAGGCGTTGTCCAATCATCTTTGGGATTGTTTTCCATCATTTGCAGTTGGTCGAACAACAATATTGTTTCTTCAGATGTTCCCATGGAGCCATTTGAAAAATTTCAATTTAGATGGTTTTCGGGCTCAGGTCCAAATTGGCAATGTTATTTAAATATTGCCATTTAGATGTTTTAGGACATACAAGATTTGCATAACACAAAAATAAGATTTGATTTCTGCAAGGAAAGATTAATTACCACTACTACAAAAAACCCTTTAGATGACGGTTAAAAACCGTTGTCTTTCATCTTAAACCGTGGTCAAAAACCAGTTCTAAATGCGTGGTCTAAGCGTGCGTTGTCTAAAGTCTTCCAAAATGACCATGGTTTTTCACTGTGGTCTATAAGTACTCTAAGACAACGGTTTTATCAAAAAAGGTAGTTGTAAGACTAGATAAAAGACCTCAATTTTTTGAACAACCGTAGTCTTAATGGTTCTTCCACGTAGTCTAACAGTATTAAACCGAGGTTAAACATCCAGAAATGACTATGATTTTTCTAAAACCGCAGTGATAAGTCTATACAAAAGACTACTATTTGCTGAGAAACCGTATTCTATTGTTTAAACATTTTCATTTTGAAGACTACGGTGTTGTTCAAAACCGTAGTCATTTCCCTTTTTTTTTTTTTTGAATCTAAAAAAAAGTTACAAATCACCTACCAAATGCCAAAAAACCACAAATGATGGTTCATAGGCCCAAAACAATAGTTCAAAACAAGAAAAAACCATTCGTAATAGGAATTGCTGTACATTTTTCCTAGTGCAAAATTATGCCTATTTGTAGGCTTTGAGAGCACTATATATCAAGACTTCAAACACCATAGATTTGTAGGGATCAATAAGGGAGAGAATTTGAAATAGTACCAATTTTCATATAAGAGTAAAATATAATTTTAGATTTGTTATTCTATAAGATCATAATATTGAAGCACAAGAATGAACAAAAATGTCGAACTAATTCTATATAAAAACGAAAATATTAAAGATCGTCTCTAGCAATGTTTCATAGAGTACTCTTCCATCAAGAGTTGAAGGGAAACAAGCTATCCCAACCACAAAATCTGCAAAAGAAAAATGTATGCATTTCAGTTCTATTACCATTCATAGAGCACTTTAAGATTAAAAAGGTCATGTGAAGTTGTAAAAACATAACAATCACCTTTGCGACTTCGTCAAATAGTACTCATCAAATATGGTTTGATAGTGTTAATCCACTCCAATCTAACATCGTCCAATTCATCTTGAGTGTATGTGCTCTTTGATATTAGAGCAACACGTTTGTTGATTGGCAACCCACCATTCTTATCCTCGATGAGATCTTTCATGTACTTCATCACATAAAATCCGCATGACTTTGAATCAAGTTGTTTAGGGCACTGCAATCAAGTATGTCATAATTAAAAGTTAATCATCTTAAATCTGTAGAATTGACTTTGGACAAAAAAACTACAAATTTACCTTCACAGATATCCACTCCGGTTGTGCCCTTTGTATCCCATAATCTTTCAATTTTTCAAATGCCCTTAAAAATTGAAGTTCAAACATTCAAACTATATATTTGTTAAAATTACGTGAAATAGAGTCATAATAGCAATAAACTTACTTCTTGACAATGTTTTTGACCTTTGGACGGATCGATGGGCCCAATGAATCAAGCCAATAAAACTTATTATTTGAGGGATCAATAACAACCAAAATCCAGTGGCTCCTAAAATTGAAGAAGATCGAAAGAACAAGTTAATTATAATAATTTAGTTCAGAATAATTAAGTACATCCAAATATGTCCAAAATTTTAATATAATAAAGATATTTACTCCGTGATTATAGGAAGAAAATATAATGCTCCATCATTCATTGTGACCAATAAATCTGCAAGCTTTTGTGGGTTGGAATCATTCTTTATATCCCAATGGATGGTGGCAGGATTGACAAATCTGTACTTATCCACCAAGTCTTCATCCTCAATCACCTCATAGAGATAGCTACAAAAAGAAAAAAAATACAACTTATTATAGCAATATACATCCTTAAGTAAAATATTGAAGGTTCTCTAAAATGTTCAAACAAATTTTGTCTCACCTGCAGTATATCATGACACAGCTTACCGACACTTCTTGCATTTTACATACATATTGAATGTCATCTACGCCAAGGTTAAGATCGATGGTTTCACCAAATATTGACTGTAGTATCGAAATACAAACATTCTGGGTTTGTGACAAATTGACATATTGAAAAAATTCCTGGATGCTTTCGGTCTTATTGACCTTATCTTGAGTTTTTGATTCCTAATAACTTGATGTAATCAACAAACTGATATAGCAAATTATTGAAATTGATATAGCAAAAGATAGTCTAATTTAAAATTAAGTACCTTAGTGTCTGCTGATAGAACCAAATCACTAGGCCAAGGCACAATACTACCAATAGCTTCACCCACTTGGGTGTACTCCTCGGTAGGTACAGGGAGGAGTGCATCATAATTTTCGACAACTATGATTGAGACCCGAAGAAGCCCTTCTGCCAATGGGACACCGTGACACCTTTCGTTGAGTATGCGATGGAAGGCCCAACCAGTGGCAACAATAGGACCTCTTGATTTCACGACCAATTTACATGGAAAGGTCTATAAAAGTGAACATAGCAAAATGTTCGATTAGGAATATTTAACTACATATACTCTTCAACCCAACTAAGTGAATAAAATATATCAATGACGTATGTAAATATGTACCGTGGTATCCCCCGCGTTGGAATTGGATGGTGGTACGAGATCTTTTGTCTTCCCCTTGGCCTTTTGGGAAAACAATGGTGTAAGATCAATTGGCCTTCTACTGTTGGGCTTGTCTATTTTGGCACTAGTATTTGAGTCAATCTTCTCAGACCTCAATGCTTTTATTTTGGCATTATGATTTGAGTCAATCTTCTCAGACCTCGGTGTTACTATTTTATTGGCACTAGTATTTGAGTCAATCTTCTCAGACCTCGGTGTTACTTTATTGGCACTAGTATTTGAGCCAATCTTCTCAGACCTCGGTGTTTCTGGTCCTTGTTGCATAAACTCATTGAGCTTAGCTTCTAATGCTTGAATCATCTGCCCTTGTGATTGTATTGTTGACTTTAATGTCTCCATCTCTGCCACAACCTTCTTTGGAGGCTGTCTAGGGAGGTGGAAGTATGTGGTTGGTGTGACAAAACTGCCCACCCCTCTAACTCGACCAGAATGTTCGGGAGTCTCTAATGCCATAGTGAGTATGTCATTGCTTCCCTCAGTAGATAAAATCCCCTCCTGAGACAGTTTCTCTAACTCATCCTGCAAAAATAATAGATAAGGGCATATTCATATAGAACAAGAAATATCTTATCTATCTTTACAAAAATAATGGATACAAACTTACCATTTTAAGAGCTTTATCCCTTGTGACATCGTCTTTATACTCTCCTCTCTTATCTTGGCGGGCCTTCTTCCACAAAAAACTTCTGTCTATACTTTTGGATGATGATCCAATATCTTTCTGTTGCCACCAACCAGTCACAAACAATTTTGGTACTATAACCAACAAAATATAAGTAAAAAATAAAAGGTGTAAATCTTACTAACACTTACCAAAATTTCGGTTTCCAAACGAGCATAACCCTTTCTGGCCATATGGTGAGGATATTTATTCATTGCCTGCCTCTTCGATTGAGAGGCGCTCAATAACTTCATAATTGTAATGAAAATATATGTAAATACCAGTACATTATAAAGAATAACATATGGATTATGAAGTAATAAAAGCTAAAATAATTACCTCAAATTCTTCTGACAATCTTGACTTCACAAAAGCATCCCAGTGTTCTTGACCAATCCATTTATATTTTTCTGGAGGGTGACGAAGGAGCTCAGGCTGACTTTTGAATTTCTTCACATATTTACTGTTCAACTTTCCCTTGAAATTTCTCCATTTTTGGCCAATGTCTTGGAGAATTTTTTTCTTACGCTCCGACGGTACTACAAATAAATTTTATAATATAATGCGTAGTTAAATTCAATATTCTAGAATAATGCATAATACATAATTGGAGCAAAAAAATCAAAATAATATACCTCTACCATCTGCCACATTTTCTCTTTCTTTTCATCATCCACCTTGCGCCAATCTTCAATAGTAATTGGAACCATGCTGCGTCCCACGGTACCAAGGTAACTTGAAAATTGTACCGAAACATCACCTATTGGCTGAAACTTATCATTGAATTCGACCACCTTCTTTACACTACCACCACCTTTAACTAAGTCTGGCAATGTAGTAACACCCCGTGTTCTTTTTTTAGTCGTTGTTTCTAAATCAACCTCATCTTCACGGATATCGTGATCTCTGTCCGATCTAGATGGATTCATGACTATCCTGAAATAAGAATAGAGATTCATATGTATACAAGTATAACCAACACAATGAAAGATAGATTGCAAGATATATTGATTGATAGTTTGATCCACAACAATCATAAACTTCAAGAATCTTCATTTTACTACAATTCCTACCTATGAGTCCAACGACGTATGATCGATCCAAGTTCCATCACAATCCATTCGCATATATTGTGACTGAGACTGGTCGACTACATCAAAAGACTCGACATTTGGTAATACCACATTAGAAGTTTGGTGGTCATTACAAACATCAATGAGCTCATCATCATCGTCATAAATGTATGCTCTTGTAGGAGCTGCTAGAACGATTGAAAATTTTGAATCAAGTTGGTCTTCTACATAGAAAACTTGCTTGGCTTGGGAAGCCAAAATAAATGGATCAGATTTATGGCCAACTCTACCAAGCTCAACTATCGTGAAACCAAGCTCGTCTACTTTGACACCTTTATTGGTGTCGACCCAGTCACACTTAAATACTGGAATCTTGAACATTCGATAATCAAGTAACCATATTTCAGAAATGACCCTGTAAAAACAGACATCTCCAAACACAGGATTTTTATCCTTCCCACTTGCAATTTGCATTGTATCGGCCACTACGCTCACTCCGCTATTCTGGTTGACTCGTGAATTATCTCTCTCTTTCGTGTGATAACGACATCCATTAATGATATAACCATGACATTTTACTACTTGAAAATGTGGTCCTTGCGCAATCCACCTCAAGTTTTCTGAGAGTTTATTATTTGAGTCACGTAGATCATTTTCAACCGTTCGACGTATCCAAGGAATAATGGTGCGATTGTGCTCCGTGTTTAACCACTTCCTATTTTTTGATTTATGGGGATTATTCTCCTTCAAGAATGAGATATGCTTCCTATCAAGATATCAAAAAACAACAAATGATTAGTTTGTACCATAATTCTTAAGCAACTGAAGAAAGTAAAATAACATCGAATGATGGGAAGAAAAGAGTTTTTACTCGATATAGGGCTCAACATCATCTATGTTCTGCAACACATAACGATGTGCCTGCTCCAAGGACAAGGGGTGAACATCGAGGAAACGACCGCCTGATAAAGCCTTGCCAGGCAAGAGCAACTTTCCATACTCTGTATTAATTGTCGGCATGTTCTTAACAAAGGGAATGCCAATTGATTCTACACCAGATAAATACTCCGTACAAAATTCGACCGCTTCTTCTGCAATATAAGTTTCAGCAATACAGCCTTCTGGGTGATTTCGATTGCGTACATAGCCCTTTAAAACTTTCATAAACCTAAAACATGAAAAGAACTAATTAATTGACACAATGCTCTATGAAAATGATGTAATGCACATATATCTCGCAACATGGTGGTTTAATAAACATACCTCTCAAACGGATACATCCAGCGAAAGTGAACTGGTCCACATAATTTGACTTCTTTGACAAGATGCACCGTTAGATGAACCATTATGTCGAAGAATGAAGGTGGAAAGTACTTCTCAAACAAACACAATGTGATTACAAGATCTTTTTGTATCTTATCTAATCCTGACACATCCACCACTTTGTTGCAGAGAGCATTGAAGAAGAAACACAATCTACTAATAGTATACCTCACATGCTTTGGCATTACTGGCCGTATTGCCACGGGAAGTAATTGTTGCATTAGTGTATGGCAGTCGTGGGACTTAAGACCATATAGCTTCAATTCTTCCATTGACACACAATTCTTTAAATTGGAAGAATAACCATCCGGGACTTTGAGCTCAACTAATGTTTTGCAAAATTTTCTTTTTTCTTCCCTAGATAAAGTATAACACGCTGGAGGCAAGTATGCTCTATTCCCCTCATATCGTGGTCCCAACTCAGTCCTTAAACCCATTTCTACAAGGTCCAGGCGAGCTTTTACTCCATCCTTTGTTTTTCCTGGAATGTTTAGCAATGTACCAATGATGCTATCACACACATTCTTCTCGATGTGCATAACATCCAAATTGTGTCGTATGTACAGGTGTTTCCAGTATTCAAGCTTAAAGAATATAGATTTTTTCTTCCAACGACTCTTGTCATCAGCATCAACCTTATCCTTCTTGGGTGTACGTCTTTTTCTCTTCTTCGTGATTTGTATACATACTTTCTTTTTTCCCCATGAGTTTTTGATCCCTTCAACCTTTCTTAATGTTTCCTCTCCACTTAATGCTATTGGTTGCGTGTCAAGCTCCTGCGTACCATCAAACTCCTTTTTTTTCTTTCTCCATTGATGATTCAATGGAAGAAATCTTCGGTGCCCTGTGTATACAATTTTGCTACCATGTTGCAATCTACAAGAACGAGTATCATCACCGCATATCGGACAAGCTAAGTATCCTTTTACACTGCAACCGCACAAGACACCATATACAGGAAAATCATTGATTGTCCATAACAGTACAACCCTTAATATGAAGTATTCTTCTGCGTATGCATCATAAACATTAACGCCTACTTCCCATAAAATTTTTAAATCATCAATCAGTGGTGCCAAGTAAACGTCAATGTCATTGCCAGGTTGACGCGGACCGGATATCAACAATGTTAACATCATAAATTTTCTCTTCATGCACAACCATGGTGGAAGGTTGTAGGTGACTATTATAACGGGCCAACAACTATGCCTACTACTAAGGCTACTATGTGGATTTATTCCATCTGCTGAAATGGCTAGCCGAAGATTTCTACAATTTGCTGCAAACTCTGGCCACTTGTGGTCTACTAGTTGCCATGCTGGGGAGTCTGCTGGGTGATGTAATTGACCATCTCTTACTCTTTCACTATCATGCCACCTGAGGTCTTTTGCTGTCTGTATAGACTTAAACACCTTTCTGAACCTCGGGATAGGTGGAAAGTACCACAATACTTTTGCAGGCACCCCCTTGTTTTCCTCGGTCCCATCCTTCTTTACCTTCCATCGTGACGTTCCACAAGTGGGACATGTAGTCGCATCTTTGAACTCTTTTCTGTAGAGTATACAATCATTAGGACATGCATGTATTTTCTCATGTTCAATCCCCAAAGCTTTCAAAGTCTTGTTGGCCTCATGCATGGTTGGAGGCATTTCATTATCATTTGGAAGTATGTCTCCCAACAATTTCAGCAGCTCAGAAAAGCTCTTGTTGGACCACCCATTCTTCGCTTTCAAGTTCCACAGTTTAACTAATGCTGATAACTTCGTGTGCTTTGAGCAACTTGGATATAAAGGTTTTTCGGCATCTTCAAGCAATTTTTGAAACTCTTCAGGATCACCCGTAAAGTGATTGTACGCATCTTGAACCATTTCTACTGTGCTATCAACTTCGTCTTGGGCCACCCTTTCAAATTGTTGGTGGGCAAAATCTTGTCTCCCAACACGTTGCGAAACCTCACTCAAAACTTGTTCTCCATGGTGGAACCATATGCGATAACTTTGATTGATACCATTAAAAAATAGATGTCCCTTAATATCTCCTACAGTTTGTTTTTGGAGATTCCCACACTTAGTGCATGGACATCGCATAGAATTAGGATTACCCGCATGTACTGTCGCAAAGTTGATAAATTGTTGAACTCCCTCGTCATATTCCCGTGATGTTCTATCCTTGGACATCCAAGATTTATCCGTTTGCATCATCGTCTGAAGCATCATCAATAACTTTGAACTTCAATCTAATAACTTAAAGTTTCATGTTCTGCTACAAAAAACAAAACTCAAAAAGTTTCATCGAGTAACAATTAAGTTGCGACATCATATGTGTGTGTGTGTGTGAGGGTATATACGACAACACGGCTAATAACTAATTAAAAATCATGAAGTTAGTGTTTAGAATTGGAGACTCGCAAATTTCTCTTGTTTGTACGAGTTCTTTAATCCAATGCTAAGAGTTAGTGCTTACTAGGTTTGGATTCCTCATAGGGTTTGAGTTCATAACTGTAGGTTTCTTTAAGTTGGAAGTTCATTTGGTCACTTGAAAGTTGATCGAAAGCTAACAACTTCATGGAAGTAATTAAATGAAACTAATATGTCCCCTGATCAAAGGCAATTAGCAGCAGTGATTAACTATTATGTCCTCCATCATGAGAGTGAATAGTTTTGTATTGTTCTATGGTTGCTGTGAGATCTACGCAGCTTCGTGTCTATCCAATCCATTACAAATAGACAGAAACTTAGTTTTGTACTGTTGTTTACAAATATATTCCCCTTCAAGACACTACAGCTCAGTAGTACTTCTAGGTTGGCTGATAAGATCACAGGCATCCACATTGGAACTTGCTAGATACCAGAATAAATAAATATTCTTGAATAGAAAAAGCAAGCATTCTATAAATAGACCTAGAAGCAGGCAGAGCTTTATTGTATTTATATTTGACTCAATGATATGTTGCACATGTGATCATTTGGTTTTTTTTTCTTTTCTTTTTCATACCTATCAAAGCTTGCAGCCCCATCACGGATTTAGCTTGGCTGTAACAATTGGTTTTTTATTGAAGTTATATCAAATCAAATGCCTAATAATAGAGCTAATTATAGAGGTTTTATAATTCTATCAAACCAAAGTTTTGACTACTTGATGCTTTAACAAGTTAGACAGTTCCTGTCTAATTTTCTTATTAGACTCCAATGATCGTATCAAACTCGATGTTTCAACATAATCGACCCACAATAATTTAGTTTATCTAATCATGAACTCATCTCTTCCATTGTACATCACTCTAATCATAAAAAATGTACAATAACATAACATGTCAAACTATCCAAAAACTAGTTAATTCAATGGGCAGTGGTATATCATTGCAGCGAATTTGCATCAGAAATATGGCTACTTAATTCAATTCCAACAGACATGCTCTAACGATGTACAACACCCTTATGGCTAGGTACTAAAGCATCTATTATCTGAAATAGCAATTACAACACCCTTATGTCCTCTTGTTTCAACCAATTCATGAGCAGTAGGTCACTCATAGGTGCAATTAGCAGTAGGTCACTCATAGGTGCAATTCATGAGCACTAGACATAATAGTTAATCGCTGGCATAGGTCAAAAAATTGCTAGGTAGGTCAGCTATTCCATAATATTGTAAGGTTGTTTTAAAAGTTCTGCAGTTCGTTTATTCAACCCCTCTGTTAGTCAATCCATTAATAATGATTTTGGTTCCTTGTGTCGTTCTTTGACTAATAAACATTGTCAATCCCAAAAATATTATGAATATCTGTTTGAAGTCTCCCGGTGTTCTCAAAAAATGGGCCAAAGGTGAAATTTGAAGTGTCCTCTCACCAACAAACTTGTAGCAAAATTTTTTTTTTTTTGATAAGTAATAAAAAAAATTCTAATCAAGGAACTCTTCCTCAGCAGTCAGTGATCTTTTTTATGTACTGGTGTATTTGCATTTATTTTTTTTAGGCTATTTTCAGTTGCATTCCCTGTGGATATATTCATCTTCTTTTATTTCTATCTCAGACTTGGGAGAATTGAAAACAACAAAACTACTGCTGGTGAGCATGAAAAGTGTAGTCAGAAAGAACAAAATCCATACTTCCCTGGCAATTGCAGCTGTGCTGTCCACTCAATTTGTTTAGTAGGAAGCTGTATCTACAGAGGTGAAACCCTTCTTGATACCTGCAAGGGGCATGCTGGAAGTATTAGTGGCAATGCCTCAATGCTGGTTTCTTCTATATTTGATAAAAGTCATATGAGACCGGAGGACAAAGCAATTGCAATAGGTGAATGTGCAAATTTGAAGAGACAAATCCCCGTGAAAAATGACTGTTGTGCTTCTCAGTGGAGAGATGTCCCAAGCAAGCGGATGGGGGTTTGTAATGCCACTTGTATGGAGAAACCAGCCAAGGGATTCGATGGCAGAGGAAATGTTGAGGACCAACTCATAGACACTGTTGCTAAGGGGTTTAATGGAACTCCCCAAGAAGCCGAGTCCTTGAAAGAGCAACAGATGTCTAATGTTTGTTCTGGATGTTCTACCCCTGCTATCACTGAAGTATAAGTAGAGGTTAATAATATGGATTCTGGTACTGTAGATGCCAGGGATGCTAGATATGCAAATGATCTTGTAGTTGATGAAGGGTCAGGCATTGAAAAATGCTGGTCATCTGAGGACACACTTGATAGTGAAAGAAGCACTGAAACCATGAATGTTTCTAGTAAGCTTGACTCCTTAGGTTTTCCAAATCGATCATCACATGGCCTTATTGAGGAGCTTAAGCTTAAGAACTCCTTTAGATGGAACAAGGTACAAAATCAATTACGTGCTACTGTTCATGACAACATCAAGCATACACAACAAATTGAGAGGGACCTCAACGCTGGAAAGAGAAAGAGAAATACAAAATGGAAGAGGCTGGATGCATCATTTACTAGTTCTCTTGTGTTCTACCAATGCAAAGTTCTTTGACAGCTTGGATGAGGATGGAAGTGAGTCTCGTTGCAGATCTGCAAGATCCTCAAAACTGTGGGGAATTCGACAGGAGTCGTGAGAGGGAAAGAAAGCCCAAGAGGAAGCCACAGCCTCCTCTTCATGAGGAAATTAAAATGGGCTCACAAAACAGAAAATACTAGGGCCGGGGAGACCAAGCTGCAATTATGAAACAAAATTGTATATAAACGTAAGTATCAAAATAGTTGTCAAATTCAATGTAAAATATTTATCTTTTTCTGTATCAACACTCTCTAACATACAAATCCTTTTTCTGTAACACTTTGTTGATCACCATACAGACCCTTAATGTAATTCTTTTTTCCTTTCTGGCTTTCAAAATTTTGTCATTTTGTTGATAAATTCCTACTTTCCTTCGAGTAGATAAGAATGTTAGCTGGTTTTTTTTAGCATTTTAATTTGGATACGAATGCTGTTTCACCATATGTGCAAGTTACAGTGGCTTTTATGGCTGTTAATAACTTACAACAGTCATTGATCGTGCTCTAACATTAAAACACAAACAGAATCAGGACCAATATATTCAGAAGCCTCCACGATTTTAATCCTTAATATCTATATATAGGAATCCCCTCAGCCAATGGGCTCCTCAGTTTTGAGAATGCAAAACAGAGTTCCTCGTGAAGTGGACAATACTTGAAAAAAGATGAGAATGAAACACACACTAGTACAGCAAAAGCAAAATGCAATCAATCAAGCAATTGATAGGTACCATGGGCCCTGCATGCTCTTGGATGGGGCATAGCTAACTACTGACTAGAGCATCTTCACCTTCTAATTTAGAGGGTAAGGTTTTGATGATTGGGTGGAAGTTAATATAAAGACTACTAGTGGTATTAAGTTCTGTTACAAGTTCATTTTCCAACTTACCTACCAAAGGGAAGTGTGCTACTAGCTAGAATTGCATATCAATCGGATGATTATTGTGTTTGCATCACTTTAGTGGCGACTTCGATCAGTTTGTTGGTTGGAGCAGGTACTATTAAGCGGATAATGGATGGCAGGTGCATCCAATAATTTTCTCTTTTTATTGCTAGAATTATATCAATCAATTTATTGGGTTTAGTGGCAATCGGATAATTTTTATCGCCCTTTTTTTCTCAACCACATTATACTACAAATTTTGCTGTAGACTTTCTTGTATGATATGAATTCTAGGGGACTTCCTATATTGAAAGAAACAACTACCAACTTCCACTTCAACTAACAAAGTAAACGTCAACTAATTGAAGAATTACGCTAAGAATATTAAGTACTTTCTTAGGATGGATGACTCTAACTTCAGTGCTGAACTTAACTCTTCACATATTTATGTACAATGAATTATACCAGTTTATGCCCCTTCATTATCATGAGTTTTGTTGGTGCCATCGACTCAAAACTTTACTAATATGCCATCCATGTGGCCTCCAATTTGTGTTGAATTTTCCCTGTTGGATTTGTACACATTCCATTCTAGTTCTTAATCTAAAAGACCGAATTATAACAACTTTTTATCCTCAAAATTTGATAATGATCAATTCTGCAAACCATCTCTATCGATCACTTGTCATCATGTGTATCCATTTTCCAAGAACTTAAGTACTTATTCCTTATGTTCTTATTATCCCTGTTAGGTTTTCCTCCATTGATGATAAAGATTTTTGAGTTCCTATTACCACTCAACATTGTATTTATGTTCACAATCTTCAAAAGGACAAAAAAATCAATACAACCTATTTGTTGTCTAAGTCTGAATCCAAAACCCCTGTTTTGTTCTCAAGGCTAAGATTTGTATGGCCTCATACATTATAACATTGTCATGTTCATAGGTTCGATAATAATACCCAAATCAACGAACCCTAAGTTGACAAAATCAACCATAATCAGTAAAACAATCAACACAAATAAGAAAAATAACAAACTGCCTAATTAATAAATCTATTGAGTTGAAAAGAATAGGGAGAGAGAAGGATTAACTTGGAGAGAAGAAGTTCGATCAACTTACGGCTGCACTGAAATGGAGATGAGAACGACTGATAGCAGCGAGCGGCGGTCACGGCTGGTTGTACAGTGGCAGTCACGGAGGCGGTTTGTGATCACAATGGCGATGGTAATAGTGTTGCTCAAGTGAGATGAAAAGAAGTTGCAGAAATGGAGAGTAAGGTTGCAGAGATGAAGAGGAAAAGATGAGAGAGATGGAGAGGAAGTAATGAGAGAGAGATGGAGAAGTTGAAGAGATTTTTCTATAGGGTTTGAGTTTAAGCACGGGCAAGTTATAATTAGATAGGTCACAGTTTTCCCTAAAATTGTTGCTTAAACCCTAATACGATGGTTTTAGCAACTACCGTGACCATTTGGCATCCTTTTTAAACCACGGAGTTTATAAAGACCGTATTTTTTTGTCTTTCAAATTATGTGGTTTTAACCACGGTTTTATTAAAATCGTGGTCGAAATAGATCAAGCTGCGGTTTTAGAAAAAACGGTGGCCAGTTTGGAGCCCTTTAGACTACGTATTTTACTAAAATCGTAACCTTTTATTTTTTTTAAATTAATTTTTTAAATTTAAACTTTAGGCTTCAATGTTTTATATAACCGTAGTCTATCTATTTTTTAATAGTGTGGTCTAAACACTATTATGTAGTAGTGTACATAAAATAGAAACTCGACATGGGTTTTAGATGAATCATTATAGAGTAAGAAAAAGAACCAGTCAAATGAACCTAGCTCCCTCGTGGATTGGTTTTAAAGTAGAGAAGAATAGAGGATGAGACGTGGGGTTAAAAAACCGATCGATAGATGGGAGTTGGAAAGGCTTTCTGAGTGCCACATAGGAAGGAGAGGAGTGACGGGAAAGATGAGAGATGTTTGGACTGGAAACTTAAACTTTGAAGGGTATTTTTGAAAAAAGTGATGGAAAAAAGATCGAGAGAGTGCCACCTCAATAGGTCTCTACTTTAGTTTAGATAATAGATAGATAGATAAGAGGAAACTTGAGGAATTGGTGACTAATAGCATGCAGATTTCTAGGAATTGATAATCAATAAATATTGGGCCCACCTATGGATGACAGACAAACCAACGATCAACAAAAATAGTTTTAGGAATCATTAACCAATAAATAGATTTCTCCAAAACACAAAGTCAATAAATATTGGGCCCACTTATGGATAACATACACACCAATGATCAGCATGATTTGTGATTTCTAACAATTGAATTTTAACATTTTTCACCATGGCTCAAAACCAATATCTTTATTTATAGTGCATGAATCCCGTGATGAAATATGCTCAATCCAGCGATTAGGATGTACAATAAAACAATGCTAAATTCAACCTCTTGGAACACTCAACTGATTTTTTGTGAGATTTACTAATAGGAGCAAATCTTTGATGACCAATCACAAAATGAGTCACGTGGCACATTTTTGGAGACCACCGACCGTGTGGATGTTTGGTCATCCCTAAGTGGACCTATGTAAAAAAAAATCAGCCTGATTAATTATTTGTAACCTTTGGATCTAAGCATCTATTCTACTTATTAATGCACGAAGGACTTATAGCACACCTCACGCTAAATCCCAATACCTACAAATGCCCTTATTTTTGTTTTCTTTCTTCGGGCTCCGTTGACAGATCTAAAATGACAGATAAAATGACAGGGACACTATATAAGCCAGGTGGCATACTGTTACAGGACTCTGACCGTACGGATGTTTGTCCTATCCTATGGTGGATCTACAAGCCAGGTG
The DNA here is from genome assembly GCA_035048495.1 of Euptelea pleiosperma. Taxonomy (NCBI): domain Eukaryota; kingdom Viridiplantae; phylum Streptophyta; class Magnoliopsida; order Ranunculales; family Eupteleaceae; genus Euptelea; species Euptelea pleiosperma. The sequence goes on along the minus strand of CM068544.1, from coordinate 8,529,848 downwards.
GATGATTAGTGATTTATAAGTGTTGCATCTTTGTACCTCAAATACTGCTCAAATTCCGACAGTTGAGATCATCCCATGAAAATAAGTCCAATCCAAAGCATATAAATCACTAATCAGGCTGATTTTTTGTTTGTATCTCTACCATGGGATAGGACAAACATCCATACGGTTAGAGTCCTGTAACTGTGCCACGTGGCTTATATTGTGTCCCTATCATTTTAGACCTTTCAGCGGAGCCCGACCCCTTTTATTTTATTTAATGTTAAAAAAGGAAATTTCAAAAAAAAGTTCAAAAAGTAAAATAAAAATTTGTATTCCTAATATGCCCTCAAGTTCCTTTATTTTGACAAAAATTGTCTATTCCGATTTTTGAAATTGTTTTAATTTACAAGGGTTCTTTAGTCATTCAATACTTTTACATTTGAACTCAGCCGTGCAAGTAATTATTACATTATGAGTTATACTAGAACTCTGTGGCTAGAAACATTTAGATGATGAAGTACATCATTAAAATTGATGAGGGACTGACAATGTGAGACAAATGTCACCTTAACAAAGGCTATGAACCATCCTTAGATGGACTCATGTAACAAAAATAAACCCGATTCTGATTGTTAACCTTTGGATCATAATGATCAAAATCCACGGTTACAAATAAATTAATAAAAACACTCGGTTATAAATTAGTGATCATGATGAATTTAGATATGTAAGTCCAACTATAGATGGGCAAAACATCCATACGGTCAGTTATCTCTAAGATTGTGTCACATGACTCATAATATGGCCCATCATTAATGGAGTCAGAACTCATGCTAATCATGATGAATTTTGTAGGTAGGTTCACCGAGACCTAGAGATGGGCAAAACATCTATACGGTCAGTGGCACGTGCATGGTGGTGCCATTGGCCAAAAATGCACCTCAAACTGTGTGCTAAATAGTAATACTAAAAATCTACGGTTGAAAACAAACCATGAAAAAGACTCTAATCCAATGGATAGAAATAGCTAAAAAGGATGAATTTTCATAGGTAGGTCCACTTAGAGATGGAAAAAACATCTATACGGTCAATGATCTCTAAATGTGTGCCACGTGTAAGGTGCTGTCACGCGTAAGGTGCACATGCATCACACGTGGCATTCCCCAGTCCCAAATAATGTGCTAGATATCCCACAGTTAAAAATCAACCCATGAAAAAGACTCAGGCTGTTTTTTGTTCACTTAGGTTAGGGATGGGTAAAACATTTGTATGGGCCATAGTCTTTAAGAGAATGCCACATGTTTGATACGGCAGTTCTTTATCAAAGATTTAGGGTGCGTTTGATACGTGTACAAATTGGGTGTGCAAATAGGTTTACGCATGCAATTGTTTCCCACGCATGTTTGGTACGCTTGCATTCGGCGATTTACACATGCACACGAGCAAATGAATTGCCTCTTTAGCAATTAAAAACCCATTTCACCCCCTGCGCAATCGTTTATACAACCTTCTTATGCAAACAATTTGCAAAAGGTACAAGTTAAAATCCGATATTTTTCCAAATCAAGCCCTTTCTTTCAAAAAAAAAAAAAAAAAAAAAAACAGAATTAATGGAAAAAGTGGCCTTGAAATTTAAATTTTAAAATTTAAAATTTTAAAAAATGAGAAAGATGGAAAAAAAAAATAAAGAAAAAATAATGGCCTTTTTGACAATTTTTTTTCCAAAAAATAATGGTTGTTATTTTCGTTACAATAGGAAATAATGATATTTTATTTTTTGACCATTTTAACAATACATAACGTAACGGGGGAGGTCCGAATCCATTACAACAGCCGTTATTTTTACCATAACGGATTCGGACCTCCCTCGTTACGTTATATATCATTAAAACGCTCAAAAAATATACTGAAAAATAATGACCATTATTTTCTGAAAAAATTTGCGAAAAAAAATGTCCATTATTTCTGTTATTGCCCATTATTTTTCTGTTTATTCCATTTTTCGTTTTCATTTTTCGTTTTTGAAAATTTAAAATTCATGTTCAACTATGTGGGGCCCATGTATTAAGTATGAAAAATTCATTTTTTTTTCCGTACTTAATATGTGGGGCCCACATATTTTGTGCTTTCCTAAGTGAGCATGTGCGCGAACCAAATGGTATTAAATATGAACAGTGCGTAAATTTTGAAATTTGCATATGCAAAGTTAGTGCGAACCAAACACAAGAAAATAGTATGGGCGTGCAAACCATTGCATGCACTAACCATTGTATGCGCAAACCATTGCACGCGTAATGGTTTGCATGCGTACCAAACAGACCCTTATTCTTCCAAGTTGCAATCGAGGTCAAACATCCATTGGGTAACAGTTCCTTGTCCAGACTCGGTACCACTTGTGCACATAAAGCACGTTCGGACAATGAGTAGACCTACAAACCAAAAATAAACTGATCAGTGTTTTCTAATCGTTGGATTGAAGTTATTTTCATTGGTTGATTTTAACCATAGGAATTTGAGCACTATTGAGCGTTATTTGGGTGCAAAGATCCAAAGGTTGTAAATTACTGATCAGGCTGATTTTCTGTTCGCAAATCCAAACATCCCTACGGTCAACATCCTCTGGAGCATGCCATGTGGCTCATATTGTGGGCTGTGATTGGCTTCGCTCACACTACGGCGTGAGCGAATGTTTACTCGATCTTGATGGCGGACTATAGTATGACTGACGTGGCACATTCTTAGAGACCACCGACCTATGTACCAAACATCTGCCTTATTATGATTTCTATCCTTTGGATCTTAGTACCTCCACATGATCTCTACAGTTAAAAATAAACCATCAAAGACTCAAACCAAACGGTTATGAATCATTAATCAAAATTATCAAATTGATTTTTAATATACTAGGGGAACGCCACGTGAGATGCATGTGCACCTTACAAGTGGCAGCACCTTACCCGTAGCACACTCATAGAGATCACTCACCGTATCGATATTTGGCCCATCCCTAGATGGACCTACATACAAAATTTCAGCCTATTAATGATTTTTAAGGAAATGATTGGAGTCATTTTCACGGATTGATTTTTAACTGTAGATTTTAAGCATTATATGGGTATTCAGATCAAAAGGTTTGAAATCACTAAAAAGGCTTATATAGGTCTACCTAGGGATGGGACAAACATCCATGCGGTCAGTAACCCCTAAACGTGTGCCATGTGGCTTATACAGGTGGTAGCACCTTACACGTGTAGCACTCTCAGAGATCACTGACCGTATGGATGTTTGGACCATCCTAGATGGAACAACATGCAAAAAGTCCGCCGAGTAGTGATTTCTAAGCATTTGATTTGAGTCTTTTTCATGGGTTGATTTTTAACCATAATTTTGATCGTATTGAGGATACTCAAATCCGAAGGTTACAAATCACTAGTCAGGCTGATTATTTTATCATGTAAGTCCACCTAAAGATGGACCAAACATCCATATGATCAATGTCATGTACGTTGGCATGTAAGCCTACCTAAAGCTGGACTAATCAGGCTGATTTTTGGGAGTAAAACTTCTGTCACAGCGTTTAGACAGATGCTCCTGTGACAATGTGAAATACAAGCCACGTGGCAGATTCTTAGTGGCTATGAACCGTATGGATGTTTGGCCAGTCCCTCGGTTGACCTATAAACCAAAAATCAATCGTTAGGGATTTACAAACTTCGGATCTTTGCACACAAGTAACGTTCAATAATGAACGAATTCCTACCGTTAAAATGAACCCATGAAAATAACTTCAATCGAATATCTCAGAAATTCCTAATCAGGCTGATTTTTGGTTTACAGGTCCACTGAGGGACTGTCCAAACATCCACACGGTCAGTGTCCTCTAAGAGTGTGCCACGTGGCCTATATTTTGCATTGTGACAAAAGCATCTATAGACCGTTGTGAGAAGTTCTACTCAATTTTTGGCATGTTTTCAAAAAAAAAAAAAAATTTGTATACGGATCCCAATTTTTTTTTTAAACTATTAAGTAGTGTTTGTTGTAAATGTAACGGTTGTAACCGATGATTAACCGCCATTTATGTGGTGTCAGTTACACTATCGACGTTTACTTTGTAACGGTTTGGCATTTACTTTGTAACATCCGAACAAGGGCTCTATATATGTGTGTTGATCAATGGAAATATCAATTAGATTCACAACATATTATCAGCACGATTTGCTCCGTTTTGTATTCCATTGGTAGTGAACGTGAATCGAGTGAATCAAAAGAAGAAAGTGCGGTGGACAGATGTTTTTGAGAGCAGGAACTTCGAACTCAGATCCACCTTGACTACAAGCTGCCTTGACTATTGCTTGTGGGCACGAAAATTCTCCGATGTTTCTTGTCTAGGCGTGAAGCGGATCATACGTGAATCAACATCGAAAAAGGTATTATCTATTTTAGTTATTCAATGATCCGGTCATCTGTGGTCTCAAACTGCAAATATACGATTCAAAGACAAAAGAGGAGATGAAAATAGGGAACTGGAACAAACTAGATATCTCCTTCATTTCTAGCCTCTGTTACTCTGTTTTCATCTCTCCCTCTCTAGTTTTAGTGTTGCAGAATGAGAACCCTAGAAAATAATTCTATTATGCGAATGTTTGGGTTCTTTTGGCCTTAAAAATCTCCGTTTCTTCTTTTTCTTTGATTCATGAAGGCCTTCGGTTAGGAACATTCAAGTCTGCAACAATAGATGAAGGCTTTGATTTATTATTTGATGGGTTTTATCCCGACTTATTTCTTCTGCGTGGATTTCCATGTTATCTTCTGGTTGATCAATGGTTAATAATTATCTGATTACTTCCTAGTGATTGCTTCCTAGTGACGTGGTAGTATATTTTTGTTAAGATTAGTTAGAACTTAAAGCATCGTGAGAAGACGAGAAGAATATTTTTTTTTCTACACCTATGAGTAGAGCAAGCATTGCTCTCAATGAATCTGCATATGGGGTCTGTCACATATGTATTTTAATTCGTTTACTGCTCCATTGTTGTTTTGTGATGCTCCATTGCTGCTTGATGCTCTGCAAGCTAATTAACCATGATTCATAGTAGTTACAACCTTAAACAAAACTTCTACTTCATTTACCATAGGATTTATGCACATTCTTATCAATACAAACCGCATGATCAATGGGCTCCAACAAGAAAACTTTCCCGATCAGAATGCAACCCAACACTCGTGTTTTTTCTAGATGTTCCAAAATCATTTGATCATGCTGATTTTGGTGAAAAAGATCTCTTACAAGGAGCCCACTTATAGGATGGTCTGACTGATCAGATGGTAAATCCATTCTATGGACGTTGTGTTCCTTTTTCATGGGATGGAATCAGTGCCATCAACAAAAGCTGTATTGCTTTAGTGACAAAATCTTCATGGTTTCCATCGACATACACCGACAATTCGATGAAATAACTAGAGTTATTTATATTGTTATTAAAAAAAAAGTTTCACATAGCTCCACTGGGCGGTGCTTATTTACACAAGTGTAAGGTTGTGGACTACAAAGAAATGAAGGCTCTACCTATGAGTCCAAGTTTCTAGTTTAAAGCTTGGGAGGGCCCAAAGGACGTTTGTGATGTGAAGATACAAAGTAATAATATTTATATCTCCAAACTGTTGTAAGAACAGTCACAGAGCCAACTCCAACTTAAGGGTCCTACCTGGGTCAACAGATCATGACACGATCATTTATGCATGCACAGTTATGAATTCGTGCATGCTTTTGTTTCCTTTGTCTCCTCTTACGCTTGCATACACATTTAGTTTGCTCAGTTTCATCCGTCCATCTGTTGCTTATACCTTTTACTTTCATTGAAAGCCAAAGCCTTCCACAGATCAGTGCATATGTGATGTGCTAAAAATGATGCACTCAGATTTGGTCGTACAGTTTCTAGAGATGATCTACATCAGTTCAAAGAAATAAGAGTATAAGAGTATGCTAGGCAACTGCTTGGAGGGACCTTAAAATGCATGTATCACAGTCACAAGTGTTAATATAAGCCCTCTCACATTTGTTTGCTCTGCAACGCCCACAAAGTTAAATTGTGTAAGTTGAAAGATCAAGACTGAGATGATGCATATTGATCATGTCATCCAATAAATTACTCAAACTACTATCCGTCTTCCCAATTCTAAAGCAAGACTTGAGCAATGGGTTGTACATTTGAAGACCAGGCTGAAAAAAAAATCAATTTTTCAAAGCCTTTTGTTCTTGAGAGTGATAGCAAATCTAGTGTCTAATTTTTTTAATCAAAATGAGCCACTAAGATCAGGCGCTAAAGACTTGCTAATCCTTTAGAAAACCTTTAAGGAAAGGAGCGACCACCAGAAGCATATAGTAGTCCTTCTCGCCGTTCGGGGGAGAAAAGCCGTTGATAGAATGGCGTGAACTTGGAATGCTTCAGTAACGATTAACGTCTTTGTAGGACAATCAATCAACTTAATTAGAATGCTCTAGTAAAGATTGAAGTCCTTATAGGACAATCAATTCATATAGCAGAGAATGAATCATTAACGGCATGCTTGAAGCATGGTCGACCCGTTGGTATAAAAGATATGACTCTCAAGTAGTAGATAGTACAAAAGATGTAACTCCCAGAAAGCGGAGGGTGAAAAAGGTGTGCCTCTCAGGACGCTGATGACACAAATAAATTCATATGACTCTAGTAGAAGTCGGTACTCTTGAAGAGACCACACTTACAGAATATGATAAAACCTACAGAATAGGAGAAATATGACTCATATAGAAGTCGGAGCTCTTAAAGAGGCCACACCTATAAAATAGAAGAAAAGAAAAAAAAGTGGTAATAATTTGATCCACAATTACCAAACAGACAGCCCTCGAAGAGGCATATGTACCCGTAAATGAAGAGATCTCAATAAATTATGTCTGTACAGGAGCAAAGTGGGATCATGATAAAATTATTATTAATAATGTATTTGCCAGTAGCTTTTAACATCATGAAGAATGATGAGGATCCTAAACCACACACCGTCGAAGAATGTTGACATAGAAATAATTGGCCAAAGATAAAGATGTAGTCTAGAAAGGGCTAGATTCGCTAGTAACACTTGACGCTGTAAGAGGACATGTAGTCCCAAAACTCGAAGTTGTAAAAGGACTTATAGTCCTAACACCTGAAGTTGTTAAAGGACCTATAGTCCAAACACCCGAAGCTGTAAAATGACCTATAGTCCGAACACCCGAAGTTGTAAAAGGACTTGTAGTCCTAACACTCGAAGCTGTAAAACTTGTAGAACATAAGTAGGATGTTCATACGAAAAAATAATAAAAAAATGTGAGATCGTCAGATATAAAGCACGACTAGTAACACAAAGGTTAATCGTATAAACCCAATATCGATTATGAAGAAACGCATTTCCTTGCGACGAACGCGATTTTTAATCTAGCAGCCTTAGAAGGACTTGACATGCATTTTATGAACCTGGTTACAAATATATTTATTTAGAATGATATATATATTCCAGAAGGACTTATATACTGCATGAAGCAAATAGCATGTACAGAATCAAAATATAATGATCCCTATAAGGATCAAACAATCCAATATGCCGTGCATTTATTGTTTAGAAATTGATTTTGTCATCTTCGTAATTGTATGATTTGAATCTAATAAGATCTTTTGAAGAGCTCATAAAACCTCTATATATCTGAAAAGAGAATTTGAGATAAAAGCTCTTAGAAAACAAAATTTTGCCTCAGCCTATAAATCAAACATCTCTAAAGTTGGATTTTTGTTGATTCATCCACTAAGACCGAAAAAGTCCTGAAGCACTTCAATATGAATAATGCTTGTATCATGTAGATGAAAAGTAGGTATATCAACAGTGAAATAACCAAGTATATTTCATCAAAGTTCTTTTACACTCACACGTTATAGTAGAGCTGCGACATTGACATCCAACAGATATGTTCTAGTAATAATCTTTTAGATCTATTCATCAAGACGCTACCAATGTCAACATTCAAGAAATTTGGTTTTCGGCATCGGTATGAATCAGCTCCAAGACTTTTCCAGTTGACATGCTCAAATCAAGGGGAATATTAATGACAGAAGATGATCATATCCTAGAAGGACCTTTGCGCACTGTACTCTTGTTCCTTCGCCTAGATTTTTTTCCACAGAGTTTTTCTAGGCAAGGTTTTAATGAGGTAGTATTACACGCGTCCATTACCACCACCTTGATTCATCGATACACTATACTCTTTTTCCTTCGATCAGATTTTATCCCACAGGGTTTTTCTGACAAAGTTTTAACCATGCAGTTTTCATAAAGTGGCAGACATCCAAGGGGGAGTGTTGTAAATGTAACGATTGTAATCGATGGCTGACCGTCGTTTATGTGGTGTCAGTTACACTATCGACATTTACTTTGTAATGGTTCGGCATTTACTTTGTAACGTCCCAAACAATGACTATATATATGTATGTTGATCAATGGAAATATCAATTAAATTCACAACAGTGTTGTATTATATTTTTTTGAGATGCATTTATTAAGCAAAAAGGGTGAAGTATGTCTAAGAAACCAAAAGACCAAAAAAAACCAAATAATCCAACGGTTAATGAGAATAAATGGTAGTAGATAGTGATCAGCAGGCAAAAGATAGTATTGAACGTCTGAAGCATGGTTTTAAAAATGGCCATTTAAACGGTTTTAATGGCCGTTTAAATGGTAATGCCCCAAGCCCGTTTCCGTTAAAACCGTTTAAACGCGTTTTGACGCTTTAAATTAAACGACCATTTTTTTTTGTTTTAAGACCCATTAAAATCGTTTAAACTGCCGTTTTAACAACCGTTAAATTCTGAATTCTTTTTGAAAAAAAATTGGCTGTTAAATCTGTTAAATTTCCGTTTAATTCTATTTTTTCTTTTTGTTGAAATTTTAAAATTTCAAAATTTGAATTTCAACGCCATTTTTCCGTTTAAACCGTTAAAATCTATTTTTTACCATTTTTTTTTTCATTTTTGCCGCTGGCTGTTTCAATCTGTTTAAATGGTAACGCCCCCAGTCCGTTAAAATGGCCTCCTTTAAACCTTGGTCTGAAGTGCGTCATTGCCAACCCAAGTTTTGGCTTTATAACAGTGTAGATAGATATATGGTGGTCAAGCCAAACATCCATACGGTCAGTGGTCTCTAAGAGTGTAGCGCTCATACGGTGGTTCCTCATCAAAGATTTAATCTTTGACAGCCAGTGTCAGTCAACACAGCATTCACTTTTGCAGAAAAATCTATCATACCGATCTATATCATAATTTTGATGCAGAAGTCCCTCAATTTGCCAAGTAGTAGACTCTTTCGTGCCCATTGCCTCCATGAATGTTTGGCCCACATCTTGGTAGACCCCCACACCAAAAATCAGTATGATTAGTGATTCTTAGCCATTGGATTTGAGCACTTTTTTATCATGGGCTTGAAACCAACTCATAGGCATGTTTATAAAGCCCATGATGAAAAAGCGCTCAAAGCATACGGCTAGAAATCACCAATAATGCTGATTTTTTGGTGTGTAGGTCTATCATAGTGTGGGCCAGACATTCAAGTGGCAAGTGGGCCTGCACGAGTCTATTTCGTTGCAATTTGAAGGACTTATTCATCAAAATTTTGACACATACTGCATCAAAGAACAACCCACTTTTGCCCATAACTATAAGACTAGTCTGACTAAAAGAGAGGAGGTAGATTTTCCACTAGATTTTCACAGATATTGAGAGGAGGTAGATTTTCTAGTGGATCTTCATAGAGATTTTGAAATCCATGTGAATCTTTAGACAATTTTGATATGACAAATGATAATATCGTGTGGATGTACTAAGACGTCCACTTCTGTGTGAATTCTATCATAGAACAGCGAGTAAAATTTTTGCAGCAACGTTCTGACTGACAATGCAAAATATAGGTCACGTGGTAACTCTTAGTGGACGCTGACCATATGGATGTTTGGCCGGTCCCTCAGTGGACCTCCAAACCAAAAATCAGCCTGATTAGTGATTTCTAAGCGATTCGATTGAAGTTATTGTCATGGGTTGATTTTAATGGTAGGAATTCGAGCATTATTGAGCATTATTTGGGTGCAAAGATCCAAAGGTTGTAAATCACTAATTAGGCTGATTTTTGGTTATAGGTCCTCCGAGGGACTGGCCAAACATCCATACAGTCAGCGTCCACAAAGCGTGTGCCACATGGCCTGTATTTTGCATTGTGACAGAAGCATATGTCAGAACGCTGTGACAGACTCACAGTGACATGTGTAAAGCATATTGATACTACCCAAACTGAGTAAATATTTGAGTAAGACTTGCCTGACCACCTGTAGTGAGGTAGCTATGAATGAACCTCCAACCATGAGACGGATCGATTCCCATCAGACAGATTCAAGACAAACATGATCAGATCTCAAGAAGAAGCGACGATTCACATCTCTTCTCCCCGAGAGGGGGTGACGTGGATACGTACCCCAATTTTTATGCATGACATGTCAGCAACAAACAAAGTACATTTGGACTAATCAGCCACCTCCTATAATTGATAAATGATCCAAAATAGAGAATAGGGGGGCAGACCAATGAATACTGAGGCAATCTATGCATTACGGGCCGTCTGGTACATATGACCCGGTGGCTAATAGAGGGACTCGCCTGTCAGCAGGTGGCGGACTCACTCCACCAATAATAACAGATCAAAGCATTTGTGGGAAAAGTGCGCTCCAGATCCAAACAAAGGGCCACTCAGTGGGCACGAATGAAGGAATATTCCTAGGGACAACTATACAACCAAAGGGAATCTCCTCTAACAGAGGGAGGAATTGCCACTCAGAGGCTTATAAATAGCAAGACCCCACTTAGAAAAGGGGATTCCCAATCCATTTCTATCTGAACCCCAGGAGAGATCTAGTCCCTAGAAATTCAGACTATATCTTCTCCAAAGAAACGAAACCAAAACCTTGGAGATCGAACTTAGGACAATATCTCACCTCTTCCACCTCTCTTTTTTACAACCATTATTAGCTATTTGCCATTGACACACATATCCTGACTTGAGCGTTGGGGTGTTTTTGGCAGGTACACCACCTCTTGTGTTATCGGCAGGAGGAAACTTTATTATCAACAATGAATGACAGCATGATCCAGCTCCATAGCAGAGATCCTGAAGCTCAACAAATTCTCAACAACTAACTTCATCTCAACAATGGTCTTCTTCAATGCCATGCATAACTGCAAAGTTTTCTGAACAAGCTCTTATAGCTCAGCTCAAGTATTTATGTCACACCCAAAATCCGGGTATCCAGATCCGACCTGAAAATTCATGGGTCAACCTCATACCCAAACCTATAGGTGATCTATGAATACATCTTAATGGTTCAAGTATGACTCTAAACCACTAAGATCCATCCTCAAACAAGTCATAAATACCACAATTCGCTAAGTGATTAAATAGATTACGGTAATTAGACCCTAGAATAAATTATGGAATAAATTATGAGAAATTTTTTTTTAATTTTAAACTATATGAAATCAACCCACTATATATGAGGAAGTCTCAAACCAAAAATTAGATCAAACGGAGAAAATAAATTTTCCTCCCATTTTTCCCGTCCTTATAGTGCACTCGGACAGCGCTGCAGTAAAATAGCCGCCATTTCTTCGTCTGATGTTTGATTTGGCTGTTCCAAAGCCCATTGGATAGCTCTCTGAGTTGACTACAACTCTTATATTAAGGTCAGAGCTCAAATATGCCATATAAAGAGTCAAAACTAGGTCTATTTGTCTTAAGTTCAGAATACACTAGTTCGTACCATAGTCAGTATTTTGGCTATAACTTTCCGTACAAAAAGAATCTGTGAAAACCGTTTATGTCGTTGGAAAGCTAATTGATATACCTTTGAAAAGTCCTTCTATCACAATCACAAATTCTGTTAGTTACCTTACCGAAAATATATTATAGTTCAAAAATTATAATTGTCTTATATAATATTTCTAGTGCTTTTAGTCTCTCGAGTCCAAAACTCGGTCTAGGTCCATTAAAGGTTGATTTTTCATTATTAACCACTAATCTACTATCATTATATAAACAATATAATGTCAAATCATTATGTTTATCGAATAAAATAACCAATCATTATCCATAAGATAAAAGGGACAGGTTCCCAAAGATAGGCTAGAACAAGTCTGAAATAAAAATCAAAGATAATTAGTTTTTATCAATAAAGAGTTTAAAGGACTAGAACTCCTCCGATGCCTCCAAAGGCTCGCCGTGATCACTATCCTCGTACACCTCGTTGTTGGGTACTTCCTACGAAGAGTCATCCGTCGGGTTAAAGCCCAACTTGTCTGTGCGGTGTCACAAAACATCGTGAGTCCAACGGACTCAGTAGTGCAACAGGTAATCCCATGACACTCTTAATTCATATATAATGTTAACTAAGCATAATCATAGGAAGTAAGGATAGAATAAAGCATGTGATAAGCAAGACATAACAATCAATATATAACGAATAGTCTACAAGGTATGCAAAGTGCGATGACATCCCATCCCATCCCAATAATTCAACCACTAAAGGGTCTCCATCTCCTTCCCACGCTGAGACCAGCCTTATGGCTCATCTGTAGGATTGTTTGGGGTCTTCTTTCACCCTAGGGTTTTCTTTCACCTTAAGGTTTTCTAACCCTTCTTGCTTAACAACAAAAATAATAAACTTCCTCTCATATAAACCCCCAATGAACATGATAAGTGTAGTGTAAATCAATGTCAAAATAATTATAACGAGAGGAGGGTTAAGGCTAAAAATGTTTTCACCTAGAGGTGTTCTCATGATTGATCCACTAATGAGAACTATCCGTAGTTTCCATTAGTGCATGGTCACGGCATGTTTTCACCCCTATTCTTCCCTCCAAATCAAAGATAATATACAAGAAGGGGGTTGCAAGGAAAAAATAATATAATATTCAGATAAAAAGAAATAGAAGCACATGTGAGTAATTCAAAACAATAATTCAACCACTTCCTACCCACAATGAATATGCTAGAGAAAACAAAATATGTAAAAGAAGATATGTATGATAGGGGTCACCTATCTCTTAAATAGACAGTAGATTCGTATTGTGAAGCTTGAAATAATGGTGGAAGGGGAGCTTCACGTTTTCTTTGAGTTCTCTGATGCCGTTGATTTCCAACTATGTTGAAGAGGTCGATGAGAGGGTTTGAATGATAGGTTTTGATCTCTTTTTTTATGGTGGGATGAGGGTGTTCTAAGGCTTGAAAATGTTCTTTAATGAAGATTTAATGGAGTTGCTTCAATGGAGGAAGAGGGAAGTGAATGAGAGATTTTTTTTAGAGAAATAAGGGAGTGGTGGTTTAGGGTTTGTGAAAGCTCCCAAGTATTAAGGTTTTCTTCAATAGGTTTAGGAAGCAATTTTTAGGGTTTCTATTTTAAGTGAAATTCGTAACTCTCAAAGGGGTGACTTTCTCAACCCTCAAAAGTTCATATTTTAAGTTACTTATGGGTTAAAAATGGGTCCAAAACTCATATGTATCCATTGGACATCATTTAAGGTTATTCTTAAGTCCAAAGGGCCTATAAATTAGCTCTACGAGCCCACCCCACAATTATAGCTCAATAATTTATGCAATTACTTATATTAACAATTTAAATACTCATTAATTATAATTATGACATATTTCATAAAAATGTGATGATTTAATATATATAATACATGTTGGTCCGATACTATATATTATAACATAATAATTTACAACAATCATGTATTAATTCAAATAAACTATATTATAAAATTTGAAAGTTCATACAACAAGGTATTGACACATGTCACACACACATAAATCACATGAAATAATTTAAGTGCGCAAAATTGACAAAAATGCTCAAAGTCCCAAAAAAGTGTCCAGATAATTTCGGAATGGCTCGAAATTCGAGAGATGGGTTTCCAACCCTAAGATAAGGTAAGTAAGTTATTTTTGGAAAGTTTTCGAGGCCTGGGGTCAAAAATATTTTTATTATCTTATTAGATCAAGTATATCATCTAGTGTTCAGAAAATTCCCCTATGAGTTATTGTTCATTATTTTTAGTAGGAAATTAGTCCTAAAAGTGAGTTTAAAAAATAGTAAGTTTTGCAAAGTTGTCCGAATCCTAGCAAACTTGACACATGACCTACCAAACTTGACACATGACTTAATATAGGATATCTAAGAAGGAAAGTAAGTTCAAACTGCCAAAATTATTCTATGAGGGTCAAATTACCATAATACCCCTAGCTTAAAGTTCGGGGTATTACAACCTTCTCCCCTTCAAATAATTTCGTTCTCGAAATTAAAGAAAACTTACCATTGTTCAGAGAATAGGTCTGAATATTTCTCGCGCATCTCGAATTCCAACTCCCAAGTGGCCTCCTCCTGACTGTGATGCTGCCAGAGTACCTTGACGAGTCGGATGGTCTTGGTGCGTAGCACCTGGTCCTTGGTATCCAAAATACGTACAGGTCGCTCCTCGTATGCCACATCTTCTCGTAAGTGTAGTTCCCGCTAGTCGACAACGTTCGTGGGGTTTGGCTCATATCTCCGAAGCATCGATACGTGGAAGACATCGTGAATGCCTGCAAGCTGGGGTGGAAGTGCCAATTGATAGGCAACTTGTCCTGCTCTCCTTAGAATCTCGAATGATCTAATGAAGCGCAGTGCTAGTTTTCCCTTCTTTCCAAAACGTATAGCTCCTCTCCATGGAGTTACTCTTAGAAAGACTTTGTCACCCACTTGAAACTCAAGTGGCCTTCGATGTTTGTCTACGTAGCTTTTCTGTCAACTCTGTGCTGCTAACAGTTGATCTCTAATAATCTTCACTTTTTTTGTAGTTTTCTGGATGATCTCCGGTCTTGATAAGGAACGTTCTCCAACTTCTGCCCAACACAAGGGCGATCTGCAAGGTCTGCCGTACAAGGCCTCAAATGGTGCCATGCCAATTCTCGCCTGGAAACTATTATTGTAAGCAAACTCTGCTAGCGGCAGATGTTCACTCCAACTACCTCCGAAGTCTAAAATGCATGCTCTGAGCATGTCCTCCAAGATCTGAATGGTCCTCTCTGACTGTCCATTTGTCCGGGGGTGATACATCGTGCTGAGTTGGAGTTGTGTCCCCAGAGCTGCCTGAAGTCCCTGCCAAAATCGAGATGTGAAACGAGGGTCTCGATCTGATACTATCGAAAGAGGAATCCCATGAAGTTTGACGATCTCGTCAACATAGAGTTGTGCTAATGTTGGCACCTTGTCGGTTGCCTTCATAGCTAGAAAATGTGTAGACTTAGTTAGTCTGTCCACAATCACCCATACTGCGTCACATCCCCGACGAGTTTTCAGTAATCATGTCACGAAGTCCATCGTGATATGCTCCCATTTCTATTCTGCCATTGGTAATGGTTGCAAGATTCCTGCTGGTCACTGGTGCTCTATCTTCACTTGTTGGCAAGTGAGACATCTGGAAATGAAAGATGCATGTCTTTCTTCATCCCTCTCCACCAAAATCGGCGTCTCAAATTGATATTCGCTCAAAAGTGCTTATTTTAAGCACTTATCCTGTTAGCGTTATCGCACTCTCCTACGTAAAACTGCTCTAATTATCCACTTTTCTACGTAAGAGTCTATCTCATTGCGTAAAACACACTTTTCTGGACGAAATGGTATATTTGCATGCATTAAACACATTTTCGGAAGTCTAAATATTAAGCCGTTCTGATAAAGTCTCATTACGCGCTTCTTCTGTCGCAGGAAACCCCGATGGGACGATTTTCGAGACTTGTGGGCCCAAATCGATCATGAAAGCCCATTATCAAAGCTTAACAAGCCCACATGCTATAACTAGAAGATATGGGCCAAATATGGGCTGAATAAGATGACCAAAAAGCCGGCCCAAAGAACGAAGAGAGTAGGAGAGCCAATGACCAAGAGACGGACCAAAGCGTTTAAAGCCACATGAGTCAGCAAAGAATGATGGTCGACTCTACTGGAGAAGCGTGAGGATGGTCACAGTGAAGAACAGGGTTCCAGACCCTCCGTCAGTGCTTTTTTTCTATTTTTTTTGATACTTTTTCTCTCATCTCTCCTTATTCTCTCTCTCTCTTCATCTCTCGATCCTCGAATCTACTGACCTAACCCCAGAACTCCTGCCTATCAGCTCTATCTCATCTCCCTTAGCTTTCTGACCGTTGGATCTTCAATCGGACCGTTGGATCTCTCTAGATCCGTCGATCTACCAATCTGGGTCCCAATCAAGTCACCATCCATCCGATCGCCTTCAGAATGCCTGTCACATCATCTTGTGAGACGATGGACATCATCAGTCCATGTGGGCCAGTAGCCGGGCCCATCAGCATCGACCCGCTGTCCGACCAGTTAGTGGACCCCGCGAATTTCAAAAATAATTTTAATTAAATGGGGGGTCCACTAATTGGGGAGATTCCCCATAGAAAAGTAGGTTTTTACTTAAAAAAAAAAAAAAAAAAAAAAAAAAATATTTTTTTATTTTCAAAAACTACCCTATTTCCATTAATGGAAATAGGGAGCTTTATAAGAGGAGGGAGAAGGGTTCGTTCGAACCCTAATCCCCCTCAAATCTTCTCCTTTCTCTCCCCCTATCAATCCCGCATTCACCCTTGGCCCCATTCTTCTTCTTTTTCTTCTTTTCTCTTTCTCATTTTCTTCATCTTCTTCTTCTTCTTCGCCGGAGTTGCCTGCAACTCCGGCCGTCAGTGCTCCTCCACGGCATCAGTCTTCTTCTTCTTCTTCTTCTTCTTCTTCTTCTTCTTCTTCTTCTTTTTCTTTTTTTTTTTTTCGTTTTCGTTTTCGTTTTTTTTCATTACCGTTTTTTTTTTTTAACGCCGGAGTTGCAGACCTGCAACTCCGGCCGTCAGTGCTCCTTACGCCCCACGTTCCACAGCCTTCTCCTCCCTCCTCTTCTCTTTCTCTTCTGGTTGCAAAAAAAATAAAAAAAAAAAACCCCAGCAAAAATCTCCTTGGGGACGCATCAGCAACTTCCAAGGTTTCTCCTTGGTTCGCCGGTATCTCCCCTCGCCTGCACCAGCCACCACAGCTGCGAACAGCACCATCCAGCGACCGTCTCCTCCTCTGTTCCTTCTTCTCCAGCCGCCTGACCAGCAATTAAAATAAAAAAAAAAAGAAAGGAAGAAGAGAAGGAGATAAGAGAAGAAGAAGTGAAGGAGGTTCGATTTCTACTCCTTGCACCAACCAACGCCTCCTTTCCACCGTCAAAACTTGCTGCAACCAGCAGCAAGCAGCCACCGTGCATCACCTTGCACAACCCAGCCTGATCATCCATCTACTACACGAGAAGTACCTTCACAACTCCTCCCCTTGTTACTCTGTGGACATCTTCTCCAACCTATTGCTTCTAACGGTGTTGTGGCCCACCACTTTGCTGTCGATCATCTACATCTGCAATTAAAGTTCAGCAACTTGACCGGTCACCATTGTCTTTCCATGGTTGCTGCCCTCCTACTTGCAATAACCACACTTGCAAATCCTTTATGCGGCGCGCCTGCAACTGGCAACGATCCACTTCTCTCCGCCTACCTCCCTGCACCTAACCACCACCAGCAACCACGCACTAGTCTCCAACCGTGCTTCCCTTCACGGAATGACCGGAACTCCACCATCTTCACTTCAGGCAGCCACGGAGCTTGAGTCCATGGACCAATCATCTCCTTTAGTAAGTTCTTGGGTAAGTTTTCTCTCTCTAGTTTCTCTTTTCCCCTAAGATTCTCTCTCTCTAGAGTTTTCTCGTTTAGTCTATTTTCTCTCTCTAGGCTTATTTTGTTTAAAACTTATTTTGTTTAGTTATTTTTACTTGAGTGTAAGAGACATGTTCGATTGAATGAAGTTGATTTGAATAAAATTATGTCCATTCTCTGCAAATTTTCTATCATTTTATGTTCATTATTGCGCTAACCCGACTAATACCGAGTGCGGATCGACATCCGACACGAGCCACTATGCAAAAAAATGCTCATTTTACAGGTTAAAAGTTTTGGATAATTACAAATATTGTTGAGATTAGGGTTTCCGTACCAACGACGCGGAAAAATCCGATTTTCACAAATCCTACTACATCTTCGTAGTGTCGGGATGAATGGTGAGCCTGAAGCGGTGCACCTTTGACATGATGTCCTCCCGAAGGTTGGCATCGTCTAGCACACATAATCATCCAATAAACCGGATGCTGCCGTCTGGCTGAATAGTAAAACCCTCTGGTCTTAAGCCTCTTGAAATCTCTGTTCGTGTAGTCTCGATCTCTGAGTCATTGGTCTGAGCCTCAATGATCATTGGAATAATGGTTGGCTGAGTGGCAATACTAAAGATAATCGCCTTATCACCTCGTTGGTTTATACGAAAGTCGTCGTATCCTTCAAGGATCGTTGTCCACCTATGCTGCTATAAGGCTATACTTGCTAACGTACCTCGAGTCTTTCTACTCAACGCGTCTGCATCTATGTTAGCCTTACCTGGATGATAGTGCAGCGAGAAGTCGTAGTCCTTCAAGAACTCCATCCATCGTCTCTGTTGCAAGTTGAGCTCCTTCTGGGTGAAAATATACTTCAGACTTTTATGGTCCGAGTATACCTCAAATTGTATGCCGTACAAGTAATGTTTCCAAATCTTTAGGACAAAAACAATTGCTGTAAGTTCAAAGTCATGCGTTGGGTAATTCTGCTCGTGAATCTTCAACTGCCTCGAAGCGTAGGCCACAACTCTCCCGTTCTGCATAAGCACACAACCAAGTCCGCTCCTCGAAGCGTCACAGTAGATCACATAGTTGGCTCCACTGTCTGGTATAGTCAAGACTGGGGCCATCGTAAGCCGAGTCTTCAGCTCTTGAAATGATGTTTCATACTGGTTGGTCTATAAGAATCTTTTGCCTTTCCTGGTCCGCTTTGTCATTGGTGCTACCAAGCTCGAGAATCCCTCAACGAAATGTCTGTAGTAGCCTACGAGTCCAAGAAAATTGCGTATCTTTGAAATGGTCTTCGGTCGCTCCCAATTGGAAACTGCCTCTACTTTTGCTGGGTCTATTGAAATGCCTGCTGCTATGATCACGTGTCCAAGGAACTGAACTTCCTCGATCCAAAATGAACACTTCTCTATCTTGGCATACAATTGTTGTTCTCGCAAGGTCTAAAGTGTAATCCGGAGATGCTCTACGTGCTCCTCTGGCGTCTTTGAATAAATCAAAATGTCGTTGACGAAGAAAACTACGAACTGGTCCAAGTAAGGTCTGAAAATGTGGTTCATCAAGTCCATGAAGGCCGTTGGTGCGTTCGTCAATCCAAATGGCATGACGAGAAACTCGTAGTGTCCATATCTAGTCCTGAAAGCTGTCTTTTGCACATCTTCATCCTTCACTCAAAGCTGATGATATCCTCACCGGAAGTCAATCTTCGAAAAGTATCGTGATCCCCGAAACTGGTCAAATAAGTTGTCGATGCAAGGTAATAGATATCGATTATTTATTATAACTCGGTTGAGCTGTCTATAGTCGATGCAAAGTCGAAGCGATTCATCCTTCTTCTTTACAAATAATACTGGTGCTCCCCATGGTGAAATACACGGTCTAATAAACCCCATTTCCTGAAGCTCCTGAAGCTGATCTTTGAGCTCTTTCATCTCTAATGGTGCCATCCGATACGGTGCAATCGACATCGGTGATGCCCCTGGATAGACCTCAATCCCAAACTCTACTTCTCTTTTCGGCGGTAAACCCAGTAATTCCTCTGGAAAGACATCAAGGAAGTCCTGAACAACTTCCTCCGACCTGAGTGATGATGCGACGAACTCTTCGCAGAGCACATGCACAAAATAACTCGCACTGTCTTCAACACATCTATTACCATAGAAGTGGAAAACAGAACCATCTGACATCTGGAATGATATCTTTTTCTTAAAGCAATCTACTATGACATGGTACGACGCTAGCCAATCCATGCCCAGGATAACATTGAAATTAGATAACTCTAGTAGAATCAGATCACCGACCAATTCTTGGTCTAAAATTCAAAGTGTACAATCTTTATAAATCCTGTTCACTCTAACCCTCCTCCCCACATGAGTACACACAGATAAGGGGTGAGTCATAAGCTCGGAACTTAAGCCCAAGGCAGATGCAAAGGATGTAGCGATAAAAGAAGTCCTAAGTATGTTATCGTAAATTATGGATTTTGGTATTTTATGCTTTAGTATTTACTTATGTTAATATGTTTCTATTATATATACAAAGTGTCTGTAGTATGTCCTAAGCATGAAATTCATTATTGCCATTCCCAAGGAAATCATATAACTGGCGCTCTGATACCACCCTGTCATGCCCCAAATCCGAATATCCAGATCCGACCCGAAAATCCATGGGTCGACCTCATACCCGAATCTAGAGGTGATCTATGAATGCATCCTAATGGTTCAAGTATGACTCTAAACCACTAAGATCTATTCTTAAACAAGTCATCAATATCACAATTAACTAAGTGATTAAACAGATTTCGGTAATTACACCCTAAAATGAATTATAGAATAAATTATAATAAAATATTAAATTAATTATTATTTAATTTTAAACTATATGGCATTAACCCACTATATATGAGGAAGTCTCAAACTAAAAATTAGGTCAAACGGAGAAAATAAATTTTCCTCCTATTTTTTTCCATCCTTATAGTGCACCTGGACAGCGCTACAGTAAAATAACCGTCATTTCTTCGTCCCATGTTCGATTTGGCTGTTCCAAAGCCCATTGGATAGCTCTCTGAGTTGGCTACAACTCTCATATTGAGGTTAGAGCTCAAATATTCTATATAAAGGGTCAAAACTAGGTCTATTTGGCTCGGGTTTAGAATAGACTAGTTCATACCAAAGTCAATGTTTTGGTCATAACTTTTTATACAAAAAGAATCTATGAAAACAGTTTATATCGTTGGAAAGCTAACTGACAAGCCTTCGAAAAGTCCTTCTATGACAATCATAAATTCTATCAGTTACCTTACCAAAAATATGTTACAATTCAGAAATTATAGTTCTATTTTATATAGTATTTATAGTGCTTTTACTCTCTCGAGTCCAAAACTCGGTCTAGGTCCATTAAGGGTCGATTTTCTATTATTAACCACTAATCTACTATCATCATATAAATAACATAATGTCAAATCATTATGTTTATCGAATAAAATAATCAAGCATCATCCATAAGATAAAAGGGACAGGTTCCCAAAGATAGGTCAGAACAAGCCCGAAATCAAAATCAAAGATAACTAGTTTTTAGCGATAAAGAGTTTAAAGGACTAGAACCCTTCGATACCTCCAAAGGCTCCCCGTGATCACCATCCTCGTACACCTTGTCGTCGGGTACTTCCCACGAAGAGTCATCCGTCGGGTTAAAGCCCAACTCGTCTATGCGATGTCACAAAACACCGTGAGTCCAACGGACTCAGTAGTGCAACGGGTAACCCCATCCACATATAATTTTAACTAAGCATAATCATGAGAAGCAATGATAGAATAACGTATGTGATAAGCAAGACATAACAATTAATATACAACGAATAGTCTACAAGGTATGCAAAGTGCAATGACATCCCATCCCAATAACTCAACCACTAATGGGTCTCCATCTCTTTCCATCGCTGGGAGGAGCCTTATGGTTCATCTACATGATTGCTTGGGGTCTTTCACCCTAGGGTTTTCTAGTTCTTCTTGCTTAATGACAAAAATAATAAACTTCCTCTCATATAAACCCCCAATGAAGATGATAAGCGTAGTGTAAATCAATGTCAAAATAACTATAACGAGATGAGGGTTAAGGCTAAAAATGTTTTCACCTAGAGCTGTTCTCGTGATCGATCCACTAATGAGAACTATTCGTAGTTTCCATTAGTGCATGGTCACGGCACGTTTTCACTCCTATCCTTCCCTCCAAATCAAAGATATTATACGAGAAGGAGGTTGCGAGGAAAGAACAATATAGTATTCAGATAAAAAGAAATAGAAGCACATGTGAGTAATTCAAAACAATAATTCAACTACTTCTTACCAATAATGAATATGTTTAGAGAAAACAAAATATGTAAAAGAAGATACGCACGGTAGGGGTTACCTACCTCTTAAATAGATAGTAGATTCGTATTGTGAAGCTTGAAATAATGGTGGATGGGGAGCTCCACATTTTCTTTGAGTTCTCCGATGCCGTTGATTTTCAACTATGTTAAAGAGGTTGATGAGAGGGTATGAATGCTAGGTTTTGATCTCTTTTTTTATGGTGGGATGATGATGTTCTAATGCTTGAAAAGGTTCTTTAATGGAGGTTTAATTGAGGTGCTTCGATGGAGGAAGATAGAGAGAAAGAGAGATTTTTTATGGAGAAATAAGGGAGTGATGGTTTAATATTTGTGAAAGCTCCTGAGCATTAAGGCTTTCTTAAATAGGTTTAGGAAGTAATCTTTAAGGTTTCTATTCTAGGTAAAATTTGTAACTCTCAAAGGGGTAACTTTTTCAACCCTCAAAAGATCATATTTTAAGTTACTTATGGTGTATTGGATAGCTCTCTGAGTTGGCTACAACTCTCATATTGAGGTCAGAGCTCAAATATGCCATATAAAGGGTCGAAACTAGGTCTATTTGTCTCGAGTTCAGAATAGACTGGTTCATACCACAGTCAGTGTTTTGGCCATAACTTTCTATACAAAAAGAATCTATGAAAACCGTTTATATCGTTGGAAAGCTAACTGACGGACCTTTGAAAAGTCCTTTTGTAACAATCACAAATTCTGTCAGTTACCTTACCAAAAATATGTTACAGTTCAAAAATTACAATTCTATCTTATATAGTATTTCTAGTGCTTTTAGTCTCTCGAGTCCAAAACTCGGTCTAGGTCCATCAATGGTCGATTTTCCATTATTAACCACTAATCTACTATCATTATATAAATAATATAATGTCAAATCATTATGTTTATCGAATAAAATAACCAAGCATCATCTATAAAATAAAAGGGACAGGTTCCCAAAGATAGGCCAGAACAAGCCCGAAATGAAAATAAAAAATAACTAGTTTTTATCAATAAAGAGTTTAAAGGACTAGAACTCGTCCGATGCCTCCAAAGGCTTGCCGTGATCACCATCTCGTACACCTCGTTGTTGGGTACTTCCTACGAAGAGTCATCCGTCGGGTTAAAGCCCAACTCGTCTATACGGTGTCACAAAACACCAAGAGTCCAATGAACTCAGTAGTGCAATGGGTAACCCCATGGCACTCTTAATCCACATATAATATTAACTAAGCATAATCATAGGAAGCAAAGATAGAATAAAGCATGTCATAAGCAAGACATAATAATCAATATACAACGAATAGTCTACAAAGTATGCAAAGTGCGATGACATCCCATCCCAATAACTCAACCACTAATGGGTCTCCATCTCCTTCCCTCGTTGGGACCAGCCTTATGACACATCTGCAGGATTGTTTGGGGTCTTTTACCCTAGGGTTTTCTAGCCCTTCTTGCTTAACGACAAAAATAATTAACTTTCTCTCATATAAACCCCCAATGAACATGATAAACGTAGTGTAAATCAATGTCAAAATAACTATAATGAGATGAGGGTTAAGGCTAAAAATGTTTTCACCTAGAGGTGTTCTTATGACCGATCCACTAATGAGAGCTATCCGTAGTTTCCATTAGTGCATGGTCACGGCACGTTTTCACCCCTATACTTCCCTCCAAATCAAAGATAATATACAAAGAGGGGGTTGCAAGGAAAGAACAATATAAAAAGAAATAGAAGCACATGTAAGTAATTCAAAATAATAATTCAACCACTTCCTACCCATATTGAACATGCTTAGAGAACATAAAATATGTAAAAGAAGATACGCACGGTAGGGGTTACCTACCTCTTAAATAGATAGTAGATTCTTATTGTAAAGCTTGAAATAATGGTGGAATGAGAGCTCCACGTTTTCTTTGAGTTCTCCGATGCCATTGATTCATAACTATGTTGAAGAAGTCGATGAGAGGGTTTGAATGCTAGGTTTTGATATCTTTTTTTTATGGTGGGATGAGGGTATTCTAAGGCTTGAAAAGGTTCTTTAATGGAGATTTAATGGAGTTGCTTCAATGGAGAAAGAGGGAAGAGAATGAGAGATTTTTTTAGAGAAATAAGGGAGTGGTGGTTTAGAGTTTGTGAAAGCTCCCAAGCCTTAAGGTTTTCTTAAATTGGTTTAGGAAGTAAT
The DNA here is from genome assembly GCA_035048495.1 of Euptelea pleiosperma. Taxonomy (NCBI): domain Eukaryota; kingdom Viridiplantae; phylum Streptophyta; class Magnoliopsida; order Ranunculales; family Eupteleaceae; genus Euptelea; species Euptelea pleiosperma. Next base: position 8,505,501 of record CM068544.1, on the reverse strand, counting down.
CTTCAGGGTTTCTATTATAAATGAAATTCGTAACTCTCAAAGAGGTGACTTTCTCAACCCTCAAAAGCTCATATTTTAAGTTACTTATGGGTTAAAAATGGGCCTCAGACCCATATGTATCCATTGGGCCTCATTTAAGGTTATTCTTAAGTCCAAAAGACCTATAAATTAGCTCTACACGTCCATCTCACAATTATAGCTCAATAATTTATGCAATTGCTTATATTAACAATTTAAATACTCATAAAATATAATTATGACACATTCTATAAAAATGTGATGATTTAATATATATAATACATGTTGGTCTGATACTATATAGTATAACATAATAATATACAACAATCATTTATTAATTCAAATAAACTATATTATAAAATTTAAAAGTTCATACAACAAGGTATTGACACATGTCACACACACATAAATCACATGGAATAATTTAAGTGCACAAAATTGACGAAAATGCTCAAAGTCCCGGAAAAGTGTCAAGATGACTTCAGAATGACCCGAAATTCGAGAGATGGGTTTCCAACCCTAAGATAAGGTAAGTAGGTTATTTTTGAAAAGTTTTCGAGACCTTAGGTCAAAAATATTTTTATTATCTTATTAGATCAAGTATATCATCTAGTGTCCAAAAAAATCCCCTGTGAGTTATTGTTCATTATTTTTAGTAGGAAATTAGCCCTAAAAGTGAGTTTCAAAAATAGTAAGTTTTTCAAAGTTGTCCGAATCCTATCAAACTTGACACATGACTTAATATAGGATATCTAAGAATGAAAGTAAGTTAAAACTGCCAAAATTATTCTATGAAGGTTAAATTACCATAATACCCCTAGCTGAAAGTTTAGGGTATTACAATTTATATCCGACATCACCTCGATCAGAACATGGGCTTCCTCGGAGAGTGTGTAGGTGAGATCTCATATTTTACCCCTACAATCCATATGAGCTACCTGTCACAGTCTTAGAGACCACTGATAAGGATGTTTGGCCCAACCCTAGGGGGATTTACATACCAAGGGGGATTTACATACCAAAAATCGCATGACTGGTGATTTTTAACTATTGGATTTTATTCTTTTTGGTTAGTTGATTTTTATTTGAGGATTCGAGCATTATTTGGGGTACTCAGCTCAAACGGCCAGAAACTCACCATGAAAGCGGATTTTTGGTCTGTAGTCCACAAAGGGATGGCCAAACATCCATACGGTTAGTGGCCTCTAAGAGTGTGCCATGTGGGAGATATGGACATTGGTCATCATATGTGAGTAAAGGCAATGATCCTATGTTTCATGGTTTTCGAAGCATGTCGACAGATAGAAGTTAGGAAAACCCGTTTCCCTGACATGTATAGTTGGTGAAAATATTTTACGTTCAAGAAATTATCAAAATGTCAATGTTCACATTCAAAGTGCCATATACAATTGGAGGTGCATCCATGCTAAGCTTATAAGCTTTGTCTTTTTTTTCAGTGGTGAACCGAGAATCATGGGCTACTAGAAAGTCTGCTCCCTTCTTGCAAAACATAATTTAAAAGAAAGAGTCAGTCTAGACTCTAGAGCTACATCCATTTATTACATCCGGTGGTGGGGCCCACATAAAGATCAAAGGTACAGAAAAGCAAAGTCGTGGAAGGGAAATTACAAAAAGAAAAACAAACGAAGGGGGCAGTTTCCATTTAAATCAAACTAAAAGGGTAAATTAGGAAGTAAATATTTTTTTTTCAAATGAATTTCCAAAGTTGGGGGAGTGGGGGACAGCTGCGCCCCTGTGAGAGGTTGAAGAAAACTAGGATGCAAATAATATGGATCACAAGTCCACCGAGGGACTGGCTAAACATCCATACAGTCATTGTCCTCTAAGAGTGTACCACGTGGCTCATATTGTGGGTTGTGATCGGCTTTGCTCACACACCGGTGTGAGTGAAGGTTTTCTCAGAAAAACTAGGATGCAAATGGTTACATACTTTAGAGTAGTAAATACGGCAACAACCAAAACCCCTGGTTAAGGAAAAGAGCCATTTTCATACATTAAGAATATGTAAATATAGCCATATTATTTGACTGGAGAAATGTCTCAAAAGTGTCACTACAGGAAAAAAGACTTTCAACGATGGCCGACGATCGTCGGTATAGGGCAAAAAATCATCGCTAAAAGTTATAGCGACGACTAGCCCTACGGTCGCTACCCGTTGCTAGAAAAAACGTCGCTAAGTTATCAGTGACGGCCACAAAAAAATCGGCCGTCTCAAAAAAGTCATTTCCCGCCATACGGTCATGTGTAGAAATCATATACTGAGGAGCATGGCCGTCGGTATATCAGATTTGTAGCGACGGTCACTTCCCTGGCCGTCTCTATAGATAGGTTATAGCGACGGTCATGCTTGTCGGTACATATATAGATTATGATATACTGACGGCCGTGATTGTCGCTAAAACCCAATAAATGTTTTTGATCACTAATGTTTTGCCGTATCAACTCTTCAGCGACGGCCAAAGACCGACGTTAAATTTTGGCCGTCGCTAAATGTTAATTTATGTAAATTTTTTTATTTATTTATAAAATTTGTTGTACTTGTACCTGTAATACCTTTAACCTGTAGTACCTCATTTCCCTGTACCATTTTATCAAAACAAAGTGCAAAGTAAATATAAAATCAATACCTTAAATACTTAGTTTTTACAATATTCAATGTTTCAAATTTCACAATGTTATAAAAGTTACAAAAATCAATCTAATAGCCAAGAGAAGAATACACGATCAATCAACATCTAGGCCCTGCAAAACAAATAGAAGTAAAATAATTAATATATGAATTATTAAGATTTAGTATAAACGAAATGGAAATGAAAAGTGAAAGTTATAACTGTGAAATGCCTAAACCTATAAATGGCTATAGATTCCTAACCGGACCTCTGTTTTTTATCTTGTCTCTTTCAGCATATTTGTTTCAACTCAATAGAAGTGTTAGAATAGGTTTTGGGAGATTCGGACCTCGTTTGCCCAATTTGGACGTCGAAGTCCTAAATTTGACTTAAACTTAAAATTTTAAAACGTCTAAACCTATAACTGGCTATAAATTCCTAACTGGGCCTTTGTTTTTTACCATGTCTCTTCCACCATATTTGTTTCAACACAATATAAGTGTTGGAAGAAGTTTAGGGAGATTGATACCTCATTTGCTCGATTTGGACGTCGAGGTCCTAAATTTGACTTAACTTAAAATAGTGAAATGCCTAAACCTATAAATAGCTAGATCTCCTTGGTAGGACCCATTAAATAGTAGATTCTGACCCCTCTACACATGCAACACTTACTCCTTTAAACACTTGCATATTAGTATTATGTGAGTTGGTACCCAACCATCGTTTTTTGTTATTAAGCGGGGAGGCAGAGGTGCTACACACTTAGCACATTTTATATATATTTTTTTTGTGCGCAAGTAGATTAGGGTTTGCATTCCTCGTATTATAGAAAATGAAAGTGATTAGCCAATATGAGCAAAACCTACCTGGGTCAATGATGGTGAGATAGCTACCCGGAAATATTTGTCACAACCAATACCCAAATCCACATTGTTTGGAACATAAAGAACTCAAGTAAGAAACCACTAAATCAAAGTTTGCAGACAAATAAGCTTAGGTTGATATATATAAGATAAGAATTGGTTGAGAAGATCAACAAAATACAAACAATACTTGATTTTCATTTTAAACAAACATGGTTTTAGCAATGTGTCCAAACACCTAATAAAGAAATTTGTGTTCCTCTAATTAAAGGTTTTAATTCTTTAATCGACTAGTTAGTTAATGTTCACATGATTCACTGTCAAATAAACCTAAGGCCGTGTTTGATTGCACGGAAAATTTTTCTGAGAAAATACATCTGGGATGTGCCTTACATGGCTGATTGATTGCAACTGAGAACACATATTTCAATCATGTGAGAAAATAAATGTGTATTTTCAGGTTGGAAATGAATTCTCACCTATCTGGATGGGAAATGAATTACGGGGTTAGTAGGAAAAATTATCTAAATTTAAATGGCTTGTTAAAGAAAATTATACTGATTTATACTGGCTATCTAACAATGGACAGTTGTGTTTTCCTAAGGAAAATGCAATTTTCCCACTTGGTAATCAAACACGGCCTAATTGAAATTGCTACCATCTATGCATGTCCAAACATGCACTAAAAGTTCTAACAGGCCCAACCGACTACACCGACCTTTGGATAATGTTCCATCTTATTGTGGTAACGTGATCTATATGAAGCTTGCAATGCAACTGTAAAACAAAGTATCACATTTGATATATGTACCCCAAGACTTCTATGTAGGCTCATTCTCTGCCCAAGAAAAAAGATTGTGAGAAATTTTTCTAGAAAAAAAACCTCGTCAGAGTTGTGTTCAAAATGTCAAACCAATGGCTACAATGTTCAGAGTTGTTGATATGTTTCTACATTCCAGCGACAAGATTCACTAGTAAAAAACCTAGATCTAGTTACATAAAGAAAAGATTGTCTTGAAAGAATGGATTATCTTGTGACATGAGACTGAGAGTAAAAGAGGCAGTTTCTTCGTTGAATCAAACAACCCAAAAGTTGACCATTGCTTCATTATAGAGACAGCCTTGTAAACAATCAATTAATACACCGCCAAACGATTATAGGACATTTTCTAATATCTCATGATTTGGGGGCACGTCTAAAGGTTATAAATCTCTGTCCAGGGCCAAACGCCTATTGGGTCGTTAGTCTTTAATAGTATGCCATGATGGTCAACTGTGCTCCTTTATCTTTGTTTATACTTTATAGTAAGCCACGATGGTCAACTGTGCTCCTGATGAACATTTCCAAAGATTTTTTCACGTCTATCACGGGATATCCGAGTGGGCTCACGTTTAAACGGTTTTAACGGCTGTTTAAACTGTAATGCCCCAAACCTGTTTCCATTAAAATCGTTTAAACACATTTTATCGGTTTTGAAAAAAACGGCCATTTTTTTTGTTTTAATGGCCGTTAAAATCGTTTAAACAGCCGTTTAATTCTGAAAATTTTGTGAAAAAAAAATAGTCGTTTAATCCATTTAATTCCGTTAAATTCTGATTTTTTTTTTTTTAAATTTCAAAATTTGAATTTCAGCACTATGTTTTCCATTTTCTTCCGTTAAAATCGTTAAAACCCGTTAAAATCCATTAAATTCTGTTTTCCCCATTTTTTTCCATTTTTGCCCCTGGCATTTCAATCCGTTTTAACGGCCGTTTAAATGTTAACGCCCCGATCCATTTAACCGTTTAAACCTTGGTATGTAATACAAACATTGTATCCACCCTTGAATGTTCATTGAAAAACCTGTCCTTAATTTATAAAATATTATTTTTGAAGAAATTGAAATAGCCCATTTTTCAGAGGGAAATTCAGCAGTACGGACAATGTTTGTATACTTTTAAGTACGCAAATGCTTGCATATTAGATTTGTCCTATTGCCTTTAGATTCAAGGGATCCACGCAACATGGATTGCTTTAAATCAATGGTCAGAAGAATGGTGCTTGTACTATTTCCAAAGCTTTGTTCCGATTTTGAAAACGACGGATTCAGTTCACCAAGGCAACAATTGCGTGGATCCCTGGAGGGTTTTGTGTCTTGTCAGTTTTATTTTTGGCAGCTTGTGTGAGTGATGTAATCTCCTTGCGCACGGATCGAGGCTAAACCTTCAGCCAGATTTTTGATACTGTAGTGCTCGAGGAGTAAAACTTCTGTCACAATGGGATTGCAAATTACACAAAACGCAGCCAATGAGTTCTCGGCACGTACGCCTAAAAAAACACATGGCAAAAGCACTTGTGTACGTGCTGAGAACTCATTGGCTGTGTTCTGTGTGATTTACAATTTGGTGGGATAGAAGTTTTTCTCGTGCTCGAGGCCCTCAAAGATTTACCACGACTAAAGCAGATATCAACCGTACAGTTTTAAATCTATTCACAAATATCCAGAACCCGTGGTTTCAGCTAAACCGCTTTTGAGAAATTGTGAAGTTATTTGGGTGACTGTCAATCAAATTTACTTGCTACCCTCCTTGCAACCTCGTTGTTTTGCGGAGGAGGAGCTTAATATACCCACAAGGTGAAGGGTTGGTGCCGGAGAGAAGAAAAAGAATTCGTCAATTTCACTTTTGGCAGTTCGGCAACTTATTAAGTTACGAAGCGTCCTCGTGGTTGGAATCGTTGGATTGAGCGGTTTTTTAATATTTTCCTGAGGTGACGAGAGATGAAGTTTATGAAGCAGATGGGATCTATGCCGGATGGGTTTCAATCTGATGGAACTTGTATCTGGTGAGGCTTTCAATCTTTTATTTCAACACATAATTTATTTTCTTTCTTGGATCATTATCTTCTTTTTTCCTCTTCAAATTGAGCTCTGGAAGAAGCAAAATGGTAAGCAAAAATATGTAGGCTGGTTTGATTCTCAATGAAACTGTATCTTCTCACCTTCAACTCCTAATATTTTTGAGGAAGAGTTCTGTCCACCGCGCTTTGAGAAGTCTCCACTCCTAGAATGCCACTTGTTACACTCTTATTTATGGCTCACTTATCAGCTTGATTGGTGATATTTAGCCATCCGATTCAAGCGTTTTAATGGGGTGCTTTCTGGCTGTTGGATTTAAGATGTTTTTGGGTGCTCAAAAGTAATTTCAAGAAATCTCCATCAACCTGATTTTCGGCCCACCAAGGAGTTGGGTCGGCCAAACATACATATACATACATATATATATATGCAGAAAAGAGTGTTCGAAGTTGCCATTTTTCGAGGTGGGCAGCAAATTATTTTTTTCCCGGGGTTGGGTTGGTTCATGTTTGGAGGAGTAAAGCTTGTGTCACAAGATGTTGCGAGGGAAGCAGGTCACAGTATTCAATACGAGCCACGTGGCATACTCTTAGAGGACGACACGGTGAACCGGTACACAAAAAATCAGCTAGATTAGTGATTTCTAACCGATTCGTTATTTTCATGGGTTGATTTTAACATTAAGAATCTGAGCATTATTGAGCATTATTTGGGAGCAAAAATCCAAAGGTTGTAAATCACTAATTAGGTTGATTTTTGGTTTGTAGTTCCAAGTAAAACTTCTATCACACGAAATTGTAAGTCACACAATCACAAGCTAATGAGTTCTCGGCACGTATACAAGTACTTTTTGCAACGTACCTATGGGTGCCATATTTTTTAGCAAGTGAAATAGTGACACATGTCACTAGCATGACACGTGCGGACCATGGAAGAAAGACACGTGGTGTAACCAGCACGAGAGAGTGAATGCATCGAAGGAATCATTAGAAGTCATAAATCGCCCTATTACTATCACACGACTTCCATTAATAGGAGGCGTCACGTGTTAGGATGGAATAATCAGAATAGGAGCATCTTGAGGCAGAATGCTGACAGAACTCATTAATGCTTCCACCTTTAATATGTCGGGAAGTATTCAATCTTGCCCAACATATTAATTATTGATCTTATTGACGGGATCGATATTCAAATCAACCCGACAAGGTCCAGCGGCCTACATGGTTTGGATATCATTTTTAACAAGAACGATTCTCAACATATTTCATTCACTCCGATGAGGGTAGATGAGTTGACGGGATCAAGTTTCACCTCATCCCGACAAGGTCATATGACTTATAAAATGCATACATCCCGACAAGGTCAAACGACTTGTTAGATGTACACATCCCAATATGGCCAACAGACTCACTTGATGGGATCGATTTTTATATTATTCCGACAAGGTCGCTTGGCTTATTGGATGCATACATCCCGACAAGGTCAAACGATTTGTTAGATGTACACATCCCAATATGGCCAATTGACTTACTTGACAGGATTTATTTTCATCTCATTCCGTCAAGGTCTTATGACTAGTTGGGTACATATACCCCGACAAGGGCAAATGACTTACTTGACGGGATCAAGTTTCACTTCATCCGGACAAGTATATTGGTTCACACGAGTGAGGTAAGTATTCTAAACAGTTTTTTAACCAATGAATATTGGCCACGTGGCAGTTAATTAAACTATCAGAGTTTTGACGTCTTCTTATTCGAATGTCTGACACGAAAGATGCCACCTCAGTGCCACTTCAGTCATTTTAGATATAATCGAATAAAGGAAGTTGGAATCTAACAAGAAGATTCTGTTTTATAATAGAATCTGTATAGATCATAATTGATTGATAACAACTGGACACGTGGAAGGTGAGTCACTGTATCTTTCGCGGAAGAGAAAGCAGTTTCATCTTGGAACACCGGAGTCGTCTGATTATCATCGAGATACGAATCGTCTGACCTCGAAGATTGTGTGGGTTAGATCAGATATTTTTTTCTCACAGTACCCATGTGCTTTTGCTTTTTGGTGTATGTGCCGAGAACTCATTGGTTGTGATTGTGCGATTTGCAATTCACATCCATATGGTCAGTGCCCTATGATCGTGTGCCACGTGGCTCGTATTGACTGCTGTGATCGGCTTCCATCACAACATCTTGGGACACAAGTTTTACTCTGTTTGGAGATGCTTATCATTAATGGCGAGACAGTGAGGGGCCCTCGGAAGTAAAACTTAAGGTTTAAAAAACGGCCGCTATAACGAAAATAACGGCCGTTGTAATGGATTCGGACCTACCTCGTTAAAACGCCCAGAAAATAACGGCCGTTATAATGAAAATAACGGCCGTTATTTTCTGAAAAATTTGTGGAAAAAATGGCCATTATTTTCATTTTTTTCCGTTATATTCCGATTTTTTTCCGTTATTTTCCATTTTTGAAATTATGAAATTCGAAATTTGAATTCGAGTGTCATTTTTTCCTTTTTGTTCTGTTATTTCCCTTTTTTTCCGTTATTTTCCCTTTTTTTCCATTTTTTCCCCTGATGTTTTTTTTTTCGTTATAACGAAAAAAAATGGTAACGCCCCCAGTCCGTTATACGGTTATAATGGTCCCTTTTAAACCTTGGTAAAACTTGCCAGACCGCCGCGTAAATTTTGTCCGGTACCAAGTCACATCGGCACGAGAGACAAACAAGGCCCAATACGAACCACGTGGCACACTCTTGGTGGACACTGACCGTATGGATGTTTGGCACACTCAAAGTCATACGGTTAAAATCAACCCACGAAAATTACTTCAATCCAACACTTTTTTTTTTGATAAATCAAGAAGATCTCAACTATTTCCTCAAAAGACGTCCCTCTCATGTCTTGAGAGATGCTGTCCCAACACTTAGAAATCACTGATCGGGTTTATTTTTGGTTTGTAAATCAACCTAGTGATTGGCCGAACATCTATACGGTCAGCGTACATTAAGAGTGAGCCATGTGGCTCGTATCGTTCGTTGTGACCTAAGTTTCACTACGCCTAGGGATTGGCCAAACCAAGGTTTAAAGGAGACCATTTTAACAGTATAATAGACTGGGGGCGTTACTGTTAAAATAGATTCTAGTAGATGGGCAAAAATGAAAATTTAAACGAATTCAACGGGAAAAACGAAAAAATTGTGCTGATATTTAGAATTCAAAATTTGAATTTGAAATTTTGAAAAAATGAAAACGAAATTCAACGGAACGAGTGTTTTTTTTCACAAAATTTTGCAAATTTTAACTGCAGTTAAAACGAAAAAGGTCATAAATTTCTAAGCATCAAAACTAGTACGTTTTTTAACATACCGGGCTTGGGGCGTTAGTGTTTAAATTGCATTCTTTTAAACCATGGGCTAAACCAAGGTTTAAAAATGACAGTTATTACGGATTTGGACCTACCACATTATGTAACGTACCGTTAAAACGTCCAGAAAATAATAGCCGTTATAACGAAATTAACGGCAGTTATTTTCAATTATTTTTCAGTTATAACGAAAACAATAATTGTTATCGTCTAGAAAAAAAATGTGAAAAATAACGGCTGTTTTTTTTTACCATTATATTCCATTATTTTCTGTTTTTGAAATTTTAAATTTCAAAATTTGAATTTCAGCGTCCTTTTTTCCGTTATTTTTCATTTTTTACGTTTTTGCCCATGAGTGTTTATTTTTCTCGTCATAATGGAAAAATGATTAACGCTTGTTGTATGATTATAACAGTCCCTTTTAAACTTTGGGCCAAACATCTATAGTCAGTCAATTCATGTAAGAGTTACTGTTCTTCCCTCTTGATTTAATGTTTTTTATATGTAGTTTTTGTTGATTTAATATTTTTTATTTGTATTTTTTACTCACTTTTTTCATTTTAAACTTACTAGACTTGAGCAGGTTAACCAAGGAGGAGAGGAGAGTTTGTCCCTCGTGCTGATGCGACTTGGTACCGTACAAAATCCATGCGTCAATCAACTTGTGTGTACCAGACCATAGTTGGTCAGGCAAGTTTTACTCTTTTGGGAGGGCTTCACACAAGTTTTGTGAGATAAGTAAAACTTGCCGGACTACCTGTGGTCTAGTAGCCTACTAGACATAAGCTGCTTGTCGCATGGCTTTTGTATGATACCAAGGCGCATCAGCACGAGGGACAAACTCTCCTCTCCTCCTTGGTTAAAGGTTTGGTGATTTTAAAAGAAAAAAGTAAGTAAAAAAAATAAAGGCAATATAAGACACGTGGCAATTTCTTACGAGACATTGATTGATGTGAGGCCCACGGTTTAAAAGGGACAGTTATAACGGTCTGGGGGCGTTACCTTTTTCTGTTATAACTAGAGAAAAAAATGCCGAGGGCAAAAACGGAAAATAACGGAAAAAAGTGCGTTGAAATTCTAATTTTGAATTTCAAAAACAGAAAATAATGGAAAATAACGGTAAAAACGAAAAAAATGGCCGTTATTTTTCACTATTTTTTTCAAAAAATAACGGGTCGTTATTTTCTTTATAATGAAAAATAATGGTTGCCATTTTCATTATAACGGCTGTTATCTTCTGGGCGTTTTAACGTTACATAATGTGGGTAGGTCCAAATCCGTTATAAAGGCCATTTTTTAAACCTTGGTTTGGCCCATGGTTTGGAAAAACGCCGTTTAAACTCAAACGCCCCAAGCCCGGTACGTTAAAAACCGTACCTGTTTTGACGCGTAGAAAAAAAATTTGGTGAAAAAAACGCTGTTGTTTCCGATGAATTCTGTTTTCGTTTTACAAATTCAAATTTTTAATGTTAAATATCAGCACAATTTTTCATTTTTTCCATTTGTTTTTCATTTTTGCCCATTCGCTACAATCCGTTTTAACGGTAACGCCTCCTTGCCGTTATACCATTAAAACGGTCTCCTTTGAACCTCTGTTTGGCCAATCCTTAGGTGGAGTAAAACTTGGATCACAACGCACAATACGATCCCGTGGCCCACTCTTGGTGGATGTTGATCATATGGATGTTCGGCCAATCACTAGGTGGACTAACAAACCAAAAATAAACCTGATCAGTGATTTCTAAGCGATGGATTGAAGTTATTTTTATGGGTTGATATTAACAGCTTGAATTTGAGCATTATTGACGGTTATTTGGGTGCAAAGGTTGTAAATAACTTATCAGGCTGATTTGTGGTTTGCAAGTCTACAGCGGGACTGGCCAAACATCCATACGGTCAGCGTCCACCAAGAGTGTGCCACGTGGTTCTTATTGGCCCTGTTTGACCAAAATCATGTGATTTTTTTTCTTCTTTTGCAGAGAAAAAGAAAATTAATCTTTGTTAACCAGAGGAGGAGAGGAGAGTTTGTCCCTCGTGCCTATGTGACTTGGTACCGGACAAAATCCACGCAGCAAGCACCTTGTGTGTGGTCTGGTAGGCTACCAGACCACAGGTGGTCAGGCAAGTTTTACTCTTGCGAGACCCCTACTCAAATGCCATGTGGTACACACTCTTTTGGGCCCAGTGACCCATGAATTATTGTCCTACCCCATGGTGGACCCACACCCTTAAAAAATAGCATGCTCGATGATTTCTAGCCGTTGGACTTGAGCTCTTTTTTTTCCTGGGTTCAATGGACAGGCTTATGGATGAGTTCCAACCCCATGAAGTCCAAGAAGAAAAGGGTGCTCAAATCCTGCGGCTAGAAATCATTAATGAGGCTGATTTTTGGTTTATAGAACCGCTGTGGAATGGACCAATTATTCAAGGTGTCAGTGGCGCAAAAGAGTGCCACGTGGCAATGTCTCACATAAGTTACGCTCTTTAATTTAAAGGAGGGAATATGGATACTTGGGAGAAGAGGCAAGATAGGAAAGTTTCAGCCTAAAGGGCAATTTGGGAAGATTAGGTTGGGAGCTATTGGAGGATATGACAACTCAAGGAACAGGCATATGGTTGCCTTGAATAAGTTTTCTAGAAACGATTTTTGCATTTAAGGCCCTGCTTGGTAACATATTTGTAGTTTGCAAGAAAATGTTGTAGGCAAATGTTTGCAATGCTAAATATTTGTTGGGAAAATATTTATATGGTTGGGGAGGGGAGAGGTGTTGGGGGAGGCAAGGGGGATGAGAGTCATTTTCCTATTATTTCAGCCACTTTTTTGGATGCAAACATTAGACCACGTTTTGACAAAGATGATTGGGTCTAATGCAAATATTTGTTGGATGTCCCATCAAAAGAAATATTTGTTGGATGTTGTGCCACCAAGCACATGCAAATACTGCAAACATTTGTATTGCTACCAAGTAAGGCCTTGTCATGAAACATTTTCGATATCAACGCTTTTAAACATTCAAATTCTTTTTCTGTAAAACTTTTTGCTGGTCACCATATAGAGCCTTCGTGTAATATGTACAGGTCGAAGTGCCACCCATAATCAATTTTATTTAAAGTAGTTTATCCTTTTTCTTTTTTTTTTGTAGTCACCTTCGTGGGAGGGCCCCACGGATTATCAGGTGAAACCTGTATGGACCCGGTCAAGCCGGTAAAGGGGATTTCTACTCCTGGCACACTGCTCAAAGGAGGAAATCTACCTGTGTGGGTTTAACCCCACGACCTCTTGAAAGAGGAGGATACACACCAACCATTTGAGCGGCCATGTTGGGTGTTGGTAGTTTATCTTTGTTAGTTTCTTGTTTTGAAGATTTTTATGTTTTTTTTATAATCCATAATTGTCCCGGTCTTGTATCCTAATTGATAATTCAACTTTTTCTTTTCCTTTCTTGGATCATTAATAAAAGAATTTTTTGCATTCGACCCATATTCATGTTGTTAATTTGTTGGTTTTTTTCTTTTTTGGCAATTGATTATACTTATGCTTTATTTCATAGTATATTGAGCATGTTGTTGAAACTTGTTTTTCTTTTCAAAATAATCCTCAATTGTTTAAATCATGTGTTTCTTATGATTAATTATCAGGTATTTAAAGCTTATGAATGAATTAAGGGTACTTATGATTCTTGATATTGGGGATGAGTGGTATGGGAAATTGGTAAGCTTCTCCAATTTATATAGTTAGCAATAAAACATCACGTTTTTCAATTTATTACCTGCTATATTGCACTTTCTGTTCCTTTGGAATCATTGAATGATTAGAGAATGCTTATCCATGTGTAAAATATATCTATTAGATATATCGCCATTAAGTGTTGGCACAACTCAATCAAATGAGACAAGTTGGGCTGAAGCATAGCCAGGTTTGATTATTATCCATTAGAATCTTGAACTTGGGTTTGGTTTGGAAGTGATTGTGATTGCCTAGGCCGCCCATGTGATCCTAGCCTGACCCAACTTTATACTATTTGATTGAGAAACTTAAGTTGAAGTAACTTGAACCCTAGTTAAGTAGAATGATAAAATCATATTCAATGTCTTTATGATATAGGCCCTTTGAGCTTTCCTTAACTGATCTTGAACTTTTGCTTGCATAAACAAATGTAAGGAAAGAATAAGAATCTTTGATTGAAATAAGCGTAAGAGTGACATGTATAGTTCTCTGATTGAAAGAAACACAATAGTAACATGTACCTTTCTTGCCTTTCTTAGAGTATCAAAGTTGGTTACTTGATACTTCAGCTTCCTTTTGGGGAAATGTATCGAATCCTTGTTTAGGTCAAAATAGCGTTGACCCCCCCCCCCCCCCCCCCCCCTCCTTTTGGGCATAATCTTATTTATCAAGTGATGTGAGATCTCTTATATTTCTTAATCAAAATCCTTGCTCGAATGCTCAAAGTCTATCTTTGGATGATAAGAATCTTTGATGGAAAGATGCATAAGAGTGATATGTATCTTTTACAGTTCTTGAAGCAATTCTTGTTTTTTTTATTTTTATTTGTAGTAGACATCTTGATTCTTCAATATCCTCTTGAAGAAAAGCTTCCAAGGAAAGTTGTTCAATCCATGTTTAGGTTAGAATAGTCATGACACCGACATCATATCATTTATTGTGTAATGTGATGCTTCTTAAATTTCTTAATAAGAAACTTGTAGTTCCCTTGATATTAATACTAGAAACCTAGAGGGGGTGAATATGTTCACTAATTTTAGCTTAGATTAGTTATAAATATGCTTAAATAAATCAACCAACGTAATAATAGTAAATTGACAACAACCCAAAAACACAAGTATTTATAGTGATTTGGTGTATTAACACCTACCTCCACTCTCCAAATAGCTCAACTAGCTCAAATAGCTCCACTGAGCCTTAACACATTTTTAATTCAATACCTAAGAAAACTTACAATATTGAATAGGTAAAGAACTCAGTCTCGATCGCATTCAATATTTAACAGAGTAAAGTCGTAACCAAACTCTAGCTCAGTCAAGACTAGTCTTGACTCAAGCCGGGTAACAGTATAAATGGTTATTATCAATATCGAGAGCTTTTTTTTAAAGTGAAGGCTCCTAATAAAGAAAGTTACCTCTCAACAGGTATTGAGCAGGAACGTAGCTTTGATGTTGTTGAAGCAAGCGGAGCCGCGACTCAAGACCGTAGCACAAGCCAATCACCTGAATTGATATGGAATTGAAGAAATCGATCTGGAATTGAAGAAAACAGACCACCGAAGCCAATCTCTCACAAAAAGTAATACGAGAACCGTCGAATATGAAATAAGACATTAAATATTTGAGATATAATGCAACAAATAGAAGCAGTTATGAAAGACAACAATATATATAAAGTTGTAAGGTTTTGAAGTTTTTACAGACAAGATATCCTTAAGTACGTAACATGTTACCACACAGTGGTTCAAATAAGTCTTTAGAATACATCAAATGACACATGAAAACAATTGTCAGATATCTATCAAAGAGTTCTCTACTCATCATCATCATCGTCAATGATCTGTCCCTTCGACAGCGTTTCTTGTCAGTAGTCCTCCAACGTGCTGATCCGAAGCGCCACTGAACTGCTCCTCAGGTGCTGGAGGAAGGCATGGGTATTGTCTCCTCTCCTGTCGGGCCTCTATCCTTTGGAAGCCTGTGGTGCAAATTCACGAAAGGCTCTCAGTTCTTGAGTCATGGAGGTGATCTGGTCTTATATAGACCGGTGCGAAACAGGAATGGACGAAGAAGATGAACTTGTTGATGTAAGGGATCATCAATGGGAAGAACCAATATCTCTCTGAAAGTGCATTTTGGAGAGAGTAGAGTTGTTGATGGGCTTAGTGGAAATTCACGGGGATTAGAGAAAAAAATGGGAACTTGAAAGTTCTGTAGGATTGTAGAGATCAAATATCCAAAAGGAAGAGCCCTAGTGGATACAGGGGATATCACGTCTAATATCTGGTAAAAGATAATATATGGAATATCTAGTGAGACGGATCTCAAGATAATGCATGAAGTATAGGGCAATGGGGCCAACCTCGTCACAATAGCCTGACTTAGGGGTCATGTAGTATGAGAAGATGATAGACATGATTTGATGGATTGGTTTCAATTTGATAGCATTGTAGTTCATCTTTTCATCCCAAAAGAAAGTCTTAGTGAACAGATTGGCCATGATATGTGATTTGTTTTCTAAGGGTAGTTCAGGTGGGTATGGGCAAGCATCAATGGTGAAGTTCCCTTGATATGTATAAAAGAGACCTAAAGGGGTGGGGGGTGAATATGTCTATTAATTTTATCATAAGTTGGTTATTAATATGCTGAAACAATTTAATCAGCAAAGCAATAAGTAAATAGACAACAGTCAACAACAAGAGTATTTATAGTGGTTTGGTGTATAAACATCTACGTTCACTCTCCAATTAGCTCCACTGAGCTTAGCACCTTTTTAGCTTAATATTTAAACACAGTTACAATATTGATAGGGTAAAGAACCAAGTCTCGATCGCAATCGAAAATCCCGCCTAGTCAAGAACTTACTTGACTTGAGCATTACAATAGTATAATAGATGATTTATCAACCACGAGAGTTTTCCTAACGAGACTCTCTTGTTAACAACCAAGTTACCTTAACCGAGATTGACAAGGAAAACAAGGGTTTATTATAACACAAATCAGTTATTGTTTGTAAATGTATATGCTATTGAAAAATCCTTTTTCGCATCTCTTGTTTGCATAGCCCAGATTTTGAAAAATCTTGTTTGCTTTTAGGGTTAATTTTAAATGTAGATTCTCTTTTTTCAATCTCGTAAAGTTATAATTTTGTTACATTTTGATATAATTTTTATCAAATTTGTTTGGTATACAGTGATAATTAGGATTTAGCTTCGTTGTTATCAGATTTTAGGTTTAGATGGCATTTATTTATTCATATTTAGAATTTATAATTGGTAATTTTAAGTAAAATAGTAAAATTTCTGGATGAATGTGTGATTGGTAGTTTCAAGTGAAATGACCGAAACTGATTGTGTGTTTTAATATATTAATGTAGGCATAATGCGTCGATCCCGACGTCTTGTTGATAAGCAAGGGGAAAGTAGTACATCTGCCCCCACTAGACGGTTTCTACCGACGGCGTCTGAAAGAAGACGTCGTAATCCACCACAATAACCCCAAATTGATGAGCATCAAGAAGAAGACGATCAACAACAAGAAGAACAGTACGAGCAAGAAGACGATCAGTAACAAGAAGAACAGTATGAGCTAGAAGATGATTAGCAACAAGAAGAGCACTACGAGCAAGAAGTTAAGAGTTTGAAGATGAAGAAGCAGCTGGAGCATACCCTGGAGGTCTGGTAGATCCATCAGTATTGAAAAGTTTTTAAACTCATGTAGCACATGATATATAGAAAAATAAGGTAAATATCGATAGATATACTGATTCTATTATTTATCTTGTGTTGATAATATATACTTCTGATACATTTAATCATTTATAGGAACGACCCCAATGAAATGTATTCAATACACGTCAAAATTATTGGGTTGAGATTGAACAGAAGTGAGACGGTTTCAGAGTAGAGTAGAACATGCAGGGTTAGTCAATTTGGTCACTTTTTCATATAAAAGAGTAAACAACACAATGACTAGGTTTGATCATTATATTTTATTCATTTAAACATATTCTTATGGCCACTAAGTCACTTACCTTCCTAAGCGAGTGTACACGATCTATAACCGACAAATGGGCAGTTACTCAGATGACTCTTGTCATCAACCGTCTGATTCTTGCTATCTTTATTTTCTAGTCTTCACGTAGTCGACGAAGTATGCATACCACGACATCTTCACACTACACTGGTGCTCATAGGAATGGTTACATTAATGTTTTTATGTCAAACTGAATCTTTGCCAAACTTAGAATATGAGAATATTTCTTACAATCTCTCCCTTTGGCAATTCCGTGACAAAAAAATATTTAATCATATAGAAGGTAAACAAAAATTAATTACAATTTCACCCTCTTACATAATTCACTCATTATCTCACAATCTCTCGGAGATTATCAAACAGATAATAGAATAGCTTTTGATTTGTTCCCTGCACATTCTATCAATAACACATACCATGTAATATCATCGGCAATCAATAAACTAATAAAATGTAGTGAATTATGCACATCAAAAGTAGAGAAATTAAAAAAATAATTTAAACAATTTTTCTCCCCTTTAATTTCTCTCCCCCTATCTCATTCATCTACTTGTTTTTACCGCTATGATTTTCTCTCCCCATTTTTGTCACAGAATGACAAAGATACAAAAATATAAGTAGATAATTAGCATGCAGTAGATATCATCATAAAAAATAGGTGCATTAGTCTAACATGATAACAAGTATAAAGACTAAAAGATAAGCATGACGCATAGTCTAAATACCTCAATGGTTTAAATTTTTGTGAAATCATCTAACCAATCATAAATCTTTTTCAAATGAATTTTAAAATTTTAAATCATCTCTGAAAAGATATACAACTCACAGATCTCAAATCAGATCAATCTAGATTAATTCGAATAAAAAGGTCAAACTGAAGTACGCTAAAATTTATGAAAAGTCAAGTTAAATGCAATGCATAATGAGTTTCAATTTGATTGGCACTAACAAATATCAAACCTAGGAGTTTAGATTAACTACTCAGTTTAATCTTAAATAGTTCAAATGCAGTCAATCTAGGCCATTTATCAGAGCCAGTCAGTCAAACTAGTACATTTTAGTTGAATTTTCAATTTCTTTCATTTGGGTGTACTGTGATCTGACTTTCCACTTGAGGTAGTTCATTCCATAGAGAACTATCACACAAGAAGGCCAACAGTCGATTATTTTGCAGTTTCAAAATCAACTGAGGATAAGAACACAACTAATTTGAAGTCATTAAAAGTAGAAGTTTATTCTTGATTCCCATAAAAGTACTAGATTTATTACCTCAATCAAATTCAGTTTCAATCAGTGTCAGTCAGGGTGCATGTAAATAACAAGTAAAAAATTTATGAACATCTACTAACTGAGAATTAGTAAAATAGACTAATCTTCTAAATATTCTAGAGTTTTCTACAATGATCTAGTCTCAATTTACCTTGTGCCAAGTCCTGGTTCTAGAATTTTTTAGAGTCAATGCCCATCATATTAAAAATAATTATGTAATGCATAAATCTAAAACAAAATCCAAACAAGACACAAAAAAAAAATTTGATTTTCAAATTTTCTATTTTTGTTTTTGAATAGATGAACTCAAAATAATGCAAATAAGCAAAGATTTAAAATAAAAGAAAAATGAAGAAAACAAAATCCTAAAACAAAACTACACACCCAACTCACAAAAGATATACAATCATAAAATAGAGAAGACTATAAAGAACCACATTTATTCAATTAATGGGACAAGTGCCACTAGATTTCATAAGGAATTCATTCCAAATAGAATTTAGATTTATCGGTCCTTCATTTCTTACCCATATAGTCTTATACCTTGTAGGTGAGTTCTTTTTCTTTGCCATTTGTTTAGGCGGTGAAGGAGGATCGACATTTCTCTTTTTATTTGTCATCTTATTCTGAGCCCTTTGAGTTTGGATGCCCTTGAGTTTCATAAGATTTACAATCTCTCTTTTCAAGGCATCCGACTTTTGATGCAAGGTTGTCATTTTATGGAGTAGATCTTCTTGGTTCCCATATGATTCTCTTGAGGGGAACCATAGTATCTCTCCTCTTTTGAAAGTAATTCTTACTCAGGTGACCTCTACCCCTACAGTAATTACACACAGCCGCATGAATACTTGGTCTAGGTCTAAGTTGATCCACATATGGTGTGGAAGGACTTTGGCTTTTACAAATTTAGTTCCTAAAAACGATGAGGTATTAACATTATCAACATATCCATTTTTCCGTTTGTTTACATATCTTTTTCCCGCACTTAGAATCTCATTTAATTTCTCAGTGCTTTGAGAAATATACGGCAAGTCATTATTCAGTTGAACTGGATCAAGTTCAAGTGACTTCCTCTTTTTCAGATATTCCTGATAATCAGTTTCAAGAAATTTAACTTTGTCTTGGAGGCTAGCTTTCTCTTCTTTATGCTGTCTAAAAATAGTTTCATATTTTTCATTCTCATTTTCAAAAGACATTTTAGCATCCGTACAAGTTTGGAATTCGTATTCCAAGAACTTGTTCCTCTCTTGAAGAGATTTCTTCTCTTCTTTAAGTTGACCAACTAGCACAGATAATTCATTATTGTCTAGTTTACAAGTAGAATTTTCAGAGTCAAGAAATTCAACTCTATTAGTCAATTTCTTATTTACTTTGATCAGTCTAAAACTTTTTTATATAGCTCTTGATCAGCAGTATAAAGATCACCTTGATCTTCACTGTTTGAGTCACTACGACTATTCACAGTGAACCCTTCTTTCAGCATCTTTATAGTGAAAAGAATGAACCGCTTTTACAGAAATCTAAATTCAGGTGATTAAACCTTAGATAGAATAACCCGCTCTGATACCAATTAAAATAACTACCGGTCCGTTCTTTTTAATCAGAAATACCTAGAAGTGGGGGTTGATAATGTATTTAAAATTAATTATACTTAAACAGTTTTACTGATCTATGGTAGGGGAGAAAATTGCATGTCTTAATTGTTTGATAAAGGATTATCACAACCGATTCAAATCGAATATTCTTCCGTGGTATATTTTCTTTTCATCGTTTGATCTAATCGATATGAATAGCGGAATACAAACAAACGACCACACAAGACAAGAGATTTGTACGTGGAAACCTTAGTCAATGAAAGCCATGGGATCACGTCCAGACGGAAAGTATCACTAACTGGAAAGTTAAACGAAACAAATGTTACCTACACAACACTATTGCAAATACAGCTTCCAACCTTAACTAAGGCCTATTGCCGATGCATCCACGTCTTCTAAATCAACGCTACGAGTCCACGCACGCCTTCCCAGCCAAGAAGCATTGTCCACTTGTTCAGTTCGGTACACCCCAAACCTACCGTCAATCGGCCACTCCGATCTTAATTCTCAACACTCCAGCCTTTGTCGAAGGTGAAGGATTCAGTACACCATGAACCCTAGGTTGCTCAATGGTGTTGAGTCATATTGGTACACTCAGGCTACTAGGTCGAATATCTAAGTAGAAGACCTAAGCTGAGTAATGGATCAAGCACTTGGCTTTGATCAAGAAGATGAACAAGCTCACAAGATGTTTATAAGATAATTAGGCTTTTTGCTCTTCGAACCCTGAGCTTTGAATAAACGTGGGATAGTGTGAACTAGAATTTCGAATCTGAGAAAGACTCAATCCGTGTGAAGTCCAATTGATTGTATTCTTGGTCCAATCGATTGGGTTTTAGGGTCTAATCGATTGGCCTTGTACGGATGGGTTTTTTTCTTCGTAAATCCAATCGATTGTTTATAGTCCAATCGATCGGACTTAAATAAGTTTCTATTCCGTAGGCTCCAATCGATTTTACAGAGGTCTCCAATCGATTGGGCTATGATCATGTTCTGTCTCGTAGACTCTAATCGATTTTACAGAGGTGTCCAAATCGATTGGGCTTTAATCATGTTCTGTCTCGTAGACTCCAATCGATTTTACAGAGGCCTCCAATCGATTGGACTCTCCCAGAAGTCAATAACTGAAAGTAGGGTTCTTCCCCGTCATTGGTTACGGAAACCCTAATTCCAACACATTTATAATTAATCCGATTTTTAAATCCTGCAAAATTTTAGATCTGTATAGGGATTCGTGTCAGATGTCGATCCGCACTCAAGGTTAGTTTGTGCAAATTAGAACATGAAATGACGAATTTTTCTCAGAAATTGTTAAAAATAAAAGGATGGAAGGGTGAGAATGGTGGTTGAAAGTGATTTTGAAACATCATTTTTGGAGGATTATCTCAAACTATGAATAACAATATTAACAAAAGTAAGAAACAAAAGAGGCAAATAACTTTAACTAATTCATTCATAAATTCAAAAATCATTACAAAGTTTGTATCAAAATGAGCAATAAAATGACCTAACTAGAAAGTGAATAAAAAGAGTGATAGAGAGAGATACTTTATAGAGAGTCTAGAACCTAGAGAGAGAAAGTTGCTAGAGAGAGAGAGAAAAGATCATTCACAATTGGAGAACTTACCTTGGATGATTGGCCAGAGACGAGGGTGATGCTCGGAGTGCGAATGATAGAGATGGTGAAGCCATGGTTCGGCCATCACTCTAGGGGTTAGACATGGCAGTGTGGAGAGAAATGGAATCCTATCACACTACTATAGTGATGGTTACAGCCACGTTAATGGAGATCCCATCAAGAAGAGCAGTGGTTTGTTTGGGCAGACTTTTCTCAACCATTCAAGAGAGGAGAGGACGATAGTGCTTGGCAATGGTACAATCAGAGTTGAGCATGGTGAAGCGCTGGCTTGTAGCAGTCATTCTCTCTTGGGGAAGAGGTCGCTGGATGCAACCAATGGAGAGGGATGTACGGCCTGCAAGTGTTGTAGTTGCACACCAACAATGGAGGCGATGGGAGGAACAACTTTCAACAGGTTTGAGGTGGAGTTGCCGGTCCAAACAGTGGTGGAGCAGGGAGTTTCCGGCCGAACCAGCAACTGGTGAGTTGCAGGTCTGAACCGTAGTGGTGGTGCTGCAAAAAGGTAGCAAGAGGAGGTGCTTTCCTCCTTTCTTCTCCTTCTCTTCAGTTTTCTTTTTTTCTCCTTTGTTTTTGGGAGAGAGAAGGGGATGAAACGATGGTAGCTGTTGGAAGAACAGCCACTGTCTATCCCAAGGGAAGATGGGCGGCTGGTTTTTTTATTTTTTTGAGGAGAGAAAGAGGGGGCGGCTTAAGAGGAGAAGGTGGAGAGATCGTGGAGAGTAGAGACGGTGGTTGCAGTGTTGGGACAACTACTGTCAAGCAGGCAAGCGTGAAGTGGGTGAGGCGTTGTAAGGAGGAAGGAGAAGACGGTGGTGGAGTGGTGTTGCAGTGTGGAGAAGGTGGTCAAGGAGGGCCGTTGCAGGTTGCAACTCGTGGATGGGGTGATGGAGTAGCAAGGGAGGAGCGATGGTGGCTTGAAGACGAGGACGTACAGAGGTCTGCAGCAGGCGGAGGTGCTGCAAGTGGTGGCAGCCAAAGTTGCAGGCTGCAACTCCGGTCAAAACGTGGAGAAGATGAAAGAAGGAGAAAAAAAAAAGAAGAAAAAGGAGTAAAAGAAGAGGAAAACGTGGGGAAGGGTTTTGGGGAAGGAGAGGAGGAGATGGGATGAGGATTAGGGTTCAAATGAACCCCTCTCCTTCCCCTTAAAAGCTCCCTAGTTTCCTTAATGGAAATTAGGGATTTTTTTTTGAAAAAAATAATTTAAAATATATATATATATATATATATTTTCAAAAAAAAAAACTTCTTTTCTTTCTTTGGGGGATTTCCCCATTTAGTGGACCCCCCCTTTTTTATTTTTAAAAATTAATTTAAAACATTTTAAAATCACGGGGTCCACTAAATGGCTGGGCCGCGAGTTAATGATGATGGGTCTGGCTATTGGTCCACCTCGAATGATGAGGTCCATCGTCTCATAAGATGATGTGACAGATGATTTGCAGACGATCAAATAGATGATGACTGGATTGGGACCCAGATTGGTGGACCGACGAATCTAGAGAGATCCAACGGTCTGGTGGAAGATCCAACTATCTAATGGAAGATCCAACGGTTAGAAAGGTAAAAGAGATGAGACAGAGCCAATGGGCAGGAGTTTTGGGGTCAGGTCAGTAGATTTGAGGATCTGGTGGTGAGGTATAGGGAGATGAAGAGAGAGAATAAGGAGAGAGGAGAGAAAATTCTACAGACTATAGAGATAACAACTGGCAGAGGGTCTTGTACCTTAATCTTCAACATAGACTTCAGTAGGCTTCACCAATTACGTAAGCTGTCGTTTTATGTCATTTGGTGCGACTTTGAATCACTTTGGCCCGTCTCTTGGTTTCAACTTTTCCTCTCTCTTGGTTCTTGGTCCAGCTCTAAGATCTTTGACATGACCTGTGCTTGGCCTGCATCTTCTTGTCACAGCCTGTTGGCTCTTTATGCTTTGATATTAGGCTTTTATGATCGATGTGGGCCCACAAGTCTCGAGAATCATCGAATCGGGGTTTTCTGCAACAAAAGAAGCGCGTAATCAGAGCGGCTTTATACCTAGACTTCTAAAAATGTATTTAATACATGCAAATATACCATTTCGTCTAGAAAAGTGTGTTTTACGTAGCGAAAGAGTCTTATGTAGAAAAGTTGATAAATAGAGCAATTTTACATAGGAGAGTGTGATAACGCTTACAGGATAATAGTGGAAAATACGCATTTTTAAACGAATATCAATAACATTGACTAAGACTCGGATCTGTCCAATGACTAGGTTTGACCATTATATTTTATTCATTTAAACCTATTCCTATGGCCACTAAGTCATTTACCTTCCTAAGCGAGTGTACACGATCTATAATCGATAAATGGGCAGTTACTCAGATGACTCCTATCGTCAACCGTCTGATTCTTGCTGTCTCTGTTTTCTAGTCTTCACGTAGTCGACGAAGTTTGCGTATCACGACATCTTCACACTACACCGGTGCTCATAGGAATGGTTACACGAATGTTTTTATGTCAAACAGAATCTTTGTCAAACTTAGAATATGAGAATATTCCTTACACAATCAATTGGACATACCTCCATAGTTAAAATCTTGACTAGACTAGGGTCTGTCCTTTGACTAGGTTTGACCATTATATTTTATTCATTTAAAACATATTCCTTTGGTCACCAAGTCACTTACCTTCCTATGCGAGTTCGCACGATCTTTAACGAATAAATGGGTAGTTACTCAGATGACTCTTGTCGTCAATCATCTGATTCTTGTTGTTTTGTCTTTTAGTCTTCATGTAGTCGGCGAAGTATGCGTACCATGACATCTTTAACGCTATACTAGTGCTCGTAGGAACGGTTACAAGAATGTTTTATGTCACATGGAATCTTTGCCAAACTAGAATATGATTTCATTCTTTCCAAATTCAATGAAAAATGATAGTCAAACAACAATAGATAATGCCACAAAAGAATAGCCAAACAATAATAGATGATTCCAAGTTGAACAAAACCAATCAAATAAATCAAATCTAGAAATAAAAATAATAATCAGAAAATAATAACTCAAGATCTAACCGTCAGATGTGGTTGAATTTTTGATATGTCATACTAGAGGAAGTTAGGATGTGGTTGAATTTTTGATATGTCATACTAGAGGAAGTTATATCTCTGCGAACAAATTTTCAGCCTAATTGGACTACATGAAGGTATCCATCTAACCTTCACAAATGTTCTGGTTTTTGTAGTCCGAAAATCAAGAAAGAAACAACTCAACATGAAGAAACAATCTAAATAATCTTTAGCATATTTAACAATCATCAATGCACATAAACCATAATTTTAGTGTAGTTAATCATGGTGGAATCATCCTTACCTTTTGATGCTTTAAACTAGAATCTTTAAGCTTTGTTAATGGAGTCTTCCCCCAAATAAATGAGAGAAGACAAAGAGAAGAAGAGTGAGAACTCCAATGTCCAAAAATGTGTGGCCATTTTCTCTTCTTGATTTTATAAAATAGGTTTTAAAACCTCTATATTTTGTTAAGATGAATCTCACAAGTTTCTAATTTAGTATAGTTTCTAAAGAACTTTCCAACTTCTAAAAATCTCTACACTTTTATTCCTTTTTTTTATGAACAACAATTTTCTTTGTAATCAAAAGTCTCTAGAAGACTCTTAGAAGACATTAAAGGCTCCCCCCCCCAGGTGAGAATGTGTAACCTTAAGCACTTTCTAAATTTTCTTTTATTATCAATCTTTAAAATTTCAACAACGTAATTTCCTTAATTAATTTCATATATATGGTTCCCATAATAAATACAAATTAATTATTCTTATCTGAGCCCGCGCCGGAGCAGGCTCAGGAGCCGGAGGTTGGTTCAGATCCAGCTCCGGGCGTCTCGAAGGGCCGGCATCGCAATCTCTTGAAATCTTAAAAAAGAGGCCTTTACAATCTTCAGACAACTTAGACCGTAAGTACAAAATACCTCTAATATTAAGAATGATGTCTTGCAACTTTTCCATGTGCCTTAAAAAATTCTCGGATTCTTCTGCTTCCGAAGGACCGAAAACATCTCAAAGTGAAGGAGCCTCCATAATACTTGACTTCTAAAGAGAGCGCACCTGTAGACCAACCTTTGAACACGACTGTAAGAGACCCAAAGAAAGTTCAGCAAATCGCAAAAGAAGATACTTCCCGAGCCAAATTGCAACAAGAAGAAAATGATCTACTAATTTCCTATTAATAATGATAATTTTATGGGCTATCAAATGGTCCATAGTAAATATATTACCAAAAGAAGCCAACCATGCAAAGAAAGCTACCTTGGATGGGATCTTGAAGCTTCACACAAATGTCACCGATAAGACTGATCTATAACATCCCAAATATCCATGCATGTTTGGCCCTACACACGAAAATTGAGTCTTCGGTGATTTTTAGCCATTAAAGTTTTATAATG
Organism: Euptelea pleiosperma; assembly: GCA_035048495.1. Lineage (NCBI taxonomy): Eukaryota > Viridiplantae > Streptophyta > Magnoliopsida > Ranunculales > Eupteleaceae > Euptelea > Euptelea pleiosperma. Next base: position 8,479,087 of record CM068544.1, on the reverse strand, counting down.
GGATTCTTGAATGGGCCCATGGATGAGTTCGAAGCTAATGATGATAAATGCTCAATCATCCATATATTCATCCATTCAGTTAATATTTTCATTCAATCAATATTCATGTATTTCGTTCACTTCATATTTTTTTTATATTCTAGTGTTTTTTAAGTTATAAAAAAACAAAATGATTTTTTACAAGTTTGGCATAATATTGGTTTAATGCTTTTATTAACAAGTTCATGACTTTTTAATGCAAGGAATCTATGCAAAGTTGCACATCAAAATTCTAAAATGGACAATGGTGACATTTTCTAACTTTTTCTTCTTTTTGGGACAGGGAAAAGGGTCATGTGGCCTCTACTATTTTTTATGGAAGGGAGGGGGTAATTTTTCCTAGCATGTAATATGTAGTACTTGAACCAGATGTGAATGCTGTATTTTAGTATTGTGTTTGTCTTTAGACAATGGAGTGGTCATTTTGTTTAGCGTATGAAATGTGAACAAAATGTGTGTGAAATGTGTTTTTTGATGAAAATTGTGTATTTAATGTGATTGGAATGTGTATAGATTTTCACAAGGAAGTTATACTTAGGGCACCTTTTTAAAAAACAAATAAAAGAAAAAGAAAAGAAAAGAAAAGATAGTGTTCATCACTTGATTGCCATGTTTTATTAAATTATAATGTTAAATGAATGTTATGAATTAAGGAAATGATATCGTTCACCGTCTGAACACAATGCTTTTACTAAAAGCTAATGTTCAATGATTGCAATGGTGTTCAGACGAATGCCATAAAAGAAAAGATAGCATCACCTTCTATGGCATTCAGACAAATGCTAAAGGTCAACGTAAGTCGTTGAATCCATGCTTCGAAGGTATAAAAGGCGATGACCTTGAAGAAAAGCTCAAAGAACTTATTGAATCCATGTTTCGAAGGTCAAAACTTCCATGACCCCACTACCGTCTCCATGTTTGGAAGGTTGAAATGGCCATGAGTGACCCGCTCCCTTCATCTTATCTTTTGAGTGATGCGTGGTCTGTTGTCTTCTTCAAAATCCCAAGGTCGAAACGGCCACGAGTGACCCACTGCCATCATCGCATCTTTTGAGTAATGCTTGGTCGTTTAAGTGTCTTCTTCAAAATCCATTCTTTATGAACGTTTATTGCTTTGGTGTAACTATTGTAGTTTTGCACAAAGGTGTAACCTGAGGAATACTCATTGGGATTTTCTCCTAAGGAATTATTCTACTAGGTTAGAGGGAGCGATTGGAGCTCCTTTTAGGAACATATATATGGTGGCACAGAGGGAGCTGGTGTGGCAACGATTGGAGGGACTTTAAATCTGTTTTTTTTTTTTTTTTATTCTCATTGGATTTTTTTTATTGTTAAGGTTGGAGTCGCCACCTTGGCTAAGGAATAGGGAATTCAGAAACTGAATTACCATTTTTGAGAAGGGTCTGGCTCCAGTTACCGCCCTAAAATGATAGGCACCCATTACAGGACACAATATGAGCCACATGGCACACTCTTAGAGGACTCTGACTGTGTGGATGTTTGGCCAATCCCCAAGTGGACCTACAAACAAAAAATCAACATGATTAGTGATTTATGGGCGTTGGATTGAACTTATTTTCATTGGTTGATCTCAATTGTGGGAATTTGAGCACTATTTGAGGTACAAAGATCCAACGCCTAGAAATCACAAATCAGGCTAATTTTTGGTTGTAGGTCCACCTAGTGATTGGCCAAACATCCATACAGTCAGAGTCCTCTAAGAGTGTGCCATGTGGCTCATATTGTGTCCTATAACGGGAGCCTGTCATTTTAGGGCGGTAACTGAGCCTAAATCTTTTGAGAAAGCTTACTTTAGGAAAATTTTCATATTTGGATGAGTTTGGTATGAAAAATGGGTCTACAGTTATGGAGTAGTAAAGTTTTAGGTGCGTACCATTGTTGGATTAAATTTGTCTCTAAGGCTGCGTTTGGTTCGTGGAATCCATATTTTCTGCGAACCTAACACAGCCTAAGGGCGTGTTTGATTGCACAGAAAATTTTCATGAGAAAGTTTTCTTTTTCTATGCAATTTCCAATTATGTGAGAAAATATGCAATTTCCAATTATGTGAGAAAATAAGGGTTGATTTTTCGTGGAAACCAATTCTCACATATGTGGAACATAAATGAATTATAGGCTTGGATGAAAAATCTCATTTTCTCGGGAAAATTTTCCCATTTTAAAATAGCTATCAAACAAGGGAAAATTATATTTTCTTGAGAAAATGCAAGGAATCGAACACTCCCTAAGATAACTTTTGCTTTCCAAAGTAACTTTCCATATGTAGTCTTAAGAAAATTAAATTTTGTGCTTAAGACCTTCCTTTCTCATTGTTTATCTCACCAAATAAGTTGGTCAGTTAATTAAGATTCATTTGTTAATCAATGAATCATAGACTAGCAAAGGAGGATGGAGTTAGAATTTGGAATGAATTTTTGGGTTTGACATAGATAAAATCTTAACCAAGGTACAGGAAGAAAGACTCATGGTTTTAAAATTCGGTCTCAAGGATTGGATTGTCAAGGGTCAAGACCAAGATGACGTAGGAGAGTCAACTTGGTGTTGTGATTTTCTCGGTCGAGACAAGGTGAAAAAGAAGAATGAGCTATTGTCTCATTGGCTTGATCCTGGCTGAGACTGAGTTGAATCGCTCCAAGACTTGAATACTTCACCAAAACGAAAACTAAAAATACATGTACAAGGAAATCCATTTGTGGCCTCTTAGTAGCTAGCTAGACCAATTGATATTCTCCTGTCGTCAGATGGTTGACGACAGGAGTCATCTGAGTAACTGCTGTTTTGTCAGTTAACGATCATGTACGCTCGATTAGGAAGGTAAGTGACTTAGTGGCCATATGAGTTGGTTAAAATGAACAAAAATATAGGTCAAACTCAGTCATTCGACAGATCTGAGTCTAAGTCAATTAAATTGACTAATGGGATAGTCCAATCGATTGGACACTAATTCCCAATTGATTGGACACAGCCCAATCGATTGGAGACTCTGTGTAATCGATTGGAAACTACGAGGTAGAAACTTATTTCAGTCCAATCGATTGGAGACTATGAAATCGATTGGAGCCTTCGGGATAGAAACCTATCTGAGTAAAATCGATTGGAGACTCTGTGAAATCGATTGGAGTCTTCGGGATAGAAACATTTCTAAGTCAAATCGATTGGTGCCTTTGGAACAGAAATCTTATTGAGCCCAATCGATTGGACACTTATCCCCAATCGATTGGACATGGCCAAATCGATTAGACCCAGTGTACAAACGATCGGACCATGCACATAATTGGTCTTTTTCAGATCTGAAATTCTTGGTTCCATCATCCCACATTCCACACGACTCGGGGTCTTGGAATTCTATAAATAGAACCCTTCTATGCCTTCTCTAAATACACACTGAGACACAGAGTGACTCAATCTTCAAGAGAGAGAAAAAAATGTTATATTTATTAGAGTGTCAATTCGAAGAGCAAGAAGCTTGTTTTTCATTCACATCTTGTGAGCTTGTTCTTTTCTTGATCAAAGCCAAGAGCTTGATCCTTTCCTCAGCTTAGGTCTTCCACTTCTATATTCGACCTAGTAGCCTGAGTGTACCAGTGTAACCCAACACTATTTGAGCAACTTATGGTTCAGGGTGTACTGAATCCTTCACCTTCTGCAAAGGCGGGAGTATTGAGAATTAAGATCAGAGGAGCCGATCGACGGTAGGTTTAGGGTGTACCAAATTGAACAAGCAGATAAGGCTTCTTGACTAAAAGGGCGCGCGTGGATTCATAGCGTTGATTCAGAGGACGTGGACGCATCGGCAGTAGGCCGTGGCTAAGGTTGGAAGCTGTATTTGCAACGGTGCTGCGTAGGTAACCTTTGTTTCGTTTAACTTTTTAGTTAGTGATACTTTCTGTCTGGATGTGGTCTTGTGATTTTTCCTTGACTAAGGTTTCCACGTAAAAATCTCTTGTCTTGTGTGATTGTTTATTTGTATTCTACAATCTATTCTGATTAGATTAAACTACGAAAAGAAAATATACTATGGAGGTATATTCAATTTGAGTCGGTTGTGATAATCTTTTATCAAACAACTAAGGCATGCGATTTTATTCCCTTACCATCGTTCAGTAAAATTATGTAGGTATAATTAATCTTAAATACCTAATCAACCCCCATTCTAAGTATATTGAGTTAAAGAGAACAGACCGGTGAAATTTCAGTTATTAGTCAGAAAACTATTCAAGCTCCAAGTATTCCTAAGCTTGATAACGTTCTCTGTGTTGAAGGACTAAAAGCAAATCTTGTTAGCATAAGTCAAATATGCGATAATAATCATATAGTTAAATTCACAAGCTAAGGATGTGATGTTATTGATGAATCTGGTAAATGTGTTATGAGAGGTTCAAGAACTTTTGAGAATTGTTATATTATTGGTAAAAATCCTAAGATTATCTATAATTCTGCAAAATTAAATAATTTTGACTTATGGCACCAAAGACTAGGTTACATGAACCAAAAGGACCTAGTTAAAATCACTAATAAAGAATTAGTGAGAGGTGTGCCAAAATTGGGAAAACCTATTTGCACGATTTGTGGAGCTTGCCAAATCGGTAAACAAATCAAAAGCTCTCACAAAAAGAAAAATTATTGTGCTACTTCCAAAGTGCTTGATCTTATTCACATGGATCTTATGGGTCCTATGAGGACTGAAAGTTTGGGAGGAAAAAGATATATTCTGGTCATGGTAGATGATTACTCTAAACTTACATGGATTGCTTTTCTTAGAGAAAAATCAGATGCTTTTGAAGAATGTAAAAAGATATGCCAAAAAAGACAAAATAAAAAAGCCTACAGTATAGTCAGGATTCGTACTGACCATAGAGGAGAATTTGAAGATTATCGTCTCACTGAGTACTGTGATGCCATTGGCATTAAGTACGAATTTTCTACACCTATTACACCATAGCAAAATGGAGTGGTTGAAAGAAAGAATAAGGTGATTCAGAAAATGGCTCGGGTGATGCTTCACAGCAAAAACTTACCTCAAAACTTATGGGCTGAAGCAATGAATACTGCTTGTTATATTCTCAATATAGTTTATCTGAGACTAGGAACTTTGAACACTCATTATGAAATTTGGTCGGGTAAAAAATCTAATGTCAATACTTCAAGGTTTTTGGGAACAAATGTTATATTCTTAGAGATAGAAAATCTCTGGAAAAGTTTGACGAAAGAGGAGATGAATGAATTTTTTTGGGTTATTCCACAAATAATAGAGCTTATCGGGTTATGAATCAAAGAACCAAAAGTATCATAGAGTCTATTAATGTGGTTATTGATGATTTAAATATTGAATAAAATTCCTCATAGGATGACAATTGTGATGATATCCGTTAGAGTATTGATGACATTCATGTTACTTCCCTTTTTAGTGATTCTCATGCTGATAAATCTCTTCCCTTGTGGGTTAAGAAAAATTATCCTAGTGTTGATATCATTGGTGAGGCAGGAAATAGAGTTCAAACTAGAAGATAGATTAAAAATGTTGTTAACTTTGTGTGCTATACTTCTCAGATTGAACCAAAAAATATTTTTGAAGCCCTTACTGATGAAAATTGGATTAGTGTCATGCGGGAAGAACTAAGTCAATTTACTAGAAATGATGTTTGGTATTTAGTGCCCAAACCTAAATATACTAATGTTATTGGCACTAAATGGATTTTCAAAAATAAATCAGATGAGAATGGAACTGTTGTCAGAAACAAAGCCAGACTTGTAGCTCAAGGCTATACTCAAATTGAATGCATTGATTTTGATGAAACTTTTGCTCCTGTTGCTAGATTGGAATCCATTCGTATATTGCTTGCTATTGCTTGTCATCTTAAATTTAAACTTTTTCAGATGGATGTCAAGAGTGCCTTCTTGAATGGTGTTCTTCAAGAAGAAGTTTATGTGGAACAACCCAAAGGGTTCGAGGATCTAAAATTTTCTGATCAAATTTATCGCTTCAAAAAGGCCTTGTATGGCTTAAAACAAGTTCCCAGGACTTGGTATGAGAGATTGACCACTTTTCTGCTTCATCAAGGTTTCATCAGAGGAGAAGTGGACAAGACCTTATTTGTTAAAACTATTCAGGGAATTTATGTGATTGCTCAAATCTATGTTGATGATATTGTATTTGGGTCCACATCTGTTTATCATGCTCACATGTTTTCAGAACAAATGAAAAAAGAATTTGAAATGAGTATGGTTGGTGAACTGAGTTATTTTCTGGGTCTTCAAGTTAAACAGCTGGATGATGGAATTTTTATTTTTCAATCCAAATATAACAAAGACCTAGTTAAGAAATTTGGTATGGAATCAGTTAAACATCATCGTACTCCTATGAGTACTACTATAAAGTTGAGTAAAGATATTGAAGGATTGTTGATCAAACTCTGTATAGAAGTATGATTGGAAGCTTACAATATCTTATTGCTAGTCATCCTGATATTTCCTTCAGTGTGGGTGCATGTGCTAGATTTCAAGCTAATCCTAAAGAATCTCATATTCTTGCAGTCAAACGTATCATCAGGTATGTTAGTGGAACTGTAGGATATGGTCTCTAGTATTCATTTGATACTACTGTAGAGCTTACAGGTAATTCTGATGCTGACTGGGCTGGAAATGTTAATTGATAGAAAAAGCACCAGTGGTGAATGTTTTTATGTTGGTAACAACCTAGTTAGTTGACAAAGCAAGAAACAGAATTGTATTTCTTTATCTACTGCTATGGATGAAGCAGATGTTAACATATTATGGGATCAATCAAGGATTGATGACTATCTATTGTGATAATACGAGTGTTATAAATATATCAAAAAATCCTGTGCAACATTCTAGAACTAAGCATATTGACATTCGTCATCATTTTATTAGAGATCTTGTTGAAGAAAAAATTATCACATTGGAGCATGTCGCAATAGAAAATCAATTAGCGGATATTTTTACAAAACCTCTTGATGTCATTAGATTCAAATTTTTTCAAAAATCTATCGAAATTAGTTTGATTGATTGATCGTGTATTTTGTGTTTTCTTTGCTTTCATAATAAGATCTGGTTGATTGATATTGATTTTGAATGATCTAAATTCAGACTTAACATAGGTTCTATCAAGATCATATCATGATGATATATATATATTCTAATGTTTGTAATGATTAGTTCATTATACTTTATCTTTGTCAGTGGTTAAAATTATCTCGTGCAAACTTATGTTTCACACACTAAACACTGATTGATTTTTCTTCAGGAATAGAAATGATTTCAGTATTATTTTTAACTCTTATTTTAGGAATAAGGAATAAACATCTACTAGTTATGACTTCAAATTAACAGTGTTCCTACCTTCAGTTGATTTCGAAACTGCACTATAATCGACTGTTGGCTTTCTAATGAGAGTTATTATTCTAAGGAAACAGCTACCTCCTCAAAAATTAGAGTGAAAGCCATCTGTATGGCCCTGTTTGAAATTAAAATCTGATTCTCTTTGCTGCAGAAAAGGGCTACCTACATGGAGAGTGAAAGCTATTTATATTCAAAGTGAATAAAAAGGGTATAAAAGACAGCCAATTTGTTAGAAAAATTCTTATCCATCAGCAAATATCTGTATACATAAGTGTATGTGAGAACCCTTAATAGCTCTAATGAGAATTTCATATCTAGATACAGGATACCTCCGGGATTTCTAGAAGTTGATTTCTGGAATATTACTGAAATTACTTATCTCATCTTGTGTCGATTATGATGTCAGCATGTTATCTTCTTCTGGTTCTCAAGAGCAATGATTTTATTACTTTCTTTGACATAGTATTTTTGGACTAATTGACGAATACGAATTTCTATCTATTTCATGATCGAGTTGGAATTATAACTTACTCGAGTTCTGTATTTTGCGTTACTCTTAGTCAGTATTAATCAACCAAGTTTCAATAAACATTTTTTTAAATAAATTCATCTTAATTGTTATTCATGTCGTGACTCTCCAATGTTCAATATATTGTCAAGATCTACTATAATTTGATGATTACTGTTAATTAACTTTATTATGGTTGGATATGTATATATGCACTTATTCTTCATGATGACATTCATTGCATGCTTATTATTTGCTTATATTTCTGTACCTTTGTCAATCTGTGACAAAAAGGGGGAGAGAAAATCATAGCGGTAAAAATAAGTTGATGCATGAGATAGGGGAGAAAAATTTTGTTTTATTTTTTCAATTTCTCTACTTGTGACGTGCATAATTAACTCACTGCATTTTAATATTTTATTGACTGCCGACGATATTACATGGTATGTATTGTTGTTAGAATGTGCAGGAAATAGATCAAAAGCTATTTCATTATCTGTTCGATTATCTCCAAGAGAGTGTGAGATAGTGAGTGAAAAATGTAAGTGGGTGGGATTGTATTTTTTACCTTCTATATGATTAAATATTTTTTATCACAGAATTGCCAAAGGGGGAGATTGTAAGGAATATTTTCATATTCAATTTGGCAAAGATTCCGTTTGACATAAAAACATTTTTGTAACCGTTCCTACGAGCACTAGTGTAGTGTGGAGATGTCGTGGTACGCATACTTCGCCGACTACTTGAAGACAAGAAAACAGAGACAGCAAGAATCAGACGGTTGACGACAGGAGTCATCTGAGTAATTGTCAATTTGTCAGTTAAAGATCGTGTACGCTCGATTAGGAAGGGAAGAGACTTAGTGGCTGTAGAAATTGGTTAAAATGGATAAAATATAATGGTCAAACCTAGTCATTGGACTGACCCGAGTCTGAGTCAAAGATATTGACTATTGGGATTGTCCAATCGATTGGACACTTATCCCCAATCGATTGAACATGGCCCATTCGATTGGAGGACTCTATGTAATCGATTGGAAGCTATAAGGCAGAAACTTATTTCAGCCCAATCTATTGGAGACCGTGAAATCGATTAGAGTCTACGGGACAGAAACTTATTTGAGTCAAATTGATTGGAGACTCTGTGAAATCGATTAGAGCCTACGAGACAGAAACTTATTTGAGTCAAATCGATTGGAGACCTTTGTGTAATCGATTAGAGCCTTCGGAACATGAATCTTATTGAGCCTAACCGATTGGACACTTATCCCCAATCGATTGGATATGCCCCAATCGATTGGACCCAGAGTACAATTGATTGGACCATGCATAGAATCAGTCCTTATCAGATCTGAAATTCTTGGTTCAATTATCCCACATTCTGCACGACTCAGGGTCATGGAATTCTCTAAATACAACCCTTCTATACTTTCTCTAAACACACACATAGACATAGAGTGATTCAATCTTCGAGAAAGAGAAGAAAATGCTCTATTTATTAGAGTGTCCATTTGAAGAGAAATAAGATTGTTTCCCATTCACATCTTGTGAGCTTATTCTCTTCTTGATCAAAGCTAAGTACTTGATCCTTTCCTCAGCTTAGGTCTTTAACTTCTATATTCAACCTAGTAACTTGAGTGTACCAGTGTGATTCAACACCATTTGAGCAACCTAGGGTTCAGGGTGTACTGAATCCTTTACCTTCTACAAAGGCGGGAGTATTGAGAATTAAGATCGGAGGAGCCGATCGATGGTAGGTTTGGGTGTACCAAACTGAACAAGCGAACAATGCTTCTTGGCTAGAAGGGCACGCATGGATTCATAGCGTTAATTCAAAGGACGTGGATGCATCGGCAGTAGGCCTTGGTTGAGGTTGGAAGTTGTATTTGCAACGGTGCTGTGTAGATAACCTTTGTTTCGTTTAACTTTTTAGTTAGTGATTCTTTCCGTCTGGACGTTGTCCCGTGGTTTTTCCTTGGCTAAGGTTTCCACGTAAAAATCTCTTGTCTTGTGTGATTGTTCATTTGTATTCCGCAATCTATCAGATTAGATCAAACGACAAAAAGAAAATATACCACGGAGGTATATTCCATTTGAGTTGGTTGTGATAATCTTTTATCAAATAACTAAGGCATGTGATTTGTTCCCCTACCATATACCAGTAAAACTGTGTAGGTATAAATAATTTTAAATACCTAATCAACCCCGCCACCCCCTTTAGATATATTAGATTAAAGAGAACGGACTGGAGAAATTTCAGAGACCACTGATCGTGTAGATGTTTTTCCCATCCCTAGTTGAACGTACATACCAAAATTCATTCTAATAAGTAATTTATACTCGTAGAATTACAGTCTTTTCTATGACTTATTTAAAATCATGGATTTCAAGCATTATGATCCAAAGGTTAGGAATCATTAATCTGATCGACTTTTGTTACGTAAGTCCACCTAGGAATGTGGCAAACATCCATACGATGAGTAGCCTATAATATTGTACCATGTGGCTCGCACTGTGGGTCCATCATCAACTTCGATGATGGACACCATCATCCAATTTTTTTTCATCGACAATAAGTAGGAATACACTAAATGCTTTAACATGTGAGTTGAAATGTGAAAATGTTTAATGACCAAAGAACCCTTATAAATTTAAAAATTTACAAAAATTGAAAGAAACAATGTTTGTCAATTAAAAACTTTGAGGGTCATATTAGGAATAATGATTTCTTTTTTTAATATTGAATGAGCTACAATTGAGTACGCTCACGTCAACTACTAATAAAGATGAAGAGAAAAAAGGGGTGTGTAAAGTCTAAAGTACCTTTAAAAATAAAAGACTTAAAAATATTAAAGAAACATAAGAATTGGGCAAAGTATGGGGCAATTTAGAGATTTCAACCATTTTTAATACAAGAAGGATCTTCTCTCATTATATAGTAGAATAGATACAGACATTCAACAGATGGACTTGCACATGAAAATTCAACCTTGTTTGTGATCTCTAGACATTCGATCTGAGCACCCAAAAAATTACTCAAATCAATCACCAATATTCCTAGTATTTGGTGTGTAGGTTCATAAAGGGTGAGCCAACCCTTCATGGGTCTATGGAACGAAAGGAGACTTCCACGTGGTGCATTTTTATGCTCTCCAAAGCACCACATAAATTTTCATCTTTTACAAGCTTGTAGCGCAGGAGACCCATAAAAATGTCAAACTAGATTGCCCCTATAATATCTAATACATGTTGAATTTAAGTAGGGACATTTCAGTCATCATAGACTTTTTCTCATTGGAATTTAGAATCTGTACTTCAGGTTAGAGGTTTACTTAACCAGATTACAAAAATAAAAAATATAAAAAAGGGTAAGCATACCCAACTCCCACGATTCTTGGTTTGCCACCACTTTTGCATGTTTGGGGGCATAAAATTGAAATACTTAAGGGCGTGTTTGATTGCCGAGTGGGAAATTTGCATTTTCCTTGGGAAACACAACTGTCCATTGTTAGATAGGCATTTTAAATCTATATAATTTTCCCTACCAAACGATTTAAATCTAGATAATTTTTCCTACTAAGCCCAGAATTCATTTCCCATCTAGATAGGTGAGAATTCATTTCCAAATGAAAATATGCCTTTATATTCTCACATGATTGAAATAGGTGTTCTCAGTTGCAATCAATCAGTCATTTAAGGCCATTTCCTAGATATATTTTCTCGGAAAAATTGTTTGCAATTAAACACACCCTAAGTTTAAAGAGTAGTAAATACTAAATAGCAATAAAAATAATGTGGGAGTCAAGTAACTACCCAACTCCCTAGCGCATAGGATCTGGACTCTTTCTTTGTCCTTTGGCACTGAAAAGACCGAAAATATATGTCAAGTAAATAAAATGAAGAAAAGAAAAGAAACAAAAATAAGGGCATTTGTGAGATATTGGAGTTTAGTGTGAGGCATGCAAGATGGGCCTTTGCCTTTTAAATAGTAGAATAGATAAAATGAAGAAAAGAAAAGAAGCAAAACATATGGACATTTGTGGGATATTGGGGTTTAGCGTGAGGCACGCGAGAAGGGCCTTCGCCTTTTAAATAGTAGAATAGATGGGAAAAAATTTAGATGTAGGGGACTTTGGATGCAGTCGATGCAGAGGGGTCTCGTGGCCCACATGACTCATTTTTTGGGGTCCACTGACCGCATGGATGTTTACCCCACCCCTTGGTGGATATGCATATCAAAAATCAATCTCAGTCATTGTCGCTAGACATAGATTATAGCACTGTTTTAGGATTGAGTGTAGCCATTGGATTTAAGCATGTTTTTTGCATATTTTTGGGAACTTAATCCAATGGATAGAAATTATCAAATGAGGTTGATTTTTGATATGCATATCCACCAAGGGGTGGGTTAAACATCCATGCGGTCAGTGGGCCCTAAACAATGAGCCATGTAAGGCTACGAGTCCCCTCTGCATCGACTGCATCCAAAGTCCTCTACACCTAAAATTTTTCCGAATAGATGTGCATCGCGTGTGCCTTTTCTTCCACCTCTTTACTTATTTACTCAATCTTGTCTTGCTAGATCGAATACCTTCTAATGGAACATCCTAACATGGCGGATGTTCGCACTGCCACTCACACTATTAGTCCTCGTGAAGCTTATAGAGCTGCAGTTGAAGGAAAGTTGGAGACTCTTCTCTCATACACTACCCAACATCCCAAAGATCTCATGCGCCAAATAAATGAGTCGGAAGACACGGTCCTTCATGTACTTGCTCTCCATGGTCACACAAATATCATTAGCAAGCTTCTCAATTATGAGCTCGTAACCATGGACATCTTAAAGACCCAAAATGGTGAAGGAAACGTATCACTCCATGAAGCTGCTAGGATTAATTCTCTGGAGATTGCCAAGGTCATGGTGAGCTAGGACAAGAGTCTAGTCACAGTCTGTAATAAACATGGGGAGACACCTATATTCTCGGCTTCTGCATATGGACCAAAGGAAATTTTTTGTTATCTTGCTTCAATAAAAGGCGATGACAATGGATTGACGAGAGATGATAAATCTACCATACTTCACGAAGCCCTTAAAGGAGCACATTATGGTATGCTTAGTATTATTCATGTTCCGAAAAGTTCACGATGATTTCGTTGCAACACCATGATCTTAATCTGTTTTTTGTGTCAAACAAATTTGGCGCTAGAAATAATTGAACCCTACCCTGGTCTCAATTCCGCACAAAACAAATATCAACTACTTGGCTAATTCGCTAATATTCTTGCTAAGTTTTACCAACTTATCTTTTTTTCTTTTTTTTTCTTTTAGGGATCACACAACTCCTTAGATGTGACTATGATGCTCATCTTATTTGTAGGCCCATTGGTAGAGCGGCTGGTTGAACTGGTTTACGTACGTGTGAGCTGTGAGGTGAAAAAGTGACTTGGGTGGAGGTTTTGTCAGGGAAGGTTGTTTCGTCAGGTGGTTTGTGACTTTGTATAAACTGGGTTGGTGAAGTTAGTGGGAAATGGTTGTTTTTGAAGGTGGTTTTCAAAAGAATGGTGGTTTTGGAAGGAGGTGGGGGCATTGTTCTACAAACGAAAAATTTCTTAAACGAAAATTAATTTTAATGTATTTACAAAAACAAAAATAACTTTTGAAATTTCCATGAAATAGTAACTAAACGCTCTTTCAAAAAATGTTTCCATAAAGTCAAATCTGACACACTGGCATATGGTCTTTAATAAACGCTCTTTAAAAGAGCGTTTCTCCCGGACATATGGTAAAACATCCATACCGTCATCATCGAATAAAACTTTGATGATAGGCCCTATCATCAAGGCCGATGACAGGGCACAATATGAGCCACGTGGAACACTCATAGAGAACTTTAACCGTATGGATGTTTGGCCAATCATTAGGTGGACCTACAAACCAAAAATTAGTGATTTCTAGGCATTGGATTGGAATTATTTTCATGGGTTGATTTTAACAGTGTGAAATTTGACCATTATTGGCCATTATTTGAGGTACAAAGATCCAAAGGTTTGAAATCACAAATCAAGCTATTTTTTGTTCGTAGGTGAAAAAGCAACCGGTCCGTTCTCTTTAATCAGAAATACCTAGAAGGAGGGTTGATTAGGTATTTAAAATTAATTAATCCTAAACAGTTTTACTGGTCTATGATAGGAAAATAAAATCGCATGCCTTAGTTGTTTGATAAAAGATTATCACAACCGATTCAAATTGAATATATCTCTGTGGTATATTTTCTTTTCATCATTTGATCTAATCAATATAGATAGCGGAATACAAACAAACAATCACACAAGAAAATGAATTTTGACGTGGAAACCTTAGCCAAGGAAAACTACGGGACCACGTCCAGACAGAAAGTATCACTAACTGGAAAGTTACGAAACAAAAGTTACCTACACAGCACCCTTGCAAATATAGCTTCCAACCTTAGCCAAGGCCTACTGCTGATGCATCTACGTTCTCTGAATCAACGCTACGAGTCCACGCGCACCCTCCCAGCCAAGAAGCCTTGTCCGCTTGTTCAGTTTGGTATACTCCAAACCTACCATCGATCAGCCACTCCGATCTTAATTCTCAACACTCTAGCTGAAAGTAGGGTTTTTTCGCGTCGTTGGTTACGGAAACCCTAAAATCAACACATTTGTAAAGATCCGATTATCTTGCAAAATACAACTTTGTATAGGGATTCATGTCGAATGTCGATCCACACTCGGGATTAGTCGGATTAGCGCGAAATAAGAACACATAAAATAATGGACATTTGCATAGAACGTAACACCATCACACTTAAATCAACTATATTTAATTGAACTTGTCTTTTACAATAAAAGTAGCTAAACTATAAAGCATGATAAACTTAATTCTTGATAGAGAAAGTAACCTTTGGAGAGAGAAAAGGTTGGAGAGGGAAGACTTAGAAAGAGAACTAGCTTTGGAGAGAAAGAAGAAAGACTAAAGAGAGAAAGAAATGGGAATTCCTAGAGAGAGAAAGTTAACTAAAACCTAGAGATAGAAGGGAGATTGAAGAAGAGAACTAATGGTGAGAGAGAAGGGTAAGAGAAGAGAGAACGTACCTAACTTCTCTTGCAAATGGTGATGCCTCGGGCACAATAGGTGCGGAGAGGACCGCATGGTGGAGAGGGCTGCAAGTTGATTGCCCGGTGTAGCACCAATGTGTACACTATAGTAAGTCGTGAAGGTGTACCTTGTGATGAAGAGTGATGACGTTTAATGGTGGAGAATAGATGGGCAATCCAGTGATCTTTGTAAGGCGGCAGCAAGGTGGAGTGGCAGCATGGAGTTCTGGTGGCAGGCTTGCCATCTATAATGGTGGAAACAGCATTTTTAGGCGAGTTGCAAGGGCGTTGAGCGATCAGCAGGGAGTGCTACATCGCTGCTTCGGGCAAAGGTGGAGATGATCACCGGAGATGCTGAAGACGGCGGCAAGGAGATGGTTGTGTGGTCGCACATGGAGGATCATGGTGGAGATGCAACGAGGTGGTATCCCACCTCCTTCTTTGTTCTTCTCTTTTTTTTTTTCTTTTTCTTTTTCTATTGTGGATTAAAACTGTAGAGGGCAGCAAGTGAAGATCACGGTGGGTGAGCTATTGGTGAGAGCAGCAGCAAGGAGAAAATGTGGGAGAGATCAGATCGTGATCTCCATGGGGCGGTACAGCAGCTGCTGGTGGTAACGTGGGAGTGAGAGAGGAGGCGGTAATGGTGGAGATGCAGGCAGTGATGTTGCTGTTTGGGGGGGGGGAACGTGGAAGAAGTTGAAGGCGGCCAACAAGGGAGAAGAACGTGGTGGAAAGATGGAGAGCCTGTAGAGAGGGGTGGTGTTCCTGGCAGCCGAAGTTGCAGTCTACAACTCCGGCGAGAGAAGCGGAGGAGCGGTGCTGCTGCACACAGCAGTAGCAAGAAGATGATGGAAAGAAGGAGAAGAAGAGGAAGACGAAGAAGAAGAGGAGAAGGGGCAGAAAGAGAGGAGGAACATGCAGGTGATGGTGCGTGAAGAAGATGACCGGAGTTGCTGTCTGCAACTCCGGCGACGATTAAGAAGATGAAGAAGAAGAAGAGAAGGAGGAAGAAGACGTCGGGGGAGTTTTGGGGGGAGGATTGGAAGAGATTGGAGGGGGATTAGGGTTCAAACGAACCCGTCTCCTTCCCCTTTTAAAGCTCCCTATTTCCTTTAATAGAAATAAGGTATTTTTCAAAAAAAAAAATAATAATAATAATAATTTTTTTTTTAAAGTAAAACCCTACTTTTCTTTGGGGAATTTTCCCATTTAATGGACCCCCCATTTTTTAAAATTTAATTGAAATTATTTTGAAATTCACGGGGTCCACTAAATGGTCGGACAGCGGGTCGATGATGATGGGCCCGGCTACTGGCCCACATGGATTGATGATGTCCATCGTCTCACAAGATGATGTGACAGACAATCTGATGGCGATCGAATGGATGGTGACTTGATTGGGACCAAGATTGGTAGATCGACGAATCTAAAGAGATCCAACGGTCTGGTGGAAGATCCAACGGTCCGATTGAAGATCCAACGGTCAGAAAACTAAGGGAGATGAGACAGAGCCAATGGACAGGAGTTCTGGGGTTAGGTCAGTAGATTCGAGGACCGAGAGATGAAGAGAGAGAGAATAAGGAGAGATGAGAGAGAAAATATCAAAAAATGGAGATAAAAGTATTGGCAGAGGGTCTGGAACCCTGGTCTTCACTGTGACCATACTTACGCTTCTCCAGTAGAGTAGACTATCATTCCTTGCTGACTCATGTGACTTTAAACGCTTTGGTCCGTCTCTTGATCATTGGCTCTCCTGCTCTCTTCGTTCTTTGGGCCAGCTTTTTGGTCATCTTATTCAGCCCATATCTTCTAGTCATAGCATGTGGGCTCTTTAAGCTTTGATAATGGGCTTTCCTGATCGATGTGGGCTCGCAAGTCTCGAGAATTGTCCTCTCGAGATTTCCTGCGATAGAAGAAGCGCGTAATGAGACTTTATCAGAACGACTCAATGTCTAGACTTCCGAAAATGTGTTTAATGCATGCAAATATACTATTTCGTCTAGAAAAGTGTGTTCTACGCAACAAAAGAGACTCTTACGTAGAAAAGTAGATAAATAGAGCATTTTAACGTAAGAGAGTGTGAAAACGCTTAGAAGATAACAGTGGAAAATATGCACTTTTAAGCGAATATCACTAGCCTTTGCCGAAGGTGAAGGATTCAGTACACCCTGAACCCTAGGTTACTCAATAGGTGTTAAGTCACACAGGTACACTCAGGCTACTAGGTCAAATATCTATGAGGAAGACTTAAGCTGAGTAATGGATCAAGCTCTTGGCTTTGATCTAGAAAAGGAAAAAGCTCACAAGATATTTGTGAGAACTAAAAAGCTTCTTACTCTTCGAATGGACACTCTAATAAATAAACCTTTCTTATCTCTATTCAATGTGTATAGAAGTGTGTTTAGAGAAGGTATAGAAGGGTTATATTAGAGTGAAAACTAGAATTTTGGATCTGAGAAAGACTCAATCCGTGTGAAGTCCAATCGATTGTACTCTGGGTCCAATCGATTGGGCCAAGTCCAATCGATTGGGTTTTGGGTCCAATCGATTGGCCTTGTACGGATGGGTTTTTCCTTCGTAAATCTGATCGATTGTTCATAGTTTAATCGATCGGACTTAAATAAGTTTCTGTCCCGTAAGCTCCAATCGATTTTACAGAGGTCTCCAATCGATTGGGCTTTGATCATGTTCTATCTCGTAGGCTCCAATCGATTTTACAGAGGTCTCCAATCGATTGGGCTTTGTCCAATGGATTGGCCCAAATAGTCCAATCGATTGAACTTTCCCAGAAGTCAATAATATTGACTTAGACTCGGGTCTGTCCAATGACTAGGGTTGACCATTATATTTTATTCATTTAAACATATTCCTCTGGCCACTAAGTCACTTACCTTCCTAAGCGAGCGTATACGATCTATAACTGACAAATGGGCAGTTACTCAGATGACTCCTGTCATCAACCGCCCGATTCTTGTTGTCTCTGTCTTTTAGTCTTCACGTAGTCGACGAAGTATGCATACCACAACATCTTCAACACTACACTGGTGCTCGTAGGAACGGTAACAAGAATGTTTTGTGTCACACGGAATCTTTGCCAAACTAGAATATGAAATTATTCTTTATAGTAGGTCCATATAGGGATTGAAAAAACATCCATACAGTCAGAGTATTCTAAGAGTGCCACATGGCTCTTATTGCACCCTCTATTGGTGTTCCACATCGGACTCTGGGGACCCCCATTTTGGTGTACCATATAGATGAATCAATGGCTGATTTTTGGTGAGGATGATCTCTATAGTGAGGAGATCATCCTCACAAAAAATCAAATCATTATGATATTCATAGACTGGTTTAGAAGTTGAAGAATTATGGACAATCGATTTTTACAGTGCAACTTGAAAACCACATTTAACGCTTTTTTAAAAAGCATTTGTCAGTAATAATAAACGCTCTTTCAAAGAGCGTCTGTCAGACGTCTTTCAACTGACAGACGTTTTTTGAAAGAGCGTTTAGTTACCTTTTTTGGGAATTTAAAAAGTTATTTTTGTTTTTGTAAATACATTAAATTTAATTTCATTTAAGAAATTTTCCGTTTTACAAATCTAGTCTTTTCAAGGGACATCCAACAGTACTGACACTGTTTGCATATTCTAAGTCTCAAAAAGGAGTAAAACTTTGATGACAGGCCCTGTCATCAAGGCACTCTTAGAGGACTCTGGCCGTACGAATATTTTTCCCATCACTTGGTGGACTTATAAACCAAAAATCAGCTCTATTAGTGATAGATTTAAAACCTTTGGATCTTTGTACCTCAAATAATGGTCAATAATGCTCAAATTTCCACAGTTAAAATCAACCAATGAAAATAATTACAAAAAAAAAAAATCAACCAATGAAAATAATTTAAATCCAAAGCCTAGAAATCACTAATCGGGTTAATTTTTTGTTTTTAGGTCCACATAGGGATTGGTCAAACATCCATACGGTTAGAGTACTCCTCTAAGAGTGTGCCACGTGGCTCATTCGATGACAGGCCCTATCATCAAGGCCGATGATAGGGATCAATATGAGCCACGTGGCACACTCTTAGAGGACTCTGAATGAATGTTTTTCCAATCACTAGGTGGACCTATAAACCAAAAATCAGATCTATTAGTGATTTAAAACCTTTGGATCTTTGTAGTTTGTACCTCAAATAATGGTCAATAATGCTCAAAGTCAACCACCAAGTCAGTCGGGTCAACCCGTGATGTCAGATGACACCATAAAATATATAATTAAAAATTAAAATCCAATAAACCTAAAAATTGTAATAAATAAAAAAAAATTTAAAAACCTGACTCGCAATTTACAAAAGGGCAGCTGGGGTGAATGGTAAGTATCCGTTAAAGCTACCAATTCCAGTAGGAGCATACCTGGCTTAATTAATCTTTCATCTTCTATTTGAGTGAGTGGTCAAAAAAACAAAAAAAACAAGATTTTGATTGAAAAAAAGAAAAGAAAAAGAGGAAGTAAAAATAAAATGAAGAACTCACATTTTTGGGTGGTTATTCTGGGTCTCCGCAATCCACATGTATGGGACCACACCTTGTCCTCTTTGAGCATTGTCTTTTTTTTTGGGGGGAATATATTATTGACATAACCCCCCATGTTATCTTTAAAATTTGACATACCCCACCTCCTCCCCCCCCCCCCCCCCCCAAATTTGAAAAAGCTGACATACCCCTCTATGACTCGGTCCACTGTCATTTGACCAGTTTTGACCCTAATTGATTACCTAATTTTGGATTAAAAGACGAAAGTGCCCTTGTCTTCAACATTAGATCAAGGGTTTGGGTTTAGGCCAACCCATACCCCAAATCAAGCATGAAAAGAGGAGATTAAAAATAAAAATTAAAACCCATGTAGGTAAACTTGAGATTTTTTTTTGGTTTTTTGATGAATTAAACAAATATTGAGAAGAAAAAACCCCCCAAAATAAATAAAACTCATGAATGAATGGGATTTTTTTATGGGTTTTATTGTAAAATAAAATTTTAAAATTGGGAGAACCCATCTTTCCAAAATTCATATCTCAAAAGCTTAAAATATAAATTGCTTTGTCTTATTTTTCATTTTTGTTAATGAAAAATTTAAAACTAAAATTGTATGCTTTGTGTTTTTTTCTTTTTTAACCTTGGGTTTTAAATTATTGCCGAAGTGGTGGCCAGCCGATCATGAGACTCCGTTGGTTGGTCGCCGGTGATGAGCGGCCAACCCATTGGAATCTCTTGGCCAGCCGTCCACCATAGCCGTTTGATTTGGGGTTTGGGTTTTGGCCCAAACCCTTGTTCCAAGGTTGAAGACAAGGGCATTTTTGCCATTTAATACAAAATTTGGTAGTCAACTCGGGTCAACACTGGTCAAATGACAATGGACCAAGTCATAAGGGGGTATGTCAGCTTTTCAAATTGTGGGGGGGGGGGGGTATGTCAAATTTTAAAGATAACATGGGGGGTATGTCAAAATTCCCTTTTTTTATTTTTTTTATATTCTTCTTCTCCTGTCCTCCACGTTCTCCACAGCTTCAACAATTTTAGGTTTTTATTTTCTCATGTTAAAGTAACTTTTAAGAGATTGTAGTGGACCGTTAAAACCAGGACAGGTCATACGAGTCACTGGTTCAACTGGCCGAGCTGGGGTATTGAAGGTAGTTTTTTAGGAACGAAAGTGGTCTTTGGTAGGAATGCTTATTTTGACAGGGAATACCCTTCCTCTCCTTACACCGCTCCTATCCATCCACCGACTCCACTTCCGTTGTCTCCGTTCCCATACGGCAGCTACTCCGATCCATACTCCGGCTACTATTCTCAATCGCCACCGCCACCTCCACCTCGGTCTGCATTGGAGGAAGGTTGAAATTAAGGAGAAGAGCAACATAGTCAAAAACAACTTGGCTACGAGGGATGATTAAAAGGTGATACAAGGGGGAGATGAAGAAAACTCAAAAAATCGTATGGGTTTCATATCCTTACGCAGTTGGTTCGACTCGCCGACCCAACTCACTTAGATTTGTCCGATTGGGCGATCCAACCGATCCAACTCGTCAGATCGCCCGATCCAGACTGAGATCCGCCGAAACTTTGAACCATAATGCTTATGAGGAGTGATAATATACTAAATCCAATGGATATAATTTATCAATTAAGCTCATATTTGGAATGTAGAACCACCAAGAAGTGGGCAACATCCAAGCTATCAATGGATAAGTTTACAAGGTGTCATTTTTAAAGGCCATTACTTGTCTTATCGAGATTTTTCTTTCATAAATTTTTTTCAATCAGGGACTGCCATTTGTACATGGCAGGTGGTGACATGATTTGATAGGAGAATGCAAGGTTTAAAGGAAGCCGTTTTAACGGTTTAACGGACTGGGGGTGTTACCATTTAAACGGATTGACACAGCTAGGGGCAAAAATGAAAAAAATGGATTTTGACTGAATTTAACGGATTTTAACGGAATTTGACGGAAAAAACGGCGCTGAAAATTTCAAAAAAAAAATAGATTTAAAAAAAAATTTAACAGATTTTAACGGATTTAAAGGCCTTTTTTTTCAAACAAAATTCAGAATTTAACAGTTGTTAAAATGGTTTAAAACCAAAAAAATGGCCATTTAATTTATAGCGTCAAAACGCGTTTAAACGTGTGTTTTTAAAACCATGGGAGTATGTTCCAAAATGTCATGTGAGTCCACCTTGCCATATAGATGCCATAAACAGATGGTAGTCCTTGATTGGACATGCATACATTGTTCTAGCAAAAACAGACATGCACGTTGCTATGAGGCCTTATTAGAGAATATATTATATTAAGTTGGGTGAGATACGTCATATCATTATTGGTGTATTTTATCACAAGATTACGATAATATTAAATCTAAATTAAGATTAGATTAGATTTGAGTCTTATTCATCAGGATGTAGTTTAATTTCTTTCCTTTATTGGGCTCTTCTAATCCTCTATATAAGAGCTTTGTTAGGTTCAATGTAATCGTCACTTCAAGATATTATAAATATATTCATACTTTTACATGGTATCAGAGCGGGTCATCCAACGACCTGTGTGCTTGACTGATCACCTCTTAGCCCACTGTTCTTACGATGGGCAGCACCTTTGCTGCCTGTCAGGCCTAATATTTTGTGCTCTTTTCCTTCCACTTCCATCTTGTAAACCACGTCCATCCCAAACACAACATGTTTGTTTTCTAACCAATTAGTCATTGCAGATATGCTGACGACCTCAGAACCATTGGTGTGTTGACTTGCATTTTCCCTTAACAGAACCCTAGCCTAGTTTGTTTCGGTTTGAAGTTTTCATCCGCACTTGTAGTGGATAGGCTTGCCACAAAACATTACCACCATTAACGCCCATTCATTTGTTGTTGCCCCTCTTGTCACCCTCTGAACCACAGCCCAATCTCCTTTTCTCTAAGTTGTTCTCCCTTGGGGTTACAAAACTCAGTTCTTCTCTCTCTAATCTTCTCGTATGTACACTCCAATGAGAACTTGCTTTGATGGGAATGGCTTGTGCTCCTTTTATAGATGGAGAGAGGGAACCCATGATCTTAAGAATATAAACATTAGGATTCTAACTCATCAAGAATCCTAGTACAATTAGAAACTTTCCACTTGCTAATATCAATGAAGGTGTAGGTGGAGGTTTATGATTAGGAAACTCTTAATATAGAATTCAAGCCTTTTAGAAAACCAAAACCATTGGGTCATATGATGGGCTACTTATGGACCACGGCTGGGCCACATAATGCTATCCCACTTGGCCGATTCAACAAAAGACACTTTATTTTAAAACACCATTTAAAATATTTTATTTTGTAAAAGAATCATCTTGGATTCCTACATTAAAAACGACATACACATGTGCACACTTTTAGAGAACATCCTAATCCTCCAACTTTATTAGCCATCATAATACCATAATTAAATAAACAGCTAATGCGAGTCATGACGGTTGTACATCATCATTCGAGTAATCCCTTCCATGCACTACAACACTAGTAACTCACTTAATATTGGTCATAAACGAAAAATTTATTATATATATAGGCCAAAATAATAACGCATATAAAATGGTTCACCACTAATGTCTTGTCAAGACTGTTCCTGTTATCATTCGTCCATTCACAAATATGAGTACACCTTATTGAAAACGGGAACATAATAGAAAGCATGTAATAATAAGATCTCAAACATGTCAATCAATTAATCAATCTATAAAACCATAACACATTATGGGTAGCCTTTAAAACCCATCCTTTCAACATGTTCCTTAAAAGTCTTTGGTGCTAACCCCTTAGTTAATGGATCCGCAATCATAAGCTTTGTACTTATATGCTTTATTGACACTCGCTGCTTCTGTACTTCTTCCTTAACATCAAGATATTTTAGTTCCATGTACTTAAAACCATTAGAAAACTTGTCATTCTTAGAGAAGAAGACTGCTGCGGTGTTATCGCAATAAATTCTCAGCGGCTTGGCAATAGAGTCAACAATTCCAAGTCTTGAGATAAAGTTCGGTAGCCATAATCCATGATTCATGGCCTCAAAACACGCCACAAATTCAGCCTCCATAGTGGATCAAGCAATGATGCTTTGTTTCATATTTTTCCATGAGATTGCTCCACCAGCTAATAGAAAGACTTAGCCAAAAGTAGACTTTCTCTCATCAAAGCATCCTGCATAGTCCAAGTCTGAGTAACCGATCACTTCCAAGTGATCCGACCTTCTGAATGTGAGCTAGTAATCCTTTGTCCCTTGTAAATATCGCATCACCTTCTTTATAGCTTTTCAATGTTCCATCCTTGGGTTACTCTGATATCTACCCAGCATACTGACTACAAAGTTGATGTCTAGTCTAGTGCAAGTCTATGCATACATTAAGTTCCCTACGGCTGAAGCATATGGAATATTTTTCATTTGATCACGTTCCCACTGATTCTTTGGACATTGCATAAGACTGAATTTATCACCTTTCTGAATTGGGGCATCTGAAGCCGAACAGTTCTGCATTCCAAACCTTTCTAGAACTCTTTCGATATAGCTTTTTTGAGACAATCCTAACATCTTTCGTGCTCGGTCTCGAAAGATTTTGATTCCAATCACAAAAGTTGCTTCTCTCATATCTTTTATTTCAAAGTTCTTGGTGAGAAATTGCTTAGTTTCGAACAACAGACCTAAATCGCTGCTCGCAAGCAAAATATCATCTACATATAGGATTAGAAAAATAAGCTTGCTCCCACTGACCTTTAAGTATATGCATCGATCAATGATGTTTTCTTTAAAATCGAAGGGAACAATGGTATCATTGAATTTAATATACCATTGACGTGAGGCTTGTTTAAGTCCATATATTGATTTTTTAAGCTTGCACACAATGTGTTCCTTTCCTTTTCTGAGAAGCCCTCTGGCTACTCCATGTAGACTTCTTCCTCTAAACTCTCATTTAAAAACGATGTTTTCACATCTATTTGATGTAGCTCTAAATCATAATGAGCTACTAGTGCCATGATGATCCTAAGTGAGTCATTCTTAGATACAGGAGAGAAGGTCTCTTTGTAGTCAATGCCTTCTTTCTGAATAAAGCCTTTGGCCACCAATCTAGCTTTAAATCATTCAACATTGCCTTTGGAGTCACGTTTGGTCTTAAAGACCCATTTACATCCGACCCTTTTAAGTCCTTTAGGCAATTTGACGAGATTCCAAACTTTATTTTGAACCATCGATTTTAACTCATCTTTCATGACATCCATCCATTTTTTCAAAATAATTACTCGCTACGGCTTGTGAAAATGAAACTGGGTCTACTTTCATCCCTATGTCATACTTAGATTTCTGTAGGTACACAACATAATCGCTCGAAATGGCAAACCTCTTTACTCTTTTAGATCTTCGTAATGCCACGGCTAGTGGTGCCTCTATTATCAGCCCATTGGCTTCGACATCATTATGGAGTGGTTGTTCATTCAATTGTTGTTCATTGTCGTTGAATTGATCATGATCAACAATAGGCACAATATTTGGTCCAGAAGTTATGGGAAGAGGGATGCGCACCCTAACTTCTTCAATAACCACATTTCATGGTTGATCACTCCCACTTGTCTCGCCATTTTCTAGGAATCTAGCATTTCCATTTTCTACAATTCTCATGCTATAGTTAGGATAGTAAAACCTATACCCTCTCGACTTTTTTGTATAGCTTATGAAGAATCCACTTACCGTTTTAGGATCCAATTTCTTTTCTTGTGGGTTATAGATTCTAACCTCCGCTGGACAACCCCAGACATGCAAGTGCCTTAAACTCGGTTTCCAACCAATCCAAAGCTCAAAAGGAGTCTTAGGAACTGACTTACTAGGAACTCGATTTAGGATATATACAGCGGTCTTAAGGACTTTTGCCCACAAAGATTCGGGTAAGGTAGATTTACTTATCATAATCCTAACCATATCCAAAAATGCACGATTGCTCCTCTCAGCCACACCATTTTGTTGAAGCGTACCAGGCATCGTATATTGTGCACGAATTTCATGTTTTTCTAGGAGTTTAGCAAACGGACCAGGATGTTGGCCCATTTCATCATATCTACCATAATACTCACCACCTCTATCAGATCTTACGACTTTCACCTTTCTATCTAACTGCCATTCAACCTTAGTAATATATTGTATACGTCAATGGCATCCACTGCCTGAGATTTTTCATGTAGTAGATAGACATACGCATACCTGGAAAAGTCATCAATAAAGGAAATATAGTATTTTTTCACCAAAAATACAGAGTGGAGAAGGGTCCACATATATCAGTGTGGATAATCTCAAGAAGCCCATTACTTCTTGTGGTACCTTTCTTAGTTTGTTTGGTTTGTTTTCCCTTAATAAATTCTACACCTTTCTATCCTTTCTCTGGAGATATACCCCAATCGTTTATGCTACAAGAAAGAAGAATTTCCATTTACCATGCCACGTTTGATTCCAATACATTCATTCAGATGCAGGGTCAATAGGGTTTTAGAAAAAGAAAGATCAAGATTTAATTTGTATAAGCTATCACATAAAATACCAGAACCCACAAGTGTATTATTCTAAAATATAAAATACCAGAACCCACAAGTGTATTATTCTAAAATAAGTTGAAAGATCCATGTCCAAACGAAAAGGTATAACCATAAACATCAAGTTTAGGTAAAGAAATTAAGTTTCTTGAAATAGATGGAACAAAAACTATATTCGATAAATCTAAATGGAAACCACTATCTAAATGAAGTCGAAAAGTCCCTACAACCATAACTTTTGCTTTCACGCGATTCCCCATTAGGATGTATCTCTCAGTTGGTTTTGGGCTCTAGGTTGTAAGGTATCCCTACATCGAATTGGAAACATGAACAGTAGCACCACCCGAGTCAATCCACCATGTACATGAAGGTACTTCAGCAAGATATGATTCAAAGCATACTAAAGCAAAATGCTTACCCTTCTTTTCGAACCATGCCTTGCGCTTTGCACATTCTTTCTGAAGATGTCCCTTCTTTCTACAGAAGAAACACCTCAATCCATCGCCAACCTTCTGATGAGCCCGAGGTACATGAGTAGGCCCAAGGTCTTTCTGTGGTGCTCGTCCTTTGCCTTTTCTAGGCTTTTTTCTTCCACTCTTAACAACTCCTTGTGAAATGAAATGAACGGAATTAACCCCTCTTAATTTGCTTAAGTCTGGCATCTTCTTGTATGACCATACTTGTCAGCTCATTGACATTCCATGTATCCTTATTCATATTATACGAGATTTGGAATGCCTCATATCGAGGAGGGA
Organism: Euptelea pleiosperma; assembly: GCA_035048495.1. Taxonomy (NCBI): domain Eukaryota; kingdom Viridiplantae; phylum Streptophyta; class Magnoliopsida; order Ranunculales; family Eupteleaceae; genus Euptelea; species Euptelea pleiosperma. Next base: position 8,452,182 of record CM068544.1, on the reverse strand, counting down.
GTGAGTTCAAAATAAACTGCACCATAATGGATTCATCCACCTTCATTCCTAATGATTTTAGTCTTGCAGCGATATTAGTCATTTTTAGGATATGTTGTTGCATACCCCTTACCCCGTCATAGTTCATAGTAGTCAGTTGGAATATAAGTGTCCCCACCAAGGATTTATCAGCGGCTTTAAAATGCTCTCCCACATTTTTCAAGTAAGTCAATGCATTGTTAGTTTTCAGAAGTGACACCTTGATATTAGTTGCCACGGTCATGCGCATAAACATCAAGCGAAGTCTGTTCGATCGCTCCCATAGTCTCATTGTGGTTTTATCTTCTACAGTACTTGTAGTTGTCAGTGTTGTAGGCTTTTCGATCTGGAGAGCTAAGTCTAGATCCAGAACACCTGAGGTGAACTAGACCTGCTCATTCCAATTCAAAAAGTTTGATCCGTCAAGGATCAGAACAGACGAAGCATGTGCATGAGGCGAAGCAGGAACATGTACTGTAATAGGATCAAAAACTCACTAATCAAATTATAAACATTCATTTCTGATTTATTTTGATGATTAACAAATAGTACTATCACCACTTCTTCCTTTGGGCCGAAGTCGTAATATACAAATGTTCAATCTCATTGTATGCCAATAACCAAATAAAACTAATTGATAACATCATTCGTAGTCCAGTAGGCTTGTTGCCTTTAGACATTCAAAGTCAGTCCGGATTAAGGATGCATATCAATTATTCTATTCCAATTTCTGATTATTTAGTCATCCATTCACCTTTGGGTAAATCTATGACTTTCTAATCAAAAATTGCTATTTCAACATCATTTATTTAATACATAGGCATTTGTATTAAGAATCGATTATACAAATCAACATGCATAAAATTTTCTAGTTGGGCTACTTTGGTAGCTACCAAACTAATTCACTTTATGTATGTCGATCTGAATTAATGATCGTTGACAATTATGATTTAAACATAACAATTATAAGTGGATAATCATATTAGTTAATTAACAAACAAAAGAGAGAAAATAACATAAAGACATTCATGCTATTTAAATAATCCAAATCATACTAATAATCCTAAAGCGTGGAGCTCGAGAAGACCAAGAAAATGAGCTTTTATGGGTAAAAAATGGCCTTAAAACGATCTCGGAATAGCCAAAACAAGTTTGGTTCTATAATGGGCCCATTTAAGTCCAAATTGGGCTTGGGCTTATTATTGACATTTTGGACCACATCAAAAAGGGCTCTAAATGTGCCTGATAAGTCCACTAGATTTGGGCCGTGATATGGTCAATTATAGGCCCAAAACAATATATACAACATACATATATATACTATTTTGGTGTGTGTGTGTGGGTGGGGGGAGCACCAACCTATATGCTCATTCAAACCGTCGAATCACAACCCAAACAGCCTCTCCATATACAAAATCGATCTGGAATTTTTTTTTTTTTTTGAAAACTTTAAACCGATGCAACATTGAATGAACGCCTCATTCACCACCGACCTACGATAGGCCGGTTGTTGGTACCAATGGAATCGTCTCATTGCTGGGAATAAACCGGAAACAACTCCGACAACCATCGACCAACCGGTGATAGGAAAACAATGTCCAAAGATGAGGAAAAACCATATTTTTTCTGAAACTTACAAAATAGTTACATGGAGTCAACTTTGGTTGATGGCCCCACGCTCCGTTGACTTCCATTTGGCCGGATGTTGACACCAATGGAGTCACCTCATGGCCAACAATAGACCGGTGGCAACTGGAGACAAGCTGATGACCGGAAAATGGTAATCAAAGGTGGAGAAAAACATGTCTTTTAAAGTTGCAAAATAGATTTTCTAAGACCCCAAAAACGCAAAAATCCGAACAGTGACTCTGATACCACATGTTAGCTCTTCTACATCTTGTTGATGCACTCTTATTAGAACATCAAACCATACCCACGATCTTGATAAACACATTTTTTGAGGTCCTTAAACCATGAAAAGAAATAAAGAAAGAACGGTGTACCTTTCTCCATTGGCACAACGGGCTTCCTTGGCGTTTAAACCGTTGAAGACAACGAAACGATGATGGAGGGGGGAAGACTCGATTCTTCTCTCTCTAATCTTCTCGTATGCACACTCCAATGAGAACTTGCTTTGATGGGAATGGCTTGTGCTCCTTTTATAGATGGAGAGAGGGAACCCAAGATCTTAAAAATATAAACACTAGGATTCTAACCCATCAAGAATCCTAGTGCAATTAGAAACTTTTCACTTGTTGATACCAATGAAAGTATAGGTGAAAGTTTATGATTAGGAAACTCTTAATATAGAATCGAAGCCTTTTAAAAAACCAAAACCAATAGGTCACATGAAGGGCTTCTTATGGGCCACGGATGGGTCATATAATGCTAACATTCTCCCACTTGGCCCATTTGACAAAAGACACTTTATTTTAATACGCCATTTAAAATATTTTATTTTGTAAAAGACTCATCTTGGATTTCTACCTTAAAAAAGACATACACATGTGCACACTTTTAGAGAACATCCTAATCCTCCAACTTTATTAGCCATCATAATACCATAATTAAATAAACTGCTAATGCGAGTCATGGCGGTTGTACATCATCATTCGAGTAATCCCTTCCATGCACTACAACACTAGTAACTCACTTAATCTTGGTCATAAATGAAAATTTTATTATATATATATATATATATATATATATATATATGACAAAATAATAATGCCTATAAAATCGTTCACCACTAATGTCTTGTCAAGACTGTTCCTATTATCATTCATCCATTCACAAATATGTGTACACCTTATGAAAAATAGGTACATAACATAAAGCATGTAATAATGAGATCTCAAACATGTCAATCAATTAATCAATCCATAAAATCATAACACATTATGGGTAGCCTTTAAGACCCATCATTTCACCATGTTCCTTAAAAGTCTTTGGTGCTAACCCATGGATCCGCAATCATAAGCTTTGTACTTATGTGCTCTATTGACACTCGCTACTTCTGTACTTCTTCTTTAACGGCAAGATATTTAAGTTTCATGTGCTTAGGACCATTAAAAAACTTGTCATTCTTAGAGAAGAAGACTGCTGCGGTGTTATTGCAATAAATTCTCAGCGGCTTGGCAATAGAGTCGACAATTCCAAGTCCTGAAATAAAGTTCCGCAGCCATAATCTTTGATTCGTTGGATTATGCACACTCCAATGAGAACTTGCTTTGAAGGGAATGGCTTGTGTTCCTTTTATAGATAGATAGAGGGAACCCAAGATCTTAAGAATAGAAACACTAGGATTCTAACCAATCAAGAATCCTGGTGCAATTAAAAACTTTCCACTTGCTAATATCAATGAAGGTGTAGGTGGAAGTTTATGATTAAGAAACTTTTAATAAAGAATCCAAGCCTTTTAGGAAACCAAAACCAATGGGTCACATGATGGGCTTCTTATGGGCCACGGATGGGCCACATAATGCTAACATTATATTTGTAGAAGCTAATTACCTTCTATAAGACTCATTTTGTAATTCATCATTTCAAATAATGTTGTGCTAGTTCACAGTCTTTGGGATTGAAATATTGAAAATGGGTTGATTTCTATTATTCTCAATGGTAATGCAAGACATTTGTGAGGGAACTATTTCGTCAAATTTTTATCATCGTTCCTCCTTGATTACTTTTGCTGATACTTAATTTGTCATATAAGCAACACCTATGTAAGTAGGGTGCCCATGGCTTAAAGAAATTGATGATGCGAAGCAAGTGCATAAGAATGCCATAGAGCTGGTGAAACAATTGATTAAAAGTGAGTCAGATTGGAGTTCTTACAGAAATAAGGAAAAAGAATTCAGTTACGACTGTTTATTGCAGCAATAAGGGAAAATATCTCAGTTATGACAGTGTTGATGATCCCCTTTCGCTAGCCACAAATCATGGGATTGTCAAGGTTGTTGAGAAAATTCTTGACAAATTTCCTGACGCAATCAAATGCCTTCACCATAATGACAAGAACATACTACACTTAGCGGTGGAGCATCAACAAATTAGAGTTGTCGAGTTCTTAAAGTCCAACTTTCGCATAGATAGGATGGTTGCAGGCATTGACAAGCACGTAACACACTTTTGCACCTTGCAGCAAAGTTGGGACATCATCATCCAATGAATGTGCTTGGAGTATCACACACGATGACATGGGAGATTTTCTGGTACAAGGTACATACTACCATTACTACTACTCATAATACATGAAAGTATTACTGGTAGACGCAAATCTTTACACATGAGCGCAATACTTTTTTTGTGAGCAAGCTGGGGATAGGCAGGACCTCTTACTAAGGCCCTACTTGGTTTGCTACACTAGGATGCATTTTGCACTCCGGTTCAAATGTGGTGAGTTGCATTGCCATGACTTACTACAGTTTTTTGGCTGCCCATGCTTGCATCCATTTTCTTAAAGAGTTTCTAAGGGCTTGGCAACCACTTGCACGCCAGCTCATTGGCACGTCCCCAACCAATCACTTGTAATCCCAAAACCGTGATAAGTGAGTGTATTGCATCCGATTTGCATTGAACCAAGCAGACCTAAATGAAAATAATATGTGCACATCCCAATATAAGATATTTAGAACCTTTAGCATCCTCATGAAAAATTACTAGGGATGGTCTTAGGCTTTCCTTGAATATACCATTAAAACAGGTGGGCTATAAGGGGCAAAGTTTTCAGATGGATTCCACCTTCATGCTAGGAGATTTCCTACACCAAGTTTGGTGACGCAGTCTGTAACTGTCTTCACAGTGTAGAAGAAGGCTTCAACTTATCCTAACTATGTGACTTGGGCCTCTTCATAAAACCCACAATAAAAAATGCTTGAATCCAACGACTAGAGTTCATTTTGTTGTGTAGGTACACCAAGGGTTGGGTGAACATTTCATGGGTCAGTGAACTAGAGGGGTGCGTGAGGGGCCTGGTGGGGATATCAAACTTGCAGAGATTGTACATCGGGGACGTCTCTTCACTGTCCTATACAACTTGAAACCATCGTTGACACAGTTTTCGCAAAGTTCATTTTTCAAGCTGTGTATCATAACGATGAAGAGACGTCTCTCACAGAATTTCCTTCTGAGGAAAACTGGACTTGTGGAGGAAATTTTATCACCATAAACCTTTTGTACAACAACGGAATCCCAATCAAGGAGCTGCGGTTTACTACTCTCATTGCAGTGCTACAGGTAGCTTGAAAACAGTCCATGTAGCATGCACACACTCTTTGGGTAATCAAGTGGATAGCTAGAAATTACTAATCAGGCTGACTTTTGGAGTGTAGGTTCATCAAAGGTGGTCCAATCAGTCATAAAGATATGGAACAACTGGTTTAATGACACATCACTATTCGCAGACCAGTACATTTGGCATTGGTGGGCTTTGAGTCCAGTTCTAATCACTAGACAACTCAGAGAAAATCTGTCTTGCACTTCCCCCATCACAAATACACCATACAACATGATTTTTGAAAAAATTTAAATTTCAAAAGTCGGGTGTTTGTGTGTTGGGGAAGTGCGCAAGTCACGGATTCTCTCTGTGACTTCTCAACCCCAGTAAATAAGCTCCTTTAGATGGTTGCCACGTGGTAGTGTTGGTGTAGTAATCATTCCGATTGAACATACAAGCTAAGAGAAAATTTTTGAAGCAGTGGAAGTTTAGAAGCGGCGAAGACGCCCCAATGGGATTCCACCAACTAAACTCGGGTTAAGCAATAAAAAAAAAGGAAAATCCTTTTCTCACTCGTTCACAATCGACTAAATGGGAAACTGCTTACCCTTTTCTCTCCCTTTCACAACCGATTCAACCCAAAAAACCAAAAGTAATTCCTACCGTAGTGGAGGAAAGGGTCGTGATGTAACAAGGTATACCTGTGATCTTTTCATTTGATGAAGTGGCATTTTTGGTAGTCGCCGCTGCCATCTGGGCCCACTGACCGCATGGATGTTTAGCTCACCCCTTAATAGACAATCATACCAAAAATCAGCTTGTTTAATGGTTTTAAGCCGTTGGTTTTAGTACTCAAAAAATGGTTGCATTCAACGGCTATAAGAACACCTTAAAAAGTACTAAAAAGTGCTAAAAAGTAATGGTTATAGATTACCAATCAGGGCGATTTTGGTCTGTATATCGACAAAGGGGTGGGATAAACATCCATGCGGTCAGTGGACCCATATGACAGTCGTGACTACCAAAAATGCCGCTTCCACAAATGAAACAGTTTCAGGCATACCTTGTTACATCTTCTTCCCGAAAGAAAAAAGAGTAAGGCTTTGCTTGGTATACTGTAAATGAATGCATTTTGTATGTGAATGCAAATGCCTTCCGTTACGGTGCATTAGTTTACGGTTGCTTGGTAGCAATTGAGGAAATCTCTGTGAACTAATACATCCCGATTAACACTCAATGATTTAAAGTGATTTTTCACTTTGATCAATTTTCCATGCCCCTCCACAAGAACATGTGTCCCTGCCCTAACCTCATTCACTCCCCCAACGCCGACCACCTACTAGTAAAACTTCGCTGACCGCCCATGATGACTGCCCATAATATGAGCCACATGGCACACTTTTAGAGGACCCTAATGGTATGGATGTTTGGCCAATCCCTATATGGGCCTACAAACCAAAATCAACCTGAATAGTTATTTAAAACCTTTGGATCCTTGTACCCAAATAATGGTGAATAATGATCAAAGTCCCATGGTTAAAATCAACCCATGAACTCCAATCCAACGCTTATAAATCACTAATATTGGGCTGATTTTTGGTTTGTAGGCCCATCTAGGGATTGGTTTGTAGATAATTACATATCTACAGATTATGATTGTGTAGCTCCCACTGTGGCCCCACAGATTTTAGATTATGCTAGTACTTGGTTGGTCTATGACTGCATCTCTTTGAGTAAAACTTGCTGACCACCGATGGTCAGGGAAGCCATCACCACCCATAATATGAGCCACGAGGTACACTCTTAGAGGACACTGACCGTATAGATGTTTGGCCAATCCCTAAGTGGACCCACAAACCAAAAATCAGCCTGATTAGTGATGTCAAACCTTTGGATCTTTGTACCCAAATAATGGTAAATAACGCTCAAATTTCTACGGTTAAAATCAACCCTTGAAAATGACTTCAACTATTGCTTAGAAATCACTGATCAGGTTGATTTTGCGTTTATGGGTCCACCTAGGGATTAACCAAACATCTATACAGCCAATGTCCTATAAGATATTGCCACGTGGCTTATATTGTGGATGGCGAGGTAGCTACCCAACCAACGGGGTCTGATAAGATTACTACTTAACCTATGGTTGTTTGGATTTGGCCATCCTTAGGTCGACCTATGGAACAAAAGTCAGCCTGATTAGTGATTTGTAACAGTTGGACTGGAGTCTTTTCGTGGGTTTATTAGGTAGACCAAAAGGCAGCGGGGTGTATTAGATATAGCTCTACTTGACACCATTTGACATCAGGTGTACGGCATACTTTGTTACATCACAACCTTTTCTTTTCTTCGAGTAAACCTCCGCTCACACCGGGCTGTGAGTGAAGCCGATCACAACCCACAATACGAGACATGTGGCACACTCCTAGAGGGCGCTGACTGTATGGATTTTTGTCCAGTCCCTCGGTGGACCTGCAAACCAAAAATCAGCCTAATTAGTGATTTACAACCTTTGGATCTTTGCACCCAAATAACGCTCAATAATGCTCAAATTCCTACGGCTATAATCAACCCACGAAAATAACTTCAATCCAATGCTTAGAAATCACTGATCAGGTTTATTTTTGGTTTGTAGGTCCACCTAGTGATTGACCAAACATACATACAGTCTATGTCCCACTAAGAATGTGCCACATGGCTTGTATTGTGGGCTATGATCGGCTTTGCTCACTGCCCCATGTGAGGGAAGGTTTAGTCCTTTTGTTTCTATTTTCCATTCTAAATCTGAAAGTTCAATTTTTCTCTTTTTCTTAAAAAGAATTAAAAAATCCATTCAATTTTGGGTCGACATCTTCTGCATTGTGATTCAGCCAATTTTTTCTGGCATTTCAATGCAAGACTTTTACCTGAAGGGATGGACAGTTGCCACATTCATTTACAGTGGTTCCACTTTGCCATGGTAACCAAGCACCAAAATTTGTAGGGTGCACCGTAAATGAATGCATTTGCATCAGTATACGGTGTACCAAGCAGAGCCTAAAACTTCTATCATAACACACAATACGAACCACATGGCACACTCTTAGTGGACACTGAATGTATGGATGTTTGACCAGAAATCAGCCTGATTAGTAATTTCTAAAGCGATTTGATTGAAGTTATTTTCTGGGTTGATTTTAACGGTAGGAATTTGAGCATTATTGAGAGTTATTTGGGTGCAAAGATCCAAAGGTTGTATATCACTAACCAGGCTGATTTTTGGTTTTCAGGTCCACCAAGGGACTGGCCAAACATCCATACGGTCAGTGTCCACTAAGAGTGTGCCACGGTGCTCGTATTGTGCGTTGAAGCTTCTGTCACAACGATGTGATAGAAGTTTTACTCTCAATAAGCAGTTTGCTTGGCCAAACACATCATACACTGGCAGTTGCAGCTCAGCCACCACCTGCTCATAAGAGCAACATCATGAATGGTTAGCACTTAGTCCCCACTTGGTGGACCTTACCAATTGGTGATTTATAGATATTTGATTTGAACACCAAAAAAAAAAAAATACAAATAAAAAATGACCTGAAATCTGAAACCTTTTGTCTCAAGTCACAATGTGCAACTGCAAGAATTGTGGTTACAATAATCAAGACCACACGTTGATTCAAAAGAGTTGTGGACCCCACCTCAATTTGTGGTCTTGACTACTACGACTTCACTCAACTGCCATTGAGCAAAAATGAACTCCTAACAATGGTCTAGAAGTTTTGTGGGCTACACAAATAGTCCAACTGGAAGATTTTAACTCCACAAACAAGGGAAAAGTGGCCGCAGACTAGAATGTCTTGCATTCATCATCCGGAGTGGTCCTTCAAAAACAAAAGGTTATTTGGAAGGTATTGTAGTCCTACTTATAAATAAATAAATAAAAATCGTATCTGGAGTCCTCCAGCAGCAGCCGCCTCCTATGAGATGGTGCTTAATCGTTAAAGATACCCCTGTAGTATGACAAACTGATTGAGTAGTCTAATCAATACAAAAGTGGTCTATGTGCAAAAAATAACATGAATCACCCAAAAAAATTGTCCTTTTCAAATATAGGCTAACGATTTAACAACATAAATAGCTTGGATTCCTGTAGTATGTTAATTACCATACTTTTGAAGAATATACAAGTGTCCAAAAATGTAGCAATGACTTGGTCAAGTTACTTGTATCCCATTGATGAGTTCAACGCCCTTAAAAACTCTAAAGTAACATCTCAGAAATTAGGAAAAGTGCAACATAACTAGCGGCCTCGGCCACGGATTCTTCCACACCCACAGCCCCCATCACGTCCCAAAGGTCTCATGTGAGCTAACTCCACAACCACAAAAAGCACCTCCACAAGGGACTAGCTATCTCCAATATCCCCAGATGGCTCTAAAGTTGACGATTCTAGAAAGTCAAGCCTACGTGAAGGGCCGTGTCATATAGGCGGTGATAATACTTGCTGAGACAATAGATCAACATATCCTTGTACAAAGAATAATCATTATATTATTTTATTTCTGTTTAATCTACTTGACGAGATAATAATGAGAAATGCTTGCCTGATTAGATTAGGTGCAAACATATGGATGAATATATGGCATTAATGACGTACTTGGAGGTCTCGGTTGTCCACAAGGAAGAATCGGCATGCTCGATAGTCTAGCTTGGTGATAAGGAATTCCTTACAAGGTAGAATAGTTTGGATATCCACATGGCCACGAAGGTGGGCCTCTCCACTGACTCGATATCGGTCCAAATGATGCCACTGATGCCTACATGATTATGTTCATAATTAATAAAAGTAAAAAAATCATTATCAACCAAAAATTAAATGCTCTAAAAATTAGAGTTCATGCATTTTTAAAGATTAACCTCAATGGATTATACCATGTTTGAGGGTGCCATGGGTAGTCTAGTAGGGATTTCTGTAACTCGAACAGAAATACCACTATTCTCTACTCTACCTGCATAATATCAACATTATTAAAATAATACTATGCTACAATGATATATATACTATATAATTAATTTAATTATAATAACCAATTACTTCATTTGTATGTTGCAATTTAGCTTTTCTCCCTCTTTTTGCCTTCTCAAATACACCATTGATTTTACCACTGGTCTGACCCTTAGCTTTCTTATGTGGTGGGTCCTGCAACACTATATTTGCACTTGAAGGATTTATAGCATCTTCATCATCTAAGTTGTCATGATTGACAGAATGAACATCTTTAGGAACTTCGGTTTGGACAGAGTGACTCATCGAAAATGAATCTAATTTTTGCACCATTTACTACTATAGTTTGTGCTATGTGGGACAACTCACTATATCTCTTAGACGAAGAAGGGTCTAAGTCAACTTTTATTGATTCACCACATACATCAACACAACACCAACTTTTGCATCTTTTGTCCACCTTTTTAAATAGTACCGAGATGGTAAATCAACGATGTTTAAATCCTGAAATAACTTTAATGCATATGCACAATGTTTTTCTGTAAATTCAAATTTCTTGCAACTACAATTCAATGTGGCATCTGCAGGGACATGTGTAACATTGCGAATCCTATTACCTTTAAATGATGATACTTTGTACGTATGCAATGTCTCATCGTGACTATCTAGTTCTATATGCAGATCTATAATCTTCAATATCTCTTCTTGGAATTCATTGAAAGGTTTTTGAGTGTATATCTCTGATGCTCGCTTTTCTACTTCCCACATTGTAAACAAATTTGGTTTTGTTTGTCTCGATTTATTATCTTCAAACACCTCCTTATCGCGGCGGTTACTCACTGTTTTGTCATATTATTTCACAAACTGTTGCAAGATTAAGTTACATTTGAAGAACTTCTTCAAAAATTGTTTATACTTTCACTTTTGGGTAGTTGTAATACCTGCAAAAAAATGTCATCGTCTATAAACTTGTGCCCATTTCTCGTGCAATTGATGCAAAGCAAGCAACCATTCATTTTCTACCAACCCATACTTTCAAAGCAAATTTTCCCAACATAATTGAAACTTTTCTTCTGTCTCATTGTCGTAATTGCAACCCCTGAAATCTTATGCAAATGATTGACATGTAGTAAACACATGAGACAAGTGTTTCATGACATTTTGAAAAATATGCCATAAGCATAGACGATGATGCGTATCTGGAAATACTAGTCTAATTACATTGGCCATTAAAATAGCTTGATCTATAAAAATTATCTTTGGATGTCTTCCTCCCATTGCATCTCAAACAACCATATGAATGACTCCGTGGTTTCATCGTTCAATAACTCATCCAAAGAAAATAGTCTGACCATGATTGTTCACTCCAACAATTGGTGCAAATGCCATATCATACTCATCCATCTTGTATATCGTGTCAAAGCATATAACATCACCAAAAAAGCTATAGTCTATCATTGACATAGCATCACACCAAAAGCAACTAATAATTTGGTTGTCATCATTCACTCGTATCAAGTGCATATTCTTTGCACGAAATTATCACAATCTAATCGTACGAAATTGAGGTTTTGAGACCCTCCAACTTCTTTACGCATATATGCAAAAATCTCATTTGATCACAATCCTAAAGAGTGCATATTATTAATTAAACTAGCTTGTGCACTTTCAATATTTCGATGCGACCTCAATAGATGCACTTGCGATTGAGGTGCAAGCTCATGGTTATGTTGTTCTTAAAACTCCACTACGACATATTTTCCATCACTCTTCAATTGAATAATCATACGTGCATTGCATCCTATTCGTCTTATTGCTTTTTTTTTTTTTGGAGTTCCTCTTGGATGTTTTTGCTAGAAACCCTCACAAGAACAAGAAAATAAACGTTTAGTGATCAGTCCATTTGTGATCACTCCATTTGTGTTTTTCAATCTCCATTGTTTCTTTATTCCAAATCAAATAGACCTTGTATATGATAAATAAAATTCAAATCCTTCATCATCAGTATTAAAATTCATACCAAGTATTTTTAATTTATTCTCACTATTCTCCGCATTCATTGGCACACTACTCTCTGCATTCATCAAAACATCTCTATTGTTCTCTGCAAACATTGAAACATAAGTACACCCATTTCAAGTTCGAACACAATTTTCTTGCTTGTTCAACAACCCCAAACAAACTAAAATCACATAGAACATTCAAAAAAAAAAGATTTGAAGTGCAAGAAACATGGATGAGTATCCAATTACACATAAACAAAGAGAAAATAAATGAACATACGCTAAATATAAAAAAAATGAGGTAATAATGATGAGTATCTAAAACATGTTGTCTTCTAATCCTGATATCACGCTCCTTAATTTCTACCTTCATTAGAATAAATATTCGATATCAGTTTTATTAATTGCTATCCTTTTTTTTATGTCCTTAGGAGCAAATTTTCTTTTTTTTGATTTCGTCTTTAATGGGTGATTACAAACAAAAAAAAAGTCTTTAGTGGGTTGTTTTAACCAAGGTATAAAGGGTCTGTTATGGTATAACGGATTAGGGACGTGATCGTTTTTCCGTTATAACAAATTGTAACACTCTGGGAAAAAAATGTAAAATAACAGAAATAATGGGAAAAAGAAAAAAAATGGCAATGGAATTCAAATTTTGAAAATTTCAAAAACAGAAAGTGCCAAAAAAATAAGAAAAAATAATGGAAAATAACTGAAAATAATGGCCCTTTTTTCACAAAGTTTTCTAGAAAATTATGCATTATTTTCGTTGTAACGGAAAAATAACAGAAAACAATGGCCTTTATTTTCCTTTGCGCTTCAATGGTACATAACGCAATGGAGGAGGTCCGAATCCATTATAACGTAACGGGGGAGGTCTGAATCCATTTTTTAAACCATTGTTTTAACTTATAGGAAAACAATTTTGCTTTAACCTACGGGAAAAAAAAAGAATAAAAAATATAAGAATGAATGAAGAATGCATACCTGTATTGCTGGTTTCCCCCATCTCCGACACCAATAATGAAGAAGTAGCAGCCCAAGAAACACTAGCCATTGAAGCAAAAGAGGACGACGAGATTTTGGAGAGTTTAAAGAAAGGAGTACTTTTGATTTTTTTTTTCTTTTAAACTGAAAGGGCTTTTTCGGCTTACACCAAAAGAATCGGTCAAAAGAAACTAAAAGGGTGTTTTCATCTTTACACAAAGAATATGTTGAAAGTAGGGTTTTTTCGCGTCGTTGGTTACGGAAACCCTAGATCTCAACAAGATTTGTAATTTCTCCGATTTGATTCACTTAATCTGCAAAAATGCAGATTTGCAAAGTGGCTCGTGTCGGATATCGTCCGCACTCGGGGTTAGGGTAAATAAGGAACAAATTAACTGAAATCTGCTAAAAATTGATGGAAGAGATGAGAATGGTGATGTGATCGTGTTTAAAACATGATTTTTGATATTAATTGCTAATGAGTGACAATAAAATAAAAGCGAGAATAAATATCTGAATTGAATTTGAATTAAAATAAAGAATGAATTACATTGAAATTTGCAATTAAACTAAAATGAAAGAAATTCAAACTAGCTAGAAAGTAAGAGAATGAGAGATAAACAAATTAGAGAGAGAAAGAGGGCTTTAGAGAGGGAAAGTAGAGAGAGACATAGGAAGAGAAAAAGATATGAAAGGTAGGTAGAGAGAGAAACCTAGAGAGAGGGGATGATCACAAATTTCTAGAGAGAGAAAGTAGGTAGAGAGAGATCTTTACCTTTTTAAGACTTACTGGAGCAAGATTTGGATCGGCCCAAGAACAAGCTGTGGTGCATGCAATGGTGAAAAGGAGTTCAATCCTGAGTTCGACAAGTACTCACGGCTTTGTGAGAACTTGCTGGCCTATAAACGAGTTATGGAGGCAACAATAGCATGAAATGGTTCACTGTGAAGAGAATCAACACCTTGTTGAGACTTTAGTCGTGGAGAAGAAGGCCACGTGGTGGCTTTGCTAGTGCACAACAGAATGAAGGAATGGCAAGCCGATCAGGAGTGGTTTCTCCTATTGAAACACTGGTTTTAAAGTTGCAATCCGAGCATGCAACCTGGTTGGGAGATCTAAAGCAGTTTGCCCAAGAAAATGGTGGTTGTCTTCAAGTGAACTAGTTGCTGGTACATTGATGATAACCAATAGCAAGAGGATGTGCAGATCTGATCTGAGATGGGAACCACAGTCTTGGAATAGCACATGCAGCAAGTAGAGATAGGGGTTATTGTTGCAAGTTCAACGACAAATGGAGGAGATGATCAGTGGTGGCATCGTGCATGTGGGATGCATGCTTTAATGTAGAAGGCGGTGCAAGTTCCAGTAATGGACGAAACTTGCAGGTTTTAGGAGATGGTGGATAATGATTGAATGTGCAGAATGAGGAGGGCAGCACCGTCTGTAATCATGGGAGCAACAACATGGACAGCCTGGAAGTGGACGAAGTGGAATATGCCAGTTTTAATGGTCGATGGAAAGACAACAGCGAGATTTGATGTTGCCGATGGTTGATGGCTCGTTCGGAGTTGCACACTGGTAGGGTGTCGGCTTTAATGAAGGAGTTGCAGGTAGGTGGGCGGTAGTAAAGGAAAGGGAGTGCAGGCGGTGTGCAGCTACAAGAGGTGGCCGGAGTTGCCGCCTACAAGTAAGAGATGACCGGAGTTGCTGATCTACAACTCCGGTGAAGGGAAATTTGAAGAAGAAGAAGGTGGATTGAAAGGGATGAGGATGAAGGCTGGGATCCCATTTTTGCAAGTGGAAGGGATGCTAGAGAAGGCAGCAAAGGAGGTGACAGCCGCCAGCAAGGAGAGGTAGTCGAAGAAGAGAGAGTGGTGGTGAGGTTTGTAGCTTGCAGGCGAGCATGGAGAGCACACTGTGTGGTAGCTGTAATGGACGGTGTTGCAGGTCGGGTTTCCTATGGAGAACGGCAAGAAGGATCAGCAAAGATAAGAAAAGTAGGGTGCAGGGCGGTGTGATGCTTGCTATGTGTCCAGCAAGGCGAAATGGAGCAGCAATTAAGATGGTTGCTGGTGGCTGCGACTTGGGTAATTTTCGTGGTGAGTTACAGGCTGTGTGTCATGCCCCGAATCTGGATACCCAGATACGACCCGAAAATCTGTGGATCAACCCATACCCGAACCAGAGGTGATCCATGAATGTCCCCTAGTGGTCTAATTAGGTCAATTAGACTACTAAGGTTCATTCGAAAATCCACTAAGTAAATAAAAAAGTCTAGATGTAGAAAAAAAATAATTAAAATAATTCATAATTCAAATAATTAAATCAATCAACTAAATGTGTAGAGAAGGAAGTGAGAACATGCTCTCAATCAAAGGACTACATGCCCGTGAAAATAAATAAGTAATGTTTTAAAACAATCAAAATAAAGTCTTCTAAAGTGTGAGATCGACTCCCAAATCCTCGCCGATCTCCTTGAATACACCAGAGTCTTTCGCCTCAAAATCATCTCACATACTCGGCTTCTCAAAATTTGAAAATAGTATCGGTGTAGCACCGTGAGCCAAGGCCCAGTAATACAACAATGTGCATGGTATGATGTCATACTATACAAGTTTTTAACCAATGTATGCATCTCAATTATATAATAAGGATGACATGAATATGAGAGTGAATGCAAGTGAGTAAGGGATGTGAATGCAACTAATACCCATAACCACATAGGGTCTCTATCTCCTTCTCACAATAGGAGCGATCTCATCGACCCATCTACAGGATATAATAACATCTGAGGCCTTTCACCCTAGGGTACCGAACCCTGATTAATTGATAAAACCAATATAAACGTATATAATATACTTCAACCACGTTCCCTTATACACCCCTTATATGAAATGACGTGATGATCATGGTATGATAACAAGATGGTACTAGGGTTACATGGCATAAGCAAACATGTATTTAACATTTAAATAAGAATATAAAATGAACACATGATCATCAAAAGTGATAATATATGAACGAATTAGGGTTAAATATGAATAACATGTAACAATTACCGAAGGTCGCGATCAACATAGATGAACAATATAAGTAAAAATCGTAAAAGAATCTAACACACCATGGCCAAAACTTATGAGGGATCCATGACACAAAGTCGAACCCTAAAGAGGGATCCAATACACTTGGCCGAACCCTATGAGAGGTCCAAGACACATGGGTGGGATCCTCATACATACAAGTATAGGTCAAACCATCTAAGGTTTAGTCAAACAACAAGGGCTAAACCCTTTAATAGTCAATAAGTCATGACGAACCACTAAGGGTTCCCAAGGCCATTAATCGTCCAAAATCCAAGAAATAGGTTTTTTGCAGAAAACGTGTTTCCTTGTAAAAATTATAACTAAATAAATATAAATTATAAAAAATACAAACTCAATAGATTTGAAGACTATATTCACTAAGGTTTCTGTGAAAAATAAATTAAAAAATATTTATTTCTAAAATCTAAGTTGAAAATCTTAAAGAAGTGGAATGCACAAAATCTGAAATTCTGGGTTTTGCAAAAAAGGTCAGTACCTTAGAAAAACTACAACTAAATAAATACATATCCTAAAAATATAAAATCAACAGATCTGGAAAATAGATTCATGTAGGTTTATAAGAAAAATAAATATAAAAATATTTAGTTCCAAAATATATGTGTAAATCCTTAATCAACTGGACCGCACAGAATCTGGAATTCTAGGTCTTATAGAAAAGTCTAGCACATTGTAAAAATTATAACTAAATAAATAAATATCAGAAAGATACAAACTCAACTAATTTAGAAACTAGATTCATAGAGGTATCTATGAAAAATAATTATAAAATATAGATCGAAACCTTTAATGAACTGAAATGTACAGAATCTGGAATTCTATATTTTTTAAATCATAACTTAATAAATAAAAATTCAAAAAATACAACCTCAACGGATTTAGAAAATAGATTCATAGAGGTATTTATGAAAATTAATTATAAAAATATTTAGATTTAAAATATAGATCAAAATATTTAATTAAATAGATCGTACAGAATTTGAAATTCTAGGTTGTGAAGAAAATGACAACACCTTAGGAAAATCATAACTAAATAAATATAAATCATAAAAACACAAACTCAACTGTTTTGAAAAATAGATTCATAGAGGGTTTTAGGAAAAATAATTAGAAAAATATTTAAGTCCTAAAAATATTACAAAAATTATAAAGAATATAGTTATCTGTTATGGGTGCCAAATAAGTCATGGCCATACCCATCATGGTGGCACCAAATAATGATTAACTCAAGAAAAATATACTAAATCATGCCCAAATTAATTTATAGTGAAGATCTACCATTATATAATGAATGAAAAACAATAACTTGAAAAAGAACAAGCAAAGGATGGATCAAGCACACTTACCTTAAGGTTTCTTGAACTTTAATGAAAATTGAAAGTTTTTTCAAATTTAAAAGTCGTCTGATCGTCATCTCCTTGGAGTATGTTCTTCTATTCAGAGTCTCCGTCAATTCTCCCTTCTTGCTTAATTGCGATCGGTGTCCGAATAAAAGTTTAATGGAGATTTCTCTATTCTTTAATGGAGTTTGGGTTTGTGAAAGCTTTTAAAGCTTTAAGGTTTTCATAAATAGGTTTAGGAAAGGATTAGGGTTTCTATTTTAGTGAAATTCGTAACTATCAAATGGATGGCTTTTTCAACCCTCAAAAACTCATATTTTATATTACTAATGGGTTAGAAATGGGCCCAAGACTCATATACATCAACTAGGCTTCATTTAAGAATATTATTAAGTCCAAAAGGCTTCTAGATTGGCCATACGGGTCCACCCAACAATCATAATATAAATAATCATTAATTAATTTAATTAAACTATATTATATATTTTAAAAGTTCATACAATAAGGTATTGACACATGTCATACACATAAATCATAAAAACGTTCAAAACTCTAGAAAAGTGTCAAATGACATCGAAATGACCCGAAAGTGATTCGCAAGTCCCACACTCCTATTAAATAAATAAAATATAATTAAATATTATTGTTTGAAAAATATAAGAATGGTAGGAAAGTTTAAAAATTATGAAAATACTATTTTTGTCAAAATCTCCCGTTAAGGTTTTTATGTCTTAAGAAAAGATTCCAAATTTCTTGGGTAAGTTGGGAAGGATAAAATAGGACTATTTTTGGTGTCTCGGGCCCACAAAATAATTTATGTTATAAAAGTTCTGGAATGTTAGTTGCGGCAAGAAAAAGTCCCATACAAGTTATAGTTTATTATTGTTAGTAGGAATTTAGCCCTAAAAAGCGAGTTTAAAAAATAGCAGATTTTTCAAAGTTGTCAGAATAAAACCAAATTAAACATACATACTCAACAATGATATTAAACCATAAAAATAATAATAAAAGTTTAAAAAAAGTTTAGATTTTTATTATTAGGTGAATTTACCATAATACCCTAGAACGAAAGTTTAGGGTATTACACTGTGCAACTTCAAGGTCAGTTAGAGTTGCAGGTGGCAACTCCGGTAATGAGAGAAGAAGAAGAAGAAGAAGAAGAAGAAGAAGAAGAAGAAGAAGAAGAAGAGTGTGTGTGGCTGTGAAAGAACTCGCCGGAATTAATGGTGGGGAGGTGATGGCTGTCACATAGCCCACCCAAAGCCTCCCAAGAAAAAGGAGAGAAGAGAAAGGTAATAAGAAGATTTTTGGAGGGGGAGGGAACCAAAGTGAACACGGCCTCTTCACTATAGAGAGATAAGAGAGAAGAAAACTTCTCTCTTTTGATTGATTCCTAGTGACTAGGAAAGAGAGGAGAAGAGTTAGGGGATTAAGGAGACGGTTTCATTGTGGAAACCGTCCATGCATTGAGGAATGGCATGCCACATGTCGACCAGTGGATGTGTGGCCCAAAGAATAGGTGTCATGTGGGTTAATGGCATGGGCATGGATCATGGGCATGGGGCATGGGTCATGGATATGGGCATGGGTCATGGGTCATGGGCTTAGGCCATGGGCCAAGATAGATAGGTAAAGAGAGAAATAGGAGAGAGTGAGAGAAAAATATAAAAATAAAAGTATTGGAGGGTCTTGAACCCTGGTCTTCTTTATTCTCTCTCGCCCGCTCCACCAATTAGTCAAACTTATTATTTGATGTCAATTGGTGTGGCCTTTAACACTTAAGTCCTTCTCTTGGTTTTCAACTATTCTTCTCTCTCTTAGTCCTTATTCCAGCTCTACAATCCTCTAACTTTGCCCGTACATGTCTTCTATCTTTTTATCTTTACCTGCTAGCTCTTTAAACTTTGATAAAAGTCTTCTGTAGTTGATAGTGGGCCTGCCAGTCCTCGAGAATCACCCGATAGGGTGTCTTGCAAGTAAAAAAGAGCGTAACGAGATTCAACTAAAACGACTTGATACTAGACTATTCGTAATACGTATATTTCATGCAAATAGTCAATTTTCGTCTAAAGAATGCATTCTACGCAATAGAAGAAACTCTTACGTGGAAAAGTCGACAAAAAGACAAGTTTTACGTAAGAGAGTGTGACATCGCTATAAGGATAATGGCTTAAAATAAGCACTTTTGAGCGAATATCATATGTCAAAAATGGGAAGTAACCTTTTAGTATAGAGAGAGAAAAGGCTTTTTATTTAAAAAACCTTTTTCAAGAGTAAACTACGATTAAACAACTTCTCTTCCATAGTTTACGGCTGGCAAAATTTCATTGGCTCATCTTCGCCGCTTCTAAACTTCCACTACTTCAAAAATTTTCTTTCAAGACAACAACAAAAGAGGTTCTATATGAAAATTTCACTCTTGAATTAAGCCTATATTAAATGCTTTTGCTCTTTTTATATATTTCTTTTTTTATTTTTATGCAACACGTAGAACAAATCTCCAAATCACACTTAATCCCTCTTCCCAACTTCGATAAGAAAACAGCAGAAGAAATATTTGAGGAAACTCACCGGGAATTGCTAAAAGAGGCCAAGGAGTGGGCGATGAACGCAACCAATGGCTCAATGCCTATTTCCTTCATCATTGCTACTATCAACTTTACCATTGCTTTCAATGTCCTTGGTGATTACTCAGACAAAACTGGTCTTCCCCACCTTATAGGGAAGTTAGACTTCATTATGTTCTTGGCATACTAGTCAGCCGCTTTGTTCTTCTCCCTAGTCACTCTAGGTACCTCTATATCCGCTCACCTCTCCCGCTTTCAAGAAGAAGATTTTTACATCTCATTGCCTTTCAAATATTTTGTCGTTGCCACCAGTCTCTTCAATTATGTTATTTATACTATTATGGGATTTGTACAAGCTCAACTTCTCTACGGGGAAGGTAATTTTCCTAGTTTCAGCTATGTATCTGGAGCTTCCTCTATATTGATAACCCTCATCTACATGGATGTAATGTACCAAGTAATCAAACACCTGATAGACATACTATTCTACTTGTTTTGCTTAGAGTGATCACGATACATAGGATTTGCTTGGTTTGATATTGTTGGCAGACGATGTTAGAGTTTGTACATGTACGAATGAAACTTGTCTTTCCTTCTTTAATTAACATTTGAAATTGTTGGAGTTATTTCCAAAATATTTTTTCTTTTGTGTAAAGTCATTTGTCATTACCAAACCTTCGCCGGCGGCTATAACTGTTGGAAATTTGTCGACGGCGTATGTAAAAAGTCAACGCTGGCGACTCTAAAATTGCCGGGGAAAGTACATCACCGATGGTTATAACCGTCGGTATTTTTGTTTCTCCGACGTTTAATAACCATCGAAGTTAGTCTTCCATGGCGAATTTTGGAACCGTCGGCATTCGCCTTTTACCTACAATGTCGGCAAAGCTTTGGGTTAGGGCAAGAGAGAGAAATCTGAGAGACAGAGGTGAGAGAGAATGAGAAAGAGGGAGAAATGTAAGAGAAGAGGAGAAATTTGATAGAGAACGAATGAGAGAGAGATAGAGAACGAAAGAGGGAGTGAAAATTTTATTGGGCGTTGTGCACAAAATAGAACATTCGTGGCCGTTATATTTATTTTTTTTAGTGAATGACATTCTCGGCGGTTAAGACCCGCCGAGAAAAGTATTTCCTCCACGGTTTAAAACCGCCGGTTATGTCTTCCACTAAAAATAAAAAATAAAAACTTTTGCGACCGATTTTTATGTCTTTCTCGATGGTATTAAATCGTCCATGGCTTGCCATGGTTTAGAATCGCCGGGAAAAGAAAAATGTTTCGTTGGCGAAGGTCAATTTTTTTGGTAGTGTTTGTTTAGAAAATAAGAATCTTCTATATAGTTTTTGTCTAACATTGCTTGGGGACTGGATAAGAAAAGAAAATAATATATAAAGGAGAAAGCTCCATACAGCAAAAACGGCCATTTTTCATTGTTTGTGGGAAAAAGGCCGTTACATTTCCATTTTTCCCATTTTTTTTGTTATTTTCCGTTATTTTTGCCTTGAGCGTTACAATTCTTAAAACGGCTGATATTCGCTTAAAAGTGCTTATTTTCCACTGTTATCTTCTAAGCGTTATCACACTCTCTATGTAAAACTGCTCTATTTATCTACTTTTCTACGTAAGAGTCTCTTTTGTTGCGTAGAACACACTTTTCTGGACGAAATGATATATTTGCATGCATTAAACACATTTTCGGAAGTCTAGACATTAAGTCGTTCTGATAAAGTCTCATTACGCGCTTCTTCTGTCACAGGAAACCACGATG
This sequence comes from Euptelea pleiosperma, assembly GCA_035048495.1. Taxonomy (NCBI): domain Eukaryota; kingdom Viridiplantae; phylum Streptophyta; class Magnoliopsida; order Ranunculales; family Eupteleaceae; genus Euptelea; species Euptelea pleiosperma. Next base: position 8,430,203 of record CM068544.1, on the reverse strand, counting down.
GGACAATTCTCGAGACTAGCGAGCCCACATGCTATGACTAGAAGATATGGGCCAAATATGGGCTAAATAAGAGGACCAAAAAGCCGGCCCAAAGAACGAAGAGAGTAGGAGAGCCAATGACCAAGAGACGGACCAAAGCGTTTAAAGCTACATGAGTCAGCAAGGAAGGATAGTCTACTCTAATGGAGAAGTGTGAGAATAGTCACAGTGAAGACTAGGGTTCCAGACCCTCTACCAATACTTTTATCTCCATTTTTTGATATTTTCTCTCTCATCTCTCCTTATTCTCTTTCTCTTCATCTCTCGGTCCTCGAATCTACTAACCTAACCCCAGAACTCCTGCCCATTGGCTCTGTCTCATCTCCCTTAGCTTTCTGACCGTTGGATCTTCCATCGGACCGTTGGATCTTCCATCGGACCGTTGGATCTTCCATCGGACCGTTGGATCTCTCTAGATCCGTCGATCTACCAATCTGGGTCCCAATCAAGTCACCATCCATCCGATCACCATCAGACTGTCTGTCACATCATCAATCCATGTGGGCCAGTAGCCGGGCCCATCATCATCGACTCGCGGTCCGACCAGTTAGTGGACCCCGTGAATTTCAAAATAATTTTAATTAAATTTTAAAAAATGGGGGGTCCACTAAATGGGGACATTCCCCAAAGAAAAGTAGTGTTTTACTTAAAAAACAATATATATATATATTTTTTTTTTATTTCAAAAATTCCCTAATTTCCATTAATGGAAACTAGGGAGCTTAAAAGGGGAAGGAGAAGGGATCTTTGGAACCCTAATCCCTCACCCATTTTCTCCTCTCCTTCCCCCCATATCATTCCGGCTCCTTCCCTTTCATCCTCGGCCCCTTCTTCTTCTTCTCCTTTTCTTTCTTCATTCTCTTCCGCCTCTTCTTCATCTTCTTCATCTTTTTCCTCGCCGGAGTTGCTGCGGGCCACCTGCACGTCCTTCCCCCTTCTCCCCCTCTCCTCCTATCCTTCTTCTTCTCCTTCGCTTCTTTCCTCTTCCTCTCTTCCCTTTCTTCTTTCTTCTTTCTTCTTTCTTCTTTCTTTCTTTCTTCATCTTCTTAATCTTCGCTGGAGTTGCAGACAGCAACTCCGGTCGTCTTCTTCCCCCTATTTTCTTCTATTTTTCTTTCTTCTCTTGCTTCTTCTTCTTCTGTTCTTCTCTACAGGTTTCTCCGCCCAACACCTCCTCCTTGCTCCGCTTCTACAAGTACCACGCGACCGCCTGCAACTCCTCCTTTCCTCCATCTTTTCCTCTCCACGTTCGTCGCCACCACATCAACACCAGCAGCACCGCCTGCGTACCACCGTCTTCTCCTAAGCTTACCTCCACGCTTCTTCCCTTGCTCCCCAAGCCGCCTCCTCGCTGGTTCAGCTTGAGGAGCCGTGAAGGACTGCAACTCCATTGCCGCCCTACACATGACGTTGCTGCAGTCCCTCATGCTTCACCGCCTAGCATCCAAAACGGTGCTCTTTCTTGGATTGGTGTTTATTAACACCTAGCCCCTCCACGGACTACCATCACCGCTCCACATCGTGCTGCATTAACGCCTCCGTGTTTTCTGGATTTTGGGCTGCACCTCATTCCACGCCCCTCACCATCAACAAGCGGCCTGCTTACTTGCAATCCCGTTTTCCTTCTTCATCGGCAACACATAGCAGCAAGAAGGTGGTTGCCATGTAACCCAGCTGAACCTGCAATCTGCACCGCGATCTCCTTTCTCTCTCAAGGAATTCTTGTCCTCACAAAAAAATAAAAAAAAAAGAAAAAGAAAAAGAAAAAAAGAGAAGAGAATACGAGAAGAGGAGAGGATGTAGTACCTTCCACCATCGTTGTTGCGATTCCACCACCGCCTGAAGTGCCTCCCATCGCCTGCTCCACCTGCGCCCCAGCCTCCACATCTCACCGCCAACAAGTACCATCACGTGGTACACACCTCCACCACTACGGGGTTCTTCTTCCGGTCTCTCCATTGATGGTTGAATACCAGCTGCCCTCCATCTCATCGGCCACACCATGTATTTCTGACAACCATGGCTGACCTTCTCCATCACATGGCCAATCTCACAGTCAAATTCTCGGTAAGTCTTGGAAGGTGACTACTTTCTCTTTTCTTGCTTTCCCTCTCTAGAATCTTCACCTTCTCTCTCTAAAATCATTTTCTTTCTTTCTCACTAATCCATCTCTACTCTCTCTCTACCTCTCATTTTCTCTCTCTACCCTAATCTCTCTTAAAGCTTTTTAGTTTAGTTATTTTTATTTGATTTTCATTGTAAGAGACAAGTTCAGTTAAATAAATATGATTTAATTATGATTGTGTTACATTATCTGCAATTTTCCCGTCATTTTATGTCTCTCTTTGCGCTAACTAACCTCGAGTGCGGATCGACATCCGACACAAATCCCTATACAATATCCAATATTTTGCAGGATTAAAACTCGGATCAAATTACAAAATGTGTTGAAGTTAGGGTCGTTCTCTCAACGACGGAAAAACCCTACTTTCAACGGCTGTTATAACAGAAAAAAAGGTAACGCCCACAGTAAGTTATACCGTTATAATAGCCCCTTTTAAACCTTGGTGGTGAGTAACAAATATGACTGCCTATAATATTAGCCACGTGGAACACTTTTATAGGACTTTGACCGTATGGATGTTTGGCCAATCCCTATATGGGCCTACATCACAAAAATCAGCCTGCTCAGCGATTTAAAACTTTTGGATCCTTGTACCAAAATAATGCTCAAATTCCTACGGTGAAAATCAACTCATTTTAATCAACCAATGAAAATGACTCAAATCCAACGCTTAAAAATCACTAATCAGGGTGACTTCACTCCACTCTCTCTCACCATCGTCTCTGGCGTCGGCGACTTCAGCTTCTACCGACGACTACACCTTCTATGTCTGCAAGTAACACCGGGTAGAGAAAAGGTGAGTCTCTTCTTCAATTTTTGGTATTAATTGATTGGAATTCGATTAGATAGCTTAGTGGTGAAGATCGAATTCTCTTAAGTTTCACTGTCAAAAGGATGCTTGAATATTTTCTTGAAGTGTGTACCTAAGAGGACACCATCCCACTAAGAAATTCTCGTTCCCTGTTCTTTCCTTAGATTAGGTTTGTGTTCATGGCTAAAATAGGACACCATCCCACTTTCAGTGACCTACTGGAACCCGCCAGTTTTGTTTTTTTTTTTTCGAAGTAAGGAACCTACTAGTTTCATCTAATCTTTAAAGGAAAAAGATGTAACAAGGTATGCCTGAAACTTTTTTTTTTATCAGTGTATGCCTGAAACTTTTTGAAATGCAGAAGCACAAGTTTTGTTATTCATCTCTGTCATCTGTGCCTAGTACTGATTGCTATTTTTATTAAAAAAAATTGAATGAGTCTCCGAGTATCATAGACAAGAGATTCAATCTTCCATGGTGTCCCTTCTTGATGTCCGTGAATCATAAAATCAGAAGTTGGGAATCCACCTTAGCCAAAATATAGTTATATTCCTGTGAACTTGCTAATTTCAGCCCTTCACACGAGACTGATGCTTCAGCCACTAAAGTAGTATTCCATCCTAGAGGTTTGGATAACCCCACAAAGAAGTGACCTCTACAATCTCGAAGCACCTGTAAATCCTTGGATTCCCATGAGATGTACCATCAGAATTGAGCTTTATTTAAGACTCATTCATTGCCATACCCCAATGAATGAGAAGATCTTTGGTTGCAAGGATAATTTTTAGATGGAAAGTTTGATCTTGGGGAGCAATGGAATGTGTTTGCACATCACCCATAGTGGAGCAGATGGACCACACCAGGTGGATCGTCTAAGGCAAAATTCATGAGCATGTGGAATAAGGCTTGGACGCCAGTGAAAAAATTGAGAAGCCTATCGATTAAGGTTGAGAACTGAAAGAGATTGCAAGAATTTTGGAGACAATATTTGCAAGCCACCAAGCTGAAATTAAATCATGTCTCCATGTGCAACTCCGAGGCCCAATTATATCAAAAACACGTTGGATGAGGCAGTCATTCGGTGTGGGAGGGATTTTAATTAAGGGGTGGAGACGAGGAATCCAATTTAGTGACCAGGATGGTCTAGATATACCAAATCCAATTCTCCAAAAAAATCCTAATTGCAGGGCTTGGTCGAGTGTGAAATATATCTTTCCAAGATTGAGATGTTGAAGAGGAAAGTGAAGGCCTTAAGAAGCAGCTTTGTCGGGAAGAATTTGGACTGTGTAAGCTTGGCCCAAAGATGGTGATGTTGCCTCTTTGATTGCTATTTCAGCATTATTAAAATTTTTATGTTTTGCATATATATATATATATATATATATGTTATAAATGATGATGCATATAACCACATGCACCTCTATAACCACATGATCAAATTTTTTGCTCTATTATGTTTTGACATCCATGTCATCCTTTCATCTTGATGGAGATCTAATGGTTGATGCTTATCGGCTGTCTAATCTAGCTTGATCATAATGATGTATAACCACATCCCTTTGTTCAGCCCGTACTTGGCCAATATCTTCTAATCATAGCCTATTAGCTCTTTAAGCTCTGATAATGAGCTTCCATGATAAATGTGGGCCTGCAAGTCTCGAGAATCATCCAATCAGGGTTTCCTACGATAAAAGAAACACGTAATGAGACTTAATCAGAACGGCTTAATATATAGACATCTGAAAATGTGTTTAATGCACGTAAATATATTATTTCGTCTAGAAAAATATATTCTATGCAATGAAAGAGACTCTTATGTAGAAAAGTAGATAAATAGAGCAGTTTTACATAAGAGAGTATGATAATGCTAAAAGGATAATTACTTAAAATAAACACTTTTGAGCGAATATCAACAGGTAGATCTATTTGGAAGCAAAATTATGGGTTCTGGAAATATTTCCGTGAAGAGGAGGAAAGTTGATTTTGTTGGAGCTTCTGAGTGATCTGGAAGAAGTGGATCCTCTCAAGATACACTGAATTACCGAGATATTCAGAAGAGTAGTTCTCTATGAAGTCAGTACAAATATATTGGTTATTGAATCCAATAAATTAATGCTACAGAGAAGAGGGTGCAAGGTAATATATTATGTTTTATTAGTTACACGTGAAAGCACAATACATGCGTTTCTTCTATTTGTGATTTCTGTAATTCCTTGTACGTTTTGACTTAAACGTTCAATAGTGCCTGCATATTTTGCTCACCGGAGTGGTGGATAGTCGGCCACAAGACTCCAATAGGTTGGTCACCGGTGATAGGTGGTTAACCTAGCGGAGTCTTGTGGATGGCCGTCCACCTCAACCATTTGATTTGGGGGTAGGGTTTTAGCCCAAACCCTTGTTCTAAGGTTGAAGAAAGGGACGTTTTTGTTCTTTAAAAAAATTTGTTAGTCAATTTGAGTCACAACGGTCATGGATGGTGGACCAGGTCATAGGGGGGTAAATCAGCTTTTTTCAAATTGTGGGAGGTATGTCAAATATCAAAGATAACATCGGCGTAACCATTTTTTTTTTTCTGTTATAACGAATTGTAAAGCTCAGGGGCAAAAATGGAAAATAACTGGAAAAACAGAAAAAAAATAGCCCTGAAATTCAAAGTTTGAAATTTGGAATTTGAATTTCAAAGTTTCAAAAAACGGAATATAATGAAAAAATAATGGAAAATAACTGGAATAACAGCCATTTTACTTCACAAAAAATTCCGGAAATAAGGTCATTATTTTCATTATAACAGAAAAATAACAGTAAAGGCCGTTGTAACGAAAATAACAGCCGTTATTTTTTCAGCATCTTAACGGATCATAACGCAACAGGGAAGGGTCGAATCAATTTTAACGGCCGTTTTTAAACCATGATTTGGGGTTCTCACATCCAAAGGTTATAAATCTCTGCTCAGGGCCAAACGTTTGTTTGGTCATTAGTCTTAAAATATGCCACAATGTCAACTGTGCTCCTTTATTTTTATTGTAGGCCACGAGGTCAACTGTGCTCCTTGATGATGAACATTTCCAAAGATTTTTTCACATACTATCACGGGACATCCGATTGAGGCTACTGACCTTAGATCCAAGGGATCCAAGCAGTGCATCGCATGGATCGCTTTATATGAATGGACAGAAGAATGGTGCTGGTACTCTTGCCAAAGTTTTGTTTTGATTTTGAAAACGAAAGAGTGTGATTTTTGGCCATTGACCGTTGGATTCAAGGGATTCAGTCCACCAAGACAACAACTGCTTTGAGACTTCGAGTATCTCTCGAGGATTTTGTGTCTTGTCAGTTTTATTTTTGGCAGCTTGGTAATAAGTGATGTAATCTCCTTCTGCACGGATCGAGCCTAAAATCCTGCTGATTTTTGAGTAAAACTTCTGTCACACGAAATTGTAAGTCACGCAAAACACAGCCAATGAGTTCTCGGCACGTACACAAGTGCTTTGCAACGTACCCATGAGCTTTTTTGCTTTTTAGGTGTATGTGCCGAGAACTCATTGGCTGTGTTTTGTGTGGTTTGCAATCCCATTGTGACAGAAGTTTTACTCCTGATTTTTGGTCCGCAAATCTATCTAGAGACGGGAAATACATCTAGACGGTCATTGGTCTCAGCAGGTCTTTCATTCCGTAGTCCTCGACGACCTCAAAGATTTACTCCGACTACAGCAGATATCTACCGTACAGTTCTAAATCTTTTCACAGATATTCAGAACCCGTGGTTTTGCTTCCGTGGTTTCAGCGAAACCGCTTTATAGAAATTGTAAAGTTATCTGGTGACAGTGAATCAAATTTACTTGCTACCCTCCTTGCAACGTCGTCGTTTTTCAGAGGAGACCCACAAGGTGAAGGGTTGGTGCCGGAGAGAAGAAAAAGAATTCGTCAATTTTACTTTTGGCAGCTTGGCAACTTATTAAGTGACGAAGCGTCCTCGTGGTTGGATTCAGCGGTTTTTTGATATTTTCCTGAGGTGACGCGAGATGAAGTTAATGAAGCAGATGGGATCTATGCCGGATGGGTTTCAATCTGATGGAACTTGTATCTGGTGAGGCTTTCAATCTTTTATTTCAACCCAAAATTTATTTTCATTCTTAGACCATTTTGCTTCTTTTTCCTCTTCAAATCGAGTTCTGGAAGAAGCAAAAATGGTAAGTAAAAATATGTAGGCTGGTTTAACTTTGATTCTCAATGAAACTGTATCTTCTCACCTTCAACGCCTAATATTTTTGTGGAAGAGTTCTGTCCACCGCGCTTCGAGAAGTCTCCACTCCTAGAATGCAACTCGTTACACTCTTATGTATGGCTCACTTATCAGCTTGATTGGTGATATTTAGCAATCGGATTCAAGCGTTTTAATGGGGTGCTTTTTGGCCGTTGGATTTAAGATGTTTTTGGGTGCTCAAAAGTAATTTCTAGAAATCTCCAATCAAGCTGATTTTCGGTCCACCTAGGAGTGGTGGGTGGGCCAAACATATATGGTCAGTGGGCCAGAAAAGAGTGTTTGAAGTTGCCATTTTTCGAGGTGGGGAGCAAATTATTTTTCTCCCGGGGTTGGGTTGGTTCATGGTTGGAGATGCTTGTCATTAAAAATGCTATATGTCGAGACAAGGAGGGTGGGCCCTCAGAAGTTTTGGGAGGGCTTCACACAAGTTTTGTGAGACCCCTCCTCAAATACAACGTGGTACACTCTTTTGGGCCCAGGGAGCCATGGATTATTGGCCAACCCCAGTGTGAACCCACACTTCAAAAATAGCATGCTTGATGCTTTCTAGCCGTTCGACTTGAGCTCGTTTTCTTCCTGGACTTCATGGACAGGCTTATGGATGAGTTCTAGAAATCATCAGCCATGCTGATTTTTGGTTTATAGAACTGCTGTGGAATGGACCACTTATTCAAGGGGTCAGTGGCCCAAAAGAGTGCCACGTGGCAATGTCTCGCATAAGTTCCGCCCTTCAATTTCAAAGGAGGGAATATGGATACTTGGGAGGAGAGGAAAGATGGAAAATTTTCAGCCTAAGGGCAATTTGGGAAGATTAGGTTAGAGGGGCGAATCTGTTAATTGTGACAACTCAAGGAACGGTCATATGGTTGCCCTGGCTATTACAAACCTGGTTGCCACTTATTTGTGACAAGGAAAGGAACATGCAATGAGTTTTCTAGAAGCGATTTTTGCATGTAAGGCCATGCTTGGTAACATGTTTGTAGTTTGCAAGAAAAATTTGTAGGCAAATGTTTGCAATGCTAAACATTAGTTGGGAAAATATCTATATGGTTGGGGAGGGGAGGAGGTGTTGGGGGAGACCAAGGGCTTTTGTTTCAGCTACTTTTTGGATGCAAACATTAGACCACGTTTTGACAAAGACTAGTAAGGTGCACACGTGCGTTGCATGTGGATAGTTAGAGTTGGACTGAGGATAATGTACATTAAAAAATTTTATAAGAGCGTCGAGAGTAAATTCACATCCGTGCTTTTAGAAGTTTAGAAGTACGGTGTTAGGCGAGCAAAAAGTTTCGACGCACCAAAAAGAAGAACTTCTGCCCTCGGCCTTGAGTGTTTTAATGTATTAAGGTCAAAGGAAAGTACATCAACACTTAAAATCTTGAACGTCAAAGAATTGGGATTAAGTTAGTAACGATCTCCAAAGATTGAATGTGTACAATTAACCTAGTTTCTTACTCCCTTAGTCAAAATTAATTATTTCTCAGTTGCAATCATTTCACCAACGCAGTAGTCAATTCAGTTCTGAAGATGAGAATTTAGAACTCTTAATTGAGAAGAAACATCGATTAGTAATCAAAGAAATCTAAAGATTGAACATGTTAAAGCTAAGAAACACAAAACAAGAAGAAATCATGCAAAGCTCAACTTGATCAAACTGACCTTCTTTTGATTTCATGGATTGGTGTCTCCAAATATTTGGATTGCTGAGGCGTTAAATTAAAAAGAAAACGAAAAAGGGAAAGATAAATGAGGAGGGATGGATCACATATTGAGAATACATTCGCTCAAATGAATTGTTGGAGGTTTAACCGGCTTTCGGAGCGCCATTATCGCCATTAATGGCTACTCTCACCGACTCTATACTTTGATATTTCTGCTGTTTATGAAACGAAATCGACTTTGCATGGGGGAGGGGGAAACAGAGAGACATCTTAGAGGAAAATGAAGAGACGTAAATACTATATAGAAAGTCGAAGTTGTTTTTGAACTGAGAAGGTTTTTGGGAGCAGGGGTATATTTGGAAAAATTGGTGGAAAAAAGATATAGAGAGCGCCACGAAATCAAAAAATATATATTAATAGTAATGTAAAATAAATATAAATATGAGAAAGAATGATATTTTTTTTTAAAAACAGAATAATACTCAAAATTATATAAAATGCCATACCCATTCCATATTAATGCTACAGGAACTTGCAATTTATAAAAGCAATTGGGGTTGGAACTGGTTGGAGAGATTGATGGATGTTCGTCCATGGGAGAATCGGTTCCTTGATATTAATCTCAAAGGAGTTACGATCTGCGAGAACATATCAACAGAGGAAAATCAGTATGATCGGTGAGTCTTTTGAATCTGAGAACCCCAAATAATGCTCAATTCCCAGTAAAAATCAACCCATGAAAAAGACTCCAATCCAACAATTAGTAATCACTAATCAATATGATTTTTGGTCTGTTTGTACACTTAGGGATGTTAAAAATTCATAGTCGTAATGTTTAAAAGTGTGGTTTGTCTTATACTGTGGTCTGTCCCCAATAGGAGTCCAACCACTAAACGGTACAAATTCAATGAAGGATTCAGATGATAAATTGTCCTTTCTCTAAAAATCCGAAAAAAGAAAAGAAAAACTCAGCTACCATATGATACAATCGAAATGGGTTTCGGGAAATCTATTAAATTTGGATAGAATGGTACACTGTCAATTCTTCGAATATCATAAAAAAAATGTGAACATCTGTTTTCGTTAAGTGTTTTTTGCTGTACTTGTCTGAAAAGCTTATTAAAAAAATAAGATACACAAAAATCAAAGAGATATGAGAACGGGTGATAGCAGAGAATAATGACCATGGACATAGAAGCAATCCATGTCAAGGTGAGTAATGATGCAATAATCCTTCCTTGCTTGCTGGTATTCTATTTTACCTCCATAATAATTTGTGTTTCTGCTCCTTTTGAGTGAGAGGCTTTTTTGTAAGATTTCTTTATAGTTAAATCTCTCTAAAGTGCTCAAGTAGGACATGTCAAATAGATTCTTCATCACCATTCTCATTCATGTTCCCTCGAAGCATTCAAATGCACATCTCCTTTGATCTTTCCATTAGTTTCTCCATCATGATCCAACACTTCTTTATGTCCTCACTTTATGCTCCCTTCAGCCCACAGGTAACATTTGAACTTTATAATGGTGAAACAATTCTTCAACTGAGCATCTTTCTTCACCAAGAAACTACTGGATGATGGCATCCTAGTTTCTATTTGATCAGTAGTAGTGCCTGAATCTTCTCTACATTTTGACAGTTTGGTGCCTGAGATGTAGAAGAATATGGAGTGGTTACCCTTCAATTTGACCAAACCCAAACAAAATATCATACAGGCTAAGGAGATAGCTAATTAACAGAAATACTTGATTAAGGGTGGACTAATATGGGTGTGTTAATTTGGCAGCTAATGCTATAGAATTTGCCATAGATCATACTGTTAACTAAAATTAATTATTTAAAAAAAAATTGCAACAATAAACACCAACACATAGCCAAAAAAACATAATTAAAAATTACTTGACTTATGTGTTAGGGGGAGAAATTCGGCATTGATTCCTAATTAAAGGAAATACTCATTTAAGGGTGGAGTAACCTATGGATTTGTAAATGTAGCTTTAATGCTATAGAATTTTCAATATCATACTGTTATCCTTTGATTACAAAAATTGCAACAATATGGCAACTGTATTTATATTGTCTGATCCATGCAACACATAGCAATAAACACATATCCTCCTTACCCACTAAAGATACATAGAGACCAATTAAGTACTCCACCCAAACTGGCCTCCCTAGAATCATTGAAATAATTACCCGGTGTTTGTTACTGGTAGACATCCACCACCATTATTGCAGCAGGATCAATCTTTTGGCGTCGTGGTGAGCTACAACTGAAAACAATGTTGTTGAACTATTGATATTCATGAAGCGTACTACTTCATGGTGTTATTAGAAGATGGGGGCAACTATAACCAAGTGTTTATCGGATTGTTTTAATTATTAGTTGTAGATACATCCATAATATACAAGGTAAAAATCCGTCTTCTTTTGACGTAGATCATTTAAAATCATTTTCAGCTCATTTTCATAACGTGTTAAAGTTGAAAAGGGAACGTGTCCCTCAAAAATCAATATTATCCCTTAAGAAACGTTGATACAGACGAAGTTTATTGACAGTTAGGCTCTTTATGGTAATCAACACAATGTTTTAAAGAAGGATTTATTTGTTGGAAAGTGTTAATACAGAAAAAGTTTTAAGGCATTTTCTAGAGAACTTATTCAGGGCCACCATACAGAGCATTATATGCAAAAGTAATCTATTGAAGAAACTTATTCAGGGCAACCGTAAAGAGCCTTTGTGTAGAATGATTTCATAGTTTTTTTAGTGGGAAATTATGTGAGTTTATTATGTACTTTATATTTGATTTTATTTTATGCCACGGATTTAGTTTTTTCAGGTTTTTTTGGTCTAGATCACTGTCTTTGTTTCGTTTTTTGCTTTGAGGAAGGTGTTGAAAGTTTGGAACTTTTGTTAGTTTCAGGTAATCTCTTGTCTGGACTGGAATGTTTCTGAAGAAAATATGGAAGTTTTGTAATATTGACTTCCAATCATGTTGATATGCTTAATTTTTCAGGCTCTCCCTTCCTATTTCTGCATTGAGATTTTGTAACAAATTCAATTCTTTAAGTCAATGCTTTGTAACAAAGATGGAAACACGTCTTTGTTGGTGTTGCCATTTCCCCTAAATCATTTTTTTTATAACTAATATTTATTTGGGCAGAAGGTATGTGGACATTTCATTTCTTATTTCGTAGTTAAATGAATCATGGATTTAACCAAAGTTAACAAACAGATAAACACAGATTTCGTCCACATCATAATGTAATAGAATGGGGGTGTCCGTTGTAAGTCTGAACATAGGTTGGAGGATTCAAGCAATTCATTAAGGCTAAGTTGATGTTTGATGTACAGAGTGGGTTCGACAAATCCATTCAATTATGGCTAAGGTGATCCTCTTATGTATGGTGTGGAACTCACCAAGGGGAAGGAGGAAGTGAAGATATTAGATATTGACCCTTCGATAGATATGTGGTGGGTGAAGCTCCTACCATTGTTGAGGTCACAATCTGATAGGAATTCAGAATATTGTATCATATGCTGTGTGTTCGCAACATAAATGGGTGGGCCAAACAAATATAGTGTGAGTGATCCATAAGACAGACTATTCAACATGGTTCATAGAAAATTTGATTTATGAATTTTATAATATAAGCATAATGGTTATATCGCTCGGAAAAATATGAATATTTCAATTTTCTCTCTAAAATTGCCATTTTTATAATTAAACCCAAATATAATATGCATTAAAGTGAGAGTATCATTTACTTGGCCAATAAATGAAAGATAAATCTATCCAATAAAGTTCAAAAAACGCCTTCATATTGAATGGCTAAGATTCAACATTCTTCTTGTCGTTTAGAAATATCCTTGTGATTCCTCATCTGCAAGTGAGTTTTATATTAAGTTACATGATATTGGTGGGTAGAATTATTTTAGTATGCCAAATATGTTCATTCAGTGCTCTGTAATATGTAATATTTGGTGCAGGAGATATGTTTGAACATAAAAGAGTAAGTTGTAAGTTCTTTCTATTAAAGTTTGAACCTGCTTTGACTACGATACGTATGTGAATTAATTGCGGCAAATCCTAACTGTTTTGAAGATATTTTGTCCATAGAAGCAGTCACTGACCATATTGGATAACATTGATGGTTGCCTGAAATGTGGACAAAGATGTTGACACATTTCAAACAAACCCTCTTCCAACCATCTATCTATTATCTCGCAGAAGAGAGACTAAAAGATTAAGAGGAGATAAAGTGAACATGTTGACCACCATTTGAATCATGGGATTAGTTGAACCCTAAATCATGGCATAGAGAGCTCAATCTATAATATATCCATGATTTTGCACAGAAAAAGTAAACCCTAAATAAAGATTGAACAAAGAAGTTGAAGAAATGGAATATAAAACCAAACCAACTTCTGAAAAATATACGTTGAACGGTAGCGAATTTAAAAATTAATTCTTGCAATCGGGACTTAAAAATTAGAATTCTGATAATAAATTCAATAGGGACGGATCAATAAAATAATTAAGACAATCTTGCCCTTGGAAGTAAAATCTCTCCCGTTCAATGAAAACTAGTAATGAAAGCCCGTGCTAAAGCACGGGTGGAAATAGAAAATACAAACTAACAACAATTAATTTTTACATCTACATCTAATTGTAGTAGGAAATAATTCAGAAAAATTGTTCAACTATTAGATTTCCCTTCATCCTCTCTAAACATAGTAAGAAAATGAAAAAAATGGCTAACACTAAAAGAAAATAAAAAATAAGTTTTTATAATCTTCATTTTTACATTCAAGCATCGCACAACAGCACATCCACTATATCCATAATAGTGACGACTCTTTTATCAGTTCTCCCTATCTTCATATTATTTTTATTCATAATCATCTCTTTGTTATCATCAACAACATCCCCTTAACCTGTAAAACATGATAAGAAAATAAAAAAATAGAAGAAAATAAAAAAAAAAATCATAATCTTCATTTTTACCTTCAAAGATTTATACAATCTTAAAAAATTGAAACCTTACAAATAAATAAACAATCATTCTAGAGTCTAAAAATATACGTGGATGTAAATAGTTAAATAACAATTCTTTTAAAAGCCCAAATCAAGTATTCAACAGAGACGACTCATTGAAGGAAAAAAAAAGTTTTAGAAGAGATGGTAAAGATATCAAACCATATTGGCTTTTCTCCTGCTTTTGTGTCTTTGTTATTCGAAGAAACTCAGTCGATGAGAAGAAATGTGAGAACCATGCCTAAACCCTAATATTTATATATGACCAAATTAATGGATAATTAAATGGATATTTATTTATTAACAAAATATGAAGAGATATTATATGTCAATAATGGAAGTGATGTTAATGGGAAAAACGTTTCAATTGAAACAAAAATAGAATGATTTGAAAATTGAAGGAAGGAGATGGAATGTTATTAGAAGGCCATAATGGAAACAGTAGTAATGGGATAAACGTTTTGATTGAATCATAAATAGAAGGTTGTGAATGTTATGTTTTGAAAAATAAAAAGATGTGTGAATGTTATGTTTTGAAAAATAAAAAGATGTTAAGAGACGTTGAGAAAGACGAATTTAAGAACGAATGAATAAATAATTTAAGAATGAAAGAATTAAGGAATAAATAATTGAGATTTTAAAGAAAAATAAATTGAGTTGGTTAGAAAGTCTAAAAAGTCCTTAATGTTTGAGGTGCATTACTTAAAGTGTAAAGGGTGTTTTTGGAAAAGACAAAAAAGATAGGGTAGAGTCAAGTGGATGAGAGAAGAAAAAGAATTTTAGGTTGTTGACATGGCACTCTGCATGAGAAGAGTGCCACGTCAACTTGATGTGGAGGACATGTAGAGTGCCACGTCAACTTGATGTAGAGGAGAGAGAACGATGTTGCTCGCTTCTCTGCTATAGTATAGATATATAGATAACTTATCATTAGAAAACTACTTACCTATTTGGTAACCTTTCAAGGATCACCAAAACATAATACTCAATAAAAAATAGGGAATTTTTGACTTACTCCCCCATGTTATCTTTAAAATTTGACATACCCCCGTATGACCCGATCAATAAAATAATTAAGACAATCTTGCCCTTGGAAGTAAAATCTCTCCCGTTCAATGAAAATAACTTATCATTAGAAAACTACTTACCTCTTTGGTAACCTTTCAAGGATCACCAAAACGCAATACCCAATAAAAAAATAGGGAATTTTTGACATACTCCCCCATGTTATCTTTAAAATTTGACATACCCCCCCACAATTTGAAAAAGCTGACATACCCCTCTATGACTCGATCCATGGTCATTTAACCAGTGTTGACCCAAGTTGACTACCAATTGTTTTACTAAATGACAAAAATGTCCTTGTCTTCAACATTTGACACAAGCGTTTGAGAAAAAACCCAAACCCTACAAACGGCTATGGTGGACGGCCAACCAAGGGATTCCAATGGGTTGGCCACCCATCACCGGCGACCATCCCACCGGAGTCTCATGGTCAGCCGACCACCACTCCGGCAATAATTTAAAACCCAAGGTTAAAAAAAAAGAACAAAAAAAAACAGCATAAAATTTTAGTTTTAAAATTTTCATTAACATAAATGAAAATTAAAGCAAGACAAAGCAATTTATATTTTAAGCTTTTGAGACAAGGATTTTGGAAAGATGGGTTCTCTCAATTTTAAAATATTACTTCATGAGCTTTATCTATTTTGTTTGGGGGTATTTTTTATTCTCAATATTCGTTTAATTTATCAAAAGATTGAAAAAAAATCTTAAGTTTACCTATATGGATTTTAATTTTAATTTTTAATCTCCTCTTTTCATATTTGATTTGGGGTTTGGGTTTTGGTCTAAACCCTAACCCTGGTTCTAAAGTTGAAGAGAAGGGCACTTTCGTCCTTTAGTACAAAATTTCGTAGGCAACACTGGTCAAATGACAGTGGACCGAGTCATAGGGGGGTATGTCAGCTTTTTCAAATCGTAGGGGGTATGTCAAAAATTCCCTAAAAAATATTAATAAAAATACTTTCCAACAACCCACTGTGTGATTGACATTCCAATGAGTTGATTTTGTCGATGAAACATAGTGACAAAAGATGAAAACTTCCCATTGACAAAGTGATGAAACATATTTGAATCCCATAGGAAAATTTGCCACACAACAATCTTAGATATATATCCAAATGCAGAGTGACAGCAGCATACCCGAAGACTTTTCATGATCTGCAAAGACATGTAGGAAGAAGGATACATGAAAGAGAACGGGAGAGGGAGAGGGAGAGGGAGACACATGTTGGGGAAGGAGAGAAATGCTGGGAGTGGTAGAGTTATACCACGGTAAGCAAAGTGTCGTATATAATATAATATACTCGCCACTGGTTTGATTTTGCGGTCAATTGAAAATATAACATGAATATGGGATTCATAGTCCTCAACGTTTTTGATCTGGGGTGTATAATGGGTGGGTCACCAGTACTCTAAGAATTAGCTTAAATCATAAGATATTTTTTCCATCTGTCACACTAAGAATTGGAGAATACAATAGGGGATGGAAGAGAGAACTGTAGACGGATACGTGTATTGGGATAGGGAAACACGTATTGGAATTTAAAAGTTGTCAAGGGGTATTTTTAGAAAAATAAAAAAAGAAGAGCCGCTAAGGGAGAGAAGTGAATGAGAAAGTGTTATATATAAAGCTGGGGTATTTTTGGAAAACAATGGTGGAACACAGACCTTTATTTTTCATTAGTTGTTGATTGGGAGAAATTTAGATTGAATTCTTTTACAGGGATAGATGATAACACAAACAAAGATGAAAATGCCGAAATGGTTACAAACTCGAGCTAATCTTATCTCCTGAATCAGCTAAAATAGAATGTCATGCCAATGAGTTGGTTGGATTAGCGAAGACAAAGGGATTGTTGCTGTTGTGAAACTTGGGAAGTGTTTTCGGTGTGGCAAAGAAGGGCAATGGATGGAATGTCTGATATTGAGCAAAGACAAACAGAATGTTGCTATTGCAAAAATTGGAAAATATTTCTAGTGTCGGAAAGAAGAGCATTGGATGAAGGAATGTCTATTGTCCAGTTCTCCTTGCTCCAATAGTGGAAAAGGTGGTCATTGGATGAAAGAATGCATAGTCAAAAAATCCACCCCGATAACTAAATCGTCAGGAAAATGGAATTTTAACATGAAAGATGACTCAAATTATTTATCTATATTTGTGAGTCATGCCATTCTGACTATGGAAGAACATGACAAATGGCCCAAGGAGATCCATCACTCTGCTTGAGCAACACATAGACTAATAATCCTTTGGTAGACTATCCTCAAAGTCTACCTAATGGTCATTCTGGACTCTCTAGAGATATACTATAAAGAGATTCACTATAATTGTTTCTTAATTCCCAGATTTTGAACAGTCAACCATGTTTCCGTTGCAAACTTGTCACAGTTACTGGTTTATTTTAATCACACACATATAAAGCAGCCCAAGCTTTAAAGGTTCATGCATTCATGCATGTGTCACCCTTCTGGTTCACACTTCTCAGCCCAGGTTTTAAAATGCATGAACGAATGCACCTCTGTATATTCACACACACGCACACTATCATGCCCAAATAATATATTTGGTTCTCAGCCCAAGCCTTAAACGTTCATGCATTCATGCCTGATTGTTGGCACCCCTGCACATGTTCCAAATTTAGTCCCCCCTTATCCTTCACAAAATTTTCATGTATTAAGTACTCAAATAACCTTCATAACCTCATTTACAGTAATTCAATATCGAGTTCAAACGTGAGTAGAAAAAAAGATATATAAAAAAATCCCAATATTTTCTTTAGAAATTGATTGTCCAATCAACGCAAGCAATTTGTGTTGACTATGAAATTATAATTTGATTTTAAAATCAAGGAAAAATCTAATTTTTAAGAAAATCAAGAAAAAAAATGGTTTAGAAACATTTTTCATTCAGGATTTTGGAGATTGACTCCAGCCTCCAAAGCAATAAAAAAAAATCAAAAATACCCAACAAAAAAGTCTCATCAGTACTTCAGTAGCACAATTATTAACTAATTAACTAAATAATAGAACTTGATTCTTGTCGCGCGATCTGCTCATTGGCTTTAGCGATTCTTTAGAAGCAAAATTCGACACATTCATGAAAGGGATTCAATGAGTTTATGCAATCAGGGTGGACTCTATTCTTCAGCCAATATTTTCAACATAAGGAATTCTCTGAAACCCTAAAATCCTGGGAAGTTCAACCAACTTTCAAACAAAAACCCCAGAAATTTAGAGCATTAGGGATGCATGGAGAAATTAGGACACATGGAGGGTTTCAAGAATCTAAGCAAACTAAGCTGTTTTCACAGATCCAAGATTACAACGAAAAACAAAACAAAACAAAAAAAAGATCTAAATTAGAAAATAGGAAAATCGTGGATGTAGAAATACCTCGGAGGATAGGAGACGCTAGGAGGAGAGGGAAGTAGAAAGACCCTAATCGGAATGGAGGCAGAGTTGAAGATGGCACACGATCCGATGTGGAGCGTTGGGAGTTGAAGAGACGTAAAAGGAGAGAAAGAGTTAGAACATGGAAAGCTAGACTGAGTAGGGACGTGCAATCAGTTTTCAACGTTGGTATTTCGGAAAAAATGTTGGAAAAAAGATTGGGAGAGCGCCACAGTACCAAGCTTTACTATAGATAGATAGATAGACAAGGGATGAGAGTAAAGAGGAGAGAAGGGATTTCGATCCTGTTGAGGGTTAATTTTGGGAAATATTGAAAAAATTAGAGAGGAAAGCACATAGATGTGTCTTTTAAGGTAGATGAGGATAAAATAGGAAAAAAATGTTTTTTTAAGATACCGACATTTAGAAGTACTATAGATGATTGGGTCTAATGCAAATATTTGTTGGATGTTCCATCAAAAAAATATTTGTTGAATGTTGTGCAACCAAGCACATGCAAATACTGCAAACGTTTGCGTGCAAACATTTGTATTGCTACCAAGTAAGTCCTTGTCATGAAATTACATTTTCGATTTCAAAACTTTTTAACATACAAATTCTTTTTCTGTAAAACATTTTGCTAATCACCATATAGAGCCTTAGTGTAATATGCGCCTGTTAAAGTGCCACCCATAATTTTTTTTAAGGTAGTTTCTTTGTTAGTTTCTTGTTTTGAAGATTTTTAATTTTTTTTTTATAATCCATAATTGTCCCGTTCTTATATCCTAATTGATAATATAATTTTTTATTTTCCTTTCTTGGATCATTAATAAAAAAAAAATTGAATTTTCTTGCATTCGACCCATATTTATGTTCTTAATTCGCAGGTGTAGTAGATACATAAAAAATGGTAATATTGATGTATCATGACCTATACACTGCAAAGCAATAAATCATTCTCCCAAATTTCCTTATTTTGACACGTGGAGGAGGGCTAATTTAAAGAACAGTTTGTTGTAGGAGGGAAGGGGAAAGAAATGGGGGTTCTGGCTAGAGATTAGTCGGTGGTCTTCGGATCCCTTCTCGGACTTGATTTGGAGTCGGATTCTGACTTCGGATGCTGGAGTCGGACTCTGACCTCGGATCTTTCTCAGACTCAGATACTAGAGTCGGACTCGGACTCGGATGCTAATCTTAGAGTCGGACTCGGATCTCATGTAATCAGCAAAAGCTAACGTAAGAGAAAAGGAGAAATAATATGTACAAGGAATTTACCTAAGTAAAGTTGAGTCGTTAGAAGGCTTCCCCGTGGATGTAGTCGTCGGCAATAGACTGGCGACGAACCACATAAGTGTTGTATTTTATTTTATTTATGCTTTAATCTAATTATATTTATTATTTATTTAACGTGCGATATTATTACTTGTGGAGAGGATCGGAGATCAGACGATAATCTGATTTTATCCTTTGTTGTAGGTTTTTTTTAGAATTTGATTATACTTGAGCTTTATTTCATAGTATATTGGGCATGTTGTTGAAACTTGTTTTTCTTTTTGAAATAATACTTAATTGTCTAAATCATGTGTTTCTTATGATTAATTATCAGGTATTTAAAGCTTATGAATGAATTAAGGCTACTTGTGATTCTTGATATTGGGGATGGGTGGTATGGGAAATTGGTAAGTTTCTCTAATTTATGTAGTTAGGAATAAAACATCACGTTTTTCAATTTATTACCTGCTATATTGCACTTTCTGTTCCTTTGGAATCAATTTGGAATCATTGAATGCTTAGAGAATGATTTTCTATGTGTAAATTAAATATGTTAGATATATCGCCATTAAATGTTGGAACAACTCAATCAAATGAGACAAGTTGGACTGAAGCACAATGAGGTTTGATTATTATCCATTAGAATCTTGAACTTGGGTTTGGCCTAGAAGTGATTGTGATTGTTTTACAAAATATAATTTTAAAAAATAAATAAAATAGAGATGATTTGCTAAGGGCCCGTAGGGCCAGGCCCCCCTTGAGTGACCACCCTAGCTTGACTCGTATTTAAAAGGGCCTGACCCGGCTTAGTAAGGGCTTGAAATTAAAAAAAGAAAAAGCTCTTTTTAAGGCTTTCAAAGAGTTTGACCGGCTGAGCCCCCTTACAAGAGGGCTTGATTGACACCCCTAGTTGGGATCAACTTTTGGCACAAACTAATAGAAGACTTAACCATGGTTTAAAATAATGTTGTTATAACGAAAATAATGACCGTTATAACAGTAAAGCTCCATGCTCATTACGTTATGAATTGTTTCAATGCCTTGAAAATAACAATTGTTATTTTTGTTCTAACAACTGTTATTTTCAGTTATTTTTCTGTTACAATGAAAATAGTGGGCGTTATTTTCTTTATTTTTTTTTTTGAAAAAAACACTCCATTATTTTATTGATATTTTTCGTTTTTGAAATTTTGAAATTCAAAATTCAATATTTGAATTTTAAATTTGGGCTTTTTGCCAAATAAATACTAAATAGTGTCTCGTAGGTGAGATGAGCTATGGTTTGAACCATTGTCCATTTCAGCCAATTTTACTATTTTATGCCAATTTTACCCTTGGGGTAGGTCCGTAAAAATAGAAGGGTTAGAACCCCTTTTACCTCTCAACTCTCCCTCCCTCCGTCTCTCTCAGCCCCTCTCTCTCTCTCTCAAGCTCCTCTCTTCTCTCTTAGGCGCTCTCTCTTCCTTCCTCTCGGTCTTTCCCTCCACCATACCAGGCCCTCTCTCTCTCATGTGTTTCTCACCCTAAGGCTGAGTGCTACCATTGCAACTCCGGTGAAAACTCTATTCCAAGCCAAATCGTCAGTGTTCTTAGAAGGTATGTTCTATTTTTTTTATTATCATCAAATGAATTGTATTCATGTTAGAATCCTTTTGCCTACTTTTTTTATTATCATCAAATGAATTGTATTCATGTTAGAATTGTCAGTGTTCTTTTTAGGATTGGGTCAGTATTTCTGTTCAATGTTCATTTGCTGTTGTCTTGCATCAAATGGCATGCATAGGGTTGTATTTAAGTTAAGTTTCTGAATCTTAACTCTTCAATTTTGAATTTGGAGGGCACAGATTATGTTGGGCTGTATACTGGCCTCAATGGGCTGGGCCTGGACCTCCCAATCAAAGCAATCAATGGTCCCACTTAATTAGCTCATCTCATCAGTCTCATAAATTGCATCCTTTAATTTTTCCTAGGTCAAAATCTACATTCTTAAGTACTCCTAATCAAGGTTTTAAATAGTCCGTTAGGTCTTAACAGTCCCATAACGTTACCATTATGACCGTTATTCACATCAGTCACATTTTAGTCAAAATAATAATAATATTTTTTATTGTTTATAAAAAAAGCCTCGATAATGATAAAAAAAAGGTTTTTTTTTAAATAACGTACATTATAACGAAAATATTGGTTTTTCTAAAAAATAATGGATTTTCTAATAGAAAGCATTAAAACAGGAAATAACATAATGGGGTAGGTCTGTTACCATTATAATGCCCGGTAATTTAATTATAACGGTCGTTTTCTAAACCATGCAAAAAGCTAAAAATTTCATAAAAAGAACAACCTAGCAAGAAAAATGACTTTCGGTTTTCAACCATTTTTTTAGTACTAAAACTTGCTAAAAATCACAAAAAGAGCTAATTTTCAGTATGAAGGTGTGGCAATTTTATGTCATTGATTTTATATATTTCACTGTTGCAAGTTATAACCTTTACGTGTTGATTCCTATGGGCTAAAAACAACCCATGAAAATGACTCAACGTAGATATAATTTCTCTTTAGTTGGAGCACATGAGCACTTAATTTATTCTAGTAGCTTTTTGTGTGCTAGTAGTGGGAGGACCGCTCTTACAAAAAGTCGCTGATCGTGCTTGCTTTCCATGACAGTAACGAACACATAATATAATCTCTGTAATTTTTGCCTTTTTCTCATCTGGGACGAAAAAATTGATCTCATGTACGAGAGTCTCAACCCTTAAGCTAGTGTGAGAAGTAAAACATAACGACCTTCATATCACTACAACATGTAATTTTTGTTATTAATCTATCAATATCTCTTTTTCACCCTGAATCTTGCGAATCGATACAGGAATTAGATAGACACGTCTACGTTTAGAACGATCAGACTTGGGTCCGATTGTCTGATTGACCAATCCCTTCTGCACGAGCAAGTAAATCACATCACGACCTTCATATGGGCTGAAAATGTACAATGATTTGATATTGTTATTTTGACTGTATCAAATTCATTTCCATTGAGCATAGTTATAATCGTACCTCGTTAAATGGTATTGCAGCCAAGAATTATTGTGAAATCCAATGATCACACGAGGATTGTTACGTCATGGAAGTTAATTGATGAGCAAATTGATATAGTAAAAAGAGTTGGATTGGGGTATCTTCGTGATATTGGACAATTTGTTCAAGACTCTCATTTGTTAACCCCGATGTTGGATAGGTGGCGTCCTGAGACTAATAGGTTCCATATGCCTCACTTTGAGATGACCATTACATTAGAGGATGTAAGCATCATTCTTGGACTCAAAGTTCTTGGTAGATCTGTGACAGGATCCACAGTATCATCTATTAATGCTCGAGAGTGTTTGCAAAAATACTTGGGACATGCACCTAATGAAGTTGATACTCAATCAATAGCTGGCCAATCTATGAGGTTTGAATGCCTTAAGTCAAACTTCTCATAGTTACCCGAAAATCCATCGAAGGCATACATTTATTTTTGTTGGGCACTACTATTTTGTCACAGCCTGAGTCTTTAATGGTAAATGTGATGTATTTGCCTTTGATTTTTAAGAATTATGAAGAATATGCATGGGGTGCAGCAGCATTGGCCTACTTATATAGGTCAATGACAAAACATGTTATGAGGAAGAAGATAAACATCGGTGGCTCTATGACACTATTGACAGTAAGTTCTGTTCTATTCGATGTTAAATATTCTTAAAATCTTGTAAGTATTTAAGAGCATTACTAATTAGTTGATTATTGTGATAGTGTTGGTCATTTGAGCGATTCTCAATTGGTCGTCTAAAGATTAAAGACGGTGACAATGAAATCCTTTATAGTAAAATTCTTTTTGCATGTAAATGGAAGGAGTGAGTAAGAAACTATGGGGATCACTACCGCTACAATCTTCTACGTAGGGAGTTTGACAGAATGGATGATGGGAATGTAAGTTTCAATTGCACGTCAACCAAATGAATTGTTACAAATAGATGTTTAATATTGATCTTTTTGTTTGAACAGGTAGTGTAGCAGCCCTATAGACTTCTCAATCTACCGTTCATTGCTAATCTGGATAGATCAGTGGGGTGTGGTCAGACATGGCTCATTCATTTTAATATTGTCGAGATGCAACTTTCAAGTAGATGTCTACTATAATTTGGAATGGAACAGGGTGTCCCATCCAAGCCACCGCGGTTATAAAAAATACTTTCGACTTACAGGTAGAAAAAATTGGCGAGATCAATTTCTAAATGAAAACAACGCGTGGTAAGCGTTCTGTTCTAATCTATCTATGATTGACGAAGTGCTAGAGGTTGTGCCTAGAAGTACCTCAGTCGAGTATGCCCAATGGTACTCAATGGTCAGTATCCCCCGAATTCAGCCTCTTGAAACCAAGGATGACCCTTTTCATTGGCGACTATAGACAATTGGTACGTCAGTTAGACTATGTACTTGTAAATTAATGAAATAATATTTTAGTGCATGGTTGTCAAATTGTGTTTGTAGATCTAATTTGATTCTGTGTTAAAAAAAAAATACAGAAGCAATATGGTTTTGAGCTCTGAAGTCTTATTGAACCCTTTATAGTTGGTCCCTCACAAAAGAAGAAAATAGTAGACTTCGATTTGTGTATAATAAATTCCGGGAAGACGTAGGCATGGACACACCACAACCAAGTCGTCAATCGAATGGTTTCACTGCCCCTTGCGATGATATGGCGGATGATGCAAGAATGATGTCTGAATTAGGTGGAGAGACCTCAATGGGCTGGGCCTGGACCTCCCAATCAAAGCAATCAATGGTCCCACTTAATTAGCTCATCTCATCAGTCTCATAAATTGCATCCTTTAATTTTTCCTAGGTCAAAATCTACATTCTTAAGTACTCCTAATCAAGGTTTTAAATAGTCCGTTAGGTCTTAACAGTCCCATGACCAACTTTGATGAACGGTTAGGTGGTGATGGGAGTGAGGAACTTGTTCCTACTACGTCCAGGAGTAGCTTACGTGTTGCAAGTAAGGATGAAATGGACATGAATACCTTTAATGAGTAACATATTTTCCCTCTTGTCCCAGAAGACAGTCATGATATCATCTCATCTTCATTAAGTGGTGCAAGTAAGTCCAACATGTCAATCGTTGCCTCTCAGTACACATGTTCCAATGAAGTCTATAACTAAGATTTGATAGGATCATCCAACGGGGCACCACAACCCACAGCATGTAAGTTTTGGTTATTCTTATTCCTTATTATTTCTGTTGTGCTAGTATATATTGATCGGCTTACAGTAGTGTCACATTCTGTTGTCATGTATGCAGATGCAGTAGTAGGTCCTGTCAACTCTTTCTTTTTCACGTCATGTAAATTTTATTAACCGTTCTTTTTTAATTATTTTAGCTCTAAAAAGAACGACTTAATATTATTATTTTTTGGTCCACCAAATGTGGTTCAGTCTATATTGATGTTGGTTTTCTCTATGCAGTTATCTCCCTCAAGTGGTACAGCAAGGCCCAACAGATGAGAGAGTGGACAAGCGTTAAATTAGCACTCAAATTCGAACTCCAAAAGGTGCGTGCGTAACTTAATAGGATGAAACAATTACCAGCATGATTGGTATACAATTCAATTGATTTTTTATACACGGGTCATTAAGGGACTATATAGGTGTGTCCCGAGAAGATTATCTAAAGCTATTTTTATCGGCATCCACCAAATGAGTATTCGTAGATCCACTCATTTTGTTCAGAGTGTAGAGGCCGCATCTCCAACCATAGAATTGGTGGTCTCAGGTAAGAGGTTACATTAAAAAAAGAATACTATTTCATATTTGCTACATCTTTTTGGTACCATCACACCTAATCTTATAAAGTCCAGAATATACCTTATACAGATTCAGAAGATAGTAAAGAGGACAAGTAATCTTTTGAACAAAAGCATTGGGACTACATGGGACTTCTCGAGGTAATCTAAGCATTTCCCGAGAATCTCATCCGAAACTATACCTATCGGTATCCACCGGATGGCTTCTTAAGGTAATTTGGGCATTTTGTCTAGAATAGTAGATAAGAATTATGATTGCAGTCTCTTCATATATAGTATTCTTTATTTTCCTTGCATACATCATTTATCTTGTAATAACTTTGACTCTTGGGTGGCAGCGAGCCTGTATAGGTCATAAATGTGGTGACAATACTACTGAAAAATAAAACTGACCTAGGAATATGGATTTGGAATGAAAGAGAGAAGTATGTTCATCTTGGTAATGTGGTAAAAGAAGGGCGGAGACTGAGATTGAAATTTGGAAGAGGAGGTCTAGAGAGTTAGAGAGCTGAATCTTGCGGTTATAAGAAGAAACTTCGGTTTTGATAGGTATTGAAGTGGAATCAGAAGGCTTACCAAGTGAAGTTTTTGATGAATTGGAAGGAAAGAAAGATGCAAGTAAAACGAGCAAAACTCAAAGTGAAACCAATGGTGGGATCAATGGTGTTGCAGGTATTAATGACCAAACTTACTTCCTACTAGATTTGTATTCTCTTTTGTTAGAAGATTTCTCATCTCTTTTATTTTGCTTCGATACAACAATTGCTTACCTGATCTTCAAAATAACTGAATATAAATAAGGGGTCGGGCTTGGCGCACCAGCAAAACCACCAACAAAATCACGTCTGCGTGTAGACCATAGATCTCTTTGCAATCTAGTGGCTGAGAATTAATTTCAGAGATTTTGAGGTTTCCTTTTTATTGCGCCGAGCCGAAATGAAGCCGACGATTGATACGAGTGCTTTTTGAAAAACACTTTGACGCGTTAAATGGTTGGGCTGACATGTAATCTTCTCTCTTCATAGTTCCCGCCTGTTCATCTGTTCAGAGTTCTCCGCCTGTTCATCTTCAAGTTCTCCACTTGTTCTCCACCTTGAAATAGAAGTGAGTTTCTCTGGAGTTCATCTTCTCTTGCGCCTTGCAAAAGAAAAGCTCTTCAAGTTTCAACTTCTCTTCAGTCTTCATCATCTTCGTCCGTGCCTCTTCCTTTTGGGGTTTCTTGAGGTCTTATCTTCGTCCATCACTCATCTTAATACTAATGTTTGTTTTGTATTAGTCTGTGTTCTGATCTTTGTGTTTTCTGCATCTGCTTTTTGAACCAAGTAAGCTATTTGCATTTGTTTTTTGAATCATTTATGCCATACAGAAACAGATAAAATTTGGGATTCGTTTATGCCATATAGAATCATTTATGCCATATAGAAACAGATAAATTTTGAATAATTTATGATAAACATCAAAATTTTGTTGATTTGTATCTTTTTGTGAGGAGCTGTTGTTGATCGATATCTTTTAGTTAAGCGGCATCTTTTTGTTGATTTATATCCTTGTGTTGGACTTGTTAAAACCAAACAGGTTAGGGATTCATTATAGAAATGAAAAAGAGAAAATTGAATCTTTTTGTTGGGCAGCATCTTATATATGCTTTCTCAATCTTTCTGTTGGACAACATTTAGCATCTTATATCTATAATGTTTTCTCAATCTCAGCCTAGTCTGATGCTAGATTTTCCACACTCTGAATCTGAATTTTTTTTTATTTGTGTCAAATTTGGTCAATCTTTAGCAGCTCAGCAAATATGAATTGCGAATTTGATATAATTGTCCATGGAAGTTCAGCAATGAGTAGTATGTCTGTGAATTTGGTTACATGGAAGTTCAGTCTATGTAAGTGTTCACTTCAGCAAGTTCAGCAAGTGTCCATGTACCCAAAGGAGTGATGTTCCTACTCTTCCAACAAATCAGATAGCTGCATGTCATACCACCTCACCACTTCGTTACTTTGCATTGTAGTTGCTTGGTTACATGGAAGTTCAGGAAGTGTCCATGGAAGTCGTGAACATAGTAGTTTAGCAAATATGCCTCCATATCCACCCATGTTATTATAAATCAAACCATCGGAGTTGAAAGAAAACTCCATACTCGAAGGCTTAATTCAGCTGCACCATTTAGAACCTCGTTTCTTGGAATCATAGACTAGTTTAAAAAGATATCTCTAGTCTCACAACGATTCTCAACTTTTTTTAACATCACAATTGAAATTTTTTTAAGAGATTTTGTAGATGATTACACAGAAGTTGAGAATGAGCAACTATGTTCTTACCGTAGTGTTCTTCTCAAGATGGTCAATGATTTATAGATTGGAGTTTCGTAGAGTAAATTTTATGGCTGATTTTGTTGTTGCTCACAAGTTGACAATAGTGCTATCTCACTACTTTGTTTCTTAAAGTCTTGACACTTAAGAAATGTTAAGTTTGCTATGCAAGATGTATAACTAAGGAAACGAGCTACCTGTAAATATCTATTGCTGCATCTTGTGCAAGAGTCAGTCTACTTCATGACCGCCAAATTATTTACAAATATCCATTCAGTCGTTGTACTTCAAAAAATTGAAAACTTTTTACATTTTCATGAGACAGGTTACGTCAAAAAATTGAAAATTGAGACATGTTACTTTAAAAAAAATTGAAAATTCATGAAACTGGTTGCTTCAAAAAATGCCTCAAAAGAATTGATACTTCAAACTATGGGGTTTATCCCACCCCTTAGTGGGTATATATACACCAAAAATCATCCTGATTTGTAATCTCTAACCATTAGGTAGTGTTTTTATTTATAGACAGTTTTTAGTACTTTTTAAGACGTGCTTATAGATCTGATTTGTAATCTCTAATCTCAACTGTTGTTAACCAACTGCATATAACTGGTTCTTCCCCATGGAGGAATGTGTAGACCTTTCTCTTTCAGTGACTGTTTAGTAGTTGGGCAGATGAGAGATTATCTTGAGAGCTGTGTATATGTTGATGTAGGCCTTGCCAACTCAAACTCAGATTTGAATCTATGTCTATTATCAACCTCACTGAACCACCATTCATCCTACATCATTATATCTATGTACTCATAATCACCTGTAGAACCAAAAAAATTATAAAAACATAGAAAATCTGACATGGGTATTGAAGAAAAGTGAAATAAAGTCCAGACTCTCATATTTCTCAAAAATTTCAACACTTTCTCAAGGATCACCATTTCAGATCTCATATTTTGAATGAACTTTCTAAGCCCCAACACAATGAAGTTGAGCTTTGTGTGTAAGACCCTTAAAAGAGTCTTTATATTTCTCACTGTGGTCGTCAGAGGTGATTATGAGTACATAGATCTATTTTTCATCCTCAAATAAGTTATTTGAATTGACTCATTTGTGTCCAAGTTTCATGTTTTATGTATATGTTCGAACTTTGTGGAAGTTTTAGACTCTTCTCTCATCAGTCATCCCAAATTATATGATTCTTTCACTTGCAGGTTGAAAGGGCTTGACCAGAGGCGCACAAAAGAGATGGATGCTTATGCAAGCTGCATGTATTTCCACACCAATGAGTTCGATTTATGTCGCAAAGAGCAGCAAGAGTTTTGAGAAGGCATGGCCGTGGAAGGAGTAGTTAAGGATGCTTGTAATCTCATCATGAATCATTTCGAAACAATGCATTTGACCTTATAAAAAAAATCATGAATAATTTGGAAACAACCTATCATTACCAAAGTGTTTGTGGGGGATTCAGATTCATTGGAGATATGGTGTTGGCCAACAAAAGTATTATGCTTTTTGTGGCCCACTTTTTATTGACAAATGCTGAGCGACTGTTGTAGTAATTGATATATGTTTCTCTTTTTATGTGATATACTGCGTTTGGAAATTGATTTGCATTGGTAATGTGCTTGAAAATTGCATATTATATGGGGCCTGTAGCACTAAAAACATGTGGACATGACAGTGTGATTTGCATTGAAATAAAATCAAAATGTTAATTGTGTTAGTGCTCAAAAGCAATATCATGTTTGTGCTCCAACAAACTCTCTACGGCAAGGAGTTTGCTTGATTAGGAGTTTGTAATCGGACTGGTTTTTGGTTTGTGGGCCCACCTAGGCATTGGCCAAACATCTATTCAGTCGGAGTCCTATATGAGTGCCACGTG
Organism: Euptelea pleiosperma; assembly: GCA_035048495.1. Lineage (NCBI taxonomy): Eukaryota > Viridiplantae > Streptophyta > Magnoliopsida > Ranunculales > Eupteleaceae > Euptelea > Euptelea pleiosperma. The sequence continues at coordinate 8,400,507 of CM068544.1, read as the reverse complement.
GCTCATATTGTTCCACTGTCATCGGCCCTGATGACAGGCCTTGTCATCAAAGTTTTACTCGTTTAGAAGACGTGTGGTCGGGGGAAGGAAAAGCTGCAGGTTGTCATTAACAACAATATCATGGGCGCCGAGCCCGACCATTAACTAAAAAGCATCATATTTCAGAAGGCACGTTTGATAAGATGTCTATGACATCATGATCATCGTTATCCTTCGATAATTCAGACTCGGAAAGATTATCCGGATTCTCTATTATTTGCATAAACTCGTAAGACGAAAGGTCAGCCCCATGACGTGATGCCTTTTTACGAGCATCCTGTAGTTGCTGATAACGGGCTATTCGTTGACGCGTGTGAAAGATTTCTCTTTCTACGGCTTCTATTGCGGCTCCATATTGAGCTGAAGTGTACCGTTGCATTTTCAAAGCTTTTGATTTCGGGACTGGAGCGCTCGATTCAGCTAATTGAATTAACAAATCTCCATGTTCAACGAAGCATTTTGCCCACTTCTCCACGAACTTTCATTTTCCCAGAAGCTAATATGGTCGAAGGACGCAAGGACTCCAATTTGATATTATGTCCGCTGCTGAATTTGACGGTTGATTAACTGAATTGCTTGAACATGCTGCCATTGGGGCCTACTGGGTGTATTTGAAGACTTTGGCATGATTAACAAATTTGTACTACCTTTCGACTTTTAAGAAAGAGAAATTGAAAATAGAGATTTCAGAAGCTCGTAATGATATGTTACTACTCGCCCTCAAATATATAGGCACCCTCATACCTTAAAAATCTTTGACGTGACTCTCATCATTCAACACTCTAAAACCTTTAAAACTTTTGAAGGTTAGAGAACTTACTCTGAACCTTCAAAGGTTTTGCAGGTTACACAATTTCCCAAATTTCAAGATCTTTCTGAGCGTGGTAGTATGTACATGTACGTGAGACTTCCCATCATTCAAAAACGTATGAGACTTACTCTAAAACCTTCAAAAATTTTGAAGGTTAGAGAACTTACCCTGAAACCTTCAAAGGTTTTGCAAGTTACACAATTTCCCAAATTTCAAGTTCATTTTGACCGTGATAGCATGTACATGACGCTTGCATGTGTATGTCACACCTCCCATCATTCAATTCAAAAGTGTGAAGTGACTACTCACTCTAAAACCTTCAAAACTTTTGAAGGTTAGAGAACTTACCCTGAAAGGTTTTGCAGGTTACACGATTTACCAAATTTCAAGTGGCAGCATGTATATGTACGTACATGACACTTGCATGTGTACGTGACACCTCCCATCATTCAACACTTGCATGCGTACATGACACCTCCTATCATTCAATTCAAAAGTGTGAAGTGACTACTCACTCTAAAACCTTCAAAACTTGTGAAGGTTAAAGAACTTACCCTGAAACCTTCAAAGGTTTTGTAGGTTTTAGAGTGAGTAGTCTCTTCACACTTTTGATCTTTTCATTCGTGGAAGTGGCATTTTTGGTAGTCACCGCTGCCATCTGGGACCGCTGACCGCATGGATGTTTAGCCCACCCCTTAATAAACATCCATACCAACAATCAACTTGTTTAATGATTTTTACCCTTTGGTTTTAGTACTCAAAAAATGGTTGCATTCAACGGCTATAAGAGTGCCTTAAAAAGTGCTAAAAAGTGTTAAAATCTAATGGTTATAGATTACCAATCAGGGTATTTTTGGTCTGTATATCCACCAAGGGGTGGGCTAAACATCCATGCAGTTAGTGGGCCCAAATGACGGTGGTAAGTAACACAAATTGTACTTCCACATTTGAAACAGTTTCAAGCATACTTGTTATATTTTTTTTCCTTTCTAATCTTTTACATGTACGTGAGACCTCCCATCTGAAGTGACTACTCACTCTAAAATCTTCAAAACTTTTGCAGGTCACAACATTTCCCAAATTTCAAGTTCTTTCTGAGCGTGGCAGTATGTACGTACGTGACACCTCCCATCATTCAAAAGAGGGTGAAGTGACTACTTACTTTAAGACCTTCAAAATTTTTAAAGGTTAGAGAACATACTCTGAAACCTTCAAAGGTTTCGCAGGTTGCACCATTTCCCAAATTTCAAACTCATTTTGATTGTGACAGCATGTACATGTACGTACATGACACTTGCATGTGTACGTGACATCTCAAAAGAGTGTGAAGTAACTTACTCTAAAACCTTTAAAACTTTTGCAAGTTACAACATTTCCCAAATTTCAATCTCATTCTGAGCGTGGCAGTATGTACATGTACGTGACACCTCCCATCATTCAAAAAGATGGCTATACCACGTGGCTCATACTTTGGTCTATCATCAAAGATTTATTCAATGAGCCTATCACGTTTACAAATCAATCCATTAAAAGAACTCAAATCTCACAGTTACAAATCAATCCATTCAATGACTTCAAACTGCCCTCATGTTCTTCGAATCCATTAATCACAATAGATTAACCTCATCTTTTAATCCATTACAGAGATTAAAGTCGTTGGTAGTTGTTTTTTTATTGGCTAACATCTGTAATGGATGGAGGGCAAGATCAAGAAAAGGTAAGTTGTTTCAAATATTCAATTGTTTTGTTTTTGGTAAATATGGCTTCATCATTTATTAATTCTTCAAACATCCATACATTAAGTTTTGGTATTGGTTTTGCTTTAACACATTTTGTTACTTGGTATTTCAGATGATTCCCTGCTATATCAATAATTGTGCACGGCAGTGTAAAGTTTGTCTCAAAGCAACCGCACAATGTAGGAAGGAGATTTCTAAAATGCCAACATGGTGGATGTATTGGGTTCCAATGGTTAGATGCAGATGTAGAGGGATCAAGCTCACGTGGTTGCTTCGGTTGCGGAGAGTCAACCCATTAGGTAAAAGATTATCTTTGGAATGAATCTCCATGTCCTAAGCCCGGGTGTAGAAGTAATCGAATTTTTTTTACATCCAAGCAAGCATATAGTCTAGGTAGAAAGTTTTTTATATGCCAAGATGGTTGTGGTTATTTTAATGGTTAGATGTTGCAAATGCCATGGTGGAATCAAGTTTATCGGCAACAGACGAAAATGGTAATATAGTGAGGTCTGGTAGTAGATAATATTCGTTTAAAAATACTTATTTTATGCTATTATCCTTCTAACGTTATCACATTCTCCTACGTAAAACTTTTATTTTTATCAACTTTTCTACGTAAGAGTTCTCAATTGCGTAGAACGCACTTTTCTAGATAAAATGGGCTATTTGCATGAATTAAACATATTCTCGGAAGCCTAGATATTAAGTCATTCTGATTAAAGTCTCATTACGCGCTTTTCATTATTGCAGGAAATCCGATCGGAAGAGTCTCGATACTGGCGGGCCCACGATCAACCTCAGAAGCTTTTATCAATCTAGAAGAGATCAACTGGACCAATGAGCCGAGTCAGTAAATCAAGGAATCCTATCGGAACAATTCTCAGGGCCCGGGATGTGTCGATAATCCCCTGATCAATCACGAAGGCCAAGAGCGAACTTGTCAACAAAGTGCATGTGGGCCACGAAAATGGAGCCACTAAGGGTTGACTCAAGAATGAATGGACCGTGCGCCGGCGTGCCGGACAAGTAGCAAGTTGAAGATTCGAAAAATTATTAAACCGTTTGGAAGCATGAAAAAGTTGGATGGGTGATGGGCCAGCGTGTGAACCAAGTTTGTGGGCCAAGGCTGGGCCATGGTTTTGAACTTCAAGACACAAGTTGCTGGACCGTGTAAGCAATGTGATGGTATTTGAATGGCAAAGATATTGGCACACAAAGCCTAGACATGTGGACCAAGGTTAAACCACCGAACATGTTGGGCCGATGTTGGACCAATGGGATGTTTGGGTAAATGACGATTTAAGAAAAAGAAAAGAAAAGAAAAGATGTTATACGGTGTACGAAAGTAAATTGTGAAGGTGGTTGACCATGATTGACAAACAAGTGGGATGGTGGATGGTCTAATTGAAAGGAAAGTCCTTTGCATTCATTTAAGAGAGAAGAAAAGAATTTTTAATAAAGGTTTTGGGTCCTTTGTGAGAGACGGTGGTAGCCTTTTCTACAAATTGGAGATTATTGGTAAAATAGGTTGGCTTTTGAAAAGAAAAGGAAAACTTTCTAAAATAATATATGGACTGTGGTTGACTTTTAAAATGTGGTTTTGGCATGTCTCAAAGGTACTGGTGTGAAGGACGACTTTTGCATTCAAGGGAAGAATTTTTGACAAGAACACAAAAGTGGAAAGTGTTGTGTAGTTCCAAAAGCTATTGGGTGTTTATAGAATCCACACATATGTGGCAGAAAGAATAAAGAAAGTTGCTAAAACCCACAAGGATGGTTGCTGGAGCAAAGACGTTGGCAAGGCATGGCCGTTGGAGATCGTTTTATCAAGGCTGGATGTTGATTAAAAGAAGGAAAGTTGCTGAAGTGTTGAATTGAGAAAATATTTATGAGAGTTGCTGTGATAAAACTAAAGAGAGAAGGCAGCAATGGACGGATCTAGAAGGACTTGTTGGCATGGAAGTGGGGCCCATCTCCTTGACACTTGGAGCAACAGCTAGCACCTCCAAGATGGACGCCCTAAACATTATAAGAAAAAAACTTTCCTCTCATGGGACTCTCTCCATTCTCTCACATTCCAGCCGCTCTCACCCACATTTTTAACTGAAGAAACCCCTCTCTTTCCTCTCTAACCCACAGTCTCACACAGCCGCCTCTCTCCAAGAGCTCCATAAGCTGCTGCATAACCTCAAGCTGACTCTAACATCTGTCTTGCTTCCAGGCTCCTCCCAACATCAACTCCATCAATAAGAATAGTTCGCCATCTCCTCCATGGACTGCCTCCATCTCATCACGATTGCTGCATCTAACACCGCCTGCACTTCCTCTCTCCACATGCCGGCTAACCAGCAAAGACCGTGTGCAACGTTCTGCACTTAATGCCCGTCTGCTGGTGTACCACTCGGCTCCACATCCAACAGTCAAGCCTTCTACACCCTCTCCATCACCACCATTCTCTCCGCCCCTATCTCTTCTCTCCCACGTCCCCTTCAACTGATAGCAAAACCGTCCTCTCTATCATCCTTCGAAAAAAAGAAAAAAAAAGAAAAGAGGAGGAAGAAGAAAGCCGTCAGGCTGCTCTTCTTTGCTACGGTGTTCTCCGCCCCACACCCTCGTTGCTGGAGGCAGTATCTACACAGATCGTGGTCTCCTCCCTAGTCTTCATCGGAGTCCTCACCAACATCCCTCTAACAAAGCCGGAACCCTCTCTCACACTCAGTCGGTGTTGTAGGCAGCAAGATCGATCCCCACAATCCTCCTCTGCTGCTCCTTTTTTGGGCGGCCTGTAACTTCCTTTACCAACCACTTCCACCATCGGACTACCCCCATCACCTCGTTGCGGCTCCTCAACCTTGCCGTCATCCACCTGTTAGTTCCACCATGCTTGCAATTATTTGCAGTGTACACATCCTCAAAAGCCACATTGCTTCTCCTCCATTAATGGCCGACTGGCCAGCGTGCACATCGACGCCCCTCCAAGCTCTCTCACATCGCCAACTAATCATCTTGTACATGGCCTTTCCCGTTCTCATTTGGACATGTACCACCTACAAGGCGTGGACAGCAACTAGATCACCCTCTTGGGCCAATTAGCCGATTCCCACCTTTCTGGTAAGTCAATGGTGAGTTTCACCATTTTCTCTTTCTCTCTCTAGCTCTCTCTCTCTCTCTAAATCAGTCTCTAGCTTTCTCTCTCTTTAGTTGTCTCCTCTCTACTTTCTCTCTTTTTTACTCTCTCTCTCTAGATTTATGTACCTTCTCTCTCTAGATTTATGTACCTAGTTTACTTGCTTTCTAGATAACTTTAAGTGTTTCACTTTCTTGAATAATTTTAATGCATTGTAAGTTAACTTTTGGTTTTAATGAATAAGTTCTTTTCTCTCATTTGCGGTGTTCCATTATCTTCAAGTTATGATTAGTCGATAAGAATTTCTACAAAAAAAATGAAATTTTCAAAAACTTTAATCACCATTCTCACCCTTCCATTCTTTTTAGTAGCATTTTTCAGTAGAAAAGCCGTTATTTCATATTCTTGAGTCGTGCGAACTAACCCCGAGTGCGGATTCGACATCCAACTTACCCTGTTCGATTAAGAAAGAATTTTTTGCAGGATTAAAGAACCGGAAAAATAATGTTGATTTAAAGGCTATCCGTACCAATGACCAGAAAAACCTTGTTTCAATAGTAGTAGTAGTTGGAAAACTCAGATTCAACAACAATTTTCACATATCAATGTCAGAATTATCCAAAGTTTAGATTATTTAGAGATCCAAGAAGAATAATTGTGGAGCCTAATTAACCCAGTGAGCTTTTGAACTTTTCATACTTTCTCAGGGTTATAAAATTATTCTGAGTCACAAGATGACTCACAATTCTTCTAATCCCCAAATATTTTTATAGAATGATCTCTTTAACCCTTGCTTTAGTCATGGAACTTAGAATTACATCAAAATCGGATTATTACATAAAGAACATTCTCTATATCCATTCAAGACATCACAGATGAAAGTGCAAACCCTAGAAAATGATATAGGCCATCTTTTTGACAAATCAGACTTTTAGCTTACCTAATATCTATACTGTTAGAAACCATTTTTGAGCATTTTGATGAAAACCTTTTCTTATTAACCCATTAACCAAAACCTAATCCCAAAAAGAGTTCAACATGATAACCTATTTCTGAGAGGGATCAAAGAGTATTTGGTATGATTACACCATGAAAAGATAAGAACCAAGAAAAGAAAAGAAAAGAAAAATAAATTGTTCGAGCTGAAAAGAAATATGATCAAAAAGAAAGAAGGAAAGGAAAAAAGAACGCTAAACAATATCAAAAAGACAAAAATTGAAAAAAGAAAAATCAAAGAAATGCTACACTTGGAAAAAATTGCAAAGAATAGTGAGATATCCTCTCAAAATTTTTGAATATCATTCTTTTCTGAACTTATCCTAAGCCTCAATACAACCTATACAAGTCCTATTGGATTCTAGATTAGTACCATCATTGAGTGTGGAGAATGGAGAAAAGAGAAATTATAAAGTTTGATCCGACATTCTTAAGTAATATGACATTCCAATCATGACATCTTATACCCTCAATTCAAAAATTATATATGTGAGACATTTGCCAGTTTCTATATTCATCTTCTCACATATAATTTGAGAGAAAAGTATAAAATCATTTCTGAATGATTCACTTCTGAGTGGTATACAATGATTGAGGTCGAGGCATACAATCTCTAAGGCGATCGAGATATCTTTATTGCCAGATAAAGATGATGTTAAATACACACACACACACACTGAATCTGAGTAATCTTTTGTTTGAATGTCCATTTGTAGAAGTGTTGCATTTTACTGATTAGCTCTAATGTGTGAATGATTTCTTGCATCCTTGAAATAAACCTGACAAAACAGAGATTTTTTAAGTAATGTTAAAAAATTTTCTAACATATTTTGCCAAACCCCTTTTTAGCTCACTTCGCAATAATTGCCAAAGATTGACAATATGCTAGTTGGGGGTTGTGATATTCACTCAAAAGTACTTATTTTAAGCCATTATCCTTATAACAATGTCACATTCTCCTACATAAAATTTGTCTTTTAGTCGACTTTCACGTAAGAGTTTCTTCAATTGCGTAAAACATATTCTTTAAACGAATATCGACTATTTGCATGAAAAATATGCATTTCGGATCACTACCAAAAAATTGAATTTTCCCAGCGATTTTAAACTACCGGCTAACCTTAAGCCGACGATTTTAAACCACCGAATAATACGTCAACATAGGCACTATTGGCGTAGATAAAAGGCAAACAGCGGTGGTTTTCAAACCGTTGGCGAAAGACAGTAACCGAGAGTTTTAATCTGCCGGTAAAAATCTAACACCAGCAGTTAATAACGGACGGTAAAATGATAACTCCGGCGGTTTATGTTCACCGGCAAAAAAAACTTTCGTCGGCGGTTCTCAACGGTCGATGTTTCATATTTACCGATGGACATAGACCGCCGGTGTAAGCTTTTCCTTGGCGATATTTAAACCGCCACCAATGGTATTTCTTTACGCCGATGTTTTTTGCCGTGGGTTAAAACCGTCGAGAAACGTCATATCCGGCGGTTTATATTAATCCACAACGAAAAAATAAAAAATGACACTCAGTGCATTGTTTATTGGAATGTTTATTTCTATTAAAAAGGTATTTTTAATGAATCATGTTACCTGACTTGATAAAATTGCTAGTAAAAAATAAAATGGCAAATGAATTCACATACTAATCAATGTAAGTTAAGTCATAATTGTTGAGTTAACATTTGAATAATTAGATAAAAATGAATGAAGACAAGGAAAAATAAAAGGACCCGTTCGTAAATGGGTAACAACCCAAAAATCAAAACAACCACCTTGGAAGGACAATACTAAAAGTGAAAACCATGAATCTTTCTGAGAAGACCTTCCAAACCTTGGTTCCTAGAAGACAGAGAAGAGAGATCCAGTTGCTATGGCATGAGAAGCAGTAGTAAGGACCCCAAGATGCATGCTGTGGTTGGATATAACAGATGATGGCATACTACTTAGTTGTCTCATGAGCCTCCTTGCTCCAACACGCAATTTGTCATTTTCACCTCTAGCAAAAATTAGGGTCCAAAAACTTATGGGCATTTTACACATTGTATTGAAAACACAACATCAACTTCATTTTTATTTTATTTTTTGATAAATCTGCATTACTTCATCATGTATGATGTAACTTGCCTTATGAATATACATGCATCACCTGCTACGTAGCCGGATTGGAAGGCGAAAACCAGTTATTTAACACATGAACACCCATGTAAGAGTAAAATAAACATGCAATTCATCAAATCATTTATACCTCTGTGCATCTTTGCAGATACTCGGGGATCCCTCAAACAAAGTGGATAGGCTTTCAGGTGCAACAATGAAGACATTGGCCATACTGAAACATAAATAACATAAGCAAGTTAAGACTTGATAAACTTAATTAAAACTAGAGATAAAAGAGGAACTATAAACATTCTGCCACTTACATGCCCAACAATTTGAATTTCTCATCGACCGAGGGAGCATTGAAGCTGCGCACGAACTCCCCATACTCGGTAATGTCACGCTTCAAACGAAGCCCACCACTGTAAGAAAGAAAACACAGACGAGTAAATAAAATAGAACATGAAGAGAACCCCGTCTACACTGGTTATTACCATATGTAGAAGAAAATACAGGAATTTTGATCTAAACCGCAAATTTTTTAATTTGGTAATCATTTTTATTTTTGTTTTTTATTACATAGGGTGTCCCCAACCCCTTTGGAAGTAGAACTATTCCCTACTCAGATGCCCAGCCACCACAAATTGGTGTATTGGGTAATATTGCGGGGTTTTATTCCCTCTGAAGACTCGATTTCAAGACCTTGGGGAGCACACCCAAGTCACTCAACCACTGTTCCACTACCGGGTGGTTAAATTTGGTAATCAATGACCAGGATTGTTCTTAGATTTGAACATTACACGAGTCACCATGCAATAGTGGCATCTAAAGATACAAACAAGAAAAGTGCACTGCTGCATCCTGCATGTATTCTTTAACACTTACTAGGGCACATTCATCCAGGCATTAAGCAAAATAGGTGGGTTCGAGCCCCATCAGTCCCGACCTAGGATCCAATGAAGGGGGAACGGGGGGAGGAGGAGCAACATCTCATTTCCAAGGGGAGGTTACTAGCATAATATGCAGAATAGACATTAATAGCTTCTGCCTAACGCAAAATGTTACCCAAACTTTTGAAACTTTTCATCTCCCCGAGATCAATTTGTTTCCCAGAGCACCCTTCTTAGAAAGGAAGAGCTGCGAGGTGTACTAGAAAGGTTGTCACAAGTGACACGTATCAAACCATTTCTTCAAACCACTAAAAGGATGAACCAATCTTCAAAAAATTGGACTCAAGCAACTGGAGTTAATCTGATAACTACCAAACTTGACTTGGCTGAGTCCATGTAACCAACCGATTTGTTATAAGAAAAGGTAAAGTTAATCACTGATTCAACTGACACAGAGAATAGTTTGGGGTCAGTATTCAAAAGCAGGGCATCAGAGTTTCCCCCGACACTACTGTAGAAGCATGCCAGTTTAAGACTCCGCAAGCGCTTGACAGAAAGAACTAAGTATCACACTTTTCATAAAACAGTCTAACAAAAAGAGGAGTTTGGGATTGTAAACTGACACAGAGAATAGTTTGGGGTCAGTATTCAAAAGTAGGGCATCAGAGTTTCCCCCGACACTGCTGTAGAAGCATGCCAGTTTAGGACTCCGCAAGCGCTTGACAGAAAGAACTAAGTATCATACTTTTCATAAAACAGTCTGACAAAAAGAGGAGTTTGGGATTGTAAGAGTGCGCAGTGTACGTCCGACAGCGCGCAAAGCCGCTAAACCTCGTACAATGAACCAGTAATCAATAAGATTTTTTGATATCAAGAATGACAGCAAGTCAAAAACTTGCAAACTAAATACCAGATACAGACAAGTGGGTTCTACATAGTAAAATTCAGTACCCATGTGCTATGTCAAATAGCAAAGGGAAAGGAAGAACAATAATAAAGGCAAAAGGTTAAAAATAAATATTATGCGGGAAAAATATCTGACCTAACCCCCACAATCTACGAGGTCAGACGATCCGTATCTCGATGATGATCAGACGGCTCTGGTGCTTCAGGGTGAAACTGCTTTCTCCTCCGCGAAGGATAAGAATAGTTGTACCTATTGACAATACTCCGACGCTCAAGTCAGCTTAGGAATGGTAACAGGGTTCAGGAAAATAGTAAAATGTTTCAGAGCTTAGACTATCTAGATCTGGAGAGCAAGATCCCATTCTCAGTTCTGAGGGTCTCGTATTTATACCTTTAGAACTAGCGTGACTCACCTTCCACGTGTCTAGTCATTATCAGTCAGTTATGATCTAGATGGATTCTATTATAAAACAGAATCTTCTTGTTAGATCTTAACTTCTTTGACTTGGTTATACCTGAAATAACTGAAGTGGCACTAAGGTGGCATCCTTCGTGTTAGATATTCGAATAAGAAAATGTTGAAACTGTGATAGTTCAACTAGCTGCCATGTGGCCAACATTCATTGGTTAAGAAACTGTGTTTAGAATACTTACCTCATTCGTAAGAACCTGTATATTTGTCTGAATGATGTGATATTTGATCCCGTCAAGCAAGTCATATGTCCTTGTCGGGGTAAAGGCATCTAACTAGTCATGTGACCTTGACGGGATGAGATGAAAATCGATCCCGACAAGTAAGTCAGTTGACTATTGGGATGTTTATATTTAACAAATCATTTGACCTTGTCGGGATGTATGCATCCTATTAGTCATATGACCGTGTCGGAATAAGATGAAAATTGATCCCGACAAGTAAGTCAATTGACTATTGGGATGTTTATATCCAGCAAATCATTTGACTTTGTTGGGATGTATGCATCCTATAGGTCATATGACCTTGTAGGGATGTGGTGAAACTTGATCCCGTCAAGTCATCTGCCATTGTCTCGTCAGGTCGCGTTGAATATTAATTCCGTCAAGAAGTTCAATGATTAATATGTCGGGCAAGATTGAATGCTTCCCGACATATTAAAGGCAGAGCATTAATACGCTTTGTCAGTATTCTATCTCAAGACGCTCTATTCCGATCATTCCATTTTGACACGTGGCACTTCCTATTAATGGATGTCGTGTGACAGCGATGGGACGGTTCATGAACTCTGATGATACCTTCGGCGCATTCACTCTCGCGTGCCAGTTGCACCACGTGTCATCCTTCCATAATTCGCACGTGTCATGTAAGTGACACGTGTCACTGTTTTACTTGCTGAAAAATACGGCACCCACAAATATCTTAATGGCATTGCCATAGTAGGTTAACTAGGGAACAAAGATATAAGTGAACAGGTCTTGCTCTAACTTTGTAGTCTTTCTATTAGTTGATGCTCTGGCTCCTGAAATAGCTCTTTTTTTTTTTTTTTTCTGATCGTATGAAATAGCTAATTTTGTACCAATTCCTTTTTTCCCCAGATAAAGTTCTCTTTCACTTGCACCCACCCTTGTTTTTGTTGCTCCTACTAATTAAGGATAGACCATAGATGGATATCAGACTTAGAAATTAGGGGCTCAATTTTAGGAATACAAAGAACAATGAAAATGCGCACCTAGAGCAAATGCATAAAGGGAACTTGAAGAATAACAACAATAGCCCAAGGAACAGAATGGGCACAGGAGAAAAAATAATAAAGTCAATGGATGATCCAACCAAGCAGCCCTGACATCATCAATGCTTTGTGTAGCATGAAATGGAAGTAAACAAGCACAGATCATGCAGTGGATGCTAGGATGATTGACTCAACACCAGAGACTATCTGGCTTGAAAACAGAATTCTACTTTCAAAGTTTTTTTTTGCTACTACTTATCATCTGCATAAGAACATCATGTAAGTCAATTATTTTCTTTATATTCTTCTCTAACTTCAGTTGGATGGTTTGCATTGTCTGTTTAAAATTTAACACGATACGAATTACTGCAAAGATGCTGAAGAAATAAGAAAAATATCCACATTTTGCTCAAGAGGGTTATACAAGTTTATTTCACTTGCAAGGTTTCGAGTTACAAGAATATTGGAGAAGAGAGAGTGCTTATTCATGGTCTTCTAAAGTGTGATACCTCAAAGAGATTGGTCATCAACCGTCATCCTAGTGGTAACATCAGCTTACCATGTTTCCGGTGTGTTACTTTCGAACAATTAACAGGTCATGTAACATTAGAGCATGGACAATTACCTGGGGTTAAATGTGTACTTCTGCCAATGGTTAAGCAGCCCTTTGTGCAAGCGGTTTCCCTATACTCACAAACCTCACTCATTATCACCGAAAAATGCAGATGACAGATCATAGGTGCTCGCTAATATAAACAACAGGAAAAGGCAGCAAATACAAGATACGCTGCTTAAACAAGACTGCAACCATAACTGGTCCATAACATGTTACAATGGTGTGAGATTGGGAGCATAAGCATGCAGTGAAGATTGCATGTTGATTGGTGCAAGGCGTTTCTTTCTCTGTATGGAGGTATATGGGTAAAGATCATCTGAGTAAGAATGACACAGTAGTTCTGCAGCTTTACCCATTTCATAACAGAAAGAAGTCAGATGCACAGAAACTAAGACTATGCAAACCCTACATGCATATATGCATCCTTGCATACTAACATGCTTAGCACGTCTACTTACAAATATATACACATCCATTCATGTGCACACGGGCATACATTACTAGCCAGTCAAGAGTGACTGATCAATGACAGTTACGGAAACATTCATTGAAGGGTCATCGGAGATTCCAGATAGATGATGTACTATACCAATTCAGTCAGGAAGATGATGTACTATACCAATTCAGTCAGGAAAGCTTGTTTGTTTAGGCCTTCCAGTGCAGTGAATGCCACCTCAAGTACACGGGAGAGATATGCGACAACTCTGATCATGAGAGAAAAAAACTTTAAGAAAATCATCTACCCTCATTCAGAATATAAGTTCCCATATCGTACAGCAGATCTACCTTGTGCAAGCATTTGTTGGACGATGATCAGGAGCAATTCCATCATCCGGTGACCGATAATCTGTTGGCTTCTGCTCAGCAGACAGCAATCATTCTACCTGCATACATAAGAAAAATGAAAACTCACACAAGGAAGATAAACCTAAGGACATTAAATGAAAGTATTCTCAGTTCCAAAAATAACTAAATAAGAACACAACAGCTATAAGCCACTTTTCCTATGCCACAGTCCTAAATCTGACCTAACCAACAACTAAATATAGGACTTGAAATCATAGGATGTGCCAATGGAAAAGAAAATTCAGGAACTATCATAATCATGTTGTCAATGTCCTCAGTACTAGAACCTTAAATTGTATATGGATCTAAATAATAAAACAACTTGCAAAAACAAAAAATCAAGGAAAAGAAGGGCTGTTATGGATTATGAATCCATCTGATGAGACAAGCTTGGCTTCACTGGTGGTCACTGCCCAATATCCTTTTCAACATTAAAAGAGTGGTCACAGAAGTATACATGCCCTGCTTTCATGCTGTTCAATCAAATTATAGGTTTTCTGAAGTACGGACCTCAGCCATCACAGTTTCAATGCATTGTTGAAGCCCTTTATAAGCAGCACCCTCTGTACTGGACATAGCCGTTGCCATTTCTTCACAGGATGCAGCATGCGCACCATCCACAGGTAGTAAAAGCCGAGAAATAGAGTTTGTAAAATACTGCATAAAAATGACTCCACATTAGATGAGCTTCATTATCAACACCATGGTCTCACAGGCATAAGAACAATAACAGTACTATATAAGTGTGTCAAAAGGAAGCCTACTTGCTGGACAATAGCCACACTGCTACCACAACGTTGTACAACCACCATGAAAGATCTGAAACTGCTTTCACCAGCTGCAGCAGCAGCTTCTGCCTGCGCGTCATCAGCAATTCATTTATTTTCCGTCTGACTTGATTATAGGAGCAACATTTCTAAATATATACAAAAGCATTACAGGGATGTAATGTGGACAGTTGGATGAAATATTGATTATAAATGAATTAGAATTTCAAAAGGGCACATGGTCGAGAATTACAGCAGAAGCAGCCGCAGCAGCAACTCTTCTACTAACACTTGTGCCCAGCACAAACCTTTCCCTCAAAGCTGCAGCTGCATTCAGACCATCTCTAGCCCGTTCAAGCCCTTCTGTTATATATTGGCTAACCTGAGAAGAAAAGAAGAAAAAAAACTCTTAGTACATAAGACAAGGTTTTCATGAATCGGTAAACTCTTAGTACAAAAATACATTTTTTACAAAAAATAAAAATCAAATTCAAATCAAATGAATATGGTTTGTTTTTGGTTTGTAGGTCCACCTAGTGATTGGCAAACATCCATACTGTCAGTGTCCTCTTAAGAATGTGCCATGTGGCTCATATTGTGTGGTGTGAACTGGTATCAAAAGGAGAGGGAACTGATACGATCATTCCTAAGTCTGTAGTGTTGATGATCTTCGGGTTTTGTATGGTGCTAATCACGAGGACCATCAATAATCTACATCCTAAGCATTAAACCAATGGATTTGTTTACAAGCCACAGCCTGCAATTTTATGACAGTCCAAAGCATGCAAGTGTTACTCATACGATCATCTGATCAGTAATTTTTTCGCCTACAACACATGCAAGGGGTGGCCCACGTGGTCTCTCGGATCAATGTCATACCATACCTACTTTGTACTATGTAGGTACCACCTCCAAGCAGCGTTTAGCAAGAAAAAAGAAGGGAATGACATCAAATTTGATGTCTCCCATTCAGAAATTGCCACCTATACATTGGGGTTCATGGTTATATGCTCTTAGGTCCAGCTGAGTTGGCAATGAGCCATTTTTTGTTGTTTCCCTTTTCCACATGTAAGCACCACCTGCAATGCATTGGGGACAACTTTTGAATGGAGAGACAGTCAAACTTAATGTCCCAGTAGGACTGGTACCCAAATTGGAACCGACCTGTTGACACCCCTATTATTGACAAGTAGATAGCCTGTTAAATAGAGAAGAAACATTTACCACATGATTATTACTTTTAATGAGCAAGTATCTCAGCATTTCTAACAAAATAACTACTAATGAGGATGGAAACTATGAACAAGGAAAATAATTAGGGACAATCTTAGCCAAACTTAATTCAGCAAGTTATGTTCGTATTGAAGAGCAATTCGATACTAAGGTATGCTACAACATCCCATATATCAAAAAAATGGTAACAAGGTTGGAGCATTACCATTATAACAGCTGTTATAATAGGTTATAACCATTTTCTTAAACATGCTATAAAGTACAAACATTCAAGAAAGGACTCAATTGAAGACCTCATTCAGTTTTATGAATTTTGCTCTTCTATTCATCATATATTTATCTTTTGGAGCTGTAAAAGGAATCACTAAGAACAAATAGAAACCCAAACAATGTCTATCTAATGACATTCAAACATATCCACAAGAAAACATCATTTAAATAAGTAAGGTGGTGTTCTATATGCATGAAAACACATTAAACCATTATGCTAGCTTACATATAGATGTATGATGCTTGCTTTCATTAAGTCATTGAGAAAAGTAAAAAGAAAAACTACCATTCACAAGTTGCTTATTGGAACTTTGAATCCATGAATCAAGTGGAATTTTTGAAAATATTGTGCATATGTCATTAAGAACATAAACAAAGAAAGTTCTTGAATACCTGCTTGAACATGATGCCAATTGCAGCGCAACTAGCAGTCACAAGATGCTCACTGAAGGCCTAAAGTATAAAACGAAGGAAGATTGAGAACTTAACGGCGCTGAACTCAAAATTAAACGTTATGAAACATTCCATTTTATGGCATTCACATTTGAATGGTGTGAAATTATTGCCAATAAAGGCCTAATTTCTTGTAGTGAGGAAATTAACATGCAAGTTTTATTGACGCGACTGTACCAAAGTAGTGCACGGGGACTTGTTTAACTAAAAAATAGCATAACATAGACTTCGAGAACATAAAGTGCTGTTTTACTGACCTCAAGAACCATCCGATATAGGTGACATTTTCATGTCCAAATTAGCTCTTCTAGGCTGCAAATTCAAAGGAAGATTGAGAACTTAAAGAGAGCTTTAATACAATCTAGAACCGAAATCAAAGCTAACTAATACAGCATAAGATGTGATGTAACATAACACCTCACCTTCTCCCTCCTCCTTTACCCGGGCTTGGGACCAGCAATGCAAAGCTATAAAGCTAACTATAGCTTTGCATAGGCGGAGTTAAAAAGGATTTAGTCTAAAAGAAATAAAAAAGCAATTAGTAGTCAAATAAATGCAAAGCACAAGTATTCATGTAAAAACAGTGGAGAAACAACTAGAAGTCTACTTATCAAAAAGATACCCCATCCTTTGTAGACTTGTGTTTGGGCTAGGCTTCGGTTATAGCAGTGTGATCCATTTTAGATTAGAACCGAACATGGATTAGGCTACATTCATGTCAGGATTATATCATGGATTGAACACTCAAATATGGGGTACAATGGATGTTTGGATAAAGCACTCACATTCGGGATTACATGGCAGAGAAAGCTTGCTGGCTTGTATATACAATGTCTCAGGTTCCTCTGTGGAATGAAACATCTGTTGGTGATCGGATCAGCCACCGACTCACAAAACTGATTGGTAATTAAGCAGAAACACTCAAAGAAAGTAATCATAAGAACGATGGATAACAAAGGACTGCTAAACAACAGTGGGTGGTTTTCTTACTTTACTTATTGATTGATACTCTTCTAGTTATTTTCGTAGTTATTTGACTTATTTCTTCAGCAATAGGAACAACATATATATAACATAGCAACATCTAATTGAAAACTCTAAACCGACTTATAGATCACATAATGATTTTCTCTAGAAAAAATGAATGATTAGAAGTTCCATTAGTAGCAAACATAGAATAGCTTGGATTTGTTAAGCTATCTTCACACTCAAAGGGCAGCAACACATTAAGCCATGAATAAAAAGTTGGTTTAAACAATAATCCATTAAAATAGAAAATTTGGTTCGATGTCCATCAAGTTCATAGTAAAAGTATGAAAGATGGAGAAATACCCATGTAGCAGCCATATTTCAGTCCACCATTCCATTGAACACTAAATCTTTAAAAAGAGCTGAGAAGAAATAGAAACCCTTAACCTTATAAACAGAAACCCGTAACCTAATAGCACTAATAATTGTCAAACCATATACAAGTGGTCATTGGATGTCATAACATCTCAAAAAATGACATATCCATAATAGATGTTATAACACCTCAAAAAATATTTTCTAAAATCTCTGTCCATATACATCCTAGTTTGTAACTATAGATTGCTACTTCACCAAAAAGCCAAATAGTCTTGAAGAAGGTTGTAGATGTGACCATCAAAAATATACTTCACGTAGATGTACAGTTTATCATCTACCTGTTCAAGGAACATATATATATTAATACTCAGACCACCTAAGAAATATTAGGGCTATAAAATCTCAAAAAAAAATTTATAGTATAGAAAAGAGGAAAATTAACAATATGCACTTACTTTTTCAACTTTGCATTTCTATAAAGGATTGTGGCCATACTATGAATCCTACACCAACTTCCCTAATTGTTGTATGAAACCCATCAAACTTCCACAATGGAGAGTCAGACTCTACGACATCAATAAGTAGAATTTTAAAATTGCCCTCACCCATAGGACATCCATGTACCTTCAACAATGGATCAACTTCTCGTACCTCACCGCGAGCAACTGTGTGATGAGACCAGCCCTTTATGACACATCGCTTGCCAATATGTATATAGAATGTATCGTACCGATGATGCCTGACTAGATGAAATGATAGGTCGTTCTGTAGCAATGTTTGTCTCTCCCATTGCCTGCATACAGAAAAAACCTATTTTCATGTTGTTTCTTCCACTATTGACTACTGGCTACTCAAACACTTATATGCATGGTTAGGCGTTATCTTAAACGCTGCCTTCAAATGATGAACATCTTCTTCTAGATTTGCCACCTTCTTAGACAATACATTTTTTTCTCTCTGCAAACCCTCATTCTGGTGCAGTGTAGGGCCTGTTTGCTTTATTACAATTCTGCTTATGCATCTACCTAGACCCCTCATTCGCCCTCTACTATCCTTCTCAATTGACTGTCGACAAATGCAATTCTTATATGAGAAAATGCAAGGTACATCATATATATGGTAATTAAGTTAATACCTGTGTAAGGGAGTCATCTATACTTGTCATTCGAGAATGAGGTTTCAAACTCTTGATAGTCTTTTTTTTTCCTATGCAAACATAAAATTGTTTAGCAATTCAGAGTTGTACTAACATTTTTCATTATTTGTGTAATTACCATAAGGATAATGATAAGAAGTAGAAATAGTAAACTAACAATTATGTCCAGGCATTGAACTGTTTTATCTTTCTTCGTATGGGCTCTGATAAACACCTCACTTCTGCCCACCTGAGAATCGGATGTGAGATTCTTGTTCCTTAGCCATCCGATGGCGAATAACTTGTCGCGACCCGAACCCGGGACCCATGACCCGACCCAAAAGAGTATGGGTCGAACCTGGTATTCGAGGCTAAGGCACGAGGTGCGGATAAAAATAATATTAATGAAATAGTGAGCATATATCTAAGTCAACACACAAATCAAAATGAATCAATCTCATAATGTAAATTTGAAACTTATTTTGATTACATTTCAAATGTCAAATAACAACCTACTGAGATAACTAGAAATTCAAATGACTAGAAGCAAAATCTAAACATAGTTTTCTAGGAAAGCAATAAAAGTGCTAGAATCCTCTGGCTTCTATCACTGAGCTGCTGGTCCATCCGGTATCTCTGCAAAAATGTTAAAATATAGGCATGAGTTAACAACTCAGTCAGTTCGCTCCACCACCCATACTTCTATGGGGATGAGCGGTTAAAACATGATAAAAACCATACAATAATCGAAATATGCAACAATGCTATCGATAATCAAATAACTTGACTCATTAGATAAATCTCAAAACCCCAATGAGTCAAAATAATAACGAGAGTGCATAGTTGGGCTAAACAAGTGGCTTTCTTACTGGCAGGCCATCCCTTTAATTCTACCACAAAGATTCAGAGATGTTTCAGGTCTTTTACCATTAGGAGCAGAATGTCCCCGTTGCTTTTTAGGCATGCTCTTGGAATTCGAAAGAACATCCAAGGGGTCGTGGTCCTACGATACATCCGAACCCTCAAAATAACAATAATGATCAAATAATGATCGTGAACTCCAATGCATCTCCAACAACAATAATAACGATCCAATCAATATAATATGAATGATCACATGCATCAATATCAAATCGAAAATATATAATTTTTGACAACACATGATTTGATAAAATAATTAAAAAAGTGTAACTTTTCTAATCTATGAATACCTGCAGATAATAATTTATATTTTAAAAATATGTCCATAGAAGTAAGATCAAGAACAAAATCCTACCTTAGCTCGCTATCCGATTAGCTACAATTCCGCAAGTCGATTCTCTTTGCGCAAATCCGATCACAAGGTTTTAGACTCTATAATATCCACCCCTTAATGTTAGATCTAGGTTATCCAGTTGTTACAATAATTTTAAAAAAATAATAATTTGATGCCTAAAATGTTTGCCTCTTCGTTGAGTTAAACATCGTGTCTATGCCATGCCCTACTCTTTTGTAATGTGGACCGAAAACGTTTTGAAACATCACTAGGATCAGACAACATTGCATAACACTGCCTATCCAACAAAATATATCACAAGTACTCCACAAGGTACACTAAAGGATTCAACAAGTCTATTGATCGAAAGGGTCAAGATTATATAATTAAATTATTATGTCAGAGAAACAAACAGAATAGGAGAAAAGGAAAATTATGTGGTTCTGTATTGAAAGAAAAAGAAAAGAATAAATTGAAAAAAAAAAGGATATATATTTTATACATAAGGTGAGTTATCCGACTAATGATCATCGTAAAGAAGTCAGACAAAAAATGGAGATCTAGATCCTATGATGGTGGTCTATATCTTATGATGGAGATGAGAGGTGCAGTTGTATCTTAGGTGGTGCAGTTGTATCTTAGGTGGCTGGGTTTTTTTCCTTTTGATCAGGATAAAGGTGATGGTTTGTTTGGAGGGGAGGATGTTAATCATAGTGGAGAAGAGATGATCATACAGTGCTGGTTTTCTAAGGCTCTATATTGTTGAGACTCGGATGGGCAACAACTCTAGGTCTGCATGATGATGTGTTGTTTACATGCAGGTAGAGATGTAACAAGACGAGTTAATGGAGGCAGATGCACCAAGGATCAAAGGCATGACAGTATTTTATGTGGAGTAAGGCTTTATTAAAGGACATGTGGCATATTTTGGTGGTAGTTTAAAGTGGCTGCCGACAAGGATGAGGGTATGCTGATCATGTTAGAGTTCTCAAAAGGTTCAACACCCCTTCACCTGTTATGGAGTTGTTGCACTTACAACTACTGGAGATGGTAGTTTTAGTTCCGATCTAACGGAGGGTTTCTTGATAGTTCTTGATCGACGTTTGAGAGGGAGCAGCTTTGAAAGAGAACAAAATTTAAACAGCAACAACAGACAAAAAAAAGAAAAAATAAACTTACCTGAATCAAGAAACGTTTGCTCGGTTGGAAAATTGAAAGGTGTAGATCCAATCGTGGAGCTTCTCTCCGGATCTTGCTATGGTGCAGCAACCCTTCGTCTTTTACGCAAAGGAAAATGGAAGGTGGGGATGGAGAGGCTTGGAGACGATTAGCAATGTTTGATTCGGTTGCGGCTTCTTCAATAGGTAGTCTATGCTTGGACGTCTAAGGAAAGATTGTTTAAATAGGTTGGGTTTAGGGTTAAGGGTAAAAGATTTGGAGTTGGAATAGAAATAGGTTTTATCGATGGAAGGAGTCGTGCTTTGGTAGAATACCAAAAAGTGAGGAAATACAATAAAGTAAAATAGTAAAATATATGTACATTGAATAGGGTAAGTGGTTTGGACGGTGATGAGGTTTGTTACAATGTACTAGGTTAAGATGGTTTAATAAACTAAACATTTTATGAATGAGTTTTGGTAACAAAAAACAAGGAAAGAAAATAACAATAAAATATATTGGTCAAGTGTGACAAGTACGGCTGTTGGTCCTTACCTTATCTAATAAGGTATATATATATACTATCAAAGTGGGATAGCTAGCTCATATTGTTTATGCAAAGTTAATGGCTTTATGCCTATCACATACTTCTAAGTACATTAATTAATATCTATTAGCTTATAGATTAATTAGTTAGTATGTGTCACACTAATTTATTTACATACTTTATATCAAAGCAATATATCTTATAAGTTAATTAATAGTGCAGGGTGCATTACGTACCCACACGCATACATGTATATACGTATACATATGCAATAAATAATAAATAGTATAGGTTATATTCTATATTAAAATTAAATTAGTCATACCTGCCATACTAAAATAACATTCTTAACACGTGGAACTCGTTACGGTCCACAAACATGCACGGGTCTACTAAGCCTATGTGGGCCCGCATGAAATGGCCCAAAACCCTTAAAATAAATTTTGTCTCGGAATTAGCCGAAACTTCGTGTAAGCGTTCTTATAGTTAGATAAACGTATTTTATGAAGAAAACGCATGCGAAAAAGGTTCTAAAAATTCAAAACGGACTAAAATACCCTTTTAGGGTTTTCAGGGTTTTACATAACTGCCATGCTACATCTATCAAGTGTAGATGGTGTTGTTTGCTTTGCCCGATTTTGTGCATTCCTTTCACTTTTAGTCTAAATTAACATAATATATCAGCAATACGATCAAGATTAGGAATATTTAAAGTTTAGTTTTTTGGACAAACCTTATATTCATTGGAATTGCAATAATTCACAAATTGTCGCCAATCATCTATTGGCACGTGCACAGGGGCGGGACCTTGCTTCACAGTTGTATGATCTTTATCCTTAATGTATTTGATATGTAACTCACTCTTAAAATTCCTCCAAGCAAAACTTATACGATATCTCAAGAATTCATGACTGAACATAGTAAGATCGTAAGTCCCTGCCAACGTGGAGATGACTTTCTGAATCTTGTCAATTGGCATTTTACGAAAGTCATTATAGATGATCGGGATGTGTGAACGGGTGAGGACACCAATGGATGTGATCAATGCTATATGATCTGCACTCCCCTCATTTGGATGCCCGAATTCATTTGTCATTATAACTTTCTTTTTTCCATCAGGCACCAAATCCCTACCCTTAGTAGGACCTCTCTTTCTGGATGAAGAAGAAGAAGATTGTATGCCTGTACATAAAGGAAGAAAAGTTATGTGCACAATAATTGTACAAACAAGAAGCTTCAAATATAAAGACATTAAATTTAATTATTACCTCTACTATCAATAATAGGTGTATCGCCCAGTAGATGCGTGCCAATAGGAAGATCCATAAGCGTATTTCAGTAAGAATCAAAAGTATAATCATTAAGGAAATTCAACAAATTAAGGGTTTGATATAATTATATCAATACATGTCTAAAAGAACAAATACATGTTTAAAAGCATAAATACATCTTTAATGTCTCATTGCTCGCTTCTGTTTCTTAGTTTTTTCAACTACCACACCGATGCTATCAAGGTCATCAAATATCAACTCATCATCAATATGTTCACTAATGCTAAGAAAGGGTTCTGTATTTATTACATCATGTTCTTCTGACAGAAGTCGCGTTTCATTTTCAACATAAATCAATCTTGGAACCTCTAAGACTACGTGCCATTCAGGATCTTTTGGATCCTTGGAGTAGAAAACTTGCACGGCATGCTCCGCAAGAATGAATGGCTCATCACCCCCTTGGTCTGAACTGATTAAAATAGACAAGTTTACCAATGTCAGCCCTG
Source organism: Euptelea pleiosperma (assembly GCA_035048495.1). Lineage (NCBI taxonomy): Eukaryota > Viridiplantae > Streptophyta > Magnoliopsida > Ranunculales > Eupteleaceae > Euptelea > Euptelea pleiosperma. The sequence continues at coordinate 8,376,791 of CM068544.1, read as the reverse complement.
CTTCCTCATCCATTCTAACACTGTGTTGCGTCACCTTAACCCAATCACACTTAAACAAGACGGGCTTGTACCCTTCTCAGTAATCTAGTTGGATTATTTTCCTAAGAATTCCGTAGTATATTGAAGATTCATCCACCGGAGATTTGTCTTTAGCACTAGATCGAAATGTTGTTACGGATTTTGTACTAACCACACTATTCTGATTCTTTTTATTTTCTCATAATCTTTAGTGACAAAGAGGAATCCATTAACACAGAATTTATTGTACTTCGTAGCAAAAGATGTTGGTCCTCTAACAATATTTTTAAAAATGAAATCAGTAGATTCGTTAAACTTTGTCTATTTCTTCAACCAAGGTATGAATTCATCCTCGATGGGTACCTTGTAATGCTTAGACCTTTTTCCTGCAGCTATCTTGCGATGCTCTAAGAATTCAGCATGCTTCCTACACATGAAAGCGTAATTATAATATTATAACATCAGAATCATGTAAAATGCACAAGGAATACACATATACATTAACTATGTACCTTTCCCACATATCATAACTAGGATGGCTCTTTAGTATCCAATTGCGAGCTTGTTCATATTCAAAGCCTTCTATGACAAAACTTTGACCTGAACCAACTGGCCCACCCTCTTCACTTTGAAAGTTCTCTTTAACATTATCGAGCAACTTCAGTGGAAGTGAAGTTGATCCTTCAAACATCTTCTCTAGTTTTTGCAAAAGATTTGTTTTACCTTTACCTTTATATTCTGTGCAATATATAAGTGTCTCCTCTTGTTTGTACCTTTCTGCTATACAACCATCAAGTCGTGCTTTGTTGCTAACATACCCCTTGAACGTCTCATAAGCCTTTTAAAGTGACGAAACATATTAAAAATATGACATTACAAATAAAACACATATATAGTTACATATTCATATCATACCTTTCAAATGGATACATCCATCGATAGTAAACATGACCACATGCGCGAGCCTCATAAGCTGAGTGGATGGGCAAATGCATCATCACAACAAATACTGAGGGAGGGCAAATCTTCTCAAATTCACATAACATTCTTGCCATATGCCTCTCCAAAATGTTAAGCGAATTGGGACCTATAATTCTTGAGCATAGTGCATTGAAGAATGTACAAAAATTTATGATTATATGACGAATTTCTTTCCTATCCCTATATGCATGTTGGATCAATACAGGAAGTAGATGTTGCATCAAGATGTGATAATCATGAGACTTCATGCCCTTCACCTCCATGGCATTTTCTGTAACTATATTTTTTCAATTACTACTAAAACCGAAGGGTACACCCAAATCACGCAAAGTTTGAAGGAACAAGGTTTTTTCTTCTCTCCAAAGCCAAAAACGACTAGGCTTCTGAATTTCTTTGCTATTTTGTTTTCTCAGCCACAACCGCTTCTTGATTCTAAGATGCTTCAAGTCCCTACGTGCATTAGCATCACCCACAACCAGCTCGACTGTGGGTGACCTAGTAGCCATGGTTTGTCTGGCCGTGGGTGCCCTAGTAACCACAGTTCGTCAGGTGACGAGCCGTGCAGGTAATTTTTTTTTTAAAAATTTTACACGCATTGCCACGTATTGTCCATCCTTTGGTGGGCCCAAGTGCATGCCAACCAGCATGAGAGTGCCAAGAGCGTGCCACCTAGCATTGTGACTATACTCCAACTCTACTACCGTCTCTTACATCTCCACCACCACCGCTACCCCACCACCACTACCACTAACTCCACCCCACCACTACCACCACCAACACCAACTCAACCACTAATAATTAGCATGATTGGTGATTTCCATCCATTCACAATAAGATCACGTATTTTAAATACTACGTAGTCATAGTTTTACATCCAAACTTAATAATCATTCCATAAAAATATTTTTGAACCAAGACTTAAATGGATAGCAAATTCATTTGTATGAATTGTAACTATCAAACATCGTTTTACAAGGCTCATAGGCCTTAGAACCATCATACACAAAACAACAACAGAAGGCTCGCAAGCCTTATCATACAAACATATCAAATAGATATAAACTCTCATCTCTCATCTCCTTCTATTTGATTTTGGCTCATTGCCCTTCCTCTTTTAACTATTTCTTACATTTCTCATACTCGAACTCTCGCCCGCACCTTCAAGAAGTGCTTTGACTTCTATAATCTTCTCTAAAGGTATCAGCCGAACATTCGTCAGCGTCATCGAGGATATTCACTGCTTGATCTCTAGTTCTAATCTGCATACAATAAGCATACTTAAGTTAATTTCAGTTAATATAGTAAACATATGAACAAAAAGAACCTTAAAATCAATGACAGTTACCCGATCATCATTTCTAGGTGCCCTTCCTCTACGTGGATCGTATCCAATTAATACTATTACTTAGGTTTTGAACAACGACATGAGAAAACGAACAGAACTACGGTAAAGTCTTTTTTAGAATCCCATGGATTCACAACCTAACGTACACGTGTGATTTCCGTATTGTGTGATCAGGCCACTACTCCAAATATTGATCCAGCACGTGATACACCACATCATATTGGGCAGAGGTGGGCCCTCGATTAGCTCGAATCAACGCTAATGGTTCAGGAGGGATAGACTGAACATGTCCAAATTGTCTAAGAACTCGAGTTGAGTTATAGGGTTCAATGACATTAAATGCCCTTAAGCACCTGGAGAAGTATGAAATGTCCAGAAATGAGTAAATATCAATAAGTTCTTGATAAGGTTCTCATATAACCTATAAAAATGAATCAAAGATATCAATGAATAAAATATATATTATATATTATATTATATATTGTAACCGACATCAATAGGTTCGACAACACAAAGTGCCTCTCGAAGCACTTTCAAATTGGAGGATGCATCTCCAGTTTGTGTGGTTGGAATCCCACGTTTAATTCGGGGATCTCCTAATTGGTACTCCAAGTCCGGCGTATCCCTTATAGTCGAAAAATATTCATAAACCCACCTACACAATAACATTAATAATAATAATAATAAAAAATTAGATAAAACTAATACTTTCTTTCACGTATATGTTTAGGAAGTATACTTCAAGTAGCATGAGACAACCAACAATCTGCTTCACTCTACACCTCGACAAAAGTCCTATCTATAAAGATAGGCAAGTGTCGCTGCTCCCCATGTATATTCATCAACTTTATCAAGGTTCTGTAATAATCGAAGGTACAACACATGTACCTTTGTCTCACTCTTGTCACATAGTAGAGAGCAACTGAGCAAATATAGCAGATTTGCTCTTGTTGCACAATCAATTTTCTCATTCGAAGCATAGTTGACCCCACAGAAATTGCCAACTAACCACTTCATCCTTACTATGCATCCATTGTTATATTGAAGCTCCTTGACAGCTTTATCTCTCTGAACCCCCGAGCTAACATGGGCCTAGGCAATCATATTCACTTCTAGGTCAAGCCCAAGTTAGAGATTCTAGGGCAAAATAATCGGGTCTGGGTGTTTGGGTCTTAAGCATGAATATTACTTTGGCCCAACTTATCTCATTTACTTGAAATGGTCCCACATCAAATGGTGATATATCTACTATATTTAATTTACACATAATTAAGTATTGTCTAAGTCAATGATTTCTAAGGAACTCATTGCAATATAAGATAACAAACTTAAAAAGACACTTGTTATGTCATCATTTGCTTGAACTGTTTCCACATCTAATGATGATATATCTAATATATTTAATTTACACATAATTAAGTACTGTCTAAGAATTCAATGATTTCTACAAAACACAATGCAATATATATTAATAAACTTAAAAAAAACATATGGTATACTATTTACTAACTTGATAAATTAAAAAAACTCACCAATTTCCCATACCACACATCCCCAATGTCAGAAGCTCATACGTAGTCTTAATTCTTTCATAAGCTTTAAATACCTGATAATTAATCAAAAGAAACACAAGTATTATTTGGATAAGAAAAATAGTTTTCAACCACATGCTCAATATACTATAAAATAAAGCTTAGAGTACTATAGGTCCAACGCAAAAATAAAAATTAAGATAAAAGATAGGGCCACTATGGAGCATAAATAAAATTTCAAAACATTAGGCATTGTATGGTAAAAGTTTTACAAAAAAAACTGATTTGTACTTTAGAAAGTGTCAATACAAGAAAAGTTTATATATATAGGTAGGGGGGGGACAAAAGTTGGCACGGGCCAATTTATAAATTAGAAGTATTGGAACATTTATAAATTAGAAGTATTGGAACATGATGATTTTTTGGCGAGGATGGTCTCTATGGTGAGGAGATCATCCACACAAAAATTCAAATCATTCTGATATTCCTAAACTGGTTTACAAGTTAAAGAATTATGGACCGTTTATTTTTATCTTTAACTTGAAAACCACATTTGATGAGGTTAGAAATTTCGGAATAGGCTGATTTTTTGTAGGTGTGATCTATATGGTGAGGAAATCACCCAAACCAAACTAATATTTCCAAAAGTGACTTTTAGGTTTAAACTTTCCTACTTTTTCTACACCAAGTATCCGTATTCGATTCTTTGAAATTAAAGGGCGGGCGCAACTTATGTGAGACTGACTTTACAAAAGCTCTTTGCGACCCTCCACAAAATGCTACGTGGCACACTCATTTGGGCCAACTGACCTCAAGATTAATTAGCCCACTCCATCGTGGACCTATACACCAAAAGCCAGCCTGATTGATTATTTTCATGGGCGTCGTGGGTTAGAACTCATCCATGTCACCGTGGGGTGGGCCAATGGTGGGATTTGAGGAGGGGTCTCTAACAGAAGTCGCGAGGGAAATTAAAAGAGTTGAACCCAATGCGCAAACTGCCCACCCATACAAGTTATATTATCTGAAACAACGACAACAATGGTGTCGTTGAAGCTGCAAAAGCGGCTCAGTCTAGCGTACTCAATTGTGGGAAGGGCGGAGGTCTGGCTGCACTCCAAGTTAATTGAAGCTATTGTAGTCACATCATCCCCCAAGAGGCAAACTAAAACCAACGGCTAAAAATCATCAAACAAGCTGATTTCTTGTATGAATATATCTACCAAGGGGTGGGCTAAAGCTAAACATCCATGCGGTCAGTGAGCCCAGATGTCCAGCGGTGAGTAACAAAAATACCTTCTTACATCACGACGAAAGAAAAATAAAAATATAGTCTTTCACGCGAGAACAATGTGTAGTTTGCATAAATCAGAGAGGAAAAAGAAGAATCTACGACAAAAAATAATTTTGGGACGAAATAAAAGATAGACACCCTCACCTGATACAAGTTCCGTCGTATTCAAAGCCATCCGTCGAAGATCCCATCGTCCTCTCTCGTAAACTCAAGAAAATATCAAAAATCTCTCCAAACACCCGGAGAAACTGCTCAATCGAAACAGGCTTCGTCATTTAATAAGCTGGCAAAAGTAAAATTGACTGATTGACACCTAAAACTAATTTCAAAAGCGGTTTCGCCGAAACAGTAGCGAAACCGCGGCATAAAACCACGGTTCTCTTTATCGATGTAACACAGTACGGTAGATATCTACGTTCAGTCTAGAGTAAATCTTTGAGATATGTCAGGACTAGAGCAAGACTTTCCTGACCACTCACAATATAAGCCACGTGGAAATTAATTAGAGGATACTGACCGTATAGATGTTTGGCCAATCCCTAGGAGGACCTACAAACCCAAAATCAACCTGATCAGTGATTTCTAAGCGTTAGTTGAAGTCATTTTCGTTGGTTGATCTTAGCCCTAGGAATTTGAGCATTATTTACCATTATTTCCGTATAAAGATCCGACGGTTTTGAAATCACTAATCAGGCTGATTTTTGGTTTGTAGGTCCACTTACAGATTGGTCAAACATCTATACGGTCAGTGTCCTCTAATAAATTTCCAGGTGGCTATCTTGTAGGTGGTCAGGTAGCTACCTGACCAGGGGTGGTCGGGCAAGTCTTGCTCGTCAGCACTACACTACTACTATTATGAGAGTAAAACTTGTGTCACAAGATGTTGTGACGGAACACGGTCACAGCACTCAATACGTGCCACGTGGTATACTATTAGAGGACGATGACTGTATGGATGTTTGGGCAGTCCATCGGTGGACCGGTACACAAAAAATTAGCTTGATTGGTGATTTCTAACTGATTCTATTGAAGTTATTTTCATGGGTTGATTTTAACGGTAGGAATTTGAGCATTATTGAGCGTTATTTGGGTGAAAAAAATCCAAAGGTTTTAGATCACTAATCAGGCTGATTTTTGGTTTGTAGGTCCACCGATGGACTGGTCAAACATCCATACGGTCAAAGACCTCTGATCGTGTGCCACGTGTCTCGCATTGACTGCTGTGACCGTGTTCCGTCACAACATCTTGTGACACAAGTTTTAAGTTATGAACAACGTGATTCACTTGCAGAGTTAAACTCTTATCACAGCAGCCTGTAAAATGCACAATCACGAGCCAATGACTTCTCGGCACGTACACCTCAAAGTAAAATCACATTGTACGTTGCAAAAGCACTTGTGCACGTGCCGAGAATTCATTTGCTCGTGATTATGTGATTTTTTTTTTGTTGTCTTTAGTAATGCAGATTGCAGGCTTTAAGTTTTACTCACTTGGAAGAAACTAATGACTTATTAGGGATGAATCACTGTAAAATATCTAAAATGGCGTGTACTGTGGTCTGAGTAAAACTTGACGTTGTGACAGGCTTCTGTCACAACACAGAATGCGAATCACCTGGCACACTCTTAGTGGACGCCGATCGTATCGATGTTCGGCCAGTCCCTAGGTGGACCTGGAAACCAAAAATGAACATGATTATTGATTTACAACCTTTTGATCTTTGCACCCACATAACGCTAACTGAAATTCCTACCGTTAAAATCAACCCAAGAAAATAACCTCAACCGAATCGTCTAAAAATCACTAATCATGCTCATTTTTGGTTTTCAGGTCCACGGAGGGGCTGGACAAACATCCGTATGGTCAGCATCCACTAAGAGTGTTCCACGTTGGCTCATATTGTGCTGACAGAAATTTTTCTTGTGTGGTCTGTCATCAACCTTCGTCAAAGATTTTACTCTTTAGTCAAACTTTTATGAACTTATGCCATAATTGCCTATTGAAATTCTGTGGGTAATATTTGAGAATGACACGTGGATGACCAAAAATGGGACATGTGTCAAAGAGTATCCAACATGACAGAGATCATCGAATTCATCGAAAGCCGTGCAAAGACGATCTGACGTAATCGAAATAATCGAACTCAACGAAAGAAGTGGTAAGAATATATCCGATGTAATCGAGATCACATTCGAGATAAGAGAAACAACAGATTAACCGAGGTACAGACTTGCCACCTAATGTACTGAAACTTAACATGTCATAAAAAGGATAAAGAACTCTAATTGATTCTGAGATATTTTATTCATGGGAATAATACACGTCATAAAAGGATGACCTTATAAATAGAGGGCAACAACGCCAAAAAGTGGAACGCAATTCTAAACTAAAGGACTACAAATTAGAAAGAAACTAATTAGATCGTCGGAGACTCTAAAGGTGGAATCCCACTGGCGGAGTTGTGTTTTCAGGTACAATCAATGTCTCATCAGCCTCGGCGAGGACGGATTAGTAGCTCGAAATCCTTGACGTAGAGGCTTAACTGAAAGTTCTCAACTTGTGGATGATCTCAGCAATCTCGGCTATTCTAGTTATCCTAGATCTCTCGTATAACTTGGTGACATCTGTCAATTCGGTGATACCGTGCATTTCAGGCGTCTTTCCATCTACGAACTACTTCAGCAACTTCAGGACTTCATTTACTTCGGTGATTATAATATCTTCAATAGTGATTCAAGGAGGTGTGGGATTTTTACCCAACATCTTTGTCGTTGTTTGTGGGACAACGATCACTTGAGATTGACGTGCTTTTCAAAGATGAGCAAAGAATACCATGGCACCACCGAAATAAAAAAAAAAAATACGAAAGCTACGAAATCCAAGAATGAAGCAGAAAAATCAGTAGAAGAAGACCAGGCCGAAGAAGTGTTGAGTCCGGGAGAACAAAAATTAATGCAGAAAGTCTTAGCGGAGATGCAAGATATGAGAAGAGAAATGGAAGAAAATGATCTACAGAGGCAACAAGTTATGGAAGACGCAGACGACAGAAGAGAACTATTAAGGGCATGTTGCAGGGGTCGGAGAAGGACAAGGGCATAGCACAAATAAAAGAGGTGAGGAGATACATCCGAAGATCCGAACTGAGGAACCGGACGTCGGACGACAGGAGCAGCCGCCAGCAATCCCTAACGAACGCAAAGCAGACAATGCTAATACCGTCACCTTTGAGAAAGTGATCGAGATGATCATCAAAGATGGGGAAATGAGGTCGGAACCTCGTGGAGAAAAGACAGCCGCCGGAGTAGCTAGGGATGCCTTGAGAATGTTGAGATCCTCTCCTTTTTCGGATGAAGTCCAAAAATCAAAAATACCTACCAATTTTCGACAGCCAAGATTTGAATTATTCAATGGGACCACGAATCTATTGATCACCTGTGTCACTTTAAGCAGGTCATGTTATTATGGCAAGAGTTTTGCTATGATGGACTGTTATGCCAAATGTTTCTAGCAAGCTTGAAGGGTAATGCCCTAGTTTGGTTTCATAGCCTTGAAACAAAATCCATTAGATCTTTTAGAACCTTAGAAGATTCGTTCGTGACAAAGTATATTCACCAAAGGAAGAGATGTTGTGTTTCACGGCTCTCCTCAACATCAAACAGACAACAAAGGAATCGCTCAAGGATTATCTAATCCGTTTCAGAAAGGAGGGAACACAAGTAGATTAGTTGGATGAGAGAACGGCCGCCTACGCACTTCAAATCGAGGTCTCTTTGGGAACGAGAGCACACGAAGAGCTGGTGGTTAGAAACCCATCTCGGCTTGAAGATGCATACCTAATTCTAAAAGAATAGATTTGAGTTGAAGATTCTATAAAAGCCCGATCTGAACCATCAACGACTCGAATCGATGAGGTGAGTTCAGACAAAGGAAAAGGGAAGAGAAACCAATCCAATATGGAAGACCAAGGAGGAGATGGCAGAGATCTAAAGAGGAAAATATTCCCCCCGAAAGAATACACACCACTGACAGAGTCTTCAACATCAATATTAGAGAAGATCCGAGGCGAGGCATTCTTTTCACCACTTCAAAAACTTATGATAACAGGCAAAATAGACTTTATTGTGCTTACCACGGCACTAGAAACCAAATGGGTGTTATGCATTGAGAGGCCTTATACAACATTTGGTGAACAAAGGGCTCATACCCCAGTTCGTAGCCAGAGAACAAGGCCGAGAAGATAGAAGAAGAAGAGAAGAAAGAACAACAGAGCTATAGATAGGGAAGAAAGGAGACCCTAGAGGGACATTATCCACATGATATATAGTGGATATTCGGAGGCTCCGAATGCACATAGAGACAAAGTTAGAAGAACGTTGAGTATTTAAGAAGTCATGGGGGTGTCGTCAGATCCGAGGCCGGTAGATCCACCAACGAAAAAGGATCGAGTTCCAAAGACATTAATCTGGTTTTCAAATAGAGATTCGCAGACGGTGATGGCTCCTCACAAGGACGCCACGGTCATTTCCCTAGTGATAGGGAACTTTTCGGTAAAAAGGATACTCATCGACTGCGGGATCTCAGGAGAAATTTTGTTTAAACCCATATTTGAAGGAATGGGGATCGATCCAAGCCCGCTGGAGCAAGCCGGGGCACCCATTTATGGGTTCAATGAAGCATCATCGCAACCAGTGGGAGAGAGAGTTTTGCCGGTGTCAGCAGGGCCGACAACACTATTAACCAGATTTTTTATAGTAGATGCCCCATCTTCGTGATTTTGGGAAGACATTGGGTACACTGCATGAAGGTCGTACGTCCACTTTCTATCAAGTGATCCGATTCCCAACGTCTCTCGAACCATATGAGATTAGAGCATACCAAAGTGCAGCTCAGAGGTGCCGCCGGCCTACCTGAAGGATAGGAATCAAAGCACTCTGCCTTCGAGGAAGAAGTCGAAGAAGCCACGAAAATAGTAGAAGAGGTGGTGTAATGACCCGAGAAAGTAAAAATAGTCTCTCAAGAGGTCAAAGACCGTAGACTTGACTAAGATTCTAGGCAAAGTTGTCAAAATATAAAAGATAAGGTGTTGGTCCCAAAACTGAAAATTTCATAAAGAGGTCTGACGCAAAAATGGACTTCACTATTAGACTCAGAAGCATCGAGAAATATAATTTAGACTGTAAGCATGCTAAAATTTGAGTTTTATATAATAAAAATTATAAAATTTTGAAAAATGCACAAGAAATGGGTCAAAAAGTAGAGATTTTACTCGAAAAAACTTTTAGCAAGATCCAACCATATAGATGGGTTGAGTACTGAAAAATATGAACATACACTATATGCACGCTGAAATCGGAGATCAATAAAGTCTCGATCTTACAATTGAAGATAAAATAATTATTTATAATATATAACAAATATTGAAAACTGTGTACGTGCGGTACACCATAGTGTGTAGAATCAATTAATTTCATCTTTGATTTGTCTTTCTAACAATTTTGGCTGTAGATTATTCTAGGTAAATGCTTTAATTTTCATTATTTTGTTGTTGAATTTTTTTATTGAACAATGTCAATATTATTATAAAAATTTCTGAAATTTCTTTGTTAATAATCAATTTCCATTGAAATAGATTTAGTTTCTGATTATTATTGATTAAACTCATGATTTCTTAAAGCTTTGATCTACCATGGAGTTAAATATCTGGTTCTAAAATTAGAATTTACAAAAAAATTGGGGCATTTTTACATGAAACCCTCTTTTAAAATAATCATTTTTCTACTCAAAATGGAATAGGAAGTTCAGATTTAACACTTCCATCCTAATCCCTAATAGCATAAGAAATGAATCCCACAAAATGGGGCTTAATGGAGGTTTCAAATGGTGCCAGTAAGAGAGTTTTTTGGACTATTATAACCCAGACTTCTCAACTTTTTTAGATAGTTTTTAAGGGTATAACACCTGTAAAGAATAAATTCATATTCTAGTTTTGTCAAAGATTCCGTGTGACACAAAATATGATTGTAACCGTTCCTACGAGCACCAATGTAGTGTTGAAGATGTCGTGGTACGCATACTTCATCGACTACGTGAAGACTAAAAGACAGAGACAGTAAGAATCAGACGGTTGACGACATCAGTCATTTGAGTAACTGTCCATTTGTCCGATAAAAATCGTGTGCGTTCATCTAGGAAGGTAATGGACTTAGTGACCATATGAATAGGTTAAATGAATAAAATATAATGTTCAAACTTAGTCATTGGACAAACCCAAGTCTTAGTCAATTTAATTGACTTTCAGGAAGGTCCAATCGATTGGATCATTCGAGACAGAACTCTTTCAAAGCCCAATCGATTGGATCATAGCTTAGAGCTAGATCTCGACTCTAATTAGGTTTACCATCTAGAATCATAACCTAGTAAGACAGAGTGTACTAGTGTGATTCAACACGTTTGAGCAACTTGGGGTTTAGGGTGTACTAAATCATTCACCTTCAGTAAAGACTGAAGAGTTGAGAATTAAGATTGGAGTGGCTGATCTACAGTAGGTTTGGGGAGTACCAAACTGAACAAGCGGACAAGGCTTCTTGGCTGGGAGGGCGCGTGTGGACTCGTAACGTTGATTCAGAGGACGTGGACGCATCGACAGTAAGCCTTGGCTAAGGTTGGAAGTTACATTTGCAACGATGCTACGTAGGTAACCTTTGTTTCGTTTAACTTTCCAGTTAGTGATACTTTCCGTCTGGACGTGGTCCCGTGGTTTTCTTTGGCTAAGGTTTCCACGAAATCTTGTCTTGTGTGATTGTTTGCTTGTATTCCGCTATCTATATTGATTAGATCAAACGACGAAAAGAAAATATACCACGGAGGTATATTTGATTTGAATCGGTTGTGATAATCCTTTATTAAACAATTAAGGCATACGATTTTATTCTCCTACTAAAGATCAGTAAAACTGTTTAGGATTAATTAATTTTAAATACCTAATCAAGCCCCCTTCTAGGTTTTCTTACGTAAAAGAGAACGGACCGGTAATTTCAATTGGTATCAGAACATGTTATTCTATAAAAGGTTTAATCACCTGAATTTAGATTTTTGTAAAACCAGTCCATTTTCTTTAATTACCAAGATATAAAGAGAAGGTGGAAACACATCCAAACCTCTATTGTTTAATGGAGAAGACTATGCCCATTGAAAGGCAAAAATAATGGCTTTTATAAAGTCTATTGATGAAAGAGTCTGGATGGCCGTAGTGGATGGTTGGTTACCACCCATAATGACGGTTGAAGAGAAAACAATACTCAAACCAAAAAATGATTAGAGCAAGGACGACATAGACTTGTGTTGCTTGAATAGCAAAGGGCTAAATGCCATATTTAATGCTATAGACAGGAATGAGTTTTGAAGAATCTCTACCTGTACATTGGCTAAAGAGGCATGGGACATTCTCAAAGTCACCCATGAAGGTACGTCAGCAGTAAAAATTTCTAAACTACAAATGTTGACTACAAAATTCTAATCCATGAGAATGGAGGAGAATGATACTTTTACTGAGTTCTATGCGAGACTCAGTGATATTGTGAATTCTGCCCATAACTTGGGAGAGAGCATTGAATTCCTGAACTCAAAGTGGTTCGAAAGATTTTGCGATCCTTACCTGCTCGGTTTTAGGCTAAGGTAACTGTTATTGAAGAGAGTAAGGATGTTGACTCTCTCAAAGTTGATGAGCATCCGTGAGTCAATGAAAGGATGTTGACTCCAAGAAATTATTTGTTCTAAAACTGCCAAATAGAAATATTTTCAACAAGTATTAGGGACCAAAACTTTTGGACAAGGCTCTAAATGACATGTTATATACTACTCATTAAAAAGCGAAGGCCTTTCTTGTGTTACTAAAGTGAATTCTTAAAATACACATATATTCTTTCATTTTATTCCTTTGAATTATTCACTTGGCAGGGGCTCGTTGGTCTTTTTGGTGTCAAAACAAACGTCACCCTTGTAGCTCATTCAATGCTCTTCTCTTATTAAAAAATAAAAATAAAATCTTATTCCTAATACGACCCTCAAATTCCTTAAATTGATAAACATTGCTTCTTTCATTCTTTTTGAAAATTTTAATTTAAAGTGGTCATTCAACATTTTCACATTTTAACTCAATTGCGAAAGCATTTATTGAAACCTGAACCTTGTCCCTCGAAAAAAATTAAATGATGGTGTCCATTATCAAAGTTGATGAGAGACCCACAATGTGAGACAAGTGGTGGCACACTATTAGAGGTTATTGACCGTATGGATGTTTAACACATCCCTAATGGGCTTAAATAACAAAAATCGGTTGATTAGTGATTTCTAAATTTGAATTTGAGCACCTTAAATACTGTTAGAAATCCACAATTAAAAATAAACCATGAAAAAGACTAATCCAATTGATATAAAAATACTAATTAGGAAGAATTCTAGTATGTAGGTCTCCAACTAGTGATGGGCCAAACATCTATACAATTAGTGGTCTCTAAGAGTGTGCCACGTGTAAGGTGTTGGTATGCATATTGATATTCTCTCAAAAATGCTTATTTTAAGCAATTATCCTTTTAGTGATATCATGTAAAACTTGTCTTTTCGTCAACTTTTTCACGTAAGAGTTTCTTCTATTGCGTAGAACACATTCTTTAGACGAAAATCAACTATTTGCATGAAATATACACATTTTGGATAGTCCAATATCAAGTCATTTTAGTTGAATCTCATTACGCGCTTTTTCTCTCGCAGAAGATCGGATCGGACGATTCTCGAGGCTGACAGGTCTACGATCAACCACAGAAGTCCTCTATCGAAGCTTAAAGAGTCAACAGGCTAGGACAAGAAGATAAAAACCAAGTATGGGCAAAGCTAGAGGATTGCAGAACCGATTCAAAGATCCAAGAGAGCAGAAGAAATGAAGACCAAGAAAAGGACCAAGGTGTTAAAAGCTACATCAAATGACATCAAAAGCTAGCTTGCTCTACAGGTGAAGCTCAAGTGAAGAACTTATTGAAGACCAGGGTAAAAGACCCTCCGCCAGTTCTATTTATATTTATTTTGTATTATTTCCTCTCTCTTCTCTCCATCTCTTTAAACCCTAACATTTAGCCCTTAGATCATCTCATATCCCTCAATCTCTCCCACGATTCTATCACCTTCCCTCATCTCTCTTTTTCTCTTTTAGTCACTCTCTCTCTCCCCTAGCTATAAAAGAAACTCACAGTTTCTTAAGGAAATTGGTTCTCTCCCCCCTCAATCTCCTAACCCCTTCTTCCCTCTACCCACTTTCTATTTCTCACCACCTTCTCCTCTCTCTCAGGTGAACTTCATTGCTGCTTGTAACAGAGGCAGCGTTCTTCCCTCCATCACCGTCTCCTCTCCAGCAAGCATCCCTACCATCCACTATGCGTGTTAGATCTACAACTTCAGTTGCTCTTGTACGCAACGACCACGCTCCCACCTGCTGTCTCCTTGAATCACAGGTGTTGCAACTCCTTGAGTCACTGGTGACTTCACCACTGCACTTCCTCCAAACGGTGTTACCCACCTGCAATACTACCTGAAGATTCCAAATCTTCTTCTTTTCCTTGAGTTGCAGACCGTGCAAGGCAACCATTGCAACGTTCTTCCACCCACAGTCCAGCAACACCTCAGGCTAACTTGCAACTCCGATCTGTCACAACCGATCTAGTGCTTTTCACGTTCTCCTCCTAGCTAGCTGCTGCTACCATCTTCTAGTCACACCTGCAAGCTACACCACCGATCTCCATCTTCTTTGGATCTGCCTTGAGGCCGTCATCCTCACACTATCCACGTCTTACTCTTCTATGCAACCTGCAACTTCGGCAGATTTTATCCATTTGACTAGCAAAGGTGTGTCTTTTCCACCCTAAGCTAGTGAAAATGGTCATCAAATCCACCTCAGCCTGTAACTCAGTGCACCGCCCTCCTCTTTCTTCTTCTCTCACTGGAGTTGCAAACCTGCAACTCCGGCCAACCATCTCCTAGTCCTGCTTCATCACTGGTAGCATAACGCAACCAGCTTCTCCTCTAGGCATGTGTTGTAACAACAAACCTCACCGCCTCAAAGATCGCCCAACAACTCTTTCACGTTGTTGCACCTCCCCTTGCTAGGAAACACATGTGCACAACCCTCTTCCCAAAGGTTGCACCCTCTTCACCCATCGTTCGAAGTCTTGAGCAATCCCGAGTTGGATCGGGTGATCCAGATCGGGATCGGAGGTATCCGAGACAAAGATCCAAGGTTTGTCTCGGATCACAGTGGATCGCCAGATCCAGCGAGTTGGATCGCCCGATCCAACCGAGTTAGCCGATCCAACTCGACGAGTTGAACCAGCAGAAACCATGTTATAAAACCTGATTTTTTTAAATTTTTTCACCTCTTCACTCGTTTTCCTCTCCCATTTCCTCCCCCAACCCTTATTGGAACCTAAAACTAGCTTAAAAAAGATAGATTTACCTTCGAAACACATAGATCCATGAAGATCAAAGGTTTTTGTTCAAATTTTTTCGAGTTGGGTTGAAAATCCAGTGAGTTTTGGGCGAAATCCGGCGAGATCCGACGCTTTTAGCAGGTATATTTCACGTTTATAAATTTTTATGATTTTTACATTTATTTTTTATTTTTTATACTTTACTTTCATCACAAGAGGCTAAAATATTTATTTTCCTAATGTTTTATGTGTTTTATGATTTTATGATTTTTTTTTATGAATTTTTATGATTTTTCTGTAATTTTTTGAATTTTTTATGCAATTTTTTGCATTTTTTTGGATTTTTTTCTCTCGTCTCGAGATCACGGTGGATCAGACCGCTCCAACCGATCCAACTCGGGATCAGAGGGGTCTGATCCAACGGCCGATCCGAAGACTTTGATCCTTGTCTTCACCACCACGTTGCAAACTCACCGTAGCATCTCCTTCTTCTCAAGGTCTGAGTGGGTCTCCACTCCCCTCTTCAATCGGCAACCTGCAACCTGTACGAGATCCTCTCGCTACCATTACCTGAACCAACAAGGTTGCTGGCCTTTCTCCTTCCTTCCACCACAACACCTGCTACAAACCATGCTCCTTAGGGTTTCCTTACCGGCCTGCTAAATGCAACCTTCTTCCTTCCTCCATGAGGCCTGCAACGCTACCCACCTCCTTGGTTTTGCCAAACCACCTCTCCAACCACGTTTGAATCTGCTCATCTCCATCATGATCTAGCTGTTGGTGCTCCCTTCAATGGTAAGTTCTCTCTATCAGCCTGCAACCACCTCTTCTTCTTCCCCTTCTTCTTCTTGTTCTTCTTCTTGTTGTTGTTCTTCTTCTTCTTCTTGCAGGTCTGTATCTCATAACACCACACGCCTGTGCTGCTACTCCTCCCTTGCTTCTTTGCAGTTTGTGACAGGAGCCCAAAGCCAACAACGCCTCCCTTCTTACCACCCCTACTGTGCACCACAGCAATCTCCTTTCAATGTGATCACCTCCTTGTGCCTACCTTGCTGCATGCCCTCATGGCACTCACATCTCCAACCTTCCTTGGACAGCCATCATTTTGTCATCAAGTGCAACCCATGGCCAAGCCGTGTACCATGCATGCACCACTCCAATCTTCTCCAGTAAGTCTTCGAATGGTAAATCACGGTGAGTTTTACTTATCTCTCTAGATTTCACTTTTGCTTACATTCTCTCTCTTTCTCTCACTTTCTCTCTCTAAGTTTTCTACTTTCTCTCATCTTCTTCACTACCATGAGTTTCTCTCTCTAAAAACATGTTTTATCTCTAGGGTTAATAACTTTCTCTCTCTAAGTTCCTCAGGCCGATCGCCTCTTCACTTGACTGACTCTTCTCAGTAAGTACAAAAGATGAGCTTTTTAGGGACATCATCGTTCATCATAGGCTAGTTCACATCTACCTTGTCAGCCGGTAAGTTGCGATGTGAATTTCTTCTTACTCTCTCTACTTTCTCTCTCCTATTCTCACGATTGAGCGGCATTCCATGGAATTTGGATGATCCTCTTCTTGATCGGTAGCGTCTTAGCTCCGAGGATCATGGGATGCTTCTCTATTAAAATCCTTCTCTCGATTGAAAGCATTCATTAAAATCTTGGACGGACGTCTTCTTGATGATATCGCCTTAGCTCCGAGATCTCAATGGATGTTTCATTCCCTACTCATTTTTCTCTCAAACCCTTTACATGCTTTCTTACATGCTTTTTAGAATAGATTTATCTACTTTCTTTAATTCTGTCATTCAGTTAATGTAAGCAACACTTGATTAATGCAATTTGATTTTGATTACTTTAGAGTTATCGGGATCTCATCTTAAAAGTCGTTTTAAATCGACTCGCCCTTCTCATTTTTCCACCATTTTAATTTCTCATTGTACATTATTTGTCTGTTTTAATTCCTTATTGTACTAACTCACACCGAGTGTGGATCGACATCTGACACATACTACTAAAGTGTATATTTTGCAGGCTTAGAATCGAATTCTACAAATATTGTTGAATTTGGGTTTCCGAATTGATGACGCGGAAAAATCCTACTTTCACGTATGGTGGACGTGCATCCCACATGGGGCCCCCCAGTAACATTGTAACGGATTCTCCACTTTACCATCACATCTATGATAACAACCATTATAATAAGTCAAATCTAAGTGACAAATTATTATTTATTTTATTATTTTTGATAATAATTTAGATAATTGTAAAATAACTTTTTTGTTCCAAAATAACGACTGTCACGATGCTAAGCTTATTTTTTCAATTTTGGGCATTATTTTTAAATAACATGATGGAGTGGTTGGGGCATTACAGTTATAATTGCTCTTTTTTAAACCATGCTTTGATTCCTAGTTATTTAGGTAAGTGATATTCGCTTAAAAGTGCATATTTTCCACTGTTATCTTCTAAGCGTTATCACATTCTCCTGCGTAAAACTGCTATAAATATCCACTTTTCTACATAAGAGTCTATTTCATTGCGCAGAACACACTTTTCTGGACGAAATGGTATATTTGCATGCATTAAATGCATTTCTGAAAGTCTAGGTATAAAGACGTTATGATTAAGTCTCATTACGTGCTTTTTTTTCTTGCAGAAAACTCGATTGAGCTATTCTCGAGACTTGCGGGCCCACGATCAACCACAGAAGCCTAATATCAAAGCTTGAAGAGCTACAGGCTATGATTAGAAGATATGGGCTGAATAAGAGGACCAAAAAGTCGGCCCAAAGAACGAAGAGAGCAGGAGAGCCAATGACCAAGAGACGGACCAAAGCGTTTAAAGCCACATGAGTCAGCAATGAATGATGGTCTACTCTACTGGAGAAGTGTGAGGATGGTCACGGTGAAGACCAGGGTTCCAGACCCTCTGCCAATACTTTTATCTCCTATTTCTGATATTTTCTATCTCCTCCCCTTAATTTTCTATCTCATCTTTCCTTATTCTCTCTCTCTTTATCTCTCGATCCTCGGATCTACTGACCTAACTCCAGAACTCCTGCCCGTTGGCTCTGTCTCATCTCCCTTAGCTTTTTGACCGTTGGATCTTCAATCGGACCGTTGGATCTTCTACCAGACCGTTGGATCTCTCTAGATCCGTCGATCTACCAATCTGGGTCCCAATCAAGTCACCATCCATCCGATCGTCATCAAATTGTCTGTCACATCATCTTGTGAGACGATGGACATCATCAATCCTTGTGGACCAGTAGCCAGGCCCATCATCATCGACCCGTGGCCCGACCATTTAGTAGACCTCGTAATTTTCAAATGCTTTAAATTAATTATTTTTAAATAAAAGAGGGGGGTCCACTAAATGGAGAAATTCCCCAAAGAAAAGTAAGGTTTTACTAAAAAAAAAATACTTTTTTTATTTCAAAAAAAATCCTAATTTCCATTAATGGAAACTAGGGAGCTTTAAAAGGGGAGAAGAGAGGGTTCTTTAGAATCCTAATCCCTCTCCTTTTTTCTCCTCCCTTTCCCCCAAAACCCCTCCCCCTTCTCCTTCTTCTTTTCTCAATCGTTTTCTGAAAGTAAG
Organism: Euptelea pleiosperma; assembly: GCA_035048495.1. Taxonomy (NCBI): domain Eukaryota; kingdom Viridiplantae; phylum Streptophyta; class Magnoliopsida; order Ranunculales; family Eupteleaceae; genus Euptelea; species Euptelea pleiosperma. Next base: position 8,357,549 of record CM068544.1, on the reverse strand, counting down.
ATTTTTCCGTGTCATTGAATCGGAAACCCTAATCTCAACACATTTTTAGAATCCGCTTCTTTGTTCACTCAAATCCTGTAAAAATCACAGGGTTGTATAGTGGCTCGTGTCGGATATCGTCCGCACTCGGGGTTAGGGCAAATAAGAACAATAATAACAGAAAATGCTGATAATTTATGAAAGGGTGAGAATGTTGATTATAGCAAGATTAAAACACGCTTTTTGGAGATAGATTATTAAAACTATGAATGAGAACTAACATAATCAAAATGCAACAATGAACAAGAGTGAACATAAATAAGAAGCATTCAAAACCTAATCAAGAAAAAACAATTTTATTTATTAAAGTAAAATCCAAATTACAATGCTTTGAAATAAAATTCGCAAACAAAGAACAATTAACAAAACTAATTTAGAAAGCAAGATATAGAGGGAGAAAGATAGAGATATAGGTAGAGAGAGAAAGTGACTAAAGAAGGCTATTCTAGAGAGAGAAACTCAAGGAGGAGAGAGAAAGTGATGCTAGAAAGGTCTAGAGAGAGAAAATGTAGAAAAAAGAGAGAACTAAATAGAGAAAGCTAGAGAGAGAAAGGAAGAGAGAAAAAGAGAACTAGAGAAAAGGTGAGAGGTAGAGAGAGAACATCTTACCATTTACCAGATTTGGGTGGTGTGGCGGGAGAGAATGGCCCGAAGAGTGGTCCAGCCATGACGATGTGCAGAGAAGTGGATCCAGGCTCGGTATGGTGACGTGCTCGGCAAAGATGATAATAGAGATCACCGGTGGAGTTCCAAGGAGGATGAAAACGAGGGGATGCAAGTGCCTCTAATGGCAGCCACCTAGGAGAACCAGGTAGGGGGCTGTAGAGGAGATCTTCCTCTCCTCTTTTCTTTCTCTTTTTTTGTGGTTTTGTTTTCTTCTTTGGGAAAGATGGTGGGGAACGATTAGAGAGTGCACTGCTGCTACTATTGATGACGGTGGTTGTGGTAGCGGTTCGTTGTGGTGGTTCTGCTGGAGAAGGTGGAGCAAGGAGGAGGGCGGAGCTGCTGCAAAGTTGGGCGGTGGTGGATGTGGTTGCTGCAGGTGGTGTGCGGCTACGAAACCAGCAAGTGGTGATCGATGGTGAGACAGTAGAGGATAGCAATGGAGAGGGCGATGTGGAGAACGGCTGAAGGAAGGAGAGTGAATGAAGCTAACGGCCTGCAAGGTTGCAGGCCATAAACTTGCAGGTGGAGGCGCTGTTCACAGCAAGGCAGCGTGGAAACATGGGGAGTTTTCTTGCTGGTTCGCCCAGCAAGAAGGAAAGTTGGTTACGACTGGCTATTGAGGAGGGTAATCGAAGAGGGGTTGACGGCTTGGAGTTCTGAAAACTCAAGAGAAGAGAGGATGGTGAAGGACGGTGGTGGTTGCAGCTGCAACAGTTCGCCGGAGTTGCAACCTGCAACTCCGGTGGCTGGTGGAGCGTAAATGGATGAGGGAGGCGCTGGCGAGGTGAGCAAGGGGTTGGGCAGCGGCTGGAGGAGGAGAAGAACGTGAAGAAGATGAGGTGGCCGGAGTTCTGCAACTCCGGCCGGTAAAAGAAGAAGAAGAAGAAGAAGAAGAAGAAGAAGAAGAAGAAGAAGAGAATGGGGCTAAGGGCGAAGGGGAAGAAGGAGCTGGTTTTGGGGGAAGGATTCGAAGAGATTGGAGGGGGATTAGGGTTCAAACGAACCCTTCTCCCTCCTCTTATAAAGCTCCCTATTTCCTTTAATGGAAATAGGGTATTTTTGAAATAAAAAAAATATATATATATTTTTTTTAAGTAAAAATCTACTTTTCTATGGGGAATCTCCCCAATTAGTGGACCCCCCATTTAATTAAAATTATTTTGAAATTCGCGGGGTCCAATAACTGGTCGGACAGCGGGTCGATGAAGATGGGCCCGACTATTGGCCCACATGGATTGATGATGTCCATCGTCTCACAAGATGATGTGACAGACAGTCTGATGGCGACCGGATGGATGGTGACTTGATTGGGACCCAGATTGGTAGATCGACGGATCTAGAGAGATCCAACGGTCCGATGGAAGATCCAACGGTCAGAAAGCTAAGGGAGATGAGACAGAGCCAATGGACAGGAGTTCTGGGGTTAGGTCAGTAGATTCGAGGACCGAGAGATGAAGAGAGAGAGAGAATAAGGAGAGATGAGAGAGAAAATATCAAAAAATGGAGATAAAAGTATTGGCAGAGGGTCTGGAACCCTGGTCTTCATTGTGACCATCCTCACGCTTCTCTAGTAGAGTAGACTATCATTCTTTGCTGACTCATGTGGCTTTAAACGCTTTGGTCTGTCTCTTGGTCATTGGCTCTCCTACTCTCTCCGTTCTTTGGGCCGGCTTTTTTTGTCCTCTTATTCAGCTCATATTTGGCCAATATCTTCTAGTCATAGCATGTGGGCTCTTTAAGCTTTCATAATGGGCTTTCCTGATCGATGTGGGCTCGCAAGTCTCGAGAATTGTCCCATCGGGGTTTCCTACGACAGAAGAAGCGCATAATGAGACTCTATCAGAATGACTACATGTCTAGACTTTCGAAAATGTGTTTAATGCATGCAAATATACCATTTCGTCCAGAAAAGTGTGTTCTACGCAACACAAGAGACTCTTACGTAGAAAAGTAGATAAATAGAGTATTTTAACGTAGGAGAATGCAATAACGCTAAAAGGATAATTGCTTAAAATAAGCACTTTTGAGCGAATATCACAACCCCCAACCAGCATGTTGCCAATCCTTGGCAATTAGTGCGAAATAAGTGAGCTTAAAAGGGCTCTGCGCATGCTGCACACTTTTTCATATTAGCTCCGGGAAAACACCGTTCGTCAAATTATTGAATGGATGCAAAAATAGTTACATGCTAGCGAAGAGTTTGAAAGTTTTGGCAAGACTACAGACTGATAATCATGACCCAGAATAGTCAGACTCTGCGTGTGTGTGTGCTCAACATTCTCATCATCCTACAGTAAAGATTTTCAGATCACCTCTAAGTTTTTCTGCCACGACCTCAAATCTCACATGTTCAGCACTCAGAATAGAATCACACAAGAAGGGTTTTCTTCTTCTCTCTCAATTTATATGTGAGGAAATGTGTTGATATATGAAAGCAAAGATCTCACATATGTATTGTTTAAAGGAAGGACATCTTTAACAGAAGAAGATCTCATGATTGGAATACCACTTCACTCGGGAACGTTAGATCAAACTCTATAGCTTCTCTTTTTTCAATCTCCACATTTTATGATCGTGCTATCCTAGAATCAAGTAGGACTTTCCTGGGTTGTAATGAGGCTTAGGTCAGGTGTAGAAAAATAAAGGTATACAGGATTTCAAAGATCTTGAGAGGATATCTCTATTTTCTTGTATTTTTCCTGCGGCGTAACACCATTATCTGGTTCTTTTTCCTTTTTTCGTATTTTTCTCTTTTTCTTGATATTTCTAAGACTGCTCAATTTCTTTTCAGCACTTTTTCATACTTTATTTCCATATTTTGTTTTCAGCTTGAACCACTTTCTTTTCCTTTTGATTCTTCTTCTTTATTTTTCTTTTCACGGTACACCCATATCAGTTATTCTTTTGTCCATCTCAAAATAAGGGTAGCCAGTCATGCTTCGTAGTTGGACTGGATTTTAGGTTGATGGGTTTACAAAGAAAAGCCTTTTATAGAAGGGTTCAAGGGGTTTCTAGTAAAGTATAATTCAGGTGAGTAAAAAGGCTGAATGGTTCAGAAAAATGGCCTAAATCATTTTCGAGGGTTTGCACTATCATGTATACTGTCTTGACTGGATACAGAGAAGGTTCTGTTGTAGTAATCCAATTTTGATGTCGTTCCGAGTTCCATGATCAAATCAAAGGGTAATGAGATCTCTCAACGAATATTGCGGGCAAGAAGAATAGTGAGTCATCTTGTGACTCAGAATTATTGTATACTCCTCTGAATTGATTAAAGGCTCGAAAGCTCACAGGGTTAGGTCTCCACAATTCTTCTCACAGGATCTCTAGAATTTCCAAACTTAGGATGACTCTGATGTTGATAGTGTACAATTGTGCCGAATCTGAGTTTTTCTAAGTTTTCAAACCTGCTGTAGTCACGCCTGACTTGACTCAACGCTAACTTTAAACAAAAATTGACATCCTCAATACTGATTTAACGGAGGTTTTTAGCTAATCAAAGTCAGGGTATTTGACACATTTTTGAAATTCTAGAAAACTTTTGGAGAACATCGGAAATCACCCCAAAAACAAGAAGTTTTTTTTTTTTTTTTTTATTTATTATTTTTTTTATTTTTATCAAAATGAAGACATGAGTTTTGGTAAATACCCCACCCCCAACCAAAATATAGCACTGTCCTCGGTGCTCATGACCGGGATATAAAATGATGAAAAATCGGTGATGATGATGCAAAGGTTCAGGGAGGATGTTACCAAGTCGGCAGAAACTCGACAGTGTGTGGTACCTGATGATCGGAAGAATGAATGTACCTGCAGTTCCAGAGATATAACAGTAATAACAAATGCATGAGACTCATATACTCTAGGAATACCGGAATTGCCTTTCCGAAAGCGCTAAGTTTTACGTCTTCAGCCAGACATGACGGGGGTGACAGGCACCCCCAACCAAGTTGGAGCACAGGAGACTGATTGGATCATCAGTCGACATAGACAGGATCGATGAGATCGATCTCAAAAGTCTGAATGCGCATGATATTCGCTCAAAAGTGCTTATTTTAAGCAATTATCCTTTTAGCGTTATTGCATTCTCCTACGTAAAATGCTCTATTTATCTACTTTTCTACGTAATAGTCTCTTCTGTTGCGTAGAACACACTTTTCTGGACGAAATGGTATATTTGCATGCATTAAACACATTTTCGGAAGTCTAGATATTAAGCCGTTCTAATAAAGTCTCGTTACGCGCTTCTTCTGTCGCAGGAAACCCCGATGGGACGATTCTCGAGACTTGTGGGCCCAAATCGATCATGAAAGCCCATTATCAAAGTTTAAAGAGCCCACATGCTATGACTAGAAGATATGGGCCAAATATGGGCTGAATAAGATGACCAAAAAATCGGCCCAAAGAACGAAGAGAGCAGGAGAGCCAATGACCAAGAGACGGACCAAATCATTTAAAGCCACATGAGTCAGCAAAGAATGATAGTCGACTCTACTGGAGAAGCGTGAGGATGGTCACAGTGAAGACCAGGGTTCCAGACCCTCTGTCAATACTTTTATCTCCATTTTCTGATACTTTCTCTCTCATCTCTCCTTATTCTCTCTCTCTCTTCATCTCTCGGTCCTCAAATCTACTGACCTAACCCTAGAACTCCTGTCCATCGGCTCTATCTCATCTCCCTTAGCTTTCTGACCGTTGGATCTTCCATCGGACCATTGGATCTTCAATCGGACCGTTGGATCTCTCTAGATCCGTCGATCTACCAATCTGGGTCCCAATCAAGTCACCATCCATCCGATCGCCATTAGACCGTCTGTCACATCATCTTGTGAGACAATGGACATCATAAATCCATGTAGGCTAGTAGCCGGGCCCATCATCATCGACCCGCTGTCCGACCAGTTAGTGGACCCCGTGAATTTCCAAAGAATTTTAATTAAATTTCAAAAAAATGGGGGGTCCACTAATTGGGGAGATTCCCCATAGAAAAGTAGATTTTTACTTAAAAAAAAATATATATATATATATATATATTTTTTTTTTTTTATTTTCAAAAATACCCTATTTCCATTAAAGGAAATAGGGAGCTTTATAAGAGGAGGGAGAAGGGTTCGTTCGAACCCTAATCCCCCTCCTTTCTTCTCCTCTCTTCCCCCCAAAACATCCTAATCCCTTTCCCCTTCTCTTCCTTCATTCCCCTTCTCTTCTTTCCAATTTCTTCTTCTCCTTCTTTTCTTCATCTTCTTCTTCCCATCGGAGTTGCAAGCCTGCAACTCCGGCCACCTGCATCTATTCTCTCTAAACTGAGGACGGTTGCTCCTCCTTGCAATCACTCTCTGTGCTGCTCTCTTTGCTGCTCCAGCGAACCACCAGAACCCAACGGTGGGTTCCCACGTTGCTGCGCTTCACCATTAACACCACCACCGTGGATTACGACCAGCACCGCCCCATCCTTCTCCACCGCTGTGTTTCCCTCTCGTTGCTGGGGTCTTGCTACTCCTTCTCGTTGCAAATCTCCTAACGATTCGCAGGGAACTCTGGCAGCCTGCAACCTCTTCCCCGAACATTTTTTTTAGACGTCCTCTCCTCCTTCTCCAGCAGCACCACCGTCTTCTCCCTCCTCAACCGTGCGCCTGCTCCTGCATCACCGTCCAGACCTCTCATCCTTCTTGCAGACCACCTCCACTGCCTACTAGCCTCTCCAGCCGCACTCCTCTTCACCTTCTTCTTCTTCTTGACCATTTTCTTCCAAGCCAAAAGAAAAACCAGCAGAAAATTTAAAAAAAAAAAGAGAAAAAGAAGAAAAAGAAGATAAGAAGATGAATAAGTGAAGGAGATCGCCCCTACCGTTCTCCATCCTTGCTGAACAACCGGTCTCCACATCCATCACTCCACGACTCTATGCCGCCTGGAAACCTCAACGGATTGGTGGTGATTCTCCTCTCCAAACAGCAACCGTGGTGGCGCTCCACAGCTTGCACCACCATCAAACCCCCATGGCTTCACCTCCACACCGCCGTCCCTTGTTGTGGTCACCATCATGATCCCTAAACTGATGTTCTCCATGAGCACCGATGAAAACTCCGCCTTCCACACCATGTGCAACCAGCTACTCTAACTGCATCATGCACCCAACACGCTGCGGACCGCTTTGGTCAATAATCCGACCCACTGATTCATCCCAAGGCTAATCCAATGGTCGATTCCCTTCCAATGGTAAGATCGGGGTAAGTTTCTCTCTCCTTTCCTCTCTCTACTTCTCTCTCTCTAGATCCTTTTAGTCACTTTCTCTCTCTACAATCTCTCTCTTCTTTTTCTTTATTTCTCTCTCTCTCATTGTTGCTTTCTTAACTTTGTGTAGTTCTAGCAAATATTGTAAGACTTTTAATTACTTTGAATAAATTTTAGTTTTCATTATTACTTGATTGTAATAGGTCACCTTTCATGCTTTACTTTATCTGTGTTCTTAATGCTCTTGATATTTATAGCATTCTCTCTCTAAAATCACAACAAATAATGTTTTAAAGACCATTTCAATCACCACTCTCACCCCAACATCATTTCCATCAATTTCTATTAAGAAAGTCCGTCATTTTATGTTCTTTACTGCACGTTCACTAATCCCGAGTGCGGATTCGACTCCGACTTTCCACTGTGCTAGAATTCTTAATTTTTGCAGAGAAAAAGAATCGGATTAATTACAAATGTGTTGAGATTAGGGTCGTTCTCTCAACGACGGGAAAAAACCTACTTTCAGCGCAATACGTCAAGTTCATGGAACTGTTTAAGAATCTGGCCATTGACCTGGAATGAGGAGTGATCCTTGGGATCCTCAATAGTGATTGCCCCAAAGGGTGTGACTGCTGTGACCGTATAAGGACCGGTCGACCTAGATTTCAATTTCCCAGGGAAGAGATGAAGACGAGAATTATAAAGAACGACCTTCTGTCCTGGATGGAACTCTTTCCTGAGGATGCTCTTGTCATGTATCCACTTCATTTTTGCTTTGTAATTCTTGGACAAGTTGTAGGCATCATTTCTGAGTTCTTCTAACTCATTCATTTGAAGTTTTCTCTCCTCCCCTGCAGAGTCGAGGTCGAAGTTGAGTTTCTTAATGGCCCACAGGGCACGATGTTCAATCTCTACCGGTAGATGACAGGGTTTCCCAAAGACGAGACGATAGGGAGACATATTGAGTGGGGTCTTGTAGGCGGTTATGTATGCCCATAAAGCATCAGTGAGACGAGTAGACCAGTCTTTACGTGTGGTATTGACTATCTTCTCCAAGATCTGCTTGATCTGCCGATTAGAAACCTCTACTTGACCACTAGTCTGCGGATGATAAGCTAGGGCAACCTTGTGGGTTACCCCATACTTTTTCATTAATTTCTCGAATATCCTATTGCAGAAATGGGTGCCCCCATCACTAATGATGGCCTTAGGGGCACCGAATTGGGCGAAGATGAACTCCTTTAGGAATTTGACCACCACTTTGTGGTCATTGGTCTTGGTGGGAATGGCTTCTATCCATTTGGATACATAGTCTACCGCAAGGAGAATGTACTCAAAATCATAAGAAACGGGAAAGGGGCCCATGAAGTCGATGCCCCAGATGTCAAATATTTCATCGACCTGGATGGGAGTGAGGGGCATCATGTTCCTCTGGGAGATGCGGCCTAGATGCTGGCAATTAGGACAGGTTTTGCAGTAGATATGGGCATCTTTAAATAGTATAGGCCAGTAGAATCCGCATTGCAGGACTTTTTCTGCAGTCTTCTTAGTGCTGAAATGACCACCACAAGGTTGGTCATGACACGAGGACAAGATTTTGAGTTGGTCCGACTCAGGGACACAGAGACGAATGATTTGGTCAGGACAGTATTTATACAAATAAGGGTTATCCCAAGAGTAGTACTTAACTCTTGCTAGGAATTGGCTTTTGTCCTGTTTGGACCAGTGTGAAGGCATTTCTTCGGTGACAAGGTAGTTGACAATGTCAGCATACCATGGATGAACGGAGATAGCTAACAGTTGTTCGTCTGGAAAGGTTTCAGGGATGGGCTGGGTGTCGAAGGAGGACTCTAAAGTCAGTCTAGACAAGTGATCAGCCACTACATTCTCAGTTCCTTTCTTATCCTTAATCTCGAGGTCGAATTCCTGCAGTAAGAGAATCCATCGAATTAATCGAGGCTTGGTTTCCTTTTTCGACATGAGATAACGAAGGGCTGCATGATCGGTGTACACGACCACCTTAGTGGCTAAGAGGTACTGACGGAATTTATCAAGGGCGAAGACTACAGCCAGGAGTTCTTTCTCAGTGGTGGAGTAATTCATTTGGGCAGAGTTAAGAGTTTTGCTCGCGTAGTAGATCACATGTGATCTTTTGTCAATTCTCTGCCCTAGAATAGCGCCTAACGCGTAGTCAGAAGCATCGCACATTACCTCGAAAGGTAGAGTCCAATCTGGGGGACGGATAATGGGCGCAGTAGTGAGCTCAGATTTGAGACGCTCAAATACCTTGACACAGTCAGCATTAAAGTCGAAAGGACTGTCTTTGGCCAGAAGATGGGATAGAGGTCGAGCGATTTGAGAGAAGTCCTTGATGAATCGCCTATAGAATCCTCCGTGTCCCAAAAAGGACCGGATGTCACGTACGGACTTGGGAATAGGCAAGGTCGAGATGATATCGATTTTAGCTTTGTCGACTTCAATGCCCTGATGGGAAATGACATGTCCCAGAACTATGCCTTTCTTCACCATGAAGTGGCATTTCTCCCAATTGAGGACAAGTCGCTTGTCCTGACAACGTTGGAGTACAAGCCCTAGATGGTTCAGACAGTCATCAAAAGATGACCCAAAGACTGAGAAGTCGTCCATAAAGACTTCGAGGAATTTTTCCACCATGTCAGAGAATATGCTCATCATACACCTTTGAAAGGTCGCGGGTGCATTGCAGAGGCCAAAGGGCATGCGCTTGTAGGCAAAAGTGCCAAAGGGACAGATGAAAGTTGTCTTCTCATGATCCTCAGGGGCGATGGGTATTTGATTATACCCTGAGTAACCATCGAGGAAGCAGTAATAGAAGTGACCTGCTAGTCTCTCCAACATTTGGTCTATGAAGGGTAAAGGAAAATGGTCCTTCCTAGTGTTGGTGTTGAGTCGTCGGTAATCGATGCAGACTCTCCACCCTTTCTTCAGGCGCTGGGTGACCATTTCCTTGTTCTCATTTTCCACAACTGTGAATCTTGCCTTTTTAGGGACGACATGAATAGGACTCACCCATTTGCTATCGGAGATGGGGTAAATGATACCTGCATCTAACAGTTTAAGGACCTCATCCCGGACTACATCCTTCAAGATGGGGTTCAACCTCCTCTGGTGTTCTCGAGAGGTTTTGGATTCATCCTCGAGATAGATGTGATGTTGGCACACCGAGGGGTCTATGCCTCGAATATCATCTATAGTCCAACCTATCGCAGATTTGTGCTCGTTGAGCAGCTCAAGAAGTTTCTTACGTTCACTTGTAGATAAAGCAGACGCAATAATGACAGGGTAGGTTTCCTTAGGACCAAGATAGGCATAGGAAAGATCTGTGGGAAGAGGCTTAAGCTCCAAGGTTGGAGCAGATGGAGTTGAAGTAGGTGTCACAGAAGACACGGATTGAAGAGGTTTGACTTCAGTAGGAAAAGGAAGGGTAGGTTCTCTGGCCATGGTTATCAGAGGCTCAAACTCGATGAGTGGAGCGGGGATCTCTATCAGTGGAGCAGTCTCCAAAAGATCATTGAGATCAGAAATAGCTGACTCTGTTGCAAAGTCAGCTCCAAAGTGTTCTAGACACTGCTTAAGAATATCTTCGGTGGAGTCCGGGATTAGACTCTCAACGGCACACATTTCATCGGTCACTTCGCGATCGGCATCTTGTTGCATTAAACGAAAGATGTTGACCTCAGCTTTGAGGTTACCGAAAGCAATGGACATGTTTCCGTCTCGGCACCCGATGTGTGCATTCGTAGTGGCAAGGAAGGGACGGCCTAAGATGACTAGAATGCGGTTATCCTGACATGGCTCGGTGTCGAGAATGATAAAGTCCACAGGATAATAAAAGTCAGCGACTTTTACTAGAACATCTTCAATGATTCCTCTTGGAATCTTGATGGACTGATCAGCCAATTTCAGGGTGACATTGGTAGGCTTCATATCTTTCAGTCCTAACTGCTGATATACCGAGAATGGTATGAGGTTGACGCTAGCCCCTAAATCTAGCAAGGCAGTGCAGCTAAAGTTGTCTCCAATTTCACATTGGACAGTTGGGCTACCTGGATCCTTGTGTTTGATCACACTATTGCGTTGAATGAACGCGGTAGCTTTTTCGGCCAAGAAGGCAGCTTTGGGTACATGCGTACGCCGCTTAACTGTGCACAAGTCCTTGAGGAATTTGGCATAAGAGGGGATTTGCTTGATAGCAGAAAGGAATGGGATATTGATCTAGACGTCTTTAAAGACGTCTAAGATCTCAGAGAATTGCTGATCCCGCTTATCTTGGACAAGTCTATCCGGGAAGGGAGGCTTTACTCGACAAATGGATTTGTCTTTAGCCTTGGATTTCTGCACAGGGATATCTGATGTTGGTGCAGAGGTAGAAGAAGCAGAGGTAGGATTAGGACTAGTTTCCTCTGTGCGAGTGATGGGTGCCGGAGATGGCACTGGCGGTGGTTGGACTCCCATGTCCACAGTTTTTCCAGATCATAGGGTGGTTACAGCTTGCACCTCCCCTTGATAGTTCTCATTCTGGCTTTGAGATTGGGATCCGATCTCATATACTGCCCCTTTGGCATTTCCTTTAGGGTTGGCAATGGGTTGGCTAGGGAAAATGCCTTTAGCTTTCTCAGCTTCCAAGTTGCCTAAGCGTTGCTCTAGACGAAGCATGGATTGTTGTTGCTGTTGCTCTAGGCGTTGCATAGATTGTTGTTGCTGAGTAATGAGTTGAGCTAGAAGGTCTTCGATACCGGATTTGGGAACTGACTGTTGGGGGGCAGCTAATGGGAGCCGAGGCACCAATTCGCGACTTGAGCTCATCGGGGCATTATAGTTATAGGCTGGAGAATTAGTTGGGACAATCGGTTGGTTCTGAAAGGTCTGTGGGACTCTTTGCTGATTCTGAAATGTGCTCGGTTGTCCAGAGTATTGACCCTGTTGGAATTGCTGGCTTTGAGTAGATGGGTACTGACTCTGCTGGTATTGTCCCTGATTGAATTGCCTATTGGGTTGATTGAACCCAGGGGGATACATGCCTTGAGGTTGACGTGGAAGTTAAGCTTGTGGTTGAGTAGACTGAGGCCTCCAAGAGAAGTTAGGGTGGTTTCTCGTGTCCGGATGATAAGATTGACTATACTAGTTCTGAGTGGGTGGTTTGTATGTGCTGAAAGCACAAACTTCTTCCTGAAGAGGATTAGACCATCATTCATTCAAAGGACAATGCTCAGTAGTATGGGAGGGTTGCAGACAAAGGGTGCAGGATTCCATAGGGCTCTCGTGTCCCATATGCATGACTGGGGTAGATTGTTGAGTAGGCTTTTGTACTGACACAGCCAGTGCCGAGACTGACTTGCTCAACTCTTGAATGACAGATCGAAGCTCAGTATCAGCTGTAGCATCATGTCCCTTGGTTGTCCTTTGGACCGAAGTGGTTCGACTAAACTCTGAGTCAGTCGTCCAATGTTGAGAGTTTTCTCCTAACTCTCCCGAGAATTTGTATGCATCGGTCGGAGTTTGGTGCAGGAATTTTCCTTGGCACATTGACTCTACCATGGTCCGGGACTCATCAGTAAGTCCCTTGTAGAAGACATGGACAAGATTGCCCTTGTCGATGCTATGGTGGGGACACTTAGTCAGGTAGTCTTGGAATCTATCCCACGCTTCAAAAAATTTCTCATCGGACTTCTGTCGAAAGTCCTGGATGAGTTGCTTCATTTGGTTGGTCCGAATCATGGGGTAGAATTTAGACATGAATTTGCCCACCAACTCTTTCCAACTACTGATTGAATCAGCGGATAAGGAGTAGAGCCAATCTGAGGCTCGGTCTTTGAGCGAGAATGGGAAAACTCGCAGACGCACATTGTCATCATCGAGATTCTGATTCTTGAAAAGTAGGATGACATGTTGGAATTCTCTAATATGGGAATATGGGTCTTCTCTTGGGAGACCACGAAAGGTTGGCAGCATTTGGATCGTCTGCAGCCTGATCTCAAATTGTACCGTCGTAGTAGGTGGGAGAATAATGCAAGTGGGCGGATTAGCAGAAATAGGGGCGAACGTCTCGATAAGAGGTCGTTCGACTGCCATGACTACAAAGGTAGTAGTACTGGGGGAGGTGGGTGGGGAAAGAGATGGGGAAGAATTCAGTAGAGGATCCACTGTAGGTACGTGATTCTCAGATCGAACCAAGCGTTTGTTCGGACGATTCCAAACGGGCATACGCGAATGAGGCAAGCTCTATACTTGGCAAAAAGTTGCCAGAGAGGAACACTATCCTAAATGATGCACACCAAGCACAGATAATCCTATTCTAAGCAATCAGGATATATTTTAGGAATTATCTTTGTTAGTTTTGGGGCTAGAGTAGATTATGACAGTGGGCGGACCACTGGTTTATCTTTTAACCGCCGGACTAACTATTTTGCACTCAGAGGTTCTCACCAGGCTACACTCTTCAGAGCGAATCCTTTAGTACTAACTCTAGTTAACAACAAGGCAATCCGAAGCCTAGACAGACGTGCGGCACAATGGCTAACTTAAGTACGTCCCAGACTAACCGGATTGGTCAAGTGGATAAGAAGAGTGTTCCCTCGGGTTAAGCTAGGGTTGATGCGTGTTCCTAGTCCACACGCAACTAACCGCCGAATAGTCCAAGATGCCACGTCGAGCTCAGTGTACTTGAGTAGCAGGGACTTATGGGTGTGTTAGACAACAGGGACCCGCGCTCGTGGTCTTATTTCGATTGGATGTTAAGCGGGTTCGCTTTGCGTGGATTTTTCCTCGAACATCGGGCTAATTGGCTCTACTTCTTGATTCTTTTTAATTAAATGGGGCCTTGGGATCAAATCAGTTGGAATGATGAGGTGGGTGATGAAATCCCACCAGTTTCAATTTGGAGCTGGGTCTGCTCTCTTAGAGTTGATTGATTAACGGCCACGCCACGCAAGTCGAATAAGTTGTTGCTAGAAAACAAATAGACAAGCGGCAATGATTCACCCAATTTACTCTGTATCGCACTCAAGGCGAGGATAGGGACTTACCTCCCGTGGGCCACGCCACGGGGTCTCCTCCATGGGTTAGAGAGGGGTATCCTAATGGGCTTGGGCCCAACTCCACCTCTTTGAGCTTTCGCTCTCTACCCACACTGGATCGTGTTCCTGCAGAAAAGTTAGATCGCACGGTCTAGGTATTCGGGATTCTATTTGGAAGATCCTTGCCTTTTTAGGGTTCACAGAACAAGCACTGGATTTAGGCAAGTTTTTGAATTAATTTCCAAGTTCGAGATGGGTTAAAATTTAGGAATTCCCAGATGAAAAATACCTAGATTGGAAAGTTTTCCGAACTGTGGAGATCTTCCAAGAAAGATTTGATTGCGAGATCCCTTACAATTTTGGGAAATTTTCCAAAATTGAAATTCTGCTAGATTTGGGGTATTTCCTTTTGCAGACTTTTTCAAATTCGGAAGATTTCTAAAGATAGAAATTCTTCTAAAGAGGAAACTTCTAAAAGGGGAAACCCTAATTTAGCAAAGTTTCAAGATTTTAGAATCTTTCCAAAAATCACAAATCTTTGATTGGTGATTTCTAAAAATCTGCAGAATATAAAACCCTAATTTTTTGAATTTTTATTTTTATTTTTTTTTTGTATTTTCCACTTAATCTAGGGTTTCTAAAAAACCCTAGAACAAGATCTAGCAGTTATATGGAAAGCAGTAAAATTCCTAAATTATTACAAATTTGCACTCGGCCTTCCGAGGCATTAGAAATAGTAATTTAAAAACTGCTAAAAATCACTAAAAATAAAAAATAGAAAGTTTCCCGAAAAGGTCGGGTTGGCCAAATTGAGCAGCTTTTCGCTTCAGCAACTTTCCAATTCCGTCTTTACGTCCTTTTTCGCACTCCCGAACACCCGAGCGGCAGCGGCTCCATTTGAAAGTAAGATTTTTTCGTGTCGTTGAATCGGAAACCCTAATCTCAACACATTTTTAGAATCCGCTTCTTTGTTCATTCAAATCCTGTAAAAATCACAGGGTTGTACAGTGGCTTGTGTCGGATATCGTCCGCACTCTGGGTTAGGGCAAATAAGAACAATAATAACAGAAAATGCTGATAATTTATGAAAGGGTGAGAATGTTGATTATAGCAAGATTAAAACACGCTTTTTGGAGATAGATTATTAAAACTATGAATGAGAACTAACATAATCAAAATGCAACAATGAACAAGAGTGAACATAAATAAGAAGCATTCAAAACCTAATCAAGAAAAATCAATTTTATTTATTAAAGTAAAATCCAAATTACAATGCTTTGAAATAAAATTCTCAAACAAAGAACAATTAACAAAACTAATTTAGAAAGCAAGATATAGAGGGAGAAAGATAGAGATATAGGTAGAGAGAGAAAGTGACTAAAGAAGGCTATTCTAGAGAGAGAAACTCAGGGAGGAGAGAGAAAGTGATGCTAGAAAGGTCTAGAGAGAGAAAATGTAGAAAAAAGAGAGAACTAAATAGAGAAAACTAGAGAGAGAAAGGAAGAGAGAAAAAGAGAACTAGAGAAAAGGTGAGAGGTAGAGAGAGAACATCTTACCATTTACCAGATTTGGGTGGTGTGGCCGGAGAGAATGAGCCCGAAGAGTGGTCCAGCCATGACGATGTGCGGAGAAGTGGATCCAGGCTCGGTATGGTGACGTGCTCGGCAAAGATGATAATAGAGATCACCGGTGGAGTTCCAAGGAGGATGAAAACGAGGGGATGCAAGTGCCTCTAATGGCAGCCACCTAGGAGAACCAGGTAGGGGGCGGTAGAGGAGATCTTCCTCTCCTCTTTTCTTTCTCTTTTTTTTGTGGTTTTGTTTTCTTCTTTGGGAAAGATGGTGGGGAACGATTAGAGAGTGCACTGCTGCTACTATTGATGACGGTGGTTGTGGTAGCGGTTCGTTGTGGTGGTTCTGCTGGAGAAGGTGGAGCAAGGAGGAGGGCGGAGCTGCTGCAAAGTTGGGCGGTGGTGGATGTGGTTGCTGCTGGTGGTGTGCGGCTACGAAACCAGCAAGTGGTGATCGATGGTGAGGCAGTAGAGGATAGCAATGGAGAGGGCGATGTGGAGAACGGCTGAAGGAAGGAGAGTGAATGAAGCTAACGGCCTGCAAGGTTGCAGGCCATAAACTTGCAGGTGGAGGCGCTGTTCACAGCAAGGCAGCGTGGAAACATGGGGAGTTTTCTTGCTGGTTCGCCCAGCAAGAAGGAAAGTTGGTTACGACTGGCTATTGAGGAGGGTAATCGAAGAGGGGTTGACGGCTTGGAGTTCTGAAAACTCAAGAGAAGAGAGGATGGTGAAGGACGGTGGTGGTTGCAGCTGCAACAGTTCGCCGGAGTTGCAACCTGCAACTCCGGCTTGGGTTGATGAATAGGATGAACGGTGGCTGGTGGAGCGTAGATGGATGAGGGAGGCGCTGGCGAGGTGAGCAAGGGGTTGGGCAGCGGCTGGAGGAGGAGAAGAACGTAAAGAAGATGAGGTGGCCGGAGTTCTGCAACTCCGGCCGATAAAAGAAGAAGAAGAAGAAGAAGAAGAAGAAGAAGAAGAAGAAGAAGAGAATGGGGCTAAGGGCGAAGGGGAAGATGGAGCTGGTTTTGGGGGAAGGATTCGAAGAGATTGGAGGGGGATTAGGGTTCAAACGAACCCTTCTCCCTCCTCTTATAAAGCTCCCTATTTCCTTTAATGGAAATAGGGTATTTTTGAAATAAAAATATATATATATATATATATATATATATATATATATATTTTTTTTTTTTAAGTAAAAATCTACTTTTCTATGGGGAATCTCCCCAATTAGTGGACCCCCCATTTAATTAAAATTATTTTGAAATTCACGGGGTCCAATAACTGGTCGGACAGCGGGTCGATGAAGATGGGCCCGGCTATTGGCCCACATGGATTGATGATGTCCATCGTCTAACAAGATGATGTGACAGACAGTCTGATGGCGACCGGATGGATGGTGACTTGATTGGGACCCAGATTGGTAGATCGATGGATCTAGAGAGATCCAACGGTCCGATGGAAGATCCAACGGTCAGAAAGCTAAGGGAGATGAGACAGAGCCAATGGACAGGAGTTCTGGGGTTAGGTCAGTAGATTCGAGGACCGAGAGATGAAGAGAGAGAGAGAATAAGGAGAGATGAGAGAGAAAATATCAAAAAATGGAGATAAAAGTATTGGCAGAGGGTCTGGAACCCTGGTCTTCATTGTGACCATCCTCACGCTTCTCCAGTAGAGTAGACTATCATTCTTTGCTGACTCATGTGGCTTTAAACGCTTTGGTCCGTCTCTTGGTCATTGGCTCTCCTACTCTCTCCGTTCTTTGGGCCGGCTTTTTTTGTCCTCTTATTCATATCTTCTAGTCATAGCATGTGGGCTCTTTAAGCTTTCATAATGGGCTTTCCTGATCGATGTGGGCTCGCAAGTCTCGAGAATTGTCCCATCGGGGTTTCCTACGACAGAAGAAGCGCATAATGAGACTCTATCAGAATGACTACATGTCTAGACTTCCGAAAATGTGTTTAATGCATGCAAATATACCATTTCGTCCAGAAAAGTGTGTTCTACGTAACACAAGAGACTCTTACGTAGAAAAGTAGATAAATAGAGTATTTTAACGTAGGAGAATGCAATAATGCTAAAAGGATAATTGCTTAAAATAAGCACTTTTGAGCGAATATCATTTTCTCCCTCTCTTCATCTCCTTCATCTTCTTTTTAACCACCGCCCTCACCGGAGTTGCGCCTGCAACTCCGGCCGTTCGTGAGCACACTTGCAGCACCCCCTACTGCTACTTCATTCTCCTAAAGCCACTGCAACCCAGCAGCCACCGATCAGCCTCCTCTTAGGATGGTTAAAACCGTTACTTTGAAGCTTTGATCGTCGAAAATCGCACCTGCAACTTTCGGCCACCACCACCTCTCTTCATCGTTTGTTTTTTTCATCGCCTCCACCAATCCAGCCTCTTCCAAAGTCGCCTCCTCAACGGGATCCTCCACCCTGTGCGTCCACGAATAGCAACTCTAGTACACAGCCATTATTGGCTCCATCCTCCACGGCCTGCACTTGGGTAAGTTCTCTTCCTTTTCCCCTTCTTCGTCCTCTCTTCTTCTCCACCTTTTAACCGGAGTTACAGACCTATAACTCCGGCATTCCGGTCTCTTCCTCTCCAGTTTCCTTGCCCTCCCCTTAAGGTAAGTTTGCCGGAGTTGCAAACCTGCAACTCCGGCCAGCCATCTTGCTTCACCACCGCCTGCCACCACAGCCAGCACTGCCTCCGGGCAGCGCCTACACGACCTACAACCACCACTAGGTTATCCACCCCAAGGCCTGATCAGACCTGCAACCAGTAGGTCCTTCCACATTTTCACATTGCACTCCCCCTTACACGTTCTCACCCCTTGTCGTTCCAAGAAAAAAAAAAAAAAAGGGAGGAAGAAGAAACCTAGGAACCTCTTGGTTTCCTCCACTTGTTGACAATCACGGTGCTCCTTTGCACCTCCTTTCACTTCCCTCTTGCCTGTTGCTCCACTGTTTGGAGCACCACCACTAGCGTCACAATCCTCCGCTCACCTCACCATAAACACCGCCTCCAATTCATGCAACGGCCAACAACCTCCATCTCCTTCGCCCTCAAATAACAGCGATCATGTGCTGCTCCCTCATCTCCCTGCAAGCCACAAAGCTAGCAGATAGCCTCTTCTTTCTTGGCTGATCAAGTGGCCGATAAGTCTTGGAAGGTAATTTCTATCACTTTCTCTCTCTTCATCTTAATTTCTCTCTCTAGTTGTAGGTTTCTCTTTCTCAGATCTCCTCTCTCTCTCTCTCTAGTTTCTTCCATTTTTTCTCTCTCTTATCCTCTTTATCTTTTTCTTCTTTATTTTCTCTCTAATTTTTTTTGTTTCTCTCTCTAGGCCGTCTCTCTTTTCTCTCTATTTAATTTAGGTTTATTGCTTTCTAGATTGATTATCTCATGTTTTAATTGTAAGTTACAGTTGAATTCAAGAAATAAAGTTTATTTTGATTTGAGTTTGACAAAATTCTGTTATTTTATGTTCCTTATTGCGCTAATCTGATTAATCCCGAGTGCGGATCGACATCTGACACGAGCCATTGAGCAAAATAGCTTATTTTATAGGTTGAAAGTCTCGGATAATTACAAATGTGTTGAAATTAGGGTTTTCGTAACCAACGACGTGGAAAAATCCTATTTTCAGTAGGCCCTGTTGGGGAATGCTTCGGTAGAAGCACTGTGGAAAAGCGCTTTTGCAGAAGTCCTGGAAGCAACTTTTGAGAATCGCTCCTTTCTAGAATAGTGTTTGGCAAATCGTGCTGGAAAAGTGTTGTTCTATGTGTAGAAGCTAGTATTGGTGTTTGGCAAAACTAGCTGTGAGCTTCTGAATTCTGTCAAAATATCCAGAATACCCTTATATTCAAAAGAAGATAGAAGTTTATATTTTTGCTCACCTAAGACAAATACTATATTTTTTATTACATCTGGTATGCCAAATATTTTTACATAAAATCATAGGGCTTGCCAATCAACTAGCCACACACACGGAGGGTTCTCACTTCCAACCTAAAAAGATCTCCAAATTCACAAATCAGCTTAATAAGATCCTATAAACCACCTGAATTGTAGACTTTTTATATACGTGGTTTGCCTTTCTCTTTTTCTATCACCATGCCCTGGTCAAAACGTGAGATATACAGTTCTTGATTTTTGGGCATAAGAAGAATAATACCATTTTGTTGGGCCAATGATGATATCTAACAACATTTTAAGAAAAGAATAGTGTCAAGCTCTAAGTCGCCGGAGCGTGGAGCGGGTGCGGGTGCGTCCAATTTGAAAAGTTTTTATTGTCAAGAGCGTGTGTGTATAAGATGACCTTACAATATTTCTAGCCAATGGATTAGTATTTTTTAATGGTTTATTTTTAACCGTCGATTTTGAGCATTATTTTGGGTATTGAGATCCAAGGGATAAATCAATAATGGGGCTTATTTTTTGCTAAGTAGGTCCACATACATAGGAATGGAGCCATGTGGCATATTCTTAAGAGGACACTGACCGTATGGATGTTTAATTGGCCAATCACTAGGTGGACTTACAAACCAAAGATCAGCCTGATTAGTGATTTAAAACCTTGGATCTTTATACCCAAATAATGCACAATAATGCTCAAATTCCTACGGTTAAAATCAACCCATGAAAACAACTTCAATCCAATGCTTAGAAATCACTGATCAAGTTTATTTTTGGTTTGTAGGTCTACCTAGTGATGGGCCAAACATCCACACGGTCAATATACTCTTAATAGTGTGCCATGTGGCTCATATTGGCTGCAGTCAGCGGGTGTCTTCGAAGGTTTACTTATAAGAATGGACCAAACATCCATACGGTCATAGGATTATAGGAAATGATCATCAAGGTAGAAATGTAACAACTTAGCTTAATTGAACTCAGCCAAATGGCTGTTGGACAAAAGACTAAATTTTGAAGTTCGAACTTTTACACCAGCGGTACAAAACAGTGAGCGCATCGAAACCGCTCACTCTTTCTTTTCCACTTTCCTTTCCTCCTCAAAGTAGATACGAAACCTATAATTACATTGAAGAACGAAGACCAATTTTTAGAGTGAAACCTACAACCAATAGATTTTACTACTTTTTAATGCGTAGTTTTAGCCATTGGATTCAACCACTTTTTTGAGTACTAAAACCAATGACTAAATATCATCAAACAAGCTGATTTTCGATATGAATGTCTACGAAGGGGTGGGCTAAAACCCGAGGTATTCTTTATTACATCATACCCCTCATTGTAAATGGTAGGATTTCTCCAGGAACACCTTATCCATCTACTCCTCCTTAGATATCAACAATAAATCAACGCTAACTGATCATCCACCTCAATTGTGGTCTCCTCTTCAAATTAGCAGTCAAGATCTTCCCGGCCTCGTCTCAAATCAGACCCTTTGGACCCATTAGCGTCAAGCTAATCTAGCTACAACTGGCAATTCCGAAATAGAAAGCTCCGCCACGACTTCTGGAAGTAGTTGGGGAATTCGGGTTGGGAATCGAGCTAGACCTTGGGTTCTCGGTTCCAATTGGAGAAATTGGGGTCGAGTGTGTAGGTGACGTTGGGGTTGAAGGAGGACGAAAATGGTTTCAGTCTCAGAGCCATTGCGGAGGTTGCCATGGAGGATGAAAATGGTGAAGAAGCCGCAGAGGATTGTAATCTTCCGGTTGTTGACGAAGAACCCTCTTGCAGACTAAAATGAAGGTTATATCTTTTATGAAAGGAGGGGCAATAAGGTAAAACTTACAAGAGCTGTTTGACGGTGAGGTGCTTCCCGCAAAAGTGCAAAAGCACTCTTTTGGACGCTAGAAGCCAAAGCACTTTTCCACCCCAAACACAAATTTAAACCAAGGAATCGCTTTTGTAGAAGTGTTCCCAAACACTACCGTAGTGTCTGAGAACGTTTTTTGGGAAGTGCTTCTCCAGCTTTTGGCACTTAGAAGCACTTTCTTAGCATAAATCTTTGTTTGGTTTGAAAAAGCGCTTTGGCTTTCGGTGTCTAAAAATAGTTAGAAGCGCTTTTTTGAGAAACAACTCGACGGGTGTTTCTTAAAAAGGCTTTGTCCCGGCACTTTCTTCTCCATTCGCGTGCTCTCATCCCCTTTCTTTGTTAAAGAAAAGGAAAGAAAACCTAAAACCTTTATCCCTCCCCTCCATTTTTTACCTCTTTGAAGCTTGAAGATTTCCTCTCTCTCTCTCTCTGACCTGGTACTTCGTTCTTCCTAGGGTTTGGTTACTCTGTTTTCCTCTCTAGAAGTTATCTATATATTGAGGAGTTTGAATTGAGGCAAAATTTAGATTGCTTTTTTTTTCCTCTCTGTAAGTTCTCTCTATAGATCGAAAGGATTTGCACAGTGGTAGCCATGGATCCCACTAGCTTCAACCCAGGGTGGGTCCTTCGGTTCCAAATGTTATTATCGCATTCTTGTAAGCACTCGATCACAACAGATTTTCTCTTTTCCCTGATTTCTTGGTTTATTTTCGCTAGTCTCAGTGTGTTGTGTTTTTTATTACTATAGATGCCCAACGATCATCCTCAAACACATTTCCACCATCTGATTCATACTCCTTCCCATGTCATTGCCCTAACCTACTTCCAACCTGTGCTTTCCAGACCCCACTTCAGTACTGGTTTTTAAACTCTTCTCAATATGAATTTAGTGGATTGGCCATCATCAATGACTTCGATGGAAGAAACTGAAAGCCATTTGTTCTAAAGCTTGACCTGCATTTCTCAGCCTTATTGGTCTCATCTTTGGAGGCAAATAAGATGAAGGCGTCACCGTGGTTGTGGAGTCCGAGTTTGATGTCCCCGTGGACTTCAAAGTCCACCTTCCAAAATGCCAGGTGGAGTAGGCTTTAGTGCCCACTGACCATTTAGATGTTTGGTTCGCTTGATGGATCTACGCATCAAAAATCGTTTAATAGGTGATTTTTTTTATCAATATGTAATATTCAAATGGATTTTATTTGTTGGGGAGAGAGCAAATACATGGGCTAATATCATAAGCCGGTACCACTCAACCAATTTGGAGGGTCCTTTATCATATGGATGACTAGGATTTTCCACACCATCCCTCCACATGTAAGACAACACATGCCTTAACAAGAGGGTGGGATAGATTTTCCACATCATCCTCCACGTGTAAGAAAACACATGCCTTAATAGCAGAGGGAATCTATTTTGACACCCAGAGTATCTTTCCCCACTCTGGGTACAGGATTTTCTTTATGTATGGTTACTAATGTGGCAGGTCCAAACAGTCCTGCATTTTAATTTGTCACCTTGGAATTTTTTTCATGTGGCGAGTTTCACTCCGCCGATGGGATTCCACCTTTAGAGTCTCCGAGAATCTAATTAGTTTCTTTTTGATTTGTAGTCTTTAGTTCAGAATTGCGTACCTCTTTTTGGGGTGTTGTCCTCTATATATAAGGTCATCATTCCATGATGTGTATTGTGACGTGTTAGGTTTCCGTACCTTAGGTGGCATGTCTGTTTCTCCGTTAATCTGTTATTTCTGTTATCTCGAATGTTCTTTTTGAATTTGGTTATCTCGGTTACGTCAGATACTCTTTGCACTGCGTTTGTTGAATTCGGTTGTATCGGTTCTGTCCGATACTCCTTTCCACATGTTCCATTTTTGGTTATCCACGTGTCACGCTGAAAATATCACCCAGGAGGGCTAAATAGAACACCTGTATAAACAGGTTCATCAAGAGCTAAGTTTGATGGTTTACATGTCCCAAAGAAATGAAAAGAACATTTACCCTAATTCAAGCAGAATTATATTTGATCTAATTAAGAACAAATTGTGCACATGTTCAAGTAGATTCATAACTAAATAAGATATTGCTGAACTGCATACCCAACTGCTAATAATTGTTCAAAAGAAAAATTAAAGAAATTAAGTGAGTACCGAGTTCGAAGAAAATATTAACTTTCAGAGAAAAAGTGATTAGCCAAGCCCTCAGTTGTGGCATCCAACCACCACCCAGCTTTGGTTCAGCATGGGATGATTTACTTCCTCATTAGATCGTCAACTCCATCGTTACGTCGAAACCCATGTCTATTAGACAATTAATCATCACCTGTATATCACTTCTCAAGGAATGAGCCAATGCCTGAACAAAATCAGTGAAAACGTGTATAATTACTTTCCTTCAAAAAAACCAAGAGCAAAAAGGTTTCTTAATATATTGATAGCTAAAGGTTTAGAAATTATTGTCTAACTAAAATGCTGCCATGCACTTACCAAAAAGAGAAATGCTGTCATGCGATGTTAGCTTTGTAACCAAACATCCCCAAAGGCTATGATGCATAGATTCATCTAAATGGGTGAAGTACTCGATATGGATTCTGGTGCGCGCAAGATATCCTTATCACATTGACCACTATTATCTTCAATTATAAAATACAATTACTTTGTTTCACATTTCTATTTTATACCAATGAGTCCAAGAACCCTATTTTTCAAGGTTCGCTATGTCAGACACTCCGCACCCGTGTTGGACTCTTACACTCGTACCCATATCAATTCAACCTAACCCAAAGTTGTCATGCGCAAACCCCACGCCAAATCCAAAATTCTTTATAACATTGATTCCCACTAAGAAGGCAAGAGTCTAAAAAGTCGACACTAGCAATAAGCCATAATCTTTCTTCACTTAAACCAGCACATAATCTGTTAAAAAATATACCTTCATGTCTTCTTCTTTTTGACGCAATATAACCTCCCAAGGCCATTCGGTTAATAGCATCTGAAGTTCAACGGCAACACCTGGCTTTGTCACGGCAGGCAGATCCTGTTGCAAATGCAGATTAACACTAAATATCTCAATATGTCAAGAAAAGAACCAATAATATTATGCAAAAAAGGAGATGTTCAAAATCTTGACTAGTATCTTATTTCACTTGGTATATTCAGACATTCAAGATTTTGCCGATTTTGAACATCTCCTTTTTACAAAAAAATGCTGTACTTTTTTACAAAAAAAAGTACTTTTTACAAATGCTGTACTTTTACAAAAAAAAAAAAAAATGTTGTACCAACATTTCAATATTAAGTGTAAAACCTGTATACAGGACGTGTGCCCCACACATACCCATACTTGGGTGAAATAAATTGTATGGATAACTTAAACGACCTGTTTTCAGCAAGTTAAGAAAAATTGTACTAAATCTCTGTTTTTTTCCTGATATGTTAGAAATTGTTCTGAATTTTGAGGGCATCAACCAACCTACTAGAATGGTGCTTGAATAATTAAGGCATTGTTGGCATTTCTCCACCATCAATGTGTGCCTGCATGTTTTGATTTGTTCAATTTCATTTGCGCCAGTCCGATTAAATTTTTTGATCATGGTAAATCATGTTTATACAGACCTAATAGTTGCATCAAAAGTTACCATCAGGCCATAATAGCCACCTGACTGAGAAAATGAATGGCAGCTGCAGCACTCTCAGGCTTACGTTCAAGTAGAAAACCCTGCAAAAAACAAGCAAATTTAAATACTCAAAGTAAACTAATATGTTTATGAAGAAAAAAGAACCATTGTTTCATATTCTTCCCTAACTTCCATCTCCTAGTTCATCATTTTGACCCAACTAGCCATGTCATAATTGTTGTAAAATGAAGCTCTAGTGAATTAATTCCCATACTTAACGCTTTTGTGAATTAATTCCCTTAACACCAAATAATTCCAACAAAGAACAAATGAAGCTCACAGTTTTTTGCTTTTTCAGAGATTTCTCCCAAAAACATGCAAATTGGATATAGCTTTTGTGAATTAATTCCCATTTTGCCATCTCAAATGATTTGTGCTCCTCTCAATGCATGAATGAATGTCTCAGTATATCCCAAATTTAAAATAAAAGAAGCACAAAATGACATTGTTATCAAAAGTCTTAACAGACTATAATGGACGAAAACATTGTTCCCAAAGCTACTCAATTTTTTATCTAAAGGTCATTGTTTATAATTCTTAGGACTGGAATCTATCAAATTGTTTGACTACAAGTTCATTGTTTGTAATTCTCAAAAAAATTTGATGAAGCTCGTCATTTTCTGGCGGCCATATGCATAGGAGGTTCATCACCAGATACCTGCAGTTTGGAAAATCAAAGGGATCCAATTCAGTGTGATGAGGAAAAGCATAGATTCGTGATCCTCCCACTAGCAAGGCGCATTCATGGTACAAATGTACATGTAACAATCCCACACATGATATTCATACCATCCCTATACCCATCCAACAAAGGATGTAAGGGGGCCCGGCCCTGCCCTGCCCTGCCCTTTTAAAGCCCTAAGAAAAGGGCTTTTATAGGAAAATAAGCCCTTAGGGCTGGGCCGGGCCGGGCCCAAATATGTAAGGCCCTTCTAGATAAGGGCCAGGCCAGGGTCATCCTTAAGGGGGCCCGGCCCTTAGCAAATCATCTCTGTTATATTTATATTTTTAAATTATAGTGCATGGTATATTCAAAACTAAATTAAGTTATTTTTTTTTATATATAAAAATGGGTTGTTCTAAGGTCACCTGTCGTTGGACACTTAAAGTGTCCCACTATTAATGAGAGTTGCAAGCCAACTTGGGAATCAAACCCTTTTTTGAAAGACAAGACATACAAAAGAAAGGAGGGAAACCGGTTGGCATGGTCTCCCGGTTTCCTTAGGTGAACATGTCACCACGTTATTGGTGTTGGACACTAATTATCCTAAAAAGGATACATTGTTGGGTAATTTCCAAACGATTAAACCATTCCAAAATTATGACCGGCCCAAAATTGTTCTCATTTTGAAAAATTTAAGAATGATTCAAAATCATTCAAAAATGATTTTTTTTCTAATGTAAATTTTAATATATCATTTATTTTATCAAGGATTTAGAAAGACTAAAAAGTTTCATTTTTAAACCTTAACAGTTCACCACTATAAATAAAAAATTATGATTATTCATTGAAAAATCTATATAGATTACCACTATAAATAAAAAATTATGATCATTCATTGAAAAATCTATATAGATTAAACTAAGGAGACACGTTACCAAGTCAAGTACATTATAAAAGCATCCACTTTTTTACTTAAAAAATTTATATTTTTTAATACTTTTCTTCTAAGCCCTGGCCCTACCTTGACCCAACCTTGGCCCTTGAAGGTAGGGCTAGAACCTGGCTGTTTCAGGCCCTCTAAGGGCTAGGGCCTCACCTTTATAAGTGAGGGTAGGGCTAGGGTTGGGCTAGGCCCTACCTTGGCCCGGCCCTTTGACAGCCCTACCTGAAACATTACCAACACAACCAGAGTACACTGATCATATATATTTTGTCAAGTACACATTAGCAAACTGATTAATTGAAGTGTTGGAGTCCTCAGTCCAATCTATGTTTTCAAAAGATTATAACACCACAGTTTCAAATTAGAATATCTTGTTTGCATATCTCTGATGGAAGAAACAACCAAGTGTAATGTGTAGAAATTGATAGTATGCACAAATAATAAATTGACTGTGATTGAGAATATTGTGAAAGAGTAGAGAACAAACTTTCTCCGTAGAATATTATCTTCAACAGTAATAATTAATGGGAAAGGGTTTCCATACTTGAGATTTCAAATAAGTTTTTGAACCCTCCCTGTAGTGAGGACACGTCACCCATAGCTTTGGTGTTTATGGCAAGTTTTGAATCAAAGGTAGCAACTGCCACGGTTGCCTTTCGAAGTTGCAGTTGTAGGTGATGTCTCCTCACTGCCTGTTGGCAGAAGCATGTATAATTTGGTCAGTTTAGAGAAACCATATGAAAACATAATATTGTAGAGTGATTAGAAAGACATCTGTTATCCTTAAAGACTCCAATGACACTGCAAAGGTACATTTTTTTCTTTTTCCTTTTCCCCACAGCTAACCTACAGATAACTGTCACAATCCCAACACCACGTGACTGGAGAGATCTAAATAAACTAAAAACAAGATTCTGAGGTCGAACTTAGGTAAGTTTGAGGTATATGACAAGAGAGATTACCTTAGCACATGAAAATAAGCTCACAAGGGTGGGCTGTTTCATCAACTTTGATCTCAGATTTTCAATTTTCCATATAGACTCAACATCTCCTGCAAAAGAGAAATTGACTATGTTTTTTGCAAGAGAAGAAAAAATATTATTTACATGGAAAAGAGGTAGTGGGATAATAAAAAATCATTTAGTTACTCATTGATAATGAAAAGACAGTTGCAAAGCAGAAAAAAGAAAATTTTGTCCCAATTGACCCCAGGTATTTGACAGTAAAACTAGGACTGAAGTCAAACAGGAAACCAAAACATTTTATTTCTCCTCCAACAACAAAGACAAAGATCTATCAATTTTGAGTTATATCGTTAGGATTCTATCAAAAGATTAGTGATCCTTCCAGTGTCCACTGTTCCAAATGATTTTCTCGAATTTAGCCCATTAGGGGTGTTCTCTAAGCCCATTAGCCAATGACTGATTGTTTAGTTGTGATGATAAGTATGGAATCTGCAAGACTTTGACATAATTCTTGAATTTCTTTGGTGTGACGTGATGATTTATATAATTGAAAAGTACAGGTATGGTCCTGAGGAACACTAAGGAGTTGTGGTCCTAAGCTTTTGCTAATGGATTGTAAATCCTTGAGCATTTATAATTTAGAATTTGAGTTCTTCAAAAAGTGAATGAAAACTCAAATAACATACGGAACAAATAACCTAACATAGGATGTCGGAAGAAGTGCATACATGACTATCCTGAAAAATGTAAATTCAATAATGCACATCGCATAAACTGAATGATGCAACTCAAGTAAGAAATCAAAAGGAAAATAAAATAAAAAAAGGAAAGAAACTGAGAAAACAATTTCAAGAAAGATTGATGCATATAGTTTCATGCACAATGAAGCTTGAAAACAATATACTACATAACTAGATGCTAACTGATTTATGAGCTGCCAAGTGATTATTCTGATTTTGTTTCTAGAATAATATTCTTTTAGGAGGATAACTGACACTATCCAAGTAACTTTGTTGGTAAGGACATGGGTTGAGGTAGTAAGAAAAATCTGAAGACGCATATGTCAACAAAAGATATTATAGGATTCATGTTGCCAATCCAATGAAAGAAGGAACGAGAATTTTACCATAGTTGAGATAAAGCGTAGATGATAATAACTGGATAGCTTACCCCTTCACAAGAAATGTTCAAGGATTGCAAGACTTATAACTTTTTTGTGGAAAAAACACTTCATTCTTATTTACGACAAAAGAGAAGCAAAAAGTTGTAGAGACCTATTTTGGTAGCAAACTCCATCCAGGTGTCAAATGTAGTCCGACGCAGTTTAAGTCCAGCATCAATAAACTTTTTCGCAAATTTTGAGATCAACTCCCAATTATCCGTATTGTAACAAATCCTGCGATTGGTCAACCAAATATGAAATTAAATGGATGGTAAGTACAACACGGAAGCTGTGCAGTAAAGCCTGAAATTTCATCTATCCAAAATAGACAAAAAACAAAAACATGAACTTTTAGTTATAGACAATGGGATGATAAAAAACGGTGACTTCATAGTCTCTAGAATTGAACACGTTGAGCTCTCAAAAACTTAAAAACACTATAGAAAGGAAACCATGCTTGATAAAAGAAGAGAATAAACACATAATTGATAGATAGGATGACGTAGGATGAGTGAACCACTGTGATTTGAGAAAGGATATTCGGCTTCGCACTGAAATAGTTTGGCTTCGCACCAAGATATACTGATTTCACGCCACAAGAGTATTCCTCAAAGAGAAAATCAATATCAAATTTCATTAATCAAGCCATAATTTCGTTTTTACACATGCCCTATACTTATAACAATGAAAACTACTCCCATTGGACTTCAAAACACTTTCAAACTCTATCCTAATCCTACTACAACTCAAAGAACCAATTTCTAAACAAATAAAACTCTAAGACAAACCTAAAAATAAACATATAGTTCTAAAGTAATTCAAACTCTCATACTATCTTTTAGGTAGTTAAGGGCGCAAGGCGCGCTTAAGGCGCTAAGACCCCTGGAGCCTGAGGCGCAAGGCAAGGCGCGAGCCTGATTGAAGCGAGCCGCAATATTAAAAATTATAATAAAAATATGTAAAATATTAAAAAATTAAGAAAAATAACATCATAAAATAATAAAACAAGTAATCATTAGGCCATATATATATATAATATAAAGAACTTATCATTTTTTCTTTTTTTTTTTTCAGAAATTTAATAGAAAACGACACACCTAGTGCGTCATTTATTACTTCAATTTTATTTTTTAAGAAATATCAGCATATATGATGGATACGCCCAGGATACGTGTTGGTGTCGTGCCCCATACCTATATTCGTGTCGTACCGTGTCAATACTACTATGATGGGAGGTACAGGTATTCAAGTATCATAGGTTCTAGTTAACATTGTCATCATAATCTAAATATAAAACAAGTAATCAAAAAGCCATATAATTTGCACATCCCTAATTGGACCTACATACCAAAATTTGTCCTGATTAGTAATTTATGTCGGTTGTATTAGACTTTTTCATGGATTATTTTCAACCATGTATTTCTAGCATTATTGGGTTACTCATATTCAAAGGTTAGGAATCACTAATCAGACCCATTTTTGTCTTGTAAGCCCATCTAGGGATAGGCCAAAGATCCATACGGTCAATAGCCTCGAATAGTATGCCACGTGGCTCACACTGTTGGTCCGTTATCAACTTTTATGATGCATACCATCATCAAATTTTTTCTTTCATAAGTTGAAATGTTAAAATGTTGAATGACCAAAACATCCATATATAGTAAAAAAAATTCAAAAATAAAAGCAATGTTTGTAAATTTAAAGAATTTGGGGGCCAAATTAGGAATAAGGATTTTTTATTTTTTAACATTTAAAAAAAAAATTAGTTATTTTAGTGAGGCGCATGCCTTATTAAAGGTGCCTCACCTTGACCATTTCAAGGCGCCTTACGTTCGCCTTGCGCCTCAGGCGTGTTCCTTGACTACATAGGCACCTCTTAAACTTATCTAAAAATAGTAAATACAAAATTTACTATAAATAGTAAAAAACTAGAATTTACTATAAATAGTGGGCGGACCACTGAGTTATCTTTTTACCTGCCGGATTGACTGTTGCGCTCAATAGGTTCTCACTAGGATATGCTCACAAGTATTCACCCGGGACTGACACAAGTTTGCAACTCTAAAATTCGTAACCTAGACAGACGTGTGGCACATCGGCCATCTTAAATACACCCCAGGTTAGTCGGACTTATCGAGTATTCACAAGTGTTGTTCTAGAGGGAAACTTGGGTTAAGTTTTGTGTTCCTAACCCAACAAGTAGCAGACCAACAAAGCACCAGGGAAGCCACTGGCGAGCTCGGTATACTTAAGTAGTGGGGACCTATGGGTTTGTCAGACAACAGGGACCCGTGCTCGTGGACTTATACGACCTAGGATTTGAGGGAATGATGATATTCGCTTAAAAGTGCATATTTTTCACTATTATCCTCAAGTGTTATCACAATCTCCTACGTAAAACTGCTTTATTTATCCACTTTTTTACGTAAGAGTTCATTCTGTTGTGTAAACCACACTTTTCTGGACGAAATGATATATTTGCATGCGTTAAACACATTTTTGGAAGTCTAGATATAAAACCGTCCTAATTAAGTCTCATTACGCGCTTTTCTCATGCAAAAAACTCAATCGGGAGATTCTCAAGACTGGCAGGCCCACGATCAACCACAGAAGCTTAAAATCGGTACTTAAAGAGCCAACAGGCTAATACAAGAAAATATGGACCAAGTACGAGCTAAGTCGGAGGATCGCAAAGTCGGACCGAGAACTAAGAGCAAATTTGTTAACATGATCAACGGTTGCGAAAGATGGATTGGATCAAGGGTTGGACCACAACAAGTTACTAGACCAAAGACGGGTGTGCGCAATGATCTCCAAAATTATGGACCACCTAGTTGTTAGACCTCTAGGACCAAATTGGTGGGCTTATGCAGTGGCCCAAATGAGACAGTTCTAGAAATGTATAAAGTGTGGGCCATGTTGATATACTAGTGAGCCAAAAATATTGGCCACAACAAGGGCCAAGTTATAGGCCAAGACAGAAATCCAACTCGCTAGACCAATTGCTGGGTTACAATGCTGGGCCAAGATAATCAAACGATGGCGACAAGTTGCTACGCGGATTAACGTAGAAATGTATGATCAAATAACAAATGATGGTCGATGATCTACGGGCCAAGATAGTTAACATGAAATAATGCAAGTACGAGAATCGTTAGACCACAAGACGTAAGGGGTTATCGTCTTTGACACATGGATGGCTCGGCTTTAAATCTGGGATGTTTGATGGTCCAGATTGCTTGAAGATTAGTTAAAGAGACTTTGAGGGTGATAACAAGTAGTCTAAACGGTAGTGGCTGGACTTTTCAAAGGGTGTGATGGCTCAAGAGTGATGAATGGTTGGGATTTTACAACACATGATGATCTTCACAAGCAAGTGGACGGGAGCTGATTTGATGAATGAAGATTTAACTAAAGCCAAAAATACTTACCATGGCAAATCTAGGAAAGGCTTTCCAAAAGAAGAAAAGATTTTGGTAATTTTGAAAAGGGGGATTAGGATATCCAAAAGGTCAACCGTTGGATTCAAAGGGTACTATTCAAGGTTTTGAAAGGAGAATGAGAGGACACACGTCAAAGGAGGATCACCACGTTTTGAGAAGAGGAGAAAAGAGAGAAAACCCTAAAACAACCCATATAAAAAGAAAAGAAGAGGAAGGGATTGGTCTCGATCTCTTTTTCCTTCATCTCTCTCATGCCTACCAAGACCCAAAGATCTGCAACCCAACTCTCTCGACCCTTTTCCTCTTCATCTCTCTCTCTCTCTCATAAAAAAAGACCAGAAAAGAAGAAAATAAAAAGAAGAAGAGAAGAAGGAAAGGGAGAAACTGTGAGCTCCTTTCCCTTGCTGCCGCTGTGAGCTCCTCTTCTCACGAGCTCCACTGCTTGCTACACACCGCTGCTCCTTGTAGCAGCACTGCCAACACACCTGGAGATTATCTCCAGGAGCTTCAAATGCTGCGGCACTTCTCCAACCGGATTGAACCGCCCATCATCTTCTTCTCTCGTTTCTTGGGCAGTCCAACCCATCACTGACCTTGCTGCTCCTCCCTTCCTCCATGCTATTGCACGACCGCCCGTTCAACCACCTTGCTCCTCAACGCACCTGCAACCCCGGCGTTATCTCCCCATAGCAGCACCACGGTGTTGCAGACCGTACTCCTCACAGTCTAATCTTCTTTTTGGTGGTGCTTCTTGCATCCATCCAGCACCGTTGGGAACACCACGAACCAGCTACTGGTTTGGGAAAGTCCTTCCCACGATCTCCATGCCCGTGCATCCTCGTAATCCACAGCCACCCAAACCAGCAAGGGTCCATTCTGGCCTGCCCATCAACGTCTCCACGAATCCCTATACAAATCTCTCAATTTTGCAGGATTAAGAATCAGGTAAATTAAAAATATGTTGAAATTATGGTTTCTGATCCGACGACACGAAAAAACCCTAGTTTCAAATGGCGCCGTTGCCGCTCGGGTTTACGAAAGTGCAAAAAGGAAAGAAGATGATGGAATCGGAAAGCTGCTAAAGCAGGAAGCTCCACTCGTGGAAACTTTCCTTTCAAACATTTTAGTTATTTTTAGAACTTTTTAATTACTATTTTTAATGCCTCGGACGGCCGAGTGCAACTTGTAATAACTTAGGACACTTTTCATCTTTTGAATATTTGCTAGATCTTGTTCTAGATTGAGTGCTAATTCAAAAATACCAAAAAAATTATGATGCTTATTTTCTGCTATTTTTAGTTAGATTTTAAGAATTTTAGATTTTGGAAGGTTTCTAGAAATAAAGGGATTTAAAAATTAGGGTTCTGTTTTAGGAAATTCAAATTTGGAGAAATTCTATTCTTAGAAATTCTCTTATTGTTAGAAAGTCCTAGAATAGAAATATTCTAATTTTCAAAATTTCTTAATTTGAAAATTTTTCAATTTCAATTGGGAGTGCAATCTCGCACAACTTAGAAGGTTTCCAAACCCTAATTTGGAAACAAACTAAGCATGTGCCAAAAATTCATTGCATGTTATGTGTAACCCTAAAACGACAAGTCTCTTCCAATCAATTCTCCATCCCTAGACCATTGATCTAATCAATGCGTGTAGGAACATGGTTCGTGTGTGGGTAGGGAGCGAAAGCTCAAAGAGGCGGACTTGGGCCCAAGCCCATTTGGATACCTCTCCCTATTCCACGGAGGTGACCCCGTGGCGTGGCCCACGAGAGGTAAGTTCCTTCCCTCGTCTTGAGTGCGATATTGTGCAATTGGATGCATTATAGTGCTGCGTGTCTATTTGCTTTTTGCCTCAACTAATTCGCATTGCGTGGATGTAGCCGCTAATTAATGAACCCTAATTAAGCAGACCCAGCTCTTTTAAAACTGGTGGGATTTCATCACCCAACTCATCACTCCAGCTGAGCTTGGTCCCTAGGATCCACCATTAATAAAAAGAAAAAAGAGTTAGGGCCAAGCTAGATCGGTGTTCTAGGACACCCCTCCACGTAGTCTTTCCATTAATCCTAGGTCGAATAAGTCCACGAGCGTGGGTCCCTATTGTCTAACACACCCATAGGTCCCTACTACTCAAGTATACCGAGCTCGCCAGTGGCATCCTTGGTTCTTTGTTGGTCTACTATTTATTGGGTTAGGAACACAAACCAACCCTAGCTTATATTAAGGGAACACTCATCTCTATTGCTTGACAAATCCGGTAAGTCTAGAGCGTATTTAAGTCAGTCGATGTGCCGCACGTCTGTCTAGGCTTCGGATTATTTTGCGATCAATTTGAGTTAGTACTGAAGCATTTGCTTTGAAAAGTGTATCCTTGTGCGAACCCATTAAGTAAAAAAGTTAGTCCAGTAGTTAAAAAGATAAACCAGTGGTCTGCCCACTATCATAATCTACCGTACCCTACAAACTAACAAGATAAATCCTCAAACCTATCTTGACTTGTTTAGATATAGGATTATCTTGCTTGTTCTATGTGCATCATTTAGGATCACTACCCCAGTGTCTCCTTGTAGCAACTTCTTGCCAAGTCTAGGGCTTGTTTTTCAAGCGTATGCCTATTTGGACTTGTCCGAACCTTTGACTGATTGAATTTGAGAGTCAGTCTACTACACTCCTCTATCTTCTCTGATGGCGGATGAACGGCCTCTATATGAGACCTACTACACTTTCTCTGAGAATTTAGGTGATAACTCTCAGCAATGGTATGATAATTCTGTATATCGTCATGATACTCAAGTCTCGCAGACTTCTAGGGGGTATGACAATCATGGAGATCCGGAGTACAACTCTGTACTCCAGGACCTTAAAAACTCAATCTCTACCCTTAGTGTTGCCGTCCAGCAACCTGTGCCTAATTTTAATTCTGTGGGATATTTCCCTCTTGTCCAGGAAGAGGTCTGTACTTTCAGTACATTTCAATCTCCAATGCAGACCTCCTATGACAACACTTATCCGGACACTAGGAGTCACCCTAACCTTGGTTGGGAACAGTCTACTCTCCCATAGCAACTGCTGCGAGATAACTATCTTTCTGAGTTTCATCAATCCAATGGAGTGTAAGATTGGCAATGCTCGCAATCACAATACCAGCACGATCCACAGACCACCTATTTTGGTCAACCGTGGACCCCTTAGGATTCCCAGAGTCAGCAAATAGTCCCAGACTCATTTCAGTCCTATCATTTTCAGACTCAGTCAAACTACCATCACGAGTTGGCACCACAGCTTCACCTGGCTGAACAGCCTCAATTGGCTACTAAACCTAGTCTAGAGAACCTTATCTCTCAGTGCATCACCCAGCAACAACAGTATTTGCAAGGCCTAGAGCAACAACAACATCACTCCATGGAGAGCTTAGCTCACCCAGTGGGTTAGTTAGAATCTAAGAGCGAGGAAGTCAATTTCCCTAGTCACCCTATAGCCTACCCTGAGGACAATGAAATGGCCACTATCTATGAGGAGGAGTCGCTACCCATGCACCAGAACTAGAATTTTCAAGAGGAAATAGAAGTTGTTACCACCCCTAGATCAAGTCAGATTATTGAGGAGCCAGTGCATCCCTCTTTGGTGCCTTTAACAACACAAAATCCTGAATCTAGCTTAGAGAAACCTATTTCTCACTCTACCTCTGCTGACCCTGATGTCGATCTTTATGACACTGAGCTCCTTTCCCTTGCTGCCGCTGTGAGCTCCTCTTCTCACAAGCTCCACCGCCTGCTGCACACCACTGCTCCTTGTAGCAGCACCGCCAACATGCCTGGAGATTATCTTTGGGAGCTTCAAACGCTGCGGCACTTCTCCAACCGGACTGAACCGCCCATCATCTTCTTCTCTCGCTTCTTGGGCAGTCCTACCCATCACTGACCTTGATGCTCCTCCCTTCCTCCATGCTATTGCACGACCGCCCGTTCAACTACCTTGCTCCTCAACGCACTTGCAACTCCGACGTTATCTCCCCGCAGCAGCACCATAGTGTTGCAGACCATGCTCCTCACGGTCTGATCTTCTTTTTGGTGGTGCTTCTTGCATCCATCCAGCACCGTTGGGAACACCACGAACCAGTTGTTGGTTTGGGAAAGTCCTTCCCACGATCTCCATGCCCGTGCATCCTCGTAATCCACTACCACCCGAACCAGTAAGGGTCCATTCCGGCCAGCCCATCAACATCTCCATTAGCTACGAATGGTGAATTCTCTCTTGGCCTTGGGATCCTCCATCCAAGTTTCACAAGTGTTGCTCCATTCTCATCCCACTCATACAATACCTTGCAAGAAGGCAATAAGCGTGTGCCCCAATACTCCTCACGACCTCCATCAATCACTTGGCCGATTCTCCGATAAGTCATGGTAAGCTTCTCTCTCTAGTTCTCTCTACTTTCTCTCTCTAGGTCTCCATCTCTGTTCTCTTTATGTTTTATAGATTTGTCATTTTATTAGTGTTTTTTATTAGAAGTTTGTACCTCAACATTGGATTCGAATAAAGTTTGGTTTGATTTTACCATATTGTGTTCAATTCTCGCTCTTAGTTTATTTTTGTTTTAATTTATTTTGGCGAAACCTCTCTCTAAAATTCACAAATCATGTTTTAAAAGTCAATCACGTAAATCACTACTCTCCCCTCACCATTATTTCATGTTTTAAAAGTCATTACATTTTCTATTTTTTAAATAAAGATTTCCTTCCTTCGTGGAGGTTTCCTGAAAAATAAATAAATAAATAAATGTGCCATGTGGCTCATTTGGGGGGACCCCTCGCTAGTTTGGCCACCCGAACTTTGCTCAGGAACGGTTGGGTGGTATCTCTATTTGGGTTGCATCATAAAACCTGAAAACAGAGCACCCATTAGAGCATCTCCAATGCTATAGCATTGCACCATTGGAGCATGTCATGCCAGATATAACATTTTGGCACTTTAGTAGTCTCAAAATATAGAATTGAGAGGGCCTTTTAGCATTTTAGCATTGGAGATGCTCTTAGTTCATTTAAGTTTGTAGTATTTATTTGGAGTTTAGGTACTCCTTTAGTGTGCTAGTGTGTGAGTGCGTGGTTAGGTTGGACCACTAAGTAGTGGGTTAGTGTGTAGTCTTGGTGGGTCCATTAGTTAGTTATGGGACCCACCTTTTGAGATGTGTCATGTTTGGGGCCAAACAAATGTGGCCCCGTATGGAAGATAATTAAGTAATGTAGTTAAGAAAAAAAGAATATATTGTTAGTTATTAGTATATTATAATAGTAAATAATGTTTTATAAAAAAAATCAATGTCATGTTGTTTTTAAATTATAAATATATGTTAGTGGTTAATTGTTACTTGTTAGTCTTCTTTAGAAAAATAAATGAATAAATAAATGGTAACCATATATCCAATGGATGGAAACCTCCCCACGCAAAGTTGCTTTTTGGCATCTTTACCACCAATCCATCGGCCAGAAATCATCAGTGTGGCTGATATTCCTATTTGTAAGTCCATCTTGTGGTGGACCATTTAATCACCAACTAAAGATGATTTTGATGTGATTTGGGCCTGTCAAGTGAACTACCACCTAGAGATCGTCGTCATGATTGATGATTGGTGGATGGGCCCGCATAGGTAGACCAACCACTTCATGGGTCAATGGACTCATATGTCTACGTACACCGTGCCCGTGCCCCAGGCATGATCAGGCCACACGTGGTGTGTTTAATGGTGGCCATTAATGTTTGTTATTCGATTGATCCCTTGGGGTTTTCCGCAACAGTAAAGGGATTAAGCATTAGCTTGGGCTATATTTTGGGGACAACACTCCGATCAAATCAAACCTATCATAAACTTAAGCAACCCCAACAAATTTAATCGTCTATATGTAAGTCTCTTCCTGATCTTTCATAGAGTGGTGGCAAGGTGCCCCTTTTGTAAGGAGTATAATTAAGCACCTCTGGCTAATACATGTATGACTAGGGCTGTCAACGGATACTATTTGGATTGAATATAAACATATCCGAATCCGAAACAATTATTTGATATCCGACGGATATTCTGAATCAATATTCAAATTCGTATCCGATTAACTTTTCGGATATTCGATAATATTCGGTCCAAAAATTGAATATGTAAAATAATTATAAATATTATATTTATATAATAAATATTATTATTATGATAAATATTATTAAATATGGTAAATATAATATAATATATAATATAGATAATTATTAAATATTTACTGTAATTATTAAATGATATATTGGTTCGGATATTATCGAATCAAATGCATCAATATCCGAATCGGTATCCGAAAACTATTCGAACATCGAAAGATATCCGAATCCGAAGCCAAATTTGATATCCGAAATTTTTGGATATTATCCGATTTTTCGAATATGGATTCGAATCGAATTTGAATTTTGACTATCCATTGACAGCCCTATGTATGACTAAGAGTTGCTATTGAATTGAATATGTTGTTCAAATGAAGGGTCCGAGAATTATTAGTCTATCCTAACACATTACTGAACTGACCACTAAAGGATTTCCCCTTCCAAGATGGGGTCTAGGAAGACGTGCAGTGCATTACTCTTCTTTAACAAAACTGGTCAACAAGTGGTGAGGCAGGTTATGTGATCTTAAGAAATCACCATGGTTACGTTGTTTTAGCTGAGGCATAGATATACGGGTACATTTTTTTATGATGCAGTCTGAGCCACGTGGCACTCTTAGACGTTTGGATGTTTTGCCCACCTTAGTTGGATCTGGGCCCGGATTTTATGCCCTAGGGCTGTTCTATTTGGTTAGAACGGTCCTCCTCAAATTGTGCCACGTTAGCAAAAAGAGAAAAAACTTGTATCTGCCAACACAACCACAACCCGGTTAGTCGATTTTAATTTTAGTTTTTGTTTTAAATATTTTTTGTTTACTTTTTGAAATTGAGGTGACTTGGAGAATGCACCGTGGAGCCACCTTGGCACATAATATCCATGCCCATTTGATCTACATACCAAAATTGATCGTGATTTCTAACCTTTGGAAATGAGTACCCTAAATAATGCTCAAGCTATTGGTTACAAATAAACCCATGAAAAATACTTCAATTCAACAGTTGGAAATCATTAATCAGGCCAATTTTTGGTATGTAGGTCCACTTTAGGATTATTCCAGATACACCTTTCAGCACGTATTTGAGTTGAGTCAGGTAATATGATACACCTTTTGGGGTCAAACTGAACCCAAGAAGTCCAATCCGTTGGACCCAATTGTGAGCAAGCTGTCTAGCGGAACATAGACCAACAAATTATAAACTTCCCATAAAGGATTCAACTTTCCCAATCCCTTACCCCATGAAATCAAAAGAGAAGGTAATGTCACTCCTTAAATTCTCAGGATTAGAAAGCAAATAGGAAGATAAGGAAGTCATTGTGTTCTTTTCCTTCATCTGACTAGTTTGGGCTACTCCAACCAAAACATTCGAACATGGAGTGAAGATGGAAGAAAGCTAGGGTATGTATGGATAATTCGTGTAAAGGATTACCTCCACCCGTCCCAAAACCAAATATTGATTTTTTTTTTCGATTTTTGAAATTAAGGTGTCACGCATGCACGTGTTATTACACACTCACACTAAGAACACACCAAATTTGTGGACCCCAACACATCATAGGCAAGATGGCCCCTACATGCGGGGTCCCACAAATTTTATGGATCCTCACAGATGTGAGCTTTTCAAAGCTTGGGTTTGAAAGCAATAGCCTCATATAGATAATGATGCCCAACTCTGTGTTGGACCTACCTAGTTGTATGTTGGGTCTACATATTTGGTGTGCTCTTAGTGTGTGCGTGTGTAACAATACACATACAAATGCGACACATCTGAATATGCTCAAATGCATATATCCAGGAATACATGCAACCATTCGTATTTGCGCATCGCGAATACGCTAGAAAAATTCAGTCTTTACTGTTTATATAGATAATGATGCCCAACTCTGTGTTGGACCTACCTAGTTGTATGTTGGGTCTACATATTTGGTGTGCTCTTAGTGTGTGCGTGTGTAACAATACACATACAAATGCGACACATCTGAATATGCTCAAATGCATATATCCAGGAATACATGCAACCATTCGCATTTGCGCATCGCGAATACGCTAGAAAAATTCAGTCTTTACTGTTTATACCTCTCACAATACTCCATAACAAGAAAAAGAAAATGCATTGTGTGTGTGTGTGTGTTGGAAGTGAAGAAATTCATTAAGGATCATCTGATATAATAGGAAATCCTAATAATATTGGAGTGAGAACTTGAAAGAATTAGAAAATATTACTAGTCATTTGTGTTTTCAAAGATTAAACCAAATGATGTAAATAAAGCTCTTATGGATAATGGATTGATATATGGTTCTTGATGAATGACTCTCTAACATGAATTTATTCGTACGACTAAATGGAAAAACTGACTCAACTCTAAGCATATCCTATTACCAGTTCTTCTCTATCGGCCCACTCAACTCTGCTAATCGCAACATCAACTTCAATGTCTCCTCCGTAACATATGGTTTGCTGCGTAACAATCATCAAGAATAAGTTGCATTTCTACAAAAAGACAGAAGAATGACTTTTTTTTTTATTAAGAGACCAAAAGTAGTAGTATAAATGAAATGCATACAATTGTATGGAACATAAGTAGTTTCTTCATCATGCTGTTTGTTTTCCTCTTCATAAACTTCAGTCATCTGAAAATATAAATTTATATTAGAGTTTAAAAAAAAAATTACAAACAAAAAGAATGCACCTTCGACAGTACACATAGTAAGAAAAGTGCGATGCTGAATGCAGCTTCGCCAAATTTCTTATTAAGGATATACATTGACAGTAGCTTGACTGAATTTTGTGCGAGAGCATTAACAATTCCCTGTTTATCTTCGTCTGTGATGCACGTGATATTACTCATAAGAAATATGCTTAGACAAGAAATTAAACATACTGAACCAGGGTCCTCATGGGTAAGGAAAGTAAAGAAAATCCCATATATCAGCATTGTAATTAACCAACTTTTTTTCTTACGGTTCTTCATGTTTTCTACATAATTTTTGACATGATCCAAATTGAACACCATTCGGTTTAGGAGGCGATACAAAACAAGAAATATAATAATGAACAGTGGTCCAAGTTTGTCAAGTTTGTTGCTCCGTATCCAATAAAAGCCAAGGCCAAAAATAGCAACATATGGCATGATCATAGCTACTCGTGTAAAGAAATTTACAACATGTATTCTACGCCTGGTTGTATTACGAATTGCAGGCACTTCATTATTTATAAAAGCAAGGTTAATATTAATAAATGGAAAATTTGAGAAACATGGACAGGTGCATTGGGAAAACATGGAAAAAGATTCTTGGATTGGACCAAATGTAAAAGAATTCAATTTCAAGTACTTAATAAAAGGTTAAAAATGAAAAACAATAGATCATGCCTACAATCTTTTCAAAATGTAGGAAGTATTTAAATTAAGGGTCGGGATCCGCAACCTCAAAATTTTTGTAAAGAAATTTAGGTCTGCCGATCACAATGCTTGAAATAATGAAAAACATAATACAAATTCGAAACATCAAAAGAAAGAATCGAAATGAAACAGTTGGGTGAACCCTGTTGGCTGCCCAGAGTGATATCATAACCGTACTAAGAGGGCTTTCGGGGTTGGAGGATTTCAAATGAAGGAAAAAAATTAGGCTCGCAGAAGAAAGCGTAATAGGAAAAGACGCAGGCATGGAAGGGACGTGGCCAACGGTGCTTCGGCCCTTCAGCTGTCAATCTCTGCAACACACGTAGCACTCGAGACTAGCATGAAGGAACATATACTTGCTATTGGGACAGGGGCAGCCCATCATCTCAAGGTAAAGGAAATGAGCCACTTTGTTGAAGCCCAGGATAAGGAAACGGAGGACCACTTGGCCCAGACTTTGGAGAACCCAGATAAGTGGACTGGGCCGCTTGAGAAGTCCACCAACGGCCCTGAAATTGTATCGCAATTTATAGATTTCCTCAACCCAGCAGCTTCCAATTTCTAGGGAGCCTGAGTTTGTTCCTTTCTAAGCTCTTGAATAGGTCGGAGGATCTACATTCAAGCAGAGGGGTTGCAGAAGGCCAGGTCGCTATTGTTTAATTAGAGAGGGAGGTTTCCCCTCCCAGGAAGGATGCTAAGCGATCTTCAGGTATGGAGCATTGGTGTTGGCCTGTTACAGGTGTTTTCCGCTCCCTTTTCAAGGACCTTTGTGTTTCCAGTGGAGATAGCCCCTCTGGTTGTCTAGACCAGAACTCCTCACAGATTACAGACGTTGGTCCCATTGCACCCGGGGTCTCTGGGTTACATCAAGAGGGGAGTATAGTCCCAACTAGTGTTAAAGGAGCCTGGCTTCAGTACCATCACCGATCTAAGCTATTTGACCCCTGTGTCACCTCGAATAGGAATAGAGTCAGGATTAGTGGGGAGAAGGTAAGGGCTCTCGGTGCCTCTGGTGAGATGATCTTTTCCCTCGACCTAGCCCCAAAGCCGACCAGACACCACCCTCTCCTGGCCTTGGGCGAGAT
The DNA here is from genome assembly GCA_035048495.1 of Euptelea pleiosperma. Taxonomy (NCBI): domain Eukaryota; kingdom Viridiplantae; phylum Streptophyta; class Magnoliopsida; order Ranunculales; family Eupteleaceae; genus Euptelea; species Euptelea pleiosperma. The sequence continues at coordinate 8,314,735 of CM068544.1, read as the reverse complement.
TCTGGGGGTTTCCTTCAGAAGGTACGGAGACAACACAGTGAACCTTTTGATCAACATAGCAATCGACAATCCCAACTTCTTAACACCAGCCACGGGGATCATCACTACAGACCCCCTGGCCCTAGCTGAAGGGGATTTGGTAGAAGTGGTAAGATCACAACTCTTGGTACTGGCAGCTAGGGATAGTACTGGGTCAGAAATCATGGAATCTCTAGTGGAAGAAGATGTAGACCTATCATCGGTAGCTCAAGGTCTAGAAAAGGCATCGCCTGAGGTAATCTGGTCCCCCAAGACCAGAAGGGAGTTTCAAGGTTAGGTCTCGAGGTGACAGGGGCGGAGAGTATCTTGGGAGCCAAGACGCGGAGGGGAGGCCATGTAGAGTGCCTCTAATGGAGATCAGTTTCGGTTGGAGGGCCGGCGTGTTGTTTCCATGATGAGACCCATTGGGGGTTAATTAGGAGACCCTATCAAGCGGGCTTCTATTAAATGAATAATCAGAGAAAGTAAGGCTAATATAGTTCTACTTCAAGAAACAAAGCTAGACAATCTCCAGCCGGGAGTCATTGCTAGCCTTTGGGGCAATAAGCAGTGTGGGTGGTGTGCTCTTCCCGCTATAGGAGCTTCCGAGGGCATCCTTGCTATTTGGGACACAAAGATTGTGGAAGTTGTGGAAGATTTGGTAGGTGCTTTTCGGTGTCATTGTCTTGCATATCGATCGTGGATGGTTTCAGCTGGCTTCTCACGAGTGTCTATGGCCCCACCATCACTAGCCAGAGATCACAATTCTGGGAAGAATTGGAGGATATTGCGCGCTTATGGGATCTTCCGTGATGCATTGGCAGTGACTTTAATGTGATTTGATTCGCAAAGGAGAAAAAAGGTGGTGGCAAGAGAACTAAAAGTATGATGGATTTTGGGGAGTTCATCCAGTCGTTCGAGCTTGTAGAATTGTCGTTGCATGGGGGAGCTTTCACATGGTCGAATAACCAGCAGGATCCGACCTTATGCAGATTGGACCAATTTCTGATATTGAGTACCTGGGAGGAGCAGTTTCTGTCGATACTGCAGAAGATGTTGCGTCACCTTACGTCTGATCATGCTCCAATCCTACTGTACACGAGAAGGATCCGACTAGGTCAAAGCCTTTCAAGTTTGAGAACATGTGGCTTCTAGACAGTAGTTTCACGGACTTGGTTAGGGGATGGTGGAGCTCGTTTTCTTTCCAGGGTAGAGCGGGTCCGGTTCTTCGCAAGAAATTGAAAGCTTTGAAAGGCAAGCTCATCCAGTGGAACCGGCAGGTGCTAGGACATGTTGATGTCAAGATGAAGACCATTCTAGCGGAGATAGTTGAGCTAGACAAGAAGGAAGAAACTGAAAAGTTGTCAAAGGCAGAATGGTGTAGGCAATCTGAGTTGAAGGTGAAATATCAAGCCTTAGCTAGGATGGAAGAGGTAAGCTGGCACCATAAGTCCAAAGTTCGATGGCTTAAGGAGGGGGATAGAAACACGAGGTTCTTTCGCCGTATCGCCAATGCTCGGCGAAGAAACAACCACATTTCCAAGGTGGAAATTAACGTGCATAGAGGATGAGGAGTCCATTAGGGTAGGAGTGGTGGAATTTTATTCCAACCTCTATACGGAGGTAGATTGTGGCCGCCCTGAACTGGATGGTTTGGAGTTCGACCAGATTGCGCCAACCTGGGCCTCTTGGTTGGAGAGACACCTAGAGGAAGAGGAGGTGCTTAAAGCCATCAAGGACCTGGAGGGCGACAAAGCTCCAGGACCTAACGGTTTCTCTATAGCTTTCTTCAGTTACTGCTGGGAGATCGTGAAGGGTGACTTTATGGCAGCTATCAAGGAGTTTCAGCAGGATAGCTTTCTTGACCATTGGTCCAACGGCACCTTCATTGTTCTCATACCTAAGGTGCAAGGAGCGGTCAACATATCGGACTTCAGGCCTATCAGTTTGGTGGGAAGCTTTTATAAAGTGTTGGCCAAGGTTCTCGCTTCCAGATTGAGGGAGGTCATCCCAAGAGTTATCTCCCCTTCCCAGGGCGCTTTCGTCCGCGGTAGGCAGATACTCGATGGTGTGCTTGTGGCCAACGAGTGCATAGAAGCGAGACGTAAGGCTAAAATCCCAGGTATTATATGCAAAATTGATTTAATTAAAGCTTACGATCATGTATGCTAGGATTTCTTGGACTACCTTTTACAGAGAATGGGGTTCGGGTCTACTTGGAGGAGATGGATTTATATATGCATTTCTATAGCCTCTTTCTCAATCTTAGTGAACGGTTCGCCAGCAAGCTACTTTGGGAGTTCCAGAGGGTTGAGGCAGGGGGACTCGCTCTCTCCTTCCTCTTCAACATTGTGGCAGAAGCCCTTGGTAGAATGATAGACAAAGCGGTGGACAGAGGCTTGTTGAACGGGTTCCAGATAGGAACCTCAGGTCCTATGATCTCTCATCTCCAGTTTGCCGACGACACTCTTGTTCTCTTGGGAGCAGACAAGGATCAGTGCAGTACTTTGAAAGGGATTTTGGCGTACTTTGAGGGGGTGTCGGGCCTTAGAGTGAACTTTGGTAAGAGTAGACTCTACATGGTTGGTGAGGCAGATAGTACCGAGGATCTTGCTTCCTCCATAGGGGTTACCACGGCCACCCTCCTGACCACTTATCTGGGCTTGCCCCTTGGAGCGTCTTATAGATCTTCTACCTTGTGGGATCCTATCATTGAGAGATGCGAGAGAAGGTTGGCATTTTAGAAGGCAAGATTCTTGTCTAAAGGAGGAAGATTGTGCCTGATCAAGAGCACCTTGTCCACCCTTCCCTCTATTATCCCTTTTCTCCATGCCAGTGGGAGTGGTCAGAAGGTTGGAGCAACTCTTTCACAGATTCCTTTGGTTTGGCAGGGACGATGGGAAGGGCAACCCTCTTGTGAAATGGAGCCTTGTGTGCTTGCCTTTGAAGCAAAGGGGGTTAGGCATCAAGAAGGTGAGAATGATGAACAGAGCCCTTCTGGGAAAATGGCTTTGGCGCTTTGCTCGGGAGGTGGACAGCCTTTAGAGGCAGGCGATTGTGGCCAGACATGGGAGTGAACCCCTAGATTGGTTTTGTAGGAAGGTCGTATCCCCGTATGGATGTGGAGTGTGGAAAGGAATCTGGAAACTACTCCCATGCTTCTATCTCAGCATCAGATTTGAAGTGGGGGCCGAAAATAGAGTTTGCTTCTGGAGAGATGTGTGGTGCGGCAATTCGGCCCTCGTGAGGGACTTTCCTCAACTCTTTAACCTTTCGTACAAGAAGCACAACACGGTTCTAGAGATGTCTCTGGGGGAGGGGAACAACCGAGCTTGGGATTTTGGTTTCAGACGGAACCTGAATGATTGGGAGATTCAGAGCCTGACAGACCTTCTCTTCAGATTGGAGGGTGTGACTCTTGACAGATCCAGAGAGGATGCTATTCATTGGAATGGCAGATCTGACGGGTGGTTCACAGTTTAGTCTTTCTATGAGATGTTAGATAGTCCAACGAGTGTAGAGCCTTCGCTCACTCTTTCTTGTGGGAGCCTCTCCTTTCCTGAGAGGAGGGTCTGGGGCTCCAAGGTTCCCTCCAAAGTGGCTTTTTTTGTTTGGACTGCTTCGTTAAAGAAAATCCTCACAATGGATAACCTCATCAAGAGGAAGTGAGTGATGGCTAACTATTGCTACTTGTGCAAGAATGATGGCAAGTTTGTGAACCACCTGCTGTTGCATTGCAAGTTAGCTTAGACCATTTGGAGCCTATTCTTTTCCTCTTCCGGGTTGAGTTGGGTCATTCTGGGATCTGTTATGGACACGTTGAGTAGTTGGAAGCATCTTCACTTCCCTCCGTGTGGCCGACGCATTTGGAGCCTCCTTCCGTTCGCTATTTGGTGGGGCATATGGAAGGAGATGAACAAAAGAGTTTTTGAGGGAAACGAGGCTCCACTATTCGAAATCACCCTATGCATCAAGGCTCTCCTCCTGCTCTGGTCTAAGTTGTTTGACGAGTGCAAAGGGTTGTATTTTGAAGACTTAGTGTTCAAATGGGATTCCGTTATGTATAAGGGCTAGATGTGATCTTGTTTGTTGTTATGATTTTCCTGAGATCGAAGGTCTTCTCGACCTCTGTTCTCCTCTTTTTTTATTTTTATCTTTTTCTTCTATCAATATATTCTTGCACCTTATAAAAAACAAACAAACATCAAAAGCAAGAATTTCAAGAAATAGATATTAATATACAAAAGATTTCTACCTTGGTTGAAATAATGAGAAACTTAATACAAGTTCGAAACATCAAAAACAATAATTCAAGAAATAAATATTAATATACAAAAGATTTCTACATCGAGATCTATTATGAGATCGTTTGGTCAATAATCGAAACATGGGAGCTCGCAGGGTGTGGTTTCTCTTTTGTTCAAAAATGTGGGTCTGTCGAAAAAAAAAAACTCTGGGTTTCTCTTCCTCCTTTCTGGAACTTTGCATGTTTAAACTTTACACTTTAAACTTGGGTTTTAAATACAGTAAGGCCAAAGCCGCAATTTGGCCTAATGGGCTGGGCCGAGTAATTATCTTGATAACAGGCTGGGTAGCGGGCCGGGTTTATATGTACTTATAAACTAGTTATTATGACCACAATTATATATGTGATATCTAACCGTTGGATTAAAATCATTTTCATGGGTTAGTTTTAACCATTTGATTAGAGGCATTGCATATCCCTACTTAGATTTTGATCCACATGGCACAATCTTAGACAATGCTGACTGAGTGGATGTTTTGCCCAGACACGTGTATGATTGGCCCACAATCAGGTGGACCTACAACCTAAACTCATAATGTTAAAGAGAAAACTAACCTTCCGATTATAGTCATCTCCATGGGTTGATCTTTAACCGATGAACTAACCGTTGGATGTTGAGCCATCTTCATGCGGTTGTTCTTAGCCATTGGAATATTGGAGTTGTTCAAGGGTTGATTTCTAAATGTTGATGAAGACTTTATGGCACTCAAGCTGGTGGACCGAAATGGGATCTACTGCTACCCCTTGGACCGTAGGATTTGAGGTGTCTCACCGTTGTTTTCCACCGAGGGAAGTTGCATGTGTGTTGTTATAACACAACGATCGGCGGCTATGAGTGGGTGGATGCTCGGTTGCTCCCATGATTGATAGGCAGAAGGAGATGCTTGCGAGGCTTGTTCTTCTGATCGCCAATGAGATCCGGTTTGGACTAGTTCTTGAGTGGGATGACCGGTTGCTTGTGCGTTGCATCGCCGGAGTGGATCAACGGCTTGCTATAGGAGGAGTTGATGGCTGGATGCCAAGGGAGGTTGCCGACCATGGTGAAGCCGAGTTGTATGCAGACCAGCTGGAGTTGCATTGCTCACCGGAGATGGAGGCGGTCGGTGAAGAAGAGATGACCGTGTATGGATTTGATTACTTCTATGGTTGATTGCCATGGTGATGAAGGAGTTGAAGCACGACGATGTATGGCGGGATTGGCTGAGACGCAAGGTTGGTAAACAACTGGTTGTTGGTGGTACTTGTGGGTACCAAATATTTGACATCTATTCGGATGGTCAAGATGTTGACACGTGGACCTGGCCGAGACGAAGGCCGGGACCAGTCTAGAGGGCTGAGGCCGAGACCCAGCTGATTGTCCGAGGCCGAGACCACCCTGGATGTCATAGGCCAAGACCAAGCTAGACGTCCGAGGCCAGGACCAGTCTGGATGATTGAAGTAAAGACCCAGCTGATTGTCTAAGGCCGAGACCATATATGAGTTTCTGTCCCGTAGGGTCCAATCAATTTCACAGAGGCTCTAATCGATAGAGCATAAAATAAGTTCTGTCTCGTATAGTCCAAACGATTTCACTGAGGCCTCCAATCGATTGGACCTTCCAAAAAGTCAATAATCTTGACTTAGACTCGGGTCTATCCACTGACTAAATTTGACCAATATATTTTATTTATTTTAACATATTCCTATGGCCACTAAGTCACCTACCTTCCTAGGCGAGCGCACACGATCTTTAACGGACAAATGGACAGTTACTCAGATGACTCTTGTCCTCAACTGTCTGATTTTTGTTGTCTCTATCTTTTAGTCTTCACTTAGTCAGCGAAATATGCATACCATGACATCTTCAACACTAAACTGGTACTCGTAGGAACGGTTACAAGAATGTTTTGTGTCATACGGAATATTTGCCAAACTAGAATATGAATTTATTCTTGACAATCTCCCCCTTTGGCAATTCCGTGACAAAAATATTTAATCATTCAAAAGGTAAACAAAAAATTACAATCCCACCCTCTTATATGATTCACTCACAATCTCACAATCTCTCGGAGATAACGAACACATAATAGAACAGTAGCTTTTGATTTGTTCCCTGCACATTCTGCCAATAACACATACCATGTAATATCATCGGCAAAAATAAATAAACCAATAAAAAATGCAGTGAGTTATTTATGCACATCACATGGTAGAGAAATCAAAAAAATAATGTAAATAATTTTTTTCCTCCTAAATGTCTCTCCTCCTATCTTATGCATCTACTTGTTTTACCTCTATGATTTTCTCTCCCCTTTTTTGTCACAGAATGATAAAAGTACAGAAATATAAGCAGATAATTAACATGTATTGGATATCATTATGAAGAACAGGTGCATAAAATTCAACACGTATAAAGATTAAAAGGTAAGCATCAAACATAGTCTAAATATATCAATGATTTAGATCTCTAGTAAATCAATATGAAATTATACATCCAGAACTAGACAAAATCTAATCGATGAAAAATCTTTTTCAAATGAATTTAGCCAATTAAATCAGTTTTGAAAAGATTTATCAACTCACATAACTTAAATCAGATTAATCTGGATTAAGTCGAATAAACAGTTCAAATCTGAAGAATGCATGAAAAATCAAGTTAAACGCAATGCATAATAAGTTTCAACGTGATGGGCACTAACAAATATCAAACCTAGAATTTTAGACTTAACTATTCAGTTTAATCTTGAATAGTTCAAATGCAGTCATTCTAGGCCATTCATCAGAACTAGTTGACTTATTCATCCGAACACATTAAAAAAGATGGGTCGCCAGTTGATTCTGCATCTGCTGATATTATGGTACGTAAGATGTCTATTTTAAGTAAAAATATAATTTTCTTGTACTAACTAATTTGTTTTGAATGTAGTCCAAATTTAGACAGCATTCATAGAATCGAGTGTTAGAGAATGGTGAGCGTTCTACTCCCACACTTACACTCGACGAGATTTATACCAGCGTGATGCCTCTAAAGCGACATGGTCGAGTACGCGGCTTTGGTGTAGGCCCGACGCTGACTTCGGTCTTTGGCTCATTGTCTAGCTCATCCAGTTCCAGTTATATGGCTCTTCAAAATGAGTTCCAACAGATGTAGGAGCAAATGCAGAAGATGTAGGATCAGATCAGAGACAGGAGGAGATGCATCGGCAATCCCAATCCCAGATGCAGGAGCAGGTACATCAGCAAGTAAGTAGAATGGTGCAAGAGCAGATGTAGAAATTAAAAAAAAAACATATAATTTTGAGTCGACTCAGCCTTTAAACAGTTGACTCGACAAAGTTTTGAGTCAACTCGGTCGAGTTTCCATGTCGACTTGGCAAAACATGCAAATCCGAGTTGTATGCCGAGTTTACTCAAAATACTATCGAGTCAAGTCGACTCAGCCAAGTCCCGAGTCAACTCGGCGAGTTTTAAAACATAGAATCTAATAGTTGGGTTGTTTTGGTGCCTTTTGGGTGTTCTTGTATGGTGAGGCAGATCCGTTTGATGAGGCAAATGCTGAACGGTAGGAAAAAAATCTAACAATTCAGTATTTCTGCTGCTGAACTTGGTAAGCTTTCCACAAGTGCTATACTGTGCAAACTCATTAGTCTTTTCCTAGAAAAAATGACGAGCATAATCTGAAACTTGGCGGCATTAGCTACTGGGGACCAACTTCTGACATGTATAATAAATGGTTTTTATATAGTAAAGTTGCAAGTTTAATTAGGAGAGGTACATACAAAGGTTTAAAGGAAGCCGTTTTATATGCTTTAAAAAAAAGAAAAAAAAAGGAGGCCGTTTTAACGGACTGGGGGCATTACCGTTAAAACGACTGTTAGAACAGATTGTAACGAACAGGAGCAAAAATGGGAAAAAGCATAATTTCACAGATTTTAACGAATTTAACGGGAAAATGGAGACAAAATTCAAATTTTTAAAATCGAAAAAACAGAATTAACGGAAAAATAACGCCCTTTTTCATCCACAAATTTTTTTACATTTTAACGGCGGTTAAAACGAAAAAACGGTCGTTAATTTCTAAGCGTCAAAACGGTTTTTAACATAACGGGTTTGAGGCGTTACTGTTTAAACAGCTGGTAAAACCGTTTAAACGGCGTTATTTTAAACCATTGCACATACATCTTATTCTGTAGTTTTATGGCTTATTCGAATCTCAATTCTTCTCGAGTAGAAGTACCAACCTATGGACTCTTTAGAAAATTTTATGCACTATGCTTCCTTTTATCGTGGCTGAATTACACTTACCAATTATTGTTAATCAGGCTGATTTTTGGTTTACAGGTGCACCAAGGGACTGGCCAAACATCCATACGGTCAGAGTCCTCTAAGAGTATGCCACGTGGCTCATATTGTGTCCTGTATCGGGAGCCAGTCAAAAAAGGCCGGTCCTTCGGTGCCTGACCCATCATAAAAAGAAAAAGAAGATAAATTTTTTAGGACGAGATCTATACAATGACCAATATGCCTAATAAAAAAAAAGGTCAGGCCAGTTTGCCTTGTTAATTCAACATGTATTAAATGTTACTAGAAGGTGGCAATGTAGGGGCCTCATCAACGTTGATGATGAACCACAATACGAGCCACATGGCTCACTCCTAGAGACCACCGACCATTTGGGTGTTTGGCCCATCCCTAGGTGGACTTACATACCAAAACTCAACCTGATTAGTAATTTCTATATGTTGGATTAGAGTATTTTTCATAGTTTGTTTTTAAGTGTGGATTTCAGGCATTATTTGGGGTACTCAGATCTTTAGACTTGAAATCACCAATCAGGTTAATATTTGGTATTTAAGTCCACCTAGGGATGAGCTAAACATCCATAAGTTCAGTGGTCTTTAATTACCAGTGTGCCACGTGGCTCATACTGTAGTCCCTCGTCATCATTGATAAGGACAGCGGTGTGCTACACAACCCCATGGAGTGAATGCCTTGTGAAGCTCGTAATGGGGATAAAAATTTTGAAGCAGTGGCCAAACACATCAGGCCACAAACCCCTCTTCAAAAGCATGTCAGGGTTTGTTCAAAAGCATTTCTGGGTTTGTGGCATGATGTGATTGATCAAAACCATACACTACGTTATGCAGATTTAATTATTTTTTAAATCTGCATATACTATGCTTTATCTCATACTATGCCTAAAATAAAAGGCCAGTATGCCTTGTTAATTCAACATGTATTAAATATTATATGGGTTTTGTAAAAAATAAAAATTTGCTTGCCCATTAGCCCGAACTTGTATAGAGTGCATGACCTAAAAGGCCATTGAGCCATCTTAGCCAAGTGACACCCTTATGTTTTTGTGTTGAATATTGTAAGAAATGGGTAATTAGAGCATCTCCAACCGAACTCTAAATCTCTACTTTACAGATGGGAGATGCTCCAATCGTACTCTATATGGGGTCTCTAAAATAGAGACCCCATTTTGGGTCTCTATATCTCGAGACCCCATTTTGGGTCTCTATATCTCGAGACTCACAAAGGGTCTCTAAAACAAATCTCTATTATTGTTCATAGTTAATAAAGGTCCACACTACCCTTTTGTTTGCACTCATGTACAATATTATTCCTAATGTATCATTTAAAATTTTAATTATATTTTAATAAAAGTGATATAACTTTTAATATATAAATATATTTTTTTTTAAATTATTATCATTGGAAAGGTATCGTTGATACCTTTAAAATGAGATTAATATTAAATATGTTTAATGTATATTTTAAAAATAATTTTTATTATATATTAATTAGGGTTTAGGGGTGTCAATTTTGCTCGTTTAATCGGAACCAAAAACATCGATTTCGGTTCCACATTTTTGGGAACAGATTAAAAAATAATTAGAATTGAAACTGAATCGAAAAATAACAGTTCTGGTTCTTAGTGGTTTAGTATGGAACCAAAACCGATAGGACTCGAAAGCGAACCGATAAGAATCGAAACTGAATCGATATGAACCAGAATCAATGTAGAGGTATAGTGTTAAAATTCTCATATTATTGAAATTGGAACGAATATACTCGGAACCGTAACCGATAGAAATCAAATAATCTATTCCAGTTCTGGGTCCATTATTTTTAGAACTAGAGTCGTTAAGAACTGAAACTAATAAGATCCAAAACCAGAATTGTTAGTTCCGGTTCTGTCCACCTTAGGAACTGAAACGGAACCGATCCATTGATACCCCTACTGATTAGGACCGATCCGATAAAAAAATATATCGATCCGAATCCGATTTGAGATATCGGATCACATAATCGTGATCTAGAACTGATTCAATAGATATAATAGAGTTCTGAACCCGATCTACTAAATTATTTTATAATTATTTAAATTATATATTTTATCCATTCAGAATTGAATTATTATACACCAATAAGAGTGAAATTTGAATTTTGAATTTTTGAAGAAATTTATAATTTTGGAAAAAAATTTGAATTTAAATCTTAATTTGAATTTTGAAGAGAAATTTGAATTTTGAAGAGAAATCAATTGAGTTTTTAGAAGAAATAGTTAAATAGTGTTTATAGAGATAGGTGAATAATATTATAGAGATGTGTTGGTTGGAGTCATTGTGAAAATCAATGTGCTCCAAATGCACTTTTTAATAAAAAATAGTATTTTAGGTCTCTAAAGTAGAGACCATGGTTGGAGTTGCTCTTAAGGTGGTGTTTGCATCGCCATTTTTAGACTTGAAAAAGTCTTTTCTAAAACAATAGATTGATTGGATGGGCACTTTTTAAAAAGTATTTATTCTATAAAAATATTTTTTTTTAAGCCAAAAAAGTATTTTTATAAAAAAAAAAAGCTGAAAGCTGTTTTTCAAGTAAAAAAGACTTTTGAAATTTTGCTAGCTCGATAAACAAAGAAATAGTTTTTGTAGAAACCCTTCCAAAAAAAATACAAAGACATTATATTGCTCGGGCCAACTAAAAGAAGATATGAAGACATTTTGCATCATTGATCCTAAAGTGCATGTTCGGTCATATCTTCTTCCCACGTGCATGTATGATGTTGGTGGTGGTCTTGAAGATGAATATATTCAGTGATCCTAAAGTGCATGTTCGATCATATCTTCTTCCCAGACGACACGGTTGGTGAAAAACATATGATAGATCGTTGGTGATTGATCCTATGAAGCTCTTAGAGCTTATATTTATATGGATTGCGCATTATTTTACTTTTTTCGTAGGTAACTTGATGCCTATGCAATCAGGTTCTTTACAATGTTTGCATAGTCTGCAATCAGTTGCATACTAGATGTGTCCGCCAAACGTCCGTCCATACGGATATTAGTCTCTACAAGTGTGCGACGGGAGTCAACTGTGGTCCTTGATGATGTTTCAACCGTGGATTCAAGTATTATTTGGGGTTCTCACATCCAAAGGTTATAAATCACTGATCAGGGCCACACGTTAGGATCAGGGACAAATCTAAGACGTAAAAGTATGCAAACTTTGTATCCATAATGGAATGCTCATTAAAAAAACGTGTTTTTTATTTATAATTTTTTTTTAAAAACATTGAAATAATATATTTTTCAAGGGACATCCAACAGTACTGAAAATGTTTACTTACTTTTAAGTCTGTAAACGGTTTCAGGCGAGTAAAACTTCCATCACAGGGTTCGATCACAATGAAAATCACAGGCCACGTGGAATATTATTAGTGGACGCTGACTGTATGGATGTTCGGCCAGTCCCTCAGTGAACCTCTAAACCAAAAATCAGCGAGATTAGTGATTTATAACCTTTGGATCTTTGCACCCAAATAACGCTCAATAATGCTCGAATTCTTACCGTTAAAATCAACCCATGAAAATAACTTCAATCTAATCGCTTAGAAATCACTAATCGGGCTGATTTTTGGTTAAAGGTCCACTGAGAGACTGGCCAAACATCCATACGGTCAGCGTCCACTAATAGTTTGCCACGTGGCATGTGATTTTCATTGTGATCAAACCTTTGATCGAAGTTTTACTCGTTTCAGGCTAGATTTGTCCGAGAGTCAGCTATGGTCCTCGACGATGAATGTCTCCAAAGATTTTTTCACCTGCTTCCTAGATTCGTACTATCACACAGATATCCGGTTGAGGCTACTTTTAGAGTCAAGAGATCCAGGAAGTGTGTCACATGGATCTCTTTAATCCAATGGTCAGAAGATTGGTGCTTGCACTTAGGGGTGTAAATCCGGCCCTCTTGTAAGGGGGCCCGGCCCATCCTAACCTCGGTTAAATATCAATTCATAAAAAAATCTCAAATCCTACGGTTAGAAATCACCAGTTTCCTTGATTTTTGGTATGTAGTCACACCTAGGGATGAGCCAAATATCCATTCCGTATCTGCTCTTTAAAAAGTGTCACGTGGACAACTAGACATCATGAGCGTTGATCATGAAATTTGAAGGAAATTACCATTAAGAAATTACTGAGTTTTTTAACATCTAGAGAGAGATTTTTTAGGGGCAAAATAGCGGAAGCGGTCGAGACTAGAGAGAGATTTTTTAGGGACAAAATAGGTTTTAAAAAAATATGGAAAGTTATCTCCAAATGGGCAGCTGATCAGTAATGATCTAACGGTCCACAGAAAAACTGTGCATATATTCTCACATGCTTGACTCATCGCTAACACTAGTACCCCAACCAAAGGGCCCCAAACAATAGTCAAATCAGAACGTTAAATATAAATCTATGAAAAAAGCTTCAATCAACGGCTAAAAATCATAATTTGGCTGATATTTGGTCGGTAAGTCCATCTAAAGTAGATGTGTATATTCATCTTTCTGTCATTGTTCTCTGGCAGTGAGCCACATCTTTCGTACTGTAGTTCTTGGCGACATCAAAGATTTGAGTAAAACTTTTGTCACAATCGGATTGCAAATCACACAAACACAGCCAATGAGTTCTCGGCACGTATACCTAAAAAGCACATGTTGCAAAGCACTTGTGTACGTGCCGAGAACTCATTGGCTTGTGATTGTGTGATTTACAATTTCGTGTGATAGAAGTTTTACTCCAAAGATTTACTCCTGACTAAAGTAGATATCCACCGTACAGTTCTAAATCCATTCACAGAGAGGGAGAACCCGTGGTTTTGCTGTTGCTGCCGCGGTTTCAGCGAAACTGCTTTTGAGAAATTGTAAAGGGGTGGTGATGTAATAAGGTGGTAAAACTTTGATGACCGGGCCCTGTCATCGAAGGAGATGACAGGACAGCAGATCTCGTGGATTTGTACGGAATGACCACCTCGGTTTCACCACACGTACCCAGGTGAGTACTCAAGTACTTTTTGCCAAGAACACTCACCTGTGTACGTGGTGGTGAGGCCGAGGGAGTAAAACTTGTGTCACAAGATGTTGTGACTGAACACGGTCACAGCACTCAATATGAGCGACGTGGTATACTATTAGAGGACGATGACTGTATGGATATTTGGGCATTCCCTCGATGGACCGGCACACAAAAAATCAGCTTGATTAGTGATTTCTAACTGATTCTATTGAAGTTATTTTCACGGGTTGATTTTAACGGTAGGAATTTGAGCATTATTGAGCGTTTTTTGGGTGCAAAAATCCAAAGGTTTTAAATCACTAATCAGGCTGATTTTTGGTTTGTAGGTCCACCGAGGGACTGGTCAAACATCCATACGGTCAAAGACCTCTGATCATATGCCACGTGTCTCTTATTGAGTGCTGTGACCGTGTTCCGTCACAACATCTTGTGACACAAGTTTTACTCAGGCCGAGGTGGTCTGCCCGTACAAAATTCACGTGCCATGATCTGCTGCCCCTATCATCTCTTTCGATGACAGGGTCCACTGACCGCATGGATGTTTAACTTTAACGGCCGTTTAAACGGTAACGCCCCAAGCCCGTTTCCGTTTAAACCAGTTTTATCGGTTTTGAAAAAACGGCCGTTAAAACCGTTTAATTCCGTTAAATTCCGTTTTTTTTTATTTTCAAATTTCAAAATTTGAATTTCAGCGCCACTTTTTCCGTTTTTTTCCGTTAAAACCGTTTAATTCCGTTTTTTCCCTTTTTTTCATTTTTACCCCTGACCGTTTCAATCCGTTTAAACGGTAACGCCCCCAGTCCGTTTAACCGTTAAAACGGCCTCCTTTAAACCTTGCTTTAACCCACCCCTTGCTAGACATTTATACCAAAAGTCAGCTTGTTTGATGATATTTATCCGTTGGTTTTACCGTTTTAGTACTAAAAAATAATGGCTGAAATCAACGGATATAATCATATCTTAAAAGGTACTATAATCTAATGGTTAGAGATTACCAATCAAGGTGATTTTTGGTGTGTATATCCACAGAGGGGTGGGCTGAACATCCGTGCGGTTAGTGATGCCAGATTATAACGTTGAGTAACACAAAAAAAGTTATACCTTGTTACATAAAGTTTCAGGTATACTTGTTACGTCTAGTATTTAACTGTTTGGAGACTTAAAAAAGTATGCAAACATTGTCAATACAGTTGGATGTCCCTTGAAAAATGTGTTATTTCAATGTTTTAAAAAAAATACTTTATAAATTAAAACACGTTTTCAAGGAGCATTTAATGGTGGATGATACAATGTTTGCAAACAGTTATATACTAGATTTGTCCTCTTTTTCCATGGTAAATTTATTTGGGTGTCAATCAGTCAAATTTTACGTACCACCCTCTTTGCAGCTTTGTTGGGTAGGTGGGACTCTTTGAGTATCTTGAAAAAAAGGGTCGTGATGTAACAAGGTATACCTGAGATCTTTTCATTTGCGGAAGCGCGGCAGTTTTGGTAGTCACTGCTTCCATCTGGGCCCACTGACCGCATGGATGTTTAGCCGACCCCTTAATAGACGTTCATACCAAAAATCAGCTTGTTTAATTGTTTTTAGCCGTTGGTTTTAGTACTCAAAACAGGGTTGCATTCAACGGCTATAAGAACGCCTTAAAAAGTGCTAAGAAGTGTTAAAATCTAATGGTTATAGATTACCGATCAGGGTGATTTTGGTCTTTTATCCACAAAGGGGTGGGATAAACATCCCTACGGTCAGTGGGCCCAGATGACAGGGGTGACTACCAAAAATGCCGCTTCCGCAAATGAAACAGTTTCGGGCATACCTTGTTACATCTTTTTCTAAAAAAAATACCCACGAGGTCAAGGGTTGAGCGGTTGTACAGTCTTGAGTATCTTAAAATATCAGTAAATTTTACTAAGTAAGCGACGAAGGTTACTTGTGTTTGGATTGTCCGGTTTTCTGATCAAAAGAGGTGAGGAGAGATGAGGTTTATGAAGCAGATGGGATGTATGCGGGATGGGTTTCAATCTGATAGAACTTGTGTCCGGTGAGGCTTTCAATCTTTTATTTCTTTTTTCCTCTGTTATGCGTATTCTTCAAATTTAGCTCTCGAAGAAGCAAAATGGTAATATTTTAGTGGAAGACTGCTCTATCCAAGTTTCCACTCCTATGTTTGGCTCACCTTTTCAGCTTGTTTGGTGATATTTAGCCATCGGATTCGAGCGTTTTAATGGGGTGCTTTCTGGCTGTTGGATTTAAGAGGATTAATTTCTAGAAATCTCCAATCAAGCTGATTTTTGGTCCACCAAGGAGTAGGTGGGCCAAACATATATATGGTCAGTGGGCCAGATAGGATGTTCGAAGTTGCCATTTTGCGAGGTGGGGACTGAGGAGCAAATTATTTTTCACCTCTCCCTAAATCAACTTTAACCCGAGTTTAACTTCTTTGTTAAAAATTTGACCAGACAGTGAGGGTGGCGTTAGCCGCGGTGCATGGGACATTTTTGGCTGGCCATCTCAGCCGCTACATTTAAAAATAGGGTCGGGCTGGAGTTACCGCCCTAAAATGACATGCTCCCGTTACAGGAGTAAACCTTCGCTCACACCTGTCTGTGAGCAAAGCCGATCACACACCACAATATGAGACACGTGGCACACTCTTAGGGGACGATGACCGTGTGGATGTTTGGCCAGTCCCTCGTTGCACCTGCAAACCAAAAACCAGCCTGATTAGTTATGTCAGACATTTGGATCTACCCCAAATAATGGTCAATAATGTTTTAAATTCTAATGTTAAAATCAACCCATGTAAATTACTCTAATCCAATGCTTAGAAATGACTAATCAAGCTAATTTTTGGTTTACAAGTTCATCGAGTGACTAGCCAAACATCTATACGGTAATCGTCCTCCCATAGTGTGCCCCGTGGCTCATATTGTAATGTGTGATCGGCTCTGCAAAGGTTTTCTCACGTTACAGGACACAATATGAGGCACGTGACACTCTTAGAGGACTCTGAACTTATGGATGTTTGGCCAATCCTTAGGTGGACCTACAAACCAAAATCAGCTTGATTATTGATTTCTAGACGTTGGATCTTTGTACCTCAAATACTGCTCAAATTCCCACAGTTGAGATCAACCCATGAAAATAAGTCCAATCCAACGCCAATAAATCACTAATCAGGCTGAGTTTTGGTTTGTAGCTCCACTTAGGGATTTTTCAAACATCCATACGGTGAGAGTCCTCTAAGAGTGTGCCACGTGGCTCATATTGTGTCCGGTAACGGAGCCTGTTATTTTAGGGCGGTAACGGGAGCCCGACCCTTAAAAAAAAAACCCACTTTTTCTGGTTCTAGACATCTATTCCAGAGGGATCTAAAAATATGGGGCTTGAGATGATTGTGGGTGCAGGAGATTTCTCAGGTGGGAAACAAGAATGGTGGGTCCACCCACCCCCCATTATTAACATGGAGATTTGAGACATAGGAATTGGTCATGGAGAGCTCAGTCCTGCCAGACCTTCCCCTTCCATACTTTTGGGCCCTCAGAAGTTTTGTGAGGGCTTCACACAAGTTTTGTGAGACCCCCCCTCAAATGCCACGTGGTACACTCTTTTGGGCTCACCCCATGGTGGACCTACACACTTAAAAAATATAGCCTGCTTAATGATTTCTAGCTGTTGGACTCACTTGAGAACTTTTTCTTCATGGGCTTCATGGATAGGCTAATGGATGAGTTCAAACCCCATGAAGTCCAAGAAGTAAAGAGTGCTCAAATCTAGCGGCTAGAAATCATCAGTCAGGCTGATTTTTGGTTTATAGAACCGCCGTGGGATGGACCAATTATTCATGGAGTCAATGGCCCAAAAGAGTGTGCCACGTGGCATAGTCTCAGTAGTTACGCTCTTTAATTACAAAGGAGGGAATATGGATACTTGGGAGAAGGGGCAAGATAGGAAATTTTCAGCCTAAAGGGCAATTTTGGAAGATTAGGTTGGGAGTTTGAGGGGTGAATCTTTTAATTGTGACAACTCAAGGAACAGTAATATGGTTGCCTGTTATTTGTGACAACAAGAGGAACAGGCATCTGGATGCCCTGAATAAATTTTCTAGAAACGATTTTTCCTTGTAAGGCACTGCTTGGTAACATGCTTGTAGTTTGCAAGAAAATGTTTGTAGGCAAATGTTTGCAATGCCAAATGTTTGTTGGGAAAATATTTATATGATTGGGGAGGGGGGGAGAGGTGTTGGGGGAGACCAAGGGGGACGAGAGTCATTTTCCTATTGTTTCCGCTACTTTTTGGATGCAAACATTAGACTACTTTTTTACAAAAATGATTGCAATGCAAATCATTGTTGGATGTTGTGCCACCATGCACATGCAAATGCCGCAAATGTTTGCGTACAGACATTTGTAGTGCTACCAAGTAAGGCCTTGTCATGAAATATTTTTCGATATCAAAGCATTTTAACATACAAATTCTTTTTCTGTAAAGCTTTTTGTTGATCACCATATAGAGCCTTAGTGTAATATGTAAAGGTCAAAGTGTCATACATAATCAATTTTATTTATGGTAGTTTATCTTTGTTAGTTTCTTGTTTTGAAGATTTTTAAATTTTTTTTATAATTCATATATAATTGTCCCTTTCTTTGCTTTTCCTTTCTTGGATCATTAATAAATTTTTATTTTTTAATTTTTTGTATTTAACCCATATTCATGTTCTTAATTCATAGTATATTGAGCATGCTGTTGAAACTTGTTTTTCTTTTCGAAATAATACTTAATTGTCTAAATCATGCGTTTCTAATGATTAATTATCAGGTATTTAAAGCTTGTGAAAGAATTAAGATTTCTTAAGATTGTTAATATTGGAGATGGGTGGTATGGGAAATTGGTAAGCTTCTCTAATTTATACACTCAGGAATAAAATTTCATGTGTTTTCAATTTATTACCCTATATTGCACTTTTTGTTCCTTTGGAATCATTGAATGCTTAGAGAATACTAATCCATGTGAATTAAATATATTCAATATATCACCATTAAACAATGGAACAACTCAATTAAATGAGACATGTTGGGCTGAAGCGAGAACCATGACAAGACTTGAACAATTAGGTTTGATTATTATCCCTTAGAATCTCGAGCTTGGGATTCGCCTAGAAGTGATTGTGATTGCTGGGCCCCATGTGATCCCCGCCCGACCCCAACTTTATATTATTTGATTAAAAAACTTAAGTTGAAAGTGACTTGAACCCTAGTTAAGAAGAATGACAATCACTTCTAAAATTATGATGAAATCTTCTTTTGGGATGGAGAGAATGTTTGAAGGATCTTTAAAACTAGATGGTGGCATATATGGAGTCAGTGTAATAGTAGTGAATCGAAATCTCTTCCCCAAGTCAAATGAGGTGGAAATTTGGGTTTCAATGCCTTTTTTGAGCTTTTTGGATTTATTTTTGAAAGGTTTGTAGTTTTCGACCAAATTAAGGAATATCGTATCCAAGGAGTCGAAAAATTATCATTTTGGTAAAAGTGTTGCTTTTGGAAAGTTTTATTTTTGTTTCCATATTTGGATATCTCACTTATGATGTACAGATTTCTTTGAAATTTGTTTAAGAATCTAAAGAAGTATAAAATTGTTAGACAATTGTTAAAATTCCCTTGGTATTGGTACGAAAAGACCTAGAATGAATGTGAATAGGTCTTTTCAAATTAACCCTAAGTTGATTACTAAGATACAATAATAAACTTAAATTTAGTGCGGAATAAGAATCAACTTTAAGAAATATAAAGAGATAGAAACAATCAAACTACAACACGAAGATATAGTGGTTTGGTGTGTAATACTTACGTTTAGTCTCCAAATGTAATTCGATCTCAATCAAATTCAACTTGTCAAGACTCTTAACTCAAACAGGGTAATAGTATATCAAATATAAATATACCAATATGATAATCATTTATAAAAAGAAGATTCTCAACAAACAAAGTTACATACCAATACGAAATCAGAGTAGAACGAAGCTTCGATGTTTTTAAACATAAAGCCAAGCACACACACCAACTAGAGGTGAAATAACTAGTCTGTTCTCTTTTACAGAAAAATATCTAGAAATGGGGGAGTGATTAGGTATTTAAAAATTAATTAACCTAAACAGTTTTACTAGTCTTCGTAAGGGTAATAAAATCGTATGTCACAATGAAATTGTTGATTGGTAATAAATGGATTATCTCAACCGACTAAGATCAAATATATCTCCGAGATATATTATCTCTATGTCGTTTGTTCTAATCAAACAATAACGCGGAAAATTAAACAACCCACAACACAAGCGATCTTTGTACGTGGAAACCTTAGCAAAGGAAAATCATGAGACCACGTTCAGACGGAAAGTATTGAAAGTCGGCTTTTTCCGCGTCGTTGGTTACGGAAATCCTAACTTCAACACATTTTTAATTTATCCGATACATTTAACCTGTAAAATGAGCAGTTTTGCATAGTGGTTCGTGTCGGATGTCGATCCGCACTCGGGATTAGTTAGCGCAAATTACTATTCAAATAATAACAAAAATTGCAGAAACAACCTTCACTTTTATTCATTAATTTGAAATGTTGCATACAACTTGTGAAAGATTAAGACAATAATAACAAATACTTAACTAGAAAGCAATGTGATGGATTGTTCTATAAAGCATGTAAGATTTAGAGAGATAAACTAGATAGAGTCTAAAAGAAGAGGAGAGAGAAACCTATTCTAGAGAGAGAAACAAAAGAAAAATGGTGAATTACCCATGGGAAACTTACCGGCGGATGGGCCAAAGAGTTGGCCGAAAGGTGGTCCAAGATCGAACAACACCTATGAGGGGGTCCTCCGGTGGTGGCTAGCAGTAGTGGTGTGGTGGTCCTCTTCCTATTCTCTTATTCTTCAAATTTTTTTTTTTTTTTTTTTTTTTTTTTTTTTTTTCTTTTTGCTGTTTTCTCTTTCTTTTTTTTTTTTGAAGAAGAAGAAGATGAAAGGAGGAGAGGATGATGAAGGGGTGAGGATGGCTGGGCTTGCTAGTGATGTAGCAGATAGGGAGTAGGTTTAGACGGTGCAAAGAGGAGGAGCAGCAACAAGTGGCGTGAAGGCTGATGTGTTCCCGGCGTGAGTTTGTAGCGGCCCGAGGTGCTGGAGCTTTGCACTCCGATCTGGATCGTGGATGGAATAACAAGGATCGTGGTTCGGTAGAGGGCAGCAACAATCCAAACCAGCAACCATTGAGAGGAACACACGGTAGTTAGCAATAAAATCTGGGTTGCTGGCTCAACCAGCAACGGTATTCATGGAGAACAGGAGCAGAAACTCGTGGTGGAGGGTAGGGCGGTGCAAGATAGCTGAAAACGGCGATGAAGAAGATGAGGTAGGGGGCGGTTAGCGTGTTGCAGGTTGTCAACACCATGAATACCGGAGTTGCAGACCTGCAACTCCGGCAACTCCGGTAAAAAAAAAAAAAAAAAAAAAATAGAATGAGAGAAGAGGAAGAAGAAGAAGAGAAGCCAGAAGAACGAGAAGAGGAAGAAGAAGGAAGAGGAGGAGGAAGAGGAGAAGAAGGGGGGAAGAAAGGGGGAAGAAAGGGGTGCTGTTCGTGGTGGTGACGAAGACGACCGGAGTTGCTGTCTGCAACTCCGGCGACGGTGCAGACAAAGAAGAAGACGAAGAAGACGAAGAGGAGGAGAAGAAGAAGAAGAAGAAGAAGAAGAAGAAGAAGAAGAAGAAAACCAGTCCGCCGGAGTTGCTCGCCGGTGTAGCTCGCCGGATCAATGGAGAAGAAGATAAAGAGGAAATAGAAGAAGGAAGAAAGAGGAAAATGGGAGAAGAGAGTTGGGGGAGAGAATGGAAGAGAAAGGGGGGGGGATTAGGGTTCGAATGAACCCCTATCCTTCTCCTTTTAAAGCTTCCCTATTTCCATTAATGGAAATAGGGGATTTTAGAAAATAAAATTTTTTTTTTTTTTTTTTTTTTTTTTTTTTTTTTTTTTTTTTTTAAGTAAAAACCTACTTTTCTATGGGGAATCTCCCCAATTAGTGGACCCCCCATTTAATTAAAATTATTTTTGAAATTCGCGGGGTCCACTAACTAGTCGGTCAGCGGGTCGATGAAGATGGGCCCGGCTATTGGCCCTCATGGGTTGATGATGTCCATCATCTCACAGAATGATGTGACAGACAGTCTGATGGCGATCGGATGGATGGTGACTTGATTGGGACTCAGATTGGTAGATCGACGGATCTAGAGAGATCCAACGGTCCGATTGAAGATCCAACGGTCCGATGGAAGATCCAACGGTCAGAAAGCTAAGGGAGATGAGATAGAGCTGATAGGCAGGAGTTCTGGGGTTAGGTCAGTAGATTCGAGGATCGAGAGATGAAGAGAGAGAGAGAATAAGGAGAGATGAGAGAAAAAGTATCAAAAAAATGGAAAAAAGCACTGGCGGAGGGTCTGGAACCCTGTTCTTCACTGTGACCATCCTCACGCTTCTCCAGTAGAGTCGACTATCATTCTTTGCTGACTCATGTGGCTTTAAACGCTTTGGTCCGTCTCTTGGTCATTGGCTCTCCGGCTCTCTTCGTTCTTTGGGCCGACTTTATGGTCCTCTTATTCAGCCCATATTTGGCCCATATCTTCTAGTCATAGCATGTGGGCTCTTTAAGCTTTGATAATGGGCTTTCATGATCGATTTGGGCCCACAAGTCTTGAGAATCGTCCCATCGGGTTTCCTGCGACAGAAGAAGCGCGTAATGAGACTTTATCAGAACGGCTTAATATCTAGACTTCCGAAAATGTGTTTAATGCATGCAAATATATCATTTCGTCCAGAAAAGTGTGTTCTACGCAACAGAAGAGACTCTTACGTAGAAAAGTAGGTAAATAGAGTATTTTACGTAGGAGAATGCAATAACGCTAAAAGGATAATTGCTTAAAATAAGCACTTTTGAGCGAATATCAAGTATCATTAGTTAGAAAGTTAAACAAAACAAAGGTTATCTATGCAGCACCATTGCAAATGCAGCTTTCAACCTTAACCAAGGCATACTGTCGATGCGTCCACATCGTCTGAAGCAACGCTACGAATCCATGCACGTGCGCCCTTATAGCTGAGAAGCCTTGTCAGCTTGTTCAGTTTGGTACTTTCCAAACCTACTTTCGATCAGTCACCCCGATCTTAATTCTCAATTCTCCAACATTTACTAAAGGTTAAGGACTTGGTACAATATAAACCCTAAGTTGCTCAAATAGTGTTGAGTCACACTAGTACTCTCAGACTTCTAGGTCAAATTTTTATTTGATAGGCCTAAGATGAGTAAAGATCAAGTTCTTGGCTGTGATCAAGAAGATGAAAAAGTTTACAATATATTAATGAGAACTAAAAGCTTTTTGCTATTCGAATGGAAACTCTTGATAAATAAAATTTTATTATCTATTTCCAATATGTATTTCATAAGTCTAGAGAGGGGTTATATTTATAGAATTCGTAGCTCTAAGTGTTTAGGAAAGTGGGGATCATAAAAACTAGAATTTCAAATCTGAAAAGACCTATTCGCGTATTAACCAATCGATTATACTTGAGTCTAATTGATTGGGTCAGTACGGATTGGTTTTTCCTTCATATATCCAATTGATTATACCAAGGGTCCAATCGATCGGACTTATGTAAGTTTCTGTCTCGTAGGTCCAATCAATTTAACAGACTCCAATCGATCGGACTTCAAACAAGTTTTGTCTCGTAGAGTCCAATCGATTTAACAGGTCTCCAATCGATTGGACTTATCTCAATCGATTGGCTTAAAAAATCCAACCGATCGGACTTTTTCAGTAGTGAATAATCTTGACTTAGACCCGGGTCTGTCTACCGACTAAGTTTGACCATTATATTTTATTTATTTTAAACCTATTCCTATGGCCACTAAGTCACTTACCTTCCTAGGCGAGTGTACACGATGTTTAACAAACAAATGGACAGTCACTTAGATGACTTATATCATCAATCGTCTGATTCTTGCTGTCTCTGTCTTTTAATCTTCGCGTTGACGGTGAAAAATGCATACTGCGACATCTTCCTCTTCCATGCTACACTAGTGCTCGTAGGAACGGTTACATGAATGTTTTATGTTACACCGAATTTTTGTCAAATTAGAATATGAAAATATTCTTTACAATCTCTTCCTTTGAAAATTTCGTGGCAAAAAATATTTAATCATATAAAAAGTAAATAAAAATAGAATTACAATCCCACCCTCTTACATGATTCACTCACTATCTCACAATCTCTCGGAGATAATGAACAGATAATAGAATATAAGCTTTGATTTGTTCCCTGCACATTCTGATAACAAAATATACTATGTAATATCATTGGTAGAAAATAGATAAAAATAATTAAATATTGCAGTGAGTTAATTATGCACATCACATACTAGTTTACCTCTATGATTTTCTCTCCCCCTCTTTTTGTCACAAAATGACAAATGTACATAAATAAAAGTAGAATACGAGCATGAATTGGATATTATCATGAAACACATGTGCATAATAATATCTATATTACAAAACAGGATGGTTGTCTCCCCCTTTTATCAGGCTTCATAAAGGATGGCCGAGATCTTATCACACCAAATGGACTGTGGATCTCAGCTACTCACACCCAATTTTGACAAATGCTTTGTCGATGAGTGCCATCGGTAGGGGTCACCTACTATTTACCTACATATAAGGAATAAAATGGGTTGGATTTACATATAGCCCAAGGGTCAGGCTTGGGAGCCCCACTTTTTATGCCTTGAGAGGGGTGTTACCGTTAAAGCAGATTGAAACGGCCAATAGTCAAAGTTCAATTCTGGTTGGAAAGGTCGGCCTGGCTGTCGGCCTGCAAAATGGATCACTTCCAGTCGTCTCTGCTCTACCCTCTCTGCCGTATGCACGAAACGAGCAGGGTTTCTTACGTTGTGATCATGATCGATGAAACCGACACTGCTACGGATCGCAGACAAGGAAGGGGCACCACAGAGGATCGAGTCATTCTGGAAGGTAAAATCGGCGCCTCGAAAGAAGGCATCCATGATAGAGCTGTCACTAATAGCTTTCACTATCTTTCTTGCCTCTTTCTCGAAGTTATCGAAATAGGTCGTTAATGACTGATCAGGGTTCTGTCGGTAATTTCAAGATTTTTTAAAGTAAAGACCTTCTTGTGGGCCTGAAACTTCTGGGGGAATGCCCTCTTCAATTGTTCTCAGCTGGATACACTGTGAGGGGTGAGGCTTATAAACCATAAAAATGTTATCCCTTAAGGGAGACCGGGAACATCTTGGCCATTAACAGTAGGTTCATAGAATGTTTTCCGTACTGAAACTTGTATCGTATCAAGTGCTCTGCGGGATTAGTGGTCATCTCATACGGTGTAAAAGTAGGGATAATAAAATTAGCTAGGTATAGCTGCTGAGAGATGTTAGATGTAAATACACCATTAGTGTTGAAAGGCCCCAAAGTCAGGTATCTCTCGCATAGAATATGGTCAACAACTCATGGAGTTGGGTATGATCCATAGTGGTGTCATTACCTTGTCCAATCTTGCGATTAATCGTAACGGGCGTCCGAGTGCTTCTAGCTGGGGCCGCTGTTGAAGTTTGGGCTCTCTGGGGTAGGGGAATTTGTTCATCCCTCATTTCTCGGAATTGGGCACGTAGGTCCCTCAATTGATCTTTGAGGGCTACATTCTCGTCTCTCACCACCCGATGAGAGTCCAGTTCTTCCACGGAGGGCCCCTCCATGAGTCCTTTCCTTAATGATTTTTCTATCTGAGCGGACAGCCGCCCCACTTCCTGTTGGAGTTGTTCCATCTCTGTATGTTGGTGGTTTGGTGGTTCCTGATCCATAAGTTCTTGATACTGTCGCAAAAGGCTGTCGATACAAGCTAAATCCCTGGAATTAGAACGAGTTGGAATTGCCTGCTCTTGCAGTTCTACTACTTTTCGGAGGACTTCCCCGGTACTCAAACCAACCCAGTCCTGGTCAGGCATGTGCCTTAAGTCCACAAATTCATGAAAGGGAAGAAAACCTTTAATAGGGTAGCTTATATATGTTTTAAGAAAATAATGTCTGATCTCAGAGGCATTTTGAAGGACAGAACATAAGCGAGGAAAAGGACGTGAAGTAGCGTAGCCCCCATGTGCACGTGACCCAAAGGGCCATTTTTTAAAAATATTTGAAGGGTAGATATAGGAAAAAACTTCCATCTTGGAATGGCTCTATGCCTATATTTTCTAAACAGAAGTAAAATTCATTTGTAAAAACATAACTTTTGTAGCAAAATCTTTTCAAAAGATCAGTTTATTACAAAATACTAAAATAATTCCTTTATGAAAATAAAAGCCCTTTCAGAATTTAACACATAGGGTTATGTTCTTCACTAAAAGGGGCGGAATAAACATGAAATCCGGTTTTAAAACAACGATGAAAGAGAGATGATTAATGGAGGTTTAGAGAACCTCTTATTGATACAATTGGTCCCCTCTATCCAATGTTAACCCTTTCTGATGTCGGGGCAATTGTTACAGTTGAGCAGGTTCAGAGGGTAAAGAAACACGAGTCCCACGGGTACTAGATCCCATGTGGGTTTGTGCTTCCGTACTCTTGCTGATTTAATTGATTGTTTCCTTATTAGTTTTCAAGCAATCTTAATTCACATGCTTCTTGTATAATAAGTTATAGGATATGTGACATGGACATGTCAAATTAGTGAAAATGCATCTTATTGTGGAAAATACGGAGTGCATTAATCGTTCACTGGATTAAATGATGTGTACACGTCAAACATGACATTATTCAAGAAACCATTCATCAGAATCGGTGCAAAAAGTGCCCCGTCCCTTGGTCGGAGGGACTAAAGCAAAGAACAAGGAACACAGAACCGGCGACGGCACCATATTGTTGAGGTGCATTTGGGGTGCCCCTGAACTGGGAGCGGTGATGTTGTAAGTAGGTGTTTGTGTGGTTGTTGGTCTTGGGTAGTTCTCTTGTGAGATGATCATTGAGAGAAGGAAGATTAATATCTTTCCAGGCTTCTTCCATGATTTTTCTTCTAGAGGTTGGGGGAAATGGTCTTCCTGTTATCGTGTGTCATTTCTGAGGTTCTCGGGGTATGTGTAGTCTCTATCAGTCCATTCAATTATTAACGGGAGGCTGACTTGATTCACGGTGCTTCCAATTCATCATTCCCTAAGAAGGTAACCTTGATTTAGTCTTGCTGAATGGGTCCCTTAGTCTGTCACATTGGGGGATTAGGGAATGTCCAACATGCATCCAACGATTTCAATACTGCTAACCGGATTCATCCTCTCCTCAAATGGTCTCAAAAGGAGTGCGATTCGATTAGTTCTTGATTAGTCCTAGGTTCTAAATATCTGTTCTTTATCTTTTTATGGTATTTAATCAAGGGAGAGGATCTCCCGGTCTCAATAACATTTATATGTTGGATTCTTAGCTGTTTTCCTACCCTGAATGGAATCCATCGAACCCATAAAGGATAGGCTTGTTCCTTTGCCTCAATCCACTCCCCTTAAAATGGGGAATGTGTCATTCGATCTCCAATCGTGTAGTAACCCAACATAGAGTCCTTAGAAGATGAACATCTATTCGGTATGGTGCAATGGGGATAACTTTTTAAACAGGATTGCTCAGAAAATCTGAACTTGAGATTCTATATTTCTTCAGTAAACCACTCACAAACTTAAAGAAAATACTAAGTCAAATTTTAGATGAATTTCGACAGAGTATAAGCCTGATTGGAAAATAAAAGATCAGATCATTTTTTGTCCCCAGAGTCCTCTATTTATAGAGTTCTGGGAAGGGGTCTGCACATGTTGCAGACTCACCTTTATAAGAAAAAAATGCTCGAATTAATGAACAAATACCAACAATCTTTAAAAAATAATCACATTCGATTGTGTAGTCAATAGTGTTACACAATCGTATGCCACAAATCCTGACAGATTCTACACACATTTTAAGGAAAATGGCATGTGTGCTTTTCTAGAAAAACAAGAAGTCTTCCTACAAATTTAACTGAATACGGTTGTGTAGATTTTCCAGATCTGACTCCATACGGTTGTGTAGCTATACGGTTGTGTAGCTATCCTTCCTACACAACCGTATCTGTTTACTTTCCCTGATCTGTGGGTGGTTGACTTGAAAATTGAGACGCGCCCTTTATGCAAAAATTTGGCCATGATCTGACAAATCTGATGGCATACGGTTGTGTATCCCTATGTCTTACACAACCGTATATAGTTAGTTCCTGATGACTTGGGTTGGTTCTGCCCAAAATTGGTTATCTTCATTTTCTTGAAATCTGTATCAGTTGTGCTAATTCTGATTGAATACGGTTGTGTACTCATATATTCTACACAACCGTATGTGATTAGATCCTTAGTAAAATATCCTATCCAAGTCCTCTACTCTGATTTGTCTACTACCGTGCAACTTTGACTCTAACAGTCAATTTTTGTGTCCCTTGGTCGTGATTTTCAAAGCGATCCACATTTCACTGTCAACATAAAGCCCCATCACCGTATGCACGCCCAAGTGGTACACCAAATGCGTTTGGCGAAATATGAGTAAAAGGGGCCAGATACAAGGAACTAGAAATGGGGAAGGAAATGAAGTCTATAAATAGCCACAGGAGGGCTCAAAACAAAATACCAACTAAGGAAGCCTCCCCACAAACAAGCCAAAGATACCCAATGATATTCGCTTAAAAGTGCATATTTTTCACTGTTATCTTCTAAGCGTTATCATACTCTCCTACGTTAAAATGCTCTATTTATCTACTTTTCTACGTAAGAGTCTCTTTTGTTGCGTAGAATACACTTTTCTGGACGAAATGGTATATTTGCATGCATTAAACACATTTTCGGAAGTCTAGACATGAAGTCATTCTGATAGAGTCTCATTACGAGCTTTTTCTGTCGCAGGAAACCCCGATGGGACAATTCTCGAGACTTGCGAGCCCACATCGATCAGGAAAGCCCATTATCAAAGCTTAAAGAGCCCACATGCTATGACTAGAAGATATGGCCAAATATGGGCTGAATAAGAGGACCAAAAAGTCCGCCCAAAGAACGAAGAGAGTAGGAGAGCTTATGACCAAGAGACGGACCAAAGCGTTTAAAGCCACATGAGTCAGCAAGGAATGATAGTCTACTCTACTGGAGAAGCGTGAGGATGGTCACAGTGAAGACCAGGGTTCCAGACCCTCTGCCAATACTTTTATCTCAATTTTCTGATATTTTCTCTCATCTCTCCTTATTCTCTCTCTCTTCATCTCTCAGTCCTCGAATCTACTGACCTAACCCTAGAACTCCTGCCCATTGGCTCTGTCTCATATCCCTTAGCTTTCTGACCGTTGGATCTTCCACCGGACCGTTGGATCTCTCTAGATTCGTCGATCTACCAATCTGGGTCCCAATCAAGTCACCATCCATCCGATCGCCATCAAATTGTCTGTCACATCATCTTATGAGACGATGGACATCATCAATCCATGTCCAGTAGCCGGGCCCATCATCATGGACCCGCTATCCGACCATTTAGTGGACCCCGTGAATTTCAAAATAATTTCAATTAAATTTTAAAAAATGGGGGGTCCACTAAATGGGGAAATTCCCTAAAGAAAAGTAGGGTTTTACTGTACATTCGCTCCACCCTTGGCCACCACCGTTAGACCAGCAACTTGCAGGTGCGCCTCTACCCGTCTGATTCCGCCTCCCCCTGCTACCAAGCCGAACAGAATCCTCCCTGTACCGGAACCTGCAACTTCCGGCCAGCACCATTGCTGCCACGTCTCACTCTCTTAGATCCACCTGCTGGCTGCCACGCTCACCACCTCCTCTACCATCTCCACCACAGCAGCAGGTCCACTGCCTTCACCCCTCCATTCCACAGCAGCGTCTCCTTCTTCATTCCCTTGAGTTGCAGGCTGTGCTGAGCAAACATTATAACGTTGCTGCATCTTCAACGTGCAGCAACACCCCAAGCCGTTAAACCCTTCATCACCACCATTTCTGGTGTTGCAGGTGGCAACACCAGTTAACATCCCTCTTCTCTACCGCTTAGCAACACCTACTGCAACTCCCTTGCAGCAAGCGTGCTCCACCACAACCCTCCATCTTCAAGCCATGCCACTACCGTCCTTGCTGGCCAAAACCAGTAGGAACGGCTTGCAATTCCTTTCCTACGGCATTATATAGCTCCTCCATTGGACGTACTCCTTGCTCCCTTCTTCTACAGCCTGTGTTCTCCAAACCACCAACGTGCAGCAAGCCTTCCCCACCTTCTAGCCACGCCTTCATCATTTTTACCATCCTCCAAGGCACCGGGCAGCATATGGTTTGCTCACGGTTAGTCTTCTTCTTGCTGGCCAATCCTCATCCCCGTAGGTAAGATGTCCGAAGGTATTTCCTATCTCTCTCTTTTCACTGTTCCTCTCTCTCTCTCTCTAGATCTCTTTAGTCTTTTTCTCTCTCTACTACTTTTCTCTCTCTTCTTTCTCTCTCTACGGTTACTGCTTTTATGTTTATCTTATTAGACTCTTATTTCTCTTGCATTGTAAGGTACAATAATTTGAATAAAAGTTGATTTTTGATTAATTGGTTTCATGTTTGAGCTTTACATCTCAATTAATTGCAACATTTTGTACATAATGGATTTATGATAATCTTTTCTCAAAATTATATATGTTTTAAATCTCGATATTCACCATCCTCACCTTTCTATTTTCTTAGTAACAATTTCTGATAAAAATTCATCATTTCATGTTCTTTACATGCGTGAACTAATCCCGAGTGCGGATCGACATCCGACACGAATCCCTATACAAATCTCTCACATTTGCAGGATTAAAATGCGGATCAAATTATAAATGTGTTGATTCTAGGGTTTCCGAATCCAACGACGCGGAAAACCCTACTTTCAAATGGCGATGCTGCCGCTCAGGTGTTCGGGAGTGCGAAAAAGGACGTAAAGACAAAATTGAAAAGTTGCTAAATTGGAAAGCTGCTCAATTTGGAAGCCCGATCTTTCGGGAAACTTTCTATTTTTTATTTTTAGTATTTTTTTTGTTAAATTACTATTTTTAATGCCTCGGAAGACTGAGTGCAAAGTTATAATAATTTAGGAATTTTACTGCTTTCCAAATAACTGCTAGATCTTGTTCTAGGATTTTTTAGAAACCCTAGATAAAGTGAAAAATACAAAAAAAAATCAAAAATCAAAAATTAAAAAAATTAGGGTTTTATCTTCTGTAGATTTTTAGAAATCACCAATCTAGGATTTGCGATTTTTGGAAAGATTATAAAATCTTAAAACTTTGCTAAATTAGAGTTTCCCCTCTTAGAAGTTTTCACTTTAGAAGAATTTCTATCTTTAGAAATCTTCCGAATTTGGAAAAGTCTACAAAAAGAAACACCCCAAATCGAGTAGAAATTCAATTTTGGAAAATTTCCCAAAATTGTAAGGGATCTCGCAATCAAATCTTTCTTGGAAGATCTCCACAGTTCGGAAAACTTTCCAATCTAGGTATTTTTCAATCTGGGAATTCCTAAATTTTACCCTATCTCGAACTTGGAAATTAATTCAAAAACTTGCCTAAATCCAATAAGTGCTTGTTTTGTGAACCCTAAAAAGGCAAGGATCTTCCAAATAGAATCCCGAATACCTAGACCGTGTGATCTAACTTTTCTGTAGGAACACGATCCAGTGTGGGTAAGGAGCGAAAGCTCAAAGAGGTGGAGTCGGGCCCAAGCCCATTAGGATACCCCTCCCTAACCCACGGAGGTGACCCCGTGGCGTGGCCCACGGGAGGTAAGTCTCTATCATCGCCCTGAGTGCGATACGGTGTTATTGGGTGCATCATTGCCGCTTGTCTATTTGCTTTCGCATGCATATTATTCGACTTGCGAGGCGTGGCCGTTAATCAATCAACTTTAAGAGAGTAGACCCAGCTCCAAATTGAAACTGGTGGGATTTCATCACCCACCTCGTCATTCCAACTGATTTGATCTCAAGGCTCCATTTAATTAAAAAGAATCAAGAAGTAGAGCCAATTAGCCCGGTGTTCAAGGAAAAATTCACACAAAGCGAACCCGCTTAACATCCAATCGAAATAAGACCACGAGCGCGGGTCCCTGTTGTCTAACACACCCATAAGTCCCTGCTACTCAAGTACACTGAGCTCGACGTGGCATCTTAGACTATTCGGCGGTTAGTTACGTGTGGACTAGGAACACACACATACCCTAGCTTAACCCGAGGGAACACTCTTCTTAAACACTTGACCAATCCGGTTAGTCTGGGACGTACTTAAGACAGCCGTTGTGCCGCACGTCTGTCTAGGCTTCGGATTGCTTTGTTGTTGACTAGAGTTAGTACTAAAGGATTCGCTTTGAAGAGTGTAGCCTGGTGAGAATCTCTGAGTGCAAACAGTTAGTCCGACGGCTAAAAGATAAACCAGTGGTCCGCCCACTGTCATAATCTACTTTAGCCCCAAAACTAACAAGATAATGCCTAAAATATATCCAGATTGTTTAGAATAGGATTATCTGTGCTTGGTGTGCATCATTTAGGATCACTACTCCAGTGTCTCCTTTTGGCAACTTTTTGCCAAATCTTGGGCTTGCTTTTTCAAGTAGAAGCCCGGTTGGACCTGTCCTAACCTTTGACTGACTTGATCTGAGAGTTAGTCCACCACATCCCTTTATCTCCTCTAATGGCAGATAAACGGCCTTTGTATGAGACCTACTACAGTTTCTGTGAGAATCTATGTGATCACTCTCAACAAGGGTATGACAATTCTGCGTATCATCATGATACTCCAGTCTCGTACACTTCTGCAGGGTATGATAATCACCGAGATCTAGAGTACAATTCTGTACTCCAAGAGCTTAAAAATTCAGTCTCTACCCTTCATGCCGCGGTCCAGCAACCTGTGCACAATTCCCAGTCTATAGGATATTACCCTCATATCCAGCAAGATGTCTGTACCTTTCCATTTCCAATGCAGACCTCCTATGACAACACTTATTATCTGGATATAAGAGTCACAATAACTTTGGTTGGGAACAGTCTGCTATCCCGCAACAACTGTCGCAGGATAATTATCCTTTCGGGTTCCATCAACCCAATGGAGAGTATGACTGGCAATACTCGCAATCCTAGTACCCGTCCTATCCACAGAATAATTATTCTGATCAACAATGGGCCCCTCAGGATTTCCAGAGTCAGCAGCTAGTCCCAAACTCCACTCTGCCTTACAACTTTCATACCCAGTCCGACTACAATCAAGAGTTGGCACCTCAGCTCCCCTTGGTTGAACCACCTTCGTTGGCTACTAAACCCTGCCTAGAGGACCTTCTCTCTCAGTACATTGCCCAGCAACAATAATATTTCCAAGGTCTAGAGCACCAACAACAGCAATCTATGGAAAGCTTGGAACAACGTCTAATTCAATTAGAAAATGAGAGAGAGGAAGTCAACTTCACTAGCCCACCAATAGCCTATCCTGAGGAGAATGATATGGCCACTGTTTATAATGAGGAGTCACACAATTGGACCAAGTACCAGAATTGCCAGGATGAAATAGAAGTTGTTACCACCCCTAGATCAAGCCCGATTATTGAGGAATCAGTGTATCCTTATACGGTGCCTTTAACAGTACCAAATCTTGAACCTACCTCAGAGCAACCTATTTCTCACTCTACCTCTAATGACCCTGATGTCGATCTCCATGACACTGAGCTGTGTCTCGATCGTAGGATCCCAACTGTGCTAGATCTACCGTTCCTCCCCACCTCCCTTGGAGTGAGCCATAATAGTGATGAACCCGTGTCTCCATCTATGGTGCCCTTAACAACACCAACTTCTAGACCGAGCTCAGAGAAACCCAGTTCCATCTCTATCTCTGATAATTCTTTCTCTGCCCTGGATGCAAACATTCCCATCGATGACTTTTATGCAAATTTATCGACGCGGGTTCTAGGATCCAGACAGGGTCTAGGACGTGAGTGAGGAGCACATTGGGGAGGCCAAGTACATAATGGCCTATAGTGATGCCAACCTGAAATACCCCCAAGCCCCGTCCTATGATCAAGTCGTGGGCAAAGCCTGCCAATCGCGACAAGAGGCCAACGACATGATGTGGGAGATGTATCTCCGCATCATCAGGCTCGTGGCCGAGCACTCCTTTGAGCGATGGGGAGATGATCTGAAAAGTATCGTCGCCACCCTGCGACTACTGACGATAGTGGAATTCCGTGTGGGATTCCTCTGCGAACACCTCGTGGAAGGCTATGCAAAGGCCCAGACGGGGTTGCAAAAGAACGAAGCAGCGTTGATCAGCTGTGAGAACTGTGGTCAGCGGCCGTAGAGGAGAGTGCATGGGCAACGGGACTGAGAGAGGCCAAAGCGCGGGTGGTCGAGCTAACGGGGAAGTTGGCGGCACTGTAGGAGGAGCTCCGAGAGGCAGAGGAGCATGTGAAACAGATCGAAGGGGGCCCGTCACCAGATCCGACAGAGGGCATGATATTCGCTCAAAAGTGCTTATTTTAAGCAATTATCCTTTTAGCGTTATTGCATTCTCCTACGTTAAAATGCTCTATTTATCCACTTTTTTACGTAAGAGTCTATCTCATTGCGTAGAACACACTTTTCTGGACGAAATAGTATATTTGCATGCATTAAACACATTTTTGAAAGTCTAGATATTAAGCCGTTCTGATAAAGTCTCATTACGCGCTTCTTCTGTCGCAGGAAACCCCGATGGGATGATTCTCGAGACTTGTGGGCCCAAATCGATCATGAAAGCCCATTATCAAAGCTTAAAGAGCCCACATGCTATGACTAGAAGATATGGGCCAACTATGGGCTAAATAGGAGGACCAAAAAGCCGGCCCAAAGAACGAAAAGAACAGGAGAGCCAATGACCAAGAGACGGACCAAAGCGTTTAAAGCCACATGAGTCAGCAAGGAATGATAGTCTACTCTACTGGAGAAGTGTGAGGATGGTCACAGTGAAGACTAGGGTTCCAGACCCTCTGCCAATACTTTTCTCCATTTTTTTGATACTTTCTCTCTCATCTCTCCTTATTCTCTCTCTCTTCATCTCTTGATCCTCGAATCTACTGACCTAACCCCAGAACTCATACCCTTCGGCTCTATCTCATCTCCCTTAGCTTTCTGACCGTTGGATCTTCCATCGGACCATTGGATCTTCAATCGGACCGTTGGATCTCTCTAGATCCGTCGATCTACCAATCTGGGTCCCAATCAAGTCACCATCCATCCGATCGCCATCAGACGTCTGTCACATCATCTTGTGAGACAATGGACATCATAAATCCATGTGGGCCAGTAGCCGGGCCCATCATCATCGACCCGCTGTCCGACTAGTTAGTGGACCCCGTGAATTTCAAAATAATTTTAATTAAATGGGGGGTCCACTAATTGGGGAAATTCCCCATAGAAAAGTGATGTTTTACTTAAAAAAAAAAATAATAAATAATATTTTTCATATTTTTTATTTTCAAAAAATACCCTATTTCCATTAATGGAAATAGGGAGCTTTAAAAGGAGGAGAGGGGTTCGTTCGAACCCTAATTCCTCTCCCCTCTCCTCCTCTCCTTCCCCAAAATCGTTCCCTAGGCTTTCCCCTCCTTCTTCTCCTTCTTTTTCTCCCTTCTCTTCCTCCTCTTCTTCATCTTCTTTCTTCTTTATTTCGCCGGAGTTGCAGGTTTGCAACTCCGGCCGTTCTTCTTCTTCTTCTTCTTCTTTTTCTTCTCTTTGCAAGTGAGCCTGCTGTTGGAACCACAGCCCGCGAGCACTACTGCCCCCTGCACCGGTGATCTCCTCCACGTTCTTCTAACGCCACCACCTTCACCGCCAGCACCCCTTCTACCACCTGCTGGATCTCTGACGGCACCTGCAACTTGGTAAGCTTCCTCCTCCTTCTCCTCCTCCTTCTCCTTCTTCTTCTTCTTCTTCTTCTCTTATTCCTCTTTTTCTTTTTCCTTCTTCCGTCTTCATCGCCGGAGTTGCAGACCTGCAACTCCGGCCGCCGGCTACGTGCTCCACATTCTGGACCGCTTCTCTCTTCTCTCCTAAACCCCTCTCTCCAGCCGTTGTCTCGTTCTTGTTTTCCTCCTTCTTCTTCATCATCTTTTCTGTCTTCTTCTCTTTCTTCATCATTTTCTCCACCACGTCTTCACCGGAGTTGCCGCCTGCAACTCCGGTCACACGAACCAGGAATGTCATCCCACCACAACCATCCTTCTCTGCCTCTACCATCTTCCTCGTTGGGCAAAGACGTCTGCAGCATCCAAACGGGTAGCAACTAACGCCTAACCTCCTAATCACCACCACCGTCCACTATTTCTTCTTCGTCTTCACCATCGCTGGAGTTGCAGGTAGCAACTCCGGCCAGCAACCCAGCACTTTCACCTTGTTTTCCCTACGTTGCTACTTCTGGACAGCAACTTCCACCTTCTCCTCTTCATCCTTCACGCTTGCAGTCCGGTCACCATGAACGCCGGCAAGTAAGACGTCCATCCATCTTCTTCCCCTCCTTTTCTCCGGCCACCTGCAGAGGGCCCCTCATGTTATCAACACTTGGCCGAATGCCCTTTACAATCCACATGTGGTCTCCAACACGTGGCAGCCTTCATCATGCATCAATGGTGGGTTCTTTCTTCACTTTGACCGCCACATCCCTTGGCAATTCTCCTCGTTATCATGCACAACCACTGTGCACCTCATCGGGACCACTACAAGCCACCACTTGGCCGTTCTCCCAATCCCGATCTCGATAAGTATCAAAGGTAATTTCTCTCTTATCTTTTACTTTCTCTCTCTCTCTTTCTCTCTCTAACCTTATATTTTCTCTCTCTAAAATGTCTCTCCTCCTATCTTCTCTCTCTACCTATTTTATTTCTATTTTTCTCTCTCTAGATGCTTTTTAGTCTAGTTTTGCTTATTGCTCATTCAAATATTGTAAGGACATTTTGATTAATGAATTATGAAGTTTATTTTTTTTATCTATTATGATAATTTTTTGATTATTTTATGTTCTTGTTCGCGCTAATCCGACTAATCCCGAGTGCGGATCGACATCCGACACAAGCCACTATGCAAAACTGCTCATTTTACAGGTTAAATATCTCGGATAAATTAAAAATGTGTTGAAGTTAGGGTTTCCGTAACCAACGACGCGGAAAAAACCTTACTTTCAAATGGCGCCGCTGCCGCTCGGGTGTTCGGGAGTGCGAAAAAGGACGTAAAGACGGAATTGGAAAGTTGCTGAATCAGAAAGCTGCTCAATTTGGACAGCCCGACCTTTTTCGGGAAACTTTCTATTTTTGGTTTTTAGTGATTTTTAGCAGTTTTTAAATTATTATTTTTAATGCCTCGGAAGGCCGAGTGCAATTTGTAATCATTTAGGAATTTTATTGCTTTCCATATAACTGCTAGATCTTGTTCTAGGGTTTTTTAGAAACCCTAGATTAAGTGGAAAATACCAAAAAAATTCAAAAATCAAAATTCAAAAAAATAGGGTTTTATATTCTGCAGATTTTTAGAAATCACCAATCAAGGATTTGCGATTTTTGGAAAGATTCTAAAATCTTGAAACTTTGCTTAATTAGGGTTTCCCCTCTTAGAAGTTTCCTCTTTAGAAGAATTTCTATCTTTAGAAACCTTCCGAATTTGGAAAAGTCTGCAAAAGGAAACACCCCAAATCTAGCAGAATTTTAATTTTGGGAAATTTTCCAAAATTGTAAGAGATCTCGTAATCAAATCTTTCTTGGAAGATCTCCACAGTTCGGGACACTTTCCAATCTAGGTATTTTCCAATCTGGGAATTCCTAAATTTTAACCCATCTCGAATTTGGAAATTAATTCAAAAACTTGCCTAAATCTAGTGCTTGTTCAGTGAACCCTAAAAAGGCAAGGATCTTCCAAATAGAATCCCAAATACCTAGATCGTGCGATCTAACTGTTTCTACAGGAACACGATCCAGTGTGGGTAGGGAGCAAAAGCTCAAAGAGGTGAAGTCGGGCCCAAGCCCATTAGGATACCCCTCCCTAACCCACGGAAGCGACCTCGTGGCGTGGCCCACGGGAGGTAAGTCTCTATCCTCGCCTTGAGTGCGATACAGTGTTATTGGGTGAATCATTGCCGCTTGTCTATTTGCTTTCGCATACATATTATTCGACTTGCGTGGCGTGGCCGTTAATCAATCAACTCTAAGAGAGCAGACCCAGCTCCAAAATTGAAACTGGTGGGATTTCATCACCCACCTCATCATTCCAACTGATTTGATCACAAGGCTCCATTTAATTAAAAAGAATCAAGAAGTAGAGCCAATTAGCCCGGTGTTCGAGGAAAAATCCACGCAAAGCGAACCCGCTTAACATCCAATCGAAATAAGACCACGAGCGCGGGTCCCTGTTGTCTAACACACCCATAAGTCCCTGCTACTCAAGTACACTGAGCTCGACGTGGCATCTTGGACTATTCGGCGGTTAGTTGCGTGTGGACTAGGAACACGCATCAACCCTAGCTTAACCCGAGGGAACACTCTTCTTATACACTTGACCAATCCGGTTAGTCTGGGACGTATTTAAGATCGCCATTGTGCCGCACGCCTGTCTAGGCTTCGGATTGCCTTGTTGTTGACTAGAGTTAGTACTAAAGGATTCGCTCTGAAGAGTATAGCCTGGTGAGAACCTCTGAGTGCAAACAGTTAGTCCGGCAGCTAGAAGATAAACCAGTGGTCCGCCCACTGTCATAATCTACTCTAGCCCCAAAACTAACAAGATAATGCCTAAAATATATCCTGATTGTTTAGAATAGGATTATCTGTGCTGGGTGTGCATCATTTAGAATCACTACTCCAATGTCTCCTTTTGGCAACTTTTTGCCAAATCTTGGGCTTGCTTTTTCAAGTAGAAGCCCGGTTGGATCTGTCCTAATCTTTTACTGACTCGATCTGAGAGTTAGTCCACCACACCCCTCTATCGCCTCTAATGGCAGATGAACGGCCTCTGTATGAGACCTACTACAGTTTCTGTGAGAATCGAGGTGATCACTCTCAACAATGGTATGACAATTCTGCGTATCATCATGATACTCCAGTCTCGCACACTTCTACAGGGTATGATAATCACCGAGATCCGGAGTACAATTCTGTACTCCAAGAGCTTAAAAATTCAGTCTCTGCCCTTCGTGCCGCAGTCCAGCAACCTGTGTACCATTCCCAGTCTGTAGGATATTACCCTCCTATCCAGCAAGATGTCTGTACCTTTCCATCTCCAATGCAGACCTCCTATGACAACACTTATTATCCGGATAATAGGAGTCACCATAACATTGGTTGGGAACAGTCTGCCCTCCCGCAGCAACTGCCGCAGGATAATTATCCTTCCGGGTTCCATCAACCCAATGGAGAGTATGACTGGCAATACTCGCAATCCCAGTACCCGTCATATGACTATTCTGATCAACAGTGGGCCCCTCAGGATTTTCAGAGTCAGCAACTAGTCCCAGACTCCACTTTGCCTTACAACTTTCATACCCAGTCGGACTACAATCAAGAGTTGGCACCTCAGCTCCCCTTGGCTGAACCGCCTCCGTTGGCTACTAAACCCGGTCTAGAGGACCTTCTCTCTCAGTACATTGCCCAGCAACAACAGTATTTCCAAGGTCTAGAGCACCAACAACAGCTATCTATGGAGAGCTTGGAGCAACGTCTAGTTCAATTAGAAAATGAGAGAGAGGAAGTCAACTTCACTAGCCCACCAATAGCCTATCTTGAGGAGAGTGACATGGCCACTGTCTATAATGAGGAGTCACACAATTGGACCAAGGACCAGAATTGCCAGGATGAAATAGAAGTTGTCACCACCCCTAGATCGAGCCAGACTATTGAGGAGCCAGTGTTTCCTTCTTCGGTGCCTTTAAAAGCACCACATCCTGAACCTACCTTAGAGC
This sequence comes from Euptelea pleiosperma, assembly GCA_035048495.1. Taxonomy (NCBI): domain Eukaryota; kingdom Viridiplantae; phylum Streptophyta; class Magnoliopsida; order Ranunculales; family Eupteleaceae; genus Euptelea; species Euptelea pleiosperma. The sequence continues at coordinate 8,275,014 of CM068544.1, read as the reverse complement.
AACCTATTTCTCACTCTCCCACTGCTGCTTCTAACCTGGACCCTGAAGATGATCATCATGACACTGAGTTTTGTCTCGATCGTAGGATCCCTGCTGTCATAGATCTACCGTTCCTCCCCACCTTCCTTGGATTGTGCAACAATTGTGATGAACCCGAGTCTCAATCTTTGGTGCCCTTAACAGCACCAACTTCTGGACTGAGCACAGAGGAACTTAGTCCCATCTCTATCTCTGATAATTCTCTCTCTGCTCTGAATGCAGACATTCCTACTGATGAGCCATGTCTAGAAAATGGGCCTCCCGCTGTCCTGGACCTACCGATCCCCACCGAGGAGGGACATATTGAGTGTAGGGATTGGAACATCCCTATCACATTAGGAAACATCGAGAAAGAGGTCAACAGTTTTCACCTGTCACCCTACGTCGATATTATCGATGACCCGTGTGCCGTAGAGAGTCTAATTCAAGACTCTCCTGAAGATAATTTATCCAAGTGTCATGAACACTGTGAGTTTGACTTCATCTCGGAGTCCAATATTTCTGGTATTACTAATCTGCAGGAGTCTGCTCCATTCAGATACATTCCCGCAAAACTCAATGAGTTTGCGGCTCTGCTAACCACGGTCAGAGAACCCACTCCTACTCCTGTCCTCTCAGTTTTTACTGAGAAGCTTCAATCCCTCCCTACTCAACTACGCACTTTTGTAGGGCTACTTAGAGAACTTACTGCCCTTCTCTCAGTCTACACTGAGAAAGACCTGTTCTACACAGGTATACCTAGACAAGGGATAGGATAGTTGTCTCTGTTCCACCTTAGGTGTCAGGAAGACTGCAGATTCACTCAGTCTCCATGAGTTTTATCCTGGTTGGGGGTACTTGATATACCCCCGTCATGTCTGGCTGAAAACGTAAAACTTAGCGCTTTCGGAAAGGCAATTCCGGTATTCCTAGAGTACATGAGTCTCATGCATTTCTTATTACTGTTATATCTCTGGAAATGCAGGTACATTCATTCTTCCGATCATCAGGTACCACACACTGTCGAGTTTCTGCCGACTTGGTAACATCCTTCCTGAATCTTTGCATCATCATCACTGATTTGTTATCATTTTATGTCCCAGTCATGAGCACCGAGGACGGTGCTATATTTTGGTTGGGGGTGGGTATTTACCAAAACTCATGTCTTCACATAAAAAATAAAAAAATAAAAAAATAAAAAAAAAATTTCTTATTTTTGGGGTGATTTCCGATGTTCTCCAAAAGTTTTCTAGAATTTCAAAAATGTGTCAAATACCCTGACTTTGATTAGCTAAAAACCTTCGTTAAGTCAGTATTGAGGATGTCAATTTTTGTTTAAAGTTAGCGTCGAGTCAAGTCAGGCGTGACTACAGCAAGTTTGAAAACTCAGAAAAACTCAGATTTGGCACAATTGTACACTATCAACATCAGAGTCATCCTAAGTTTTGAAACTCTAGAGATCCTGTGAGAATAATTGTGGAGACCTAACCCAGTAAGCTTTCGAGCCTTTAATCATTTCAGAGAGTTATACATTAATCCTGAGTCACAAGATGACTCACTATTCTTCATGCCCGCAATATTCGTTGAGAGATCTCATTATCTTTTGCTTCAAGCATAAAACTCGGAACGACATCAACATTGGATTACTACGACAGAACCTTCTCTGTATCCAGTTAAGACAGTATACATGATAGTGCAAACCCTAGAAAATGATTTAGGCCATTTTTTCTGAACCATTCAGCCTTTTTACTCACCTGAATTATACTTCACTAGAAACCCCTTGAACCCTTCTATAAAAGCCTTTTCTTTGTAAACCCATCAACCTAAAATCCAGTATAGCTACGAAGCATGACTGGCTACCCTTATTTTGAGATGGACAAAAGAATAACTGATGTGGGTATACCGTAAAAAGAAAAGTAAAGAAGAAGAATCAAAAGGAAAAGAAAGTGGTTCAAGCCAAAAACAAAAAAAGTATGAAGAAGAGCTGAAAAGAAATTGAGCAGTCTCAGAAATATCAAGAAAAAGAGAAAAATATGAAAAAAAGGAAAAAGAACCAGATAATGGTGTTACACCGCAAGAAAAATTCAAGAAAATTACAATATCCTCTCAAGATCTTTGAAATTCTGTATTCCTTTATCTCTCTACACCTGACCTAAGCCTCATTACAACCCAGGAAAGTCCTACTTGATTCTAGGATAGTACGATCATAAAATATGGAGATTGGAGAAAGAGAAGCTATAGAGTTTGATCTGACGTTTCCGAGTGAAGTGGTATTCCAATCATGAGATCTTCTTCTGTTAAAGATGTCCTTCCTTCAAATAAAACATATGTGAGATCTTTTGCCTCTTTATATTAAATACATCTCCTCACATATAAATTGAGAGAAAAGAAGAAAACCCTTCTTGTGTGATTCTATTCTGAGTGCTAAACATGTGAGATTTGAGGTCGAGGCATAAAAACTTAGAGGTGATCTGGAAATCTTTACTGTCGGATGATGAGAATGTTGAGCACACACACACGCAGAGTCTGACTATTCTAGGTCATGATTATCAGTCTGTAGTCTTGCCAAAACTTTTAAACTCTTCGCTAGCATGTAACTGTTTTTGAATCCATTCAATAATTTGACGAATGGTGTTTTCTCGGAGCTAATGTGAAAGTGTGCAGCAAGTGCAGAGCCCTTTTAAGCTCATTTATTTCGCACTAATTGCCGAGGATTGGCAATATGCTAGTTGGGGGTTGTGATATTCGCTCAAAAGTGCTTATTTTAAGCAATTATCCTTTTAGCGTTATTGCATTCTCCTACGTTAAAATGCTCTATTTATCCACTTTTCTACGTAAGAGTCTATTTTATTGCGTAGAACACACTTTTCTGGACGAAATGGTATATTTGCATGCATTAAACACATTTTCGAAAGTCTAGATATTAAGCCGTTCTGATAAAGTCTCATTACGCACTTCTTCTGTCGCAGGAAACCCCGATAGGATGATTCTCGAGACTTGTGGGCCCAAATCGATCATGAAAGCCCATTATCAAAGCTTAAAGAGCCCACATGCTATGACTAGAAGATATGGGCCAACTATGGGCTGAATAGGAGGACCAAAAAGCCGGCCCAAAGAACGAAAAGAACAGGAGAGCCAATGACCAAGAGACGGACCAAAGCGCTTAAAGCCACATGAGTCAGCAAGGAATGATAGTCTACTCTACTGGAGAAGCGTGAGGATGGTCACAGTGAAGACCAGGGTTCCAGACCCTCTGCCAATACTTTTCTCCATTTTTTTGATACTTTCTCTCTCATCTCTCCTTATTCTCTTTCTCTCTTCATCTCTCGATCCTCGAATCTACTGACCTAACCCCAGAACTCATACCCTTCGGCTCTATCTCATCTCCCTTAGCTTTCTGACCGTTGGATCTTCCATCGGACCATTTGATCTTCAATCGGACCGTTGGATCTCTCTAGATCCGTCGATCTACCAATCTGGGTCCCAATCAAGTCACCATCCATCCGATCGCCATCAGACGTCTGTCACATCATCTTGTGAGACAATGGACATCATAAATCCATGTGGGCCAGTAGTCGGGCCCATCATCATCGACCCACTGTCCGACCAGTTAGTGGACCCCGTGAATTTCAAAATAATTTTAATTAAATGGGGGGTCCACTAATTGGGGAAATTCCCCATAGAAAAGTGATGTTTTACTTAAAAAAATAAATAAATAAATAATATTTTTCATATTTTTTATTTTCAAAAAATACCCTATTTCCATTAATGGAAATAGGGAGCTTTAAAAGGAGAAGGAGAGGGGTTCGTTCGAACCCTAATCCCTCTCCCCTCTCCTCCTCTCCTTCCCCAAAACCGTTCCCTAGGCTTTCCCCTCCTTCTTCTCCTTCTTTTTCTCCCTTCTCTTCCTCCTCTTCTTCATCTTCTTTCTTCTTTATTTCGCCGGAGTTGCAGGTTTGCAACTCCGGCCGTTCTTCTTCTTCTTCTTCTTCTTCTTCTTCTTCTTCTTCTTCTCTTTGCAAGTGAGCTTCCTCCTCCTTCTCCTCCTCCTTCTCCTTCTTCTTCTTCTTCTTCTCTTATTCCTCTTTTTCTTTTTCCTTCTTCCGTCTTCATCGCCGGAGTTGCAGACCTGCAACTCCGGCCGCCGGCTACGTGCTCCACATTCTGGACCGCTTCTCTCTTCTCTCCTAAACCCCTCTCTCCAGCCGTTGTCTCGTTCTTGTTTCCCTCCTTCTTCATCATCTTTTCTGTCTTCTTCTCTTTCTTCATCATTTTCTCCACCACGTCTTCACCGGAGTTGCCGCCTGCAACTCCGGTCACACGAACCAGGAATGTCATCCCACCACAACCATCCTTCTCTGCCTCTACCATCTTCCTCGTTGGGCAAAGACGTCTGCAGCATCCAAACGGGTAGCAACTAACGCCTAACCTCCTAATCACCACCACCGTCCACTATTTCTTCTTCGTCTTCACCATCGCTGGAGTTGCAGGTAGCAACTCCGGCCAGCAACCCAGCACTTTCACCTTGTTTTCCCTACGTTGCTACTTCTGGACAGCAACTTCCACCTTCTCCTCTTCATCCTTCACGCTTGCAGTCCGGTCACCATGAACGCCGGCAAGTAAGACGTCCATCCATCTTCTTCCCCTCCTTTTCTCCGGCCACCTGCAGAGGGCCCCTCATGTTATCAACACTTGGCCGAATGCCCTTTACAATCCACATGTGGTCTCCAACACGTGGCAGCCTTCATCATGCATCAATGGTGGGTTCTTTCTTCACTTTGACCGCCACATCCCTTGGCAATTCTCCTCGTTATCATGCACAACCACTGTGCACCTCATCGGGACCACTACAAGCCACCACTTGGCCGATCTCCCAATCCCGATCTCGATAAGTATCAAAGGTAATTTCTCTCTTATCTTTTACTTTCTCTCTCTCTCTTTCTCTCTCTAACCTTATATTTTCTCTCTCTAAAATGTCTCTCTTCTTATCTTCTCTCTCTACCTATTTTATTTCTATTTTTCTCTCTCTAGATGCTTTTTAGTCTAGTTTTGCTTATTGTTCATTCAAATATTGTAAGGACATTTTGATTAATGAATTATGAAGTTTATTTTTTTTATCTATTCTGATAATTTTCTGATTATTTTATGTTCTTGTTCGCGCTAATCCGACTAATCCCGAGTGCGGATCGACATCCGACACAAGCCACTATGCAAAACTGCTCATTTTACAGGTTAAATGTCTCGGATAAATTAAAAATGTGTTGAAGTTAGGGTTTCCGTAACCAACGACGCGGAAAAAACCTTACTTTCAGGGCACGGCCAGTATATTAGGCACCCTGGTAAAGCAGAAAGAACTGGAGGTGCAGGACACCCGAGAACAACTGAACTGCCTGGAGCCGTCCATGGCGAGGCTGAGGGGCCTGCTGTTGTAGGCAGAGACCAATGTTATGGGCTAGAGGCCAATGTGTGGGGTCCCGCGTAGAGGTAGGGGCCCAAAATGTAAGAAATGTAATGCGGCACCCAGTATGGAATGAAATAAAAACCGTTTGTAATGAATGTCCCCGTAGCACATAAATTTGTATTAAGTGTAAAATCTAACAGAAAATGCCCAAAATAGTGTCGTCAGTTTCCACATGTCCACATAGAGGTAAAGGACAGGTGGGCAGCGACGGTGTACAAAAAATAATCCCGTGGCCAAAAATCTGAACTTCTACCAGTAGTGCACTCTCAAAGAGAAATCGGCCTAAAACCCTGTCGGTGAGGCAATCCCAAGGCAGAATAATAAAGAACCGTGTAATAGCAGGCCATAAAAACAAACGGTCGCTCGAGGCCGCCAAAAATGGCATTTGAAGGCGAAGGGCAGAACCGTCCGGGGAAAAATGAAAGAGAATATAAGGAATTAGAAAATATTTTTATAAAAATTGTTTTTAAAGCTTCTAGATGTGGAAGCTCTGTCGAACTCACGAGAAACCTAAACAAAGGCTCTAAACTACAAGGCTCAGGTAAAGATAATGAAGAAACAAAGAAATAAGATAAAAAGAGGAAGAAAAAAATGAAACAAAGGACCCAAAAAGGGTGAAAAATGCCCTAAGAGGTCGAAACCAAAGGTATGAGATCTCCCACATGAGGGGGAGATAGCCCGGATGGTCTTAGGGGAAGGAAGAGGGGGTAAAACTGACCCACCCTTCCAAATTTGGGGGGATTTGGTTGAGTGTGCACAAATGCACCACGAAAAGAGTAAATTGAGGCATTAGGGCATAAAAAATGGACCAAAGACCTCAATAGATCTCCCAAACGAGGGGGAAACGTTTGATGAGATTCTAAGGGATGATAGTAGGGGGAAAACAGAAATTTCCTCCAAATTTGGGAAGAAACTACCCAAAATCAAGCGAGAATCGACGATTTAGGCGAAATTGGTTTTTTTTTTTTTTTTCAACCCCCAAAGATTAATAAACGAGTTGGGTCAAGTTCGCGATGCCGTACATGCAAGAGATAAAATACCGGGATCGCCTGGGGCTATTCCAACTCATACAGATAACCATGGCGAGATTCCCAGAGAACAAACCGATGCTGATGGCATTAATTGAAGTATGGAACCCAGCCACAAGTACGTTCAACATGGCGTTTGGCGAGGTAGGCTTCACGGTAGAAGATGCTATGATGTTGGGGCGACTCCCGGTTGGTACCAAGCTACCCCATGTGCGGGTGTCGCAACTTAGTGATGATGAGAAAGCGTCGTTCGACATGTTAGTGAGTAGGAACGAACGGTTAATGGCCGCGCATAAGGGCAGTAAGAGAAGGTCCTGGGCGAACTGGTGGTCAGAATCATTCAAAGGCCCAACCTCTGAAGAAGGATTCTTAGGCCTACTCGCCTATCTGATCTTCATCTTTTTATGTCCACAACCACCAGCCCACATGGTAGTGGAGGGTTCATTCTGTGCGGCAGCTATGACCTATCATGGGATGAAGATATGTTGGGCGTTGACCGTCACGGTGTAATTGTACCAGGGCATGAGTCAATATAAGAAGACTCTGCAGGATCGGGCAGTTAGCTAGGAAGGTAAAAAATTGTCGTCCAAGGAAAACTACCTCTTCGGCCCTTTCTGGCTGCTACAGCTATGGGCATATGAGCATTACGATAAGTTGGCTCCGTACGTGCTAACACGGGATCCCAAGAAGACTTTGAGGGCCTTAAAGTATACCAATGAAGACCAGCCCGTGTTTGGTATAGGTACAATTTTCAACATCCTGAACACAGCAAAGCACTTTTGAGCACAGGCCTATGACGAGTCATTATATCAAGGAAAGCCACTCTTGCCGGCTGATATCGTGGGGCTAGCTGTACATGAAGCTGATGGGACACTGAGAGAGTTGGTACTGAGATATAGCAGGATCATCAGTCCCTCTTACATATTTGTTGTGCCAACCCGGGAATTGCGTAGAGGGTCATGGGACAAAGTACGAGTGCCCGAGAAAGAAGTTGTCGCCATCGCATATAGGCCGCATCGAGTAGCGTTGCAGCTGGGATTTGATCAGGATATCTCCTACCCCTTGTCAAATATCATGGGCAACGACTGGGTGCTAGAGCATTACTTCTTCAATTGCATCTTCAACTGCATCTGCACTGCTAAGGTATTAAAGGTGGTACCCTCCACCAGGCAAGGGAAGACCACGTATCGACATTTAGAGATGTCGAGGCTCTGTTTGGGGAGTTATGACGAAGTAGAGATAAAGGAGATAGCCGACGCCCTAGAGAAGAGGCTGAATTACATAGGGAGAGGCGCTATCTCCGGGCCAAATCCCTTGTTGAGGGTGGAAGGCGAGGGTTCCATTAGTGAGTCAGTAAAAGAGAAGCGATTGAAGCAGAGATCGGACTCCTCCTGAGGGAAAGAAGAGCAAGTAGTAGCCCCGAGGTTGGGAGAAACAGAAGCAACTTCAAGGATTGAGGTACCCTCACCTCCTCGGAGATCAATTAGGCTTCAAAAGGGGACCAAACGGGGTCAGGAAGAAAGTCCCAAGAGAGCCCAGATAGAAATCTTGGGGGGACCTCGCTCGTCTCGCCCTGGTAAAATGCCTCATGGGGTGGCCCCGGGAAGGAAAGCAAAAATGACTGGCCCAGCAGCACAGCCTGAAACCGGACCAGCCTCCAGGGTTGAGGCACCCGCTCATCTGTCAAGGCCAGACCTACCCCATCCTAAGAAGGTGAAGGCTACAAGGTCAGTCAAGAAGACCAAGAAAGTCGGGGTCAAGAGACCGGTGCGTCAGGTAAAATCAAAGTCAGAGTATTCAGGGGATGAATCGGATTCCCCAATAAGAACTGAACCAATCCGCGAGCCAGACATCGTGGACCCCGCAATACCGGACATCGTCCTCACAGGTAAAGAAAATTGCTTAAATCATCATCAATGCATTAATAGGGTAATTCTTGCACAACCGTCTCTTCATGCTAACCAGAACTCATATGCAGGAGTAGAGGCAGTGTCGAACCAGCCAACCGTACAAGAGGCACACACGGGGGAGCCGAAGCCCCTTTGGACAAGGACTGGCAGGCGGTATTCGACTTGCTGGAACTCGACGAAGAGGGTTTTATGGGAATAGGTAGGGGTTGATATAGATGTACTGAAACTTGGGTAATACTTGGGTAAAAATTCGTTACTGGATATTGACTTTTGGTGGTAAACATGTGCAATGAACTAGTGAATGAGGGAAAGCGGCCAGTCCTCTACCCGAAGATGCCCAGGAGGGGGCGATGCCTACGACAGAGGAGCTGCCAGCACAGGAAGAAATCTCAACCACATCAGGCCTGCAGTCACTTGGGAAAAATGACGTCCTGACCCAGTCTGAAGTAGAGGCCTTATTCGTTGAAGGTAACTCATATTTGGCTTGCTACTAAGCAATTGCAGTAAGAAATTTATCGAAAAATCCCACTGAATTAATTGCTTGTATATATATCTCGTAGTAGGCGACGTGGCAAAAGATGGGGAAGGTGACTTGAGTGAAATAGACGTTGATATGGAGTTGGCCATGGTGGCACACTGGGCAAAAGAAGAGCAAAAAAGGCAGCTCAAGGGCAAGGCAGCTGTAGAGGAGAGGGATACACCAGTAGCACCCGTTGCACACTCCATTCTACATCTGTCCATTGGCGGAATGAGAGTAGGGGGAATTGAAGACACGCCTATAGCAACGCGTGTATTCCAAAAGGTCGGAGAATGGAGGTTCCCAACGCGACTAGTCCCCATGAGCTTAGAAGGGGAAATCCTCCATATATCGGGACAAGATGGCGATCCTCTCACTACAAGGAAGTCCAAGCCGTCCTCAGATGGAGAACTTCCTCATCGGTATGGGGCACCCGTTGGTTTAGACTCTGGCAAGTGTGCGATATCTGATAGAGCAAGGATTGTTGTCGGATGATCTCATAAATGACTCAAAAGAAGCACATTCCATAGGCGTGCGACCCGAGCCGCTGCCACCTACTGACAGAGAAGATCTAATACTGGTGTATGACGCATTTCCCCACTTCTGCTCCTTGATGTCCCCTGTGCTACGGGTGGTGGACAACGGACCCGTAGGCTCGGTGGTGATGTTCCTGAACATATTGAAGTACATCCGGCTATTCCAACAAGTAGCTGGTATTACCGTGTGTGACGTATACGAACTCCACCGTATGCGGAGGGCCTTGGTTGATCTTGAGCAGACGGGCCTGAATTTGAGCTTACTGAAGTCGATCATTGACTTCTTCTTTGACTACCGGAAGGCAGAGTGGGACACCATTGACCTTGAAGTGAAAGGACTCGTCCAAGGTCGAAAGCAAGAAGATGAGCTCTCCGAAATATCAAAGACAGAGGAAAAAATAGCTTTTGAGCCCTCTCTGGACTTACAACTTGAGGTGACTCGGTCTGCCTACAAAGAAGCCCATTCGAAGGTAACCCACCTAGAAGAGGTGCTAGCCTAAGCCAAAGAGACGCTCAGTGCTCTGCATGCTGACTTGATCGGATTGGGGTAAGCAAAGAATGAATTGGCCGGTGCAAAGCAGCAGTTGAGTAGGCTCAGGTTGTCTGCCAATGAAAGAGCAAGAGTCATGACAGAAATCTCTAAAAGGATTAGCCTCGAACGTCCGAAAGTGGACACAAGAAGGCAACTGGTGGAAGACATCTTTCGTGCCGCCGGCTTTTGATTTGTCCTGGTGCTCTACATTTCCCATACATATACATATGCAAGATAACAATTGTAATGTCCAGCCTTTATGTTTTTTGTCAAAGGCTGACCCTGATTAGTAACATACATGTAAATCTCTTGAAATGAAATGAAATATTCAACAATCTTTTGATCATAATCTTCTTTGTCTTCGATTGTACCAAGCACATACAAATACCAGTTCATGTTAATAATGCAAACACATTTCAACATCATTTGATTCAAATTAAGCAAACACATTCAAATTTTACCCTGTACATGATTGATATAAATACATGTAACGATGACAAGATCTAATATGCATCATGTCATCTATTATAACGACAAAGGTATGACAATTCTCTTAACAAATGAGAGGAAAAATATGACACAATTGGACAAATGAATTGAAAGTTAATATAAACATTAATGATACAATAAAAGGAAAAAGATGATAGAAAATGATGAAAAAGACGACACAGTAGGAGAAAATAGATGATATAACAAGAGAAAATAGATAATGGTAAAAGCGAAAAAAGACGATACATTGATGACACAGTAGGAAAAATAGATAGTAGAACAAGAGGAAATAAATGATAGTAAAAGAGAAAAAGACGATACAATTAGAGAAATGAATTGAATGTTAATGTGACGTTGACGACAGAGTAGGAGAAAAGCGATTATAGAACAAGCGGAAATAAATAATAGTAAAAGAGGAAAAAGACGACAGAGTTAGAGAAATTAATTGAAAGTTAATGTAAACGTTAACAACACAGTAGGAGAAAAGCGATTAATGAACAAGAGGAAATAGATGATAGTAAAAGAGGAAAAAGATGAAACAGTAAGAAAAAAGGGATGGTAAAATAATAGAAAATAAATGGTAGTAAAAGAAAAAAAAGATGACACAATTAGAGAAATAAATTAAAAGTTAATGTAAATATTGACGACATAATAGGAAGAAAGAGATGAAAGAAGAGGAAAAAAACGACATGAAAAGAGAAAAGAGATGATAATTAAATATGAAGAAAGACGACACAGTATGATAAAAGAGATGATAGACCAACAAGAAGAAATAATAATAGTAAAAGAGGAAAAAGACTACATAATTGGAGATGAATTGAAAGTTAATGTGAGCATTAACGACACAATAGGAGGAAAGAGATGATAGATTAGGAGAAAAATGACGACACTAAAGGATTAAAGAGATGATAGGTAGATATGAAGAAAGACAACATAGTAGGAGAAATGAGATGATAGAATAAGAGGAAATTGTTGATAGTAAAAGATGAAAAAGATGACAATTAGATAAATGAATTAGAAGGTAATGTGAACATTGACGACACAATAGGAGGAAAGAGATGATAGAAAATGAGGAAAAAAATGACACAAAAGGTGAAAAGAGATGATAGAAAAAGAAAAATAAATGATAGAAAATGAGAAAATAGATGATACAAAATAATAAAAGATTTTCATTACAATAATTGTTACTACAGATGACAAGATTCAAATGAATCGATGACAATATATATACTAATAAATGACAGTTCTGGGCGTAACTCAATAATTGCCCCTTGTAATATATGGTTTAAAGGATAAGACGAACATATGTTCTATCTACTGCATGTCTCTTAGCAAAGTCTTATGGTTGTGTCATCTACCTCTGTAGTCTAAGGAAAATCGTATTTGAATGGGCACAACTTCCTATTTAGATCTTTTTCTTACTTTCCTTGAATGACCAGGCATGACCATGTCTAATGGATGAGCCACTCTTTGATCTGTTTAATCAATCATCCATTGTTCATTGCCTCTTGTAGGCATCCAAACCTCAGTATACGTGTTTCTGAAGTTCTCTATTCTATAGTAATGTTGGCAGAAGTCAGAAGCATTTAAATTGTTGTCTAAAATGCATTTCATTGCATGCTCACATGAGATACCCATTGTTTGGAACCAGTAACAAGTACGTTTGTCTAAGTCTACTTGGTTGGCTCGATATTGACTGTGAACTTGCAAAAACATCATTGGCCTCACAAATGGGGATTGATGTTGATCAATGGGTAGTAGAGCAAGCAACGAGGCTTCAAGGGGGAGCAAGTATGGTCGATGATGATGAAGAAGAGTTTGAGATGTTGATTAAACTCCAAGTTCTAAGGCTGAAGATGATGAAAATGGTGATGATGATGACGATGGTGATAGTGATGGTGATGGTGATGGTAATGGTAATACTGATGGTGATGGTGTTGGAGGTGATGGTGATGGTGGCCATCACTCAGTCACAAAGAGGATTGCCTCCATTTACAGAGGAACAATACTTCGATCATGCCATTTAAGATCCTAATCATGATGCTCGACCTCTTCCTGGCAAAAGGACTTATATGCGACGACCACAACCAAACCAAAAAACACGAGACAAAAGCAATCTATTGATGACTCCGTTGCACATAACATGAATGTAATTATGCAAGGCATTGTGGTGATTAACATGGGATTTACCAGATATGATACTATCGGGGTATGCTTCATTGTCTCGTGGATTGTACTATGGTGCTGGATATACATGATGTGGCATCGAGATCACATTACTTGGACAAAATATTATGATTACATCCAACGAACATACCACATGCATTTCAAAAACCCAGATGATGACCCATACTCTGAACCCCTATGCAAATTCACTTTTTATTGACATGTACATCTTATTACTTTAATATCACACAAATACTCTTTATTAATGTATTTAGTGATTTTGAATGCATGGACTTGTTTATGTGTACATATGGGCATATCCATACTTGGCTATAGAGTAAGAGTCTAAGACCCATATAGTACATGTTAGAATCCATTCGACCATTGTTGGCACCGATTTGTACTTTAATTAATCAGAATGGTAAAATTAGGGTGGCGTTAATTGCACACTTCTTTTTTGTAGTAACACCCACCTTGAAAAAAAATAACCAAAATATTAAGTGGGAGTCGTCGTTACCCACACCCACCCACAAACAAGACAAATAAAAACATAACCAAACAAATGGGGGAAACGAAGGATAAACGGTTTGGAAACAAGGGGAAACGGAGAAACGGTTGAGAAACGAGGGGAAACGAATGAGAAACAGAGGAGAAACAGATGAGACTCTATGTGTCCTCGTATTCTATCAATCCATCTCCGCCATTGAAGAAGAACGTGTTAACTCAGCTCCATTTCCTTATTCTCTTACAAACGAGGCATGGAGGTAAGTTATATATCCAAATAGTGATTTCTACTGTGTTTGTTTGCATGCTAATGATTTGTACTACATTTTGTCAAAGATTATGTTTTGGGGTTGAAAACTAGGGCTTGGTTCAAATTTTGGGGATGATTATGTTCTTAGAATTTTTTTCTTCTTTTTAATAACATTATAAGTCAGTTATTTTTAATCTTGGAATTTTTTCTTCAAATTGAATGAATCTCAATTGAAGTTTTTTATAGCTATTCGATTGAGTTAGGTTTTTGGTGCAAATGTGTTCATTGAAAAGAATTTTATATCCTAGAAGTGGTTGGATTAACATTAGTTTACAAGGTTTCTTAACTTAAGTGGTTTAATATTCAAATGAGTTATGAGTAGTTGGATTAGCATTAGTTTCAAAGGCATCTTTGTTCAAATTATTTTTTGTTCAAATGGTTTATTGAAATGATTTGTTTCATTTAGTTCACTATTCAAAGTATCTTAATTTATTACTGAATTGAAAATTTTAGGGATCTGCAAGTAATTCAGATAATGAAGCAACAATTGACCTACTTCAAGTCCAGATCGTAGAAGAAGTAGACGAGATTGTAAGAAAAGTGTTTATTCCAAATTTATGTATTTGGTTTGTTGGTTTGTTAATTAAATTCTTAAAAATGACTATCTTCTTTCTTAATAGGTACCTATATCATCTGAGGTACATATATCAGTTCAGTCAATTGATTATACGGCTACATTCACAACGGGGGAGGTGTGTGCATTATCATTATAAATGAGATTATCAATTTTTGTTCATCTATTAAGTAATTGAATAATTGAAAGTGAGGTGTATTGTCATTGTTTTGCAGGTCTTTCACAGCCGTGATGATCTAATAAAATTTGTTCAAGACATCGGTAAAATAATTGGAAATGTTGTAGTAGTCTCAAGATCAGATCAATAGAAGGGTAAATCCCCGAGAATTTTCTTCGGTTGTGAGAGGGGTGGAAAGAGTAGGTCATCAATTGATTCAAAAAAAGGGGTGGAGAATAAGAAGAGTAGACGGGCAGGAACAAAATGATGTTGATGTCCTTTTTCACTAAGAGTTATGAAGTTGCCTGTAAATGACCAATGGATGGTTAAAGTGATTTGTGGTACCCACAACCATCTAATCGCAGAACAGTTTGAAGGACATTCTTTTATTGGAAGACTCAATGAAGATGAGAAGCAACTGATGACCGAAATGACGAAGGCAAGTATAAAGCCAAAAGAAGTACCGAGAGCCATAAAGTGAGGGATGCAAAAAATGCATCTACTGTGTCGACAATTTATAATGCCCGGTCATTGATGAGAAAGGGAGAAGGGCGATAAAACAGATATGCAAATGTTAATGAAGATGTTAGATGAATATAGATATATGGAATGGCATAGGACTACTGAGGGTTTTAATAGGGTTCAGGATTTGTTCTGGGCGCACCCAGCATCCCTTCAGCTGAGCAAGTGTTTTTCTAACATATTTTTCATAGATTGCATGTATAAAACGAATAGATTTGGGTTACCACTGTCGGAGATTATAAGGGTGGCATCTTGTGAGAAGACATTCTGTGTCACATTTGTCTTTATGAAAATGGAACAAAAAGATAATTATGTTTGGACACTAAAGTGTTTGAAGTCGATTCTAATATACTATTCACTTCCATCGGTCATTGTCATAATAGAGATCTGACTCTCATGAATACAATCAAGAAGGTATTTCCAGAAGTCCAAAACTTCCTTTGTCGTTTCCACATATCTAGAAATGTATTGTCCAAGTGCAAACGGATGTTTAAAATAGGCCCAGAGTGGAAGAAATTCTTAACATCATGGAATGAGTCGGTGTTATCTTCTACTCAGGTGGAGTATGATCGCTTAGCTGCCTTTGAGACGAATTTCGCAGAAATGCATTCACGTGCCTTACTTTATGTCAAGGATACTTGGTTGACGCCCCCATAGAGATCATTTTGTAGCGGCATGGACAAATCAATATTTACACTTTGGGCAATCAACAACAAATAGAGTAAAAAGTTCACATGCCAAGTTAAAAAGATAACTCGGGATGTCTCAGGCTTCAATTTCTACAGCATTCACTTCCATTCATAGCCTACTGGAATTACAACATACTAAATCACAGCGTCATTTGAGAAGAGCATTAATACAGTGAAACATGAATTCAATGGTGCATTTTATAAGAATCTAAGGGGTTTCATCTCTATTGTTGCACTCTATCTTATTCTTGAAGAGAAGAAGCATACTGAAGCATTCGCTATAGATAGAACTATGTGTGGATGTATCATTCGTCAGATGCATGGTCCTCATTGTAGGTGTGAGCTTACAGGTTACATACGTGAGGGCAGCTCTAGCTCCCTATCGTCTATTCATCCACATTAGAAGAAACTATCCAATGTGCCTACTTGTACAACAAAACTTGCAGAGCACGACTGTTTCCCTAATGTACTCATGTTCATGAAACATTTTGATGACCATGGTGACGATGTTATATTAAGCCTGAAGAGAAAGTTGAGGGAGTTGTTTAAGCCAAAGACCACTTCATTGATGAACCAGAAGTGAAGAAGAGCAACAGAGGTTGGTCTCGAGCGGCATCAAATAAAAAATGAGAAAAGATGTCATCGACAAAAAGAAAACCATCCAAATTTGAGTTTGTGCTTGCTGATGAGAAACTATCACAGAATATACCTCCTCTAAAGAAAACAAAGGCTGAGAAACAGATGATGTATAGTACCAGAAAAGGTACACCCATCAAATATCTGCATTTTTTTTCAGAAGGGATCAGACCATACATCTTGGATGTCAAAGATGTATACGGTGATGGTAATTGTGGCAAGTCGTTGCAAGTCTGTTGGGCATAGATGAGAACATTGGTTGGAAGTAGGTCAGACATGAATTTGCAGATGAGTTGGTATTTCATCGCTCTAACTATGCTCGATTATTTGGCGATGATAACCATGTTGCTGAGCTGCTGAAAGCCTTGGTGTTCTATGAAAATGGCATGGCACCTGAATATACTTGGTTGACTATGCCGGACATGGCACTCGGCCATCCGAGGCATAAAATAATAATTTAGCGATTGCTAAAAAATGAAAGAGAAAGTTTTTTATTTGATCGGATCTTCACGATTAAGCAGCTTTTCGATTTCCTGTTCGTCCTTTTGCAATCCCATCAATCGAGCGGCAGCGGCGCCATTTGAAACAAGGGTTTTCCATGTCATCGGATCGGAAACCCTAATTTCAACACATTTTTTTATTATCCGGTTAACTTTTCAATCTTAAAATCTATAAAAATAGACTTGCACAGTGGCTCGTGTCGGATATCGTCCGCACTCGGGGTTAAGACAAATAATTAGACAATAATAAAGGAAAATGCTAAGAATTTATGAAGGAAAGAGAATGGTCGATTTTTAAATATGCTTGATGATTTTAGAGAGATAAATTGCTACAACTAACAAGAGCATAGAAAAGATAAAACAACTAAAAAATAGCAAAATAATTCTTTTAGTAATCAAAATAAAGTAATCTCTTACACTTTTTGAAATTAAAAGCTACTTTAAATAAACAAAGAAATCTAGATCTAGAGAGAGAAAAATGAGAAAGAAAGTGTCACGCCCCGAACCCGGGTATCCAGATTCGACCCGAAAAGTCCATGGGTCGACCCGTAACCTGAGTTTGAAGGTGATCTATGAATGATCCCCAATGGTCCACATGATGTAGTTAAACCATCAAGGCTCACTCCACAAACAAAAAACAAATCGATGTTCAAGCGTTAATGGCCCTAAAACAATCCTATGTGAGATTTAGTTATAAGGGGATATTTAAGTACGTTCTCTAATCGTCAAATCATGTCCGATTGATTCAATTAAGCAATAGGGTTGTATTCATCTTTGTCCAATTATGTAATCATAATCAACTTAATAAATCCACTAAGGTTAAGTAAAAAAAAAATCAACACAGATCAAAAAGTCCACAAAGTCAAACTAGGTCAATTAAGTCAAGAGAATCAAAAGAAAGTTGAATCGATCGATCGGGTATCATAAGGTTAACCATAATTCTACTCGAGGAGTTAAAATCAGTAATAAGCATATCCATTGCAGAAAATGGGCATTAAATCAACTAAGTATGGGGAAAAGAGGGTGAGAACATGCTCTCAATCAAAGGCATACATGCCCGAAAAAATAAATAACTAATGTCTTAAAATGATCAATAAAGTCTCTTTCACAGTGTGGGATCGACTCCCAAATCATCGTCGGTCTCTTCAAGTAAACCGGAGTCATCCGTCTCAAAATCCTCCCACGCACCTAGCTCCTCAAAATCTGAAATGATATCGGTGTAACACCGTGAGCCGAGGCCCAGTAATACAACAGTGTGTATGGTATGATATCATACTATACAAGATTTTAATCAAGACATGTATCTCAATCATATAATAAGGATGACATAAAAGTGAAGGTAAATGCAAGGTGAGTACAGGATGCACATGCAACTAGTACCCATAACCACATAGGGTCTCTATCTCCTTCCTGCACTGGGAGCGGTCTCATCGACCCGTCTGCAGGATATAATAACGTCTGGGGCCTTTCACCCTAGGGTACCGAACCCTGATTAATTGATAAAATCAATATAAGCGTATATAATATACTTCAACCGCGTTCCCTTATGCACCCCCTATATGAAATGACGTAATGATCATAGTATGACAACAATATGACACTAGGGTTACATGGCATAAACACATTTATTTAACATTTAATAAGAAAAAAAAAAGAACACATTAACATCAAAAGTAATGATATGGATAGAACTAAAATTAAATAACATTAATAACCTGTAAACAATCATCAAATATCACGACTAAGACGGATAGACAATACTAGTGGAAACCATAAGAGAATCCAACACTCCATAGTCGAACCCTATGAGGGATCCATGACACAAGGTCGAACCCTAAAGAGGGATCTAAGACACTTGGCCGAACCCTATGAGGGATCCAAGATACATGGGTGGAATCCCAATGCACACAAGTCTAAGTCAAACAACAAAGTTAAAACCTTAATAGTTAATAATCATGACCCACTAATAATTAATAGGTTTTTTTTTTTTTATAAAAAAAAAATGTACTGTATTATAAAAATCATAACTAAATAAATATTAATTAAAAAAATATAAACTCAATGGATTTAAAAACTAGATTCACATAAGTTTTTAGAAAAAATAAATAAAAAAATATTGAGATTCAAAATATGGGTCGAAACCCTTAATAAAGTGAGCCGGACAGAATCTGAAATTTTGGATTTTATAAAAAAGTTCTGCACATTTAAAAAATTATAACTTAATCAATATAAATTAGAAAAATACTAGAAACTAGATTGATATAGGTATCTATGAAAAATAATTAAAAAAATATTTAGGTTAAAAATATATATCAAAATCTCAAGTTATATGGACTGTGCAAAATCTGAAATTCTAGGTTTTACAGAAAAGTCCAGTATGTTTGAAAAATCATAACTTAATAAATATAAATCTGAAAAATATAAACTCAAAGGTTATAGAAACTAGATTAATAGAGGTATCTGGGAAAAATAAGTAGAAAAATATTTAGATTAAAAATATAGATCGAAATCCCAAGTGAAGTGGACCGTGTAAAATCTGAAATTCTAGTTTTTTTGGTAAAGTCCAACAACTTAGAAAAATTATAACTTAATTAATACAAATCATAAAAATAAAAACTTAAATGTTCTAGAAACTAGATTGATAGAGGTATCTAGGAAAAATAATCATAAAAATATTTAGATTAAAAATATAGATCAAAATTCCAAGTAAAGTGGATCGTGTAAAATCTAGAATTCTGATTTTTTTGGTAAAGTTTAACAATTTAGAAAAATCATAATTAAATAAATATAAATCTAAAAAAATATAAACTAAACGGTTTTGAAAAATAGATTTATAGAGGTATTTAGAAAAAATAATTATAAAAATATTTAAATCATAAAATTACAAATAAAATGATAAAGAACATAGTCATTCGTTATAGGTACAAAAGAGACCATGGCCAAACCCATCATAGTGGCCCAAAATAAAGATCAACCTAATAAGAATAAAGTAAATATTATTGAAATTAATTTATAATGAGTATCAATCATTATCTAATAAAAGAAAAACAAAATCTTGAAGAAAAACCAGTATAGAATGAATCAAACACACTTACCTCAAGGTTTATTGAACTTTGATGAAAATCAAAAGTTTCTTCAAATTTGAAAGTCATCGGATCGTCCTCTCCTCGGAGTATGTTCTTCTAATCGGAGTCCCCGTCAATTCTCCTTTCTTGCTTGAGTGCGATCGATGCCCGGATTAAGGTTTAATGGAGCTTTCTCTATGCTTCAACGGAGTTGGGTTTGTGAAAGCTTCTAAAGTTTTAGGATTTTCATAAATAGGTTTAGAGAAGGATTAGGGTTTCTATTTTGTTGAAATTCGTAACTATCAAAGGGATGACTTTTTCAACCCTTTAAAACTTATATTTTAGGCTAATTATGATTTAAAAATGGGCCTAAGGCCCATATGTATCAATTAGGCCTCACTTAAGATTATTTATAAGCCCAAAAAGTCTCTAAAACATAAAATAATATTACAAAACATTAGGTACATAATTATTAATATAATATAACCTATGTAGCTTAATAATAAAGTCACACCACATACATCTCTTAGTCAGGGCACACCCCAATTAGGGTTTGGGCACCTACCTCACCAAATGGTCTAAAACTTAACCTACACTTAGAGTTAGGTTCCCTAACTTGGTGGACCTCTCCTAGGGTTTAACTAGAATATGACTAATGGTTCAAACACACACAATGATCAACACAATGCAATAAATAAGCAAATATTCGAAATATTCTAAATACGATAAAAGTTAAAAATATGCTATACGGCCTAAAATGACTCTAGTGTCCTAAACCAATTAGGTATAAGAGTTTATTAGGGTTTCAATTAATCATCTATAAGGTCAAGTAAACAAGTCAACCTTGGTCAAATCTCATAAAAAGTCAAAAATACCTTTAAAAAAGTTGAGGGTATTACAGAAAGATCTAGAGAGAGGATTAGCGAGGTGAGGAGTTTCTTTAGACGCACTGCCTGTCACGCAGGTGGTCCTGAGAGGGAAGAAGATGATGGTGCTGGGTTGCTTCCCACGAGCAAGGTGGTTGTTCCAGATCTGAACTCAACCTTGGGGTGCAAGCTTAGCACGATTTTGCTAAAAAAGCAACAAGCCGTGAGAAGTGAAATTCCTTTTTAATTACCAGATTAAGTCTTGAGGGGGGTGAATAGGATAATTTTTAATTTATTAGGGTTTCAATTAATCATCTATAAGGTCAAGTAAACAAGTCAACCTTGGTCAAATCTCATAAAAAGTCAAAAATACCTTTAAAAAAGTTGAGGGTATTACAGAAAGATCTAGAGAGAGGATTAGCGAGGTGAGGAGTTTCTTTAGACGCACTGCCTGTCACGCAGGTGGTCCTGAGAGGGAGGAAGATGATGGTGCTGGGTTGCTTCCCACGAGCAAGGTGGTTGTTCCAGATCTGAACTCAACCTTGGGGTGCAAGCTTAGCACGATTTTGCTAAAAAAGCAACAAGCCGTGAGAAGTGAAATTCCTTTTTAATTATCAGATTAAGTCTTGAGGGGGGTGAATAGGATAATTTTTAATTCCTCTGCGAATTCTTTATGGATTAAAAAATTATTGATCACACAAGGCAGAAAATGATCAAGTAATTAAAATATAAATCATCCATAGAGCATAGATATGTAAAAAATTGAGAAACAATTATACAAATATTCACAATCACACGAGACCTAGATCTATAGTGGTTCGGTAACTCCGCACCTACGTCCACTGTCCAATACTCATCACGAGTAGTATTATATTTTTCAATCATGCATTACAATATTTCCAATCGAAATAAATAATCAATCAACTAAGATTACACTTAGTCTTAATCTAACGAGAATTGCTTCTCGCTCACCTAAAGAGACAGTCTAGACCAGTATTCTATTTAGAGAAATTCTTTTCTCTTGGATCTGCAATCCACAACTCAGTTAGATGAGTTCACACCCATCCACCAATCACAAAATACACAGTGTTCACAAATTTTGAATTCTATCAAAAATGTATTGGTTCATAGAAATGCTTACCTCTCGATGAATACGATCGAATGAAAATCCTTTGGAGAAGAATTCGCTCAAGAGACACTCTGGCAAGAGTAATCCTCTTCTTGAAAGAAGATTCTTGTAGAATAATAATACCAAATAGTCTCTTCCAAACACTTAGAGCCTTCACAACGAATACTTAGCTTTGCTCTAGTGAAGCTCTCACAAATTCCAGATCTCTGGACTTAAAGAATGATAATCAAGTAAAGTAAAGATCTCTTGATTGGGTTAATTCTAATAAAGGGAGATGACTCTAATTTATAAGTAGGCCTCCCTTTATTAGAACCGTACCGAATATAGCCATTTGAAGGGCAAAAATGCGCTTCTAATTATAAGAGATTTTGTCAAACGAGATCCGAAACGGGCGGGGTCGACCACATTATTGGCCGGTCGATCGGACCTCAGTCGACTGAGCCTTTAGTCAGTCGCCCGCTCAAGATTTCTTCCTAATTTCCTGAACATGAGAGTTAAGGTCGACTGGACCTTCGGTCGCCCACTCATAAGGCTGGTCGGCCGGACAGTTTTGTCCATAACCGAATACTTACAAAGTTTTGAGAATTTTTCTTCTCGTCACACGCACAATCCCTAACACTTAACCATCTAGGGTAAATCAATATCCGCTTGCAACGCACAGTTTTACCCTCAGATTTGCGTAAGTAACCGTAACACAAGTTTCTTCATAGTTGAACGTTCGTTGAGTGAGAATACTTGAGCTTTTGACTTTGTCTTCAGTTGAGCTTGATCACTTGACTTTGTCTTCAGTTGAACTTTATAATCTTGACTTTGTCTTTAGTTGACTTTGATAATCTTGACTTTGTCTTCAGTTGATCTTGAACATTTGGGTTGTCTTTTCTTCAGTTTTAATCCTTCTTTGGTTTATTTTGTCGAAGTCCACTTGATCTTTGACACTTCAGTCTTCAGTTGATTTGAAGCACAGCGACATTTATATATATATATATATATATATATATATTATTACCGAAGAACTAAGTATGCTTGGGATTTGACAACCGATACTTTTCAAGAAGCAAGGTGGTTGTGTAGTAGCTTGATGTGCAACCAGCAAGTGAGAGAGAGAATAGAGGAGAAGGGGTAAGTTTATGAGAGATAGAACGTGGGGGAGGGAACCACCTAATGAAGAGATCGTGGATCTCTTCTTATTGAGAGAGAGAGAATAGTGGGAAGTTGGGAGATTCTCGTAGGAAAAGTCACCACGATTTTAGAAACCGTGGAGATCCATTATACTTGGAGATTTGTGAGGGGGTGTTAAGAACCGTTGGATCTAGTGAGATCCATCGGTTGTGGGATAAAGGTGGAAGGGTAGGAAGAGGAATCGGGCAAGTGAGATTGATTCTCTTATGGTTATGGGTAAGTTATGGGCTTTTGACACATGGGGGGCTATGGGGTTGGTGCAAAGAGTTAGTGGGTTGCGAACTATGGGGGCCCATGGGCTATGGGCCATTGGATTTGTACAATGTTAGTGGGCTATCATTGAAGGCCTTGGCCATATGATTATTGGGCCTAGGAGAATGCCACATGTCAGCCAGTGGATGTGTGGCCCATGGAATAGGTGGGCTATTGGGTTAATGGGCTAGGAGATAATGGACGATGTGTATGGGCCATGTGTGCCATGGAGGATATTATATTATGTTGGGCACAAAGTAGCTGGCAACAGGTATGGGACGATATTACAAAATGGCGATGTGGCCGATAGATCATCAAGAAGTGAAGATGGATGGTTAGAATCCTACCGGCCAAGAGATTAATGATGATCATGATGATCGGATGGTTGATGGATGATCGTAGGATCTAATGGTAGGATGAGATGATCCAAGGGTTAGATGTTAGGGTTTAGAGAGATGGAGGGGAAAGAGAAAATAATACAAAAATAAAGAGAAAAGAGTTGGAGGAAGGTCTTGAGCCCTGGTCTTCAATAAGTTCTTCACTTGAGCTTCACCAGTAAAGCAAGCTAGCTTTTGATGTCATTTAGTGTAGCTTTTAACACCTTGATCCTTCTCTTGGGCTTCAGTTCTTCCGTTCTATATTGGTTCTTTGAATCGGCTCTAAGATCCTCCAGGTTTGCTCGTACTTGGCTTCTATCTTCTTATCTTAGCATGCTGGCTCTTTAAGCTTTGATAGAGGTCTTTTGTGGTTGGTCGTGGGCCCGCTAGCCTCGAGAATCTTCCGATCGGGTCTCTTACAAGAGAAAAAATACGTAATGAGATTCAACTAAAACGGCTTGATACTAGATTATCCGAAATGCGTATATTTCATGCAAATAGTTGATTTTCGTCTAAAGAATGTGTTTTACATAATGGAAGAAACTCTTACGTGAAAAAGTCGACAAAAAGATAAGTTTTACGTAGG
Source organism: Euptelea pleiosperma (assembly GCA_035048495.1). Classification (NCBI taxonomy): domain Eukaryota; kingdom Viridiplantae; phylum Streptophyta; class Magnoliopsida; order Ranunculales; family Eupteleaceae; genus Euptelea; species Euptelea pleiosperma. The sequence goes on along the minus strand of CM068544.1, from coordinate 8,251,011 downwards.
AGAGTATGACATCACTAAAAGGATAATAACTTAAAATAAGCACTTTTTAACGAATATTATAGCCTTCGAGTAGAGTATCGACTATTGTACTTGAAATGTTGGTACAACATAGATCCACCTATACATGGAGCCTAGGTGAACATAGACCATCTCCAACTCTTGTACCATCTCGGTACTGGTTTTACTATCGACCTTCCTTGATATATCTTTAGAGCAATGGCTAGGTGTAGTGAGAACATTGTTCATCATCCCTGCATTCCTTACCCTATTATTGTCAGTGATATACATCGTTACTTCTCAGTTTCAATTCGTTCAGATGAGGTTGAGCTTAAACCCATTAGGCTCTCGAGTATCAAGAAGAGCCAGGCTCAGGTTCATAGAGTCCCAGGTTGACCTCATGAGACTAATGACGAGGAGGACAATGACGTAGATCTTGATGACATACTGGTTGAAGATGAGGATGATGATGATGAACATCTAGCTCCAGGACTCGGACAACAGGCTATTAGTGCGAATATGAGACCTCTAGTCAAACTTGAGTCCCTCAGCTTACGATTTGATCAGTTTGAGTAGTAGACTACAATGCGCTTCGATCGTCTCATGATTCCATCACTAGGTTGCACAGCTTCGTGGAGTATCAATTTGCAGCGATGGGATTCGGCCCACAACATCCCTTTCCAGATCCGGATTAGTCTCATGATGGTGCTGGGACTTCTAGTGGACTGCCCTCTTAACTGCTTTGTGGGAGATTTGATTTTCAATCATGCATTACAACATATCCAATTGAAACAAATAATCAAACAACTAAGATAACACTTAGTCTCAAGTAATGAGAATCATTTCTCTCTTGCTAGAGAGTCAGCCTAGGCCAATAGACTTTTAGAGAAACAACTTTCTCATGGATCTATAATTCATAACTTATTTTAAATTCGAGAATCACTTCTCGATCCATATAGAGAGTCAAACTAGGCACGTAGTATTTTAGAAAATAAATTTTTCAAGGATTCCACAATCCTCAACTCAATTCAATGAGTAAAAAATCATCCACCAATCTCAAATATTCAGTTTTGATAAATTTAACTTCTATCTAAAATGGTTTGTTCATAGAGACTTATCTTTAGACGAGTCTAATCAAATGAAGAATATTCGAAGAAGAATTCGCCACAAAGACATACTACCAGAGATGATCTTCTTTGTGGTAGAATATAATTACAAGATTCACACAGATTGCAGTCTCTCAAACAAATAGAGCGTTTACAAAAAGAGATTTTGGCAAATAGTATATCACCAACATATAGGACGAGAATGACATTTGCTCCTAAGCCTGACAGAGATACACAACCGAAAAAAAATAGCCTATTGCAAATGATCGATTCTATTGCAAAAACCAACAGAAGGCCATTATATGGTTTTTGCAACAGACTCGATCCTTTGCAATAGGCTATTTTTTTTTCGGTTGTGTATCTCTGTCAAGCTTAGGAGCAAATGTCATTCTCATCCTATATGTTGGTGATATACTATTTGCCTATAACAATTTACACATGCTTTTTGAACTGATGGAACAATTTTTATTTCCAAAACCTCTATGCTATTTTTCGATGATTCGTTATTTGGAAAGGGATTTTGGTCTAAATCATAGGTTCATGATCTGGTTACGAGTGTAGGAAGGTGACACCTATAACTGCCTGATTAAATTGGTCTCTACTAGAAAGAAATTGAAGAAAAACTAGGATACTAGTTAAGATTTATGTACTAGACTTCCAATCTATGAAGAGTCCAGTATCTATAACTGATTACTTATCTATGAAAGTTGTAAAAGAACTATTCTACTATATGCTAATTATGATCTATGGAATTAGAGAAATTAAAGAGAAAGGGTAGGGCCTACCTAGTGTGTAGCTGATGACTACTATGCGTTCTGTCGTGCTTCACTGGAACAACATATCTTGATGCAAGCTTTCTTGAACCAAGGTTTCTTCCCTTCTAGGGGAAGTATCTGGATCTACTTAGTCGAAGGTTTTTCTTCAATCTTTAAGAGTCGTACTCCCGACTTTTTTTTTAATTCAAAGGCAGACTCATCTCAGTGTCGTAGTCCATTTTCTCTACTTTTCTAAACTTGAAAGTTTTGGAGTTCTTGCCTAGAGGACTCCCCTACTAATTAGTCAAGTGATTGTTTAAAAGTTTTTGATGCTTTGGAATGAGGCTAGGAAGGCCTATTTATAAGTTTTTTGTTAGGAGGTATTCGAGGATTTGGGGTGGCTTAAATTGAGTCTTAAAGTTTTGAAATTGGGTCATATGGTCAAGATTTGACTTTCAATTGCAACAACCTCAGACATTGGAATTTTCTTGTTTCCATACAAAAGTTGAGGTTCTAAAGTCTAGGTGGCTACCATAGAGCCAATTGGTTCTTGATATTCGCTCAAAAGTGCTTATTTTAAGCAATTATCCTTTTAGCGTTATTGCATTCTCCTACGTAAAATACTCTATTTACCTACTTTTCTACGTAAGAGTCTCTTCTGTTGCGTAGAACACACTTTTCTGGACGAAATGATATATTTGCATGCATTAAACACATTTTCGGAAGTCTAGATATTAAGCCGTTCTGATAAAGTCTCATTACGCGCTTCTTCTGTCGTAGGAAACCCCGATGGGATGATTCTCGAGACTTGCGGGCCTAGATCGATCATGAAAGCCCATTATCAAAGCTTAAAGAGCCAATAGGCTATGACTAGAAGATATAGGCCAAATACGGGTTGAAAAAGAGGATCGAAGAGCTGGCCCAAGGAACCACGAGAGCGGCAGAGCTGATAACCAAGAGAAGGACCAAAGCATTTAAAGCCACATCAAATGATGGCCTGCTCTACTGGCAAAGCTCAAGTGAAGAACAATGGAAAACCAGGGTTCATGACCCTCTGCCAATACTTTTTCTGATATTTTCTCTCTCATCTCTCCTTATTTTCTCTCTCTTCATTTCTCGGTCCTCGAATCTATTGACTTAACCCCAGAACTCCTGCTCATTGGCTCTGTCTCATCTCCCTTAGCTTTCTGACCGTTGGATCTTCCATCGGGCCGTTGAATCTCTATAGATCGCCATGTGATCTATCAATTCTATGCATCCGACCATCCGATCATGCTACTGATCAGTCGATCATCCATCCTATCAACCACCCGATCTCCAGTGTAAAATATCAGTCCCTAAGGCAGGTTTGATTGTAGAGTAATGCCTCAGATTATTGATCGTGGCTGAGAGCGTAGAGCTCGATTTCCGAAGAAAGGAAAATACATCTTTCCTTGATGGGTATTTCAAGGGGAAAAATGCATTTTTCTCCCCTGGCAACCAAACGCACCCTAACCCACATCCATCGAGCCCAGTGGCCCACTATCCTTCTCACCTACCTTCTGGCCCATGGCCGATGCACTCTGGGCCCACGATTTTGAGCATTCCCATTGGCCAACCACTGGCCGACTCGTGGCGTCATCTCTCGGCCAACCACTGGCCAACACGTGGCATCAGCTTTTGGCCTGGTGGTCATGGCCAAATAGCCCACGAGCCCAAGCCCGTAACCCACTTATCACTTTTCAAAAATAAAAATTAAAATAAAATAATAATAAAAAAATAAAAAAATGAATTTTTTTTTAGAAACCGTGAGTTTCTAAGTGTAGAAACCCACGGTTTCTACTTAAGGAGAGAGCTGAAAAACCCTCGGGGGACCTCTTCTTCCCCCCCCCCCCCCGCCGCTCGGACACCTCTTCTTCCTCTTCCCTTTCCCCTTCGTCTTCTCCTCCGGCGCGCCATCGCCGGTGAGGAGTGGAGCTCCTTCTTCTTCTTCTTCTCCTTCTTCTTCTTCTTCTTCTTCTTCTTCTTCTTCTTCTTCTTCTTCTTCTTCTTCTCCTCTTCCTCCTCCTCTTCTTCTTCTTCGTTTTCTTGTTTTTGTTGCTGGAGTTGCAGGTCTGCAACTCCGGCCGGCGAACCGAGCGCCACCACCGTCCTCACCACAGCTAGCTGGTGAGGGTCCTCCCCCTCTTCTCCTTCCTTCTCTTCTTTCCTCCTCCTCTCTTCCCTTCCTTCTTCTTCTTCTTCTTCTTCTTCTCCTTTTTTTTTTCTGCTGCGTCTTCTTTGTCTTCTTAGCTCGTCGGAGTTGCAGACAGCAACTCCGGTCGTCGTCTCCACCGCCAGCACGTCTTCCTCCCCCTCTCCTCCTATCCGTCTTCTTCCTCTTAGTTTTCTTCTCCTTCCTCGTCGTTTTCTTCTTCTTTTTTTTATCCTCAGCCTTCTTCTTCTTCTTCTCTTTTAATTCCACCGGAGTTGCAGGTGCAACTCCGGTCGTCTTCTACGGCGAGAAGCTCGCCGGAAACCTCCATTACAGTGGCTATACCCTGCTGCACCTAATACCATTCCAGCTCCACGGCACCCAAGCTACCATTTACCACTTCGCCCTCGCCTCTCTCACCAAAAACAGAAAAAGAAATAAAAAAAAGAGGGAAAGAACGGTGGGTTCCATCCCCTCCTTGCACCGTCCAACGCCAGCCACCACGTCCCCTAGTGCCTCCCTTCCTCCACAGCTAACCACCACACCATCTCACCTGTGGGCAGCACGACTATATCCATCACCATCTTCACGGCCTGCAATAGAGCAGGCCGTTAGATTCATCCACAACGTGCTCCACCACCTGCACGCACACCTCTTGCATCCACCTCCACCTTCAAGCACCGCTTGAAAAACTAGGCGGAGAGCACCTCGTCTTCTCCTAGCTGCTGGACAGCACCACCATCTTCGTTGGGTTGATGGTCAGCAACCTCCATTCTTGCCTCAAAAGAGTAGCTCTCCAGTGAAGAAGAACAGGTAGGGCTTCATAACTTGCAAGCCATAACCTCCTTCTTTCCACCAAGCTTCTCACAAGCTCCACCAGATGCGAGCCTGTGGCTTCTTCAACCCACTCCTCTTTGGCCGGAGCACCACCATGCACCCTCTTCGGGCTTCCCACTTGGTTGACCATCAATGACCGGAGCATCATCACTCCATTGGCAGGTTCTCTTTGCCGGTCAATCTCCACCTCATGGTAAGACCACAAGGTAGGTTTCATCTCCATTCTTTATCCTTCTCTTTAGATTCTCTCTCTAGATCTTCTCACTCTCTTCCTCTCTCTAGGCCCTTCCTCATTTTCTCTTTCTATTTTCTCTCTCCTATTCTTAATTTCTCTCTCTAGGTTGTCTTTCTCTCAATTCATCTTCTCTCTCTACCCTAATCTCTTTTAATGCTTTCTAGTTTAGTTATTTTGTTAGATTTTTGCTGTAAAAGACAATTTTGATTGAATGAAGTTTATTTGAATAAAATTGTGTTCCATTTTCAGGAAATTTTCTGTCATTTTATGTTCTTATTTGCGCTAATCCGACTAATCCCGAGTGCGGATCGACATCCGACACGAGCCACTATGCAAAACTGCTCATTTTACAGGTTAAATGTCTCGGATAAATTAAAAATGTGTTGAAGTTAGGGTTTCCGTAACCAACGACGCGGAAAAACCCTATTTTCAAATGGCGCCGCTGCCGCTCGGGTGACCGGAAGTGCGAAAAAGGACGTAAAGACGGAATTGGAAAGTTGCTGAATCGGAAAGCTGCTCAATTTGGACAGCCCGACCTTTTTCGGGAAACTTTCTATTTTTAGTTTTTAGTGATTTTTAACAGTTTTTAAATTACTATTTTTAATGCCTCGGAAGGCCGAGTGCAATTTGTAATAATTTAGGAATTTTACTGCTAGATCTTGTTCTAGGGTTTTTTAGAAACCCTAGATTAAGTGAAAAATACCAAAAAAATAATAAATTCAAAATTCAAAAAAATTAGGGTTTCATATTCTGCAGATTTTTAGAAATCACCAATCAAGGATTTGCAATTTTTGGAAAGATTCTAAAATCTTGAAACTTTGCTAAATTAGGGTTTCCCCTCTTAGAAGTTTCCTCTTTAGAAGAATTTCTATCTTTAGAAATCTTCTGAATTTGGAAAAGTCTGCAAAAGGAAATGCCCCAAATCTAGCAGAATTTCAATTTTGGGAAATTTCCCAAAATTATAAGGGATCTCGCAATCAAATCTTTCTTGGAAGATCTCCACAGTTCGGGAAACTTTCCAATCTAGGTATTTTCCAATCTGGGAATTCCTAAATTTTAACCCATCTCGAATTTGGAAACTAATTCAAAAACTTGCCTAAATTCAGTGCTTGTTCAGTGAACCCTAAAAAGGCAAGGATCTTCCAAATAGAATCCCACATACCTAGACCGTGCGATCTAACTTTTCTGCAGGAACACGATCCAGTGTGGGTAGAGAGCGAAAGCTCAAAGAGGTGGAGTCGGGCCCAAGCCCATTAGGATACCCCTCTCTAACCCACGGAGGCGACCCCGTGGCGTGGCCCACGGGAGGTAAGTCTCTATCCTCGCCTTGAGTGCGATACAGAGCATATTGAGTGCATCATTGCCGCTTGTCTATTTGCTTTCGCATCCATATTCTTCGACTTGCGTGGCATGGCCGTTAATCAATCAACTCTAAGAGAGCAGACCCAGCTTCAAATTGAAACTGGTGGGATTTCATCACCCACCTCATCATTCCAACTGATTTGATCCCAAGGCTCCATTTAATTAAAAAGAATCAAGAAGTAGAGCCAATTAGCCCGGTGTTCGAGGAAAAATCCACACAAAGCGAACCCGCTTAACATCCAATCGAAATAAGACCACGAGCGCGGGTCCCTGTTGTCTAACACACCCATAAGTCCCTGCTACTCAAGTACACTGAGCTCGACGTGGCATCTTGGACTATTCGGCGGTTAGTTGCGTGTGGACTAGGAACACGCACCAACCCTAGCTTAACCCGAGGGAACACTCTTCTTATACACTTGACCAATCCGGTTAGTCTGGGACGTACTTAAGACAGCCATTGTGCCGCACGTCTGTCTAGGCTTCGGATTGCCTTGTTGTTGACTAGAGTTAGTACTAAAGGATTCGCTCTGAAGAGTGTAGCCTGGTGAGAACCTCTGAGTGCAAACAGTTAGTCCGGCGGCTAAAAGATAAACCAGTGGTCCGCCCACTGTCATAATCTACTCCAGCCCCAAAAACTAATAAGATAATGCCTAACATATATCCTGATTGTTTAGAATAGGATTATCTGTGCTTGGTGTGCATCATTTAGAATCACTACTCCAGTGTCTCCTTTTGGCAACTTTTTGTCAAATCTTGGGCTTGCTTTTTCAAGTAGAAGCCCAGTTGGACCTGTCCTCACCTTTTACTGACTCGATCTGAGAGTTAGTCCACCGCACCCCTCCATCGCCTCTAATGGCAGATGAACGGCCTCTGTATGAGACCTACTACAGTTTCTGTGAGAATCGAGGTGATCACTCTCAACAATGGTATGACAATACTGAGTATCATCATGATACTCCAGTCTCGCACACTTCTACAGGGTATGATAATCACCGAGATCCGGAGTACAATTCTGTACTCCAAGAACTTAAAAATTCAGTATCTGCCCTTCGTGCCGCAGTTCAGCAACCTGTGTACCATTCCCACTCTGTAGGATATTACCCTCCTATCCAGCAAGATGTCTGTACCTTTCCATCTCCAATGCAGACATCCTATGACAACTATCAGGATAATAGGAGTCACCATAACTTTGGTTGGGAACAGTCTGCCCTCCCGCAGCAACTGCCGCAGGATAATTATCCTTCCGGGTTCCATCAACCCAATGGAGAGTATGACTGGCAATACTCGCAATCCCAGTACCCGTCATATCCACAGAATGACTATTCTGATCAACAGTGGGCCCCTCAGGATTTTCAGAGTCAGCAACTAGTCCCAGACTCCACTTGGCCTTACAACTTTCATACCCAGTCGGACTACAATCAAGAGTTTGCACCTCAGCTCCCCTTGGCTGAACAACCTCCGTTGGCTACTACACCCGGTCTAGAGGACCTTCTCTCTAAGTACATTGCCCAGATAGAGCACCAACAACAGCAATCTATGGAGAGCTTCGAGCAACGTCTAGTTCAATTAGAAAATGAGAGACAGGAAGTCAACTTCACTAGTCCACCAATAGCCTATCCTGAGGAGAATGATATGGCCACTGTCTATAATGAGGAGCCGCACAATTGGACCCAGTACCACCATTGTGAGGAAGAAATAGAAGTTGTACCCACCCTTAGATCGAGCCAGACTATTGAGGAGCCAGTGTTTCCTTCTTCGGTGCCTTTAACAGCACCAAATCTTTAACCTACCTCAGAACAACCTAATTCTCACTCTACCTCTGCTGCCCCTGATGTCGATCTTCATGACACTGAGCTGTGTCTCGATCGTAGGATCCCAACTGTCATTGATCTACCGTTCCTCCCCACCTCCCTTGGATTGTGCAACAACAGTGATAAACCCGATTCTCAATCTTTGGTGCCCTTAACAGCACCAACTTCTAGACCGAGCACAGAGGAACTCAGTTCCATCTCTATCTCTGATAATTCTCTCTCTGCTCTGAATGCAGACATTCCTACTGATGAGCCATGTCTAGAAAATGGGCCTCCCGCTGTCCTGGACCTACCGATCCCCACCGAGGAGGGACATATTGAGTGTAGGGATTGGAACATCCCTATCACATTAGGAAACATCGAGAAAGAAGTCAACAGTTTTCACCTGTCACCCTACGTCGATATTATCGATGACCCGTGTGTCGTAGAGAGTCTAATTCAAGACTCTCCTGAAGATAATTTATCCAAGTGTCATGAACACTGTGAGTATGACTTCATCTCGGAGTCCAATATTTCTGGTATTACTGATCTGCAGGAGTCTGCTCCATTCAGATACATTCCCGCAAAACTCAATGAGTTTGCGGCTCTGCTAACCACGGTCAGAGAACCCACTACTCCTGTCCTCTCAGTCTTTACTGAGAAGCTTCTATCCCTCCCCGCTGAACTAAATGTTTTTGCGGGTCTGCTCAGAGAACCCACTCCTACTCTCCTCTCAATCTTTACTGAGAAGCTTCGATCCCTCCCAAATCAACTCCGTACTTTTGTCGGTCTGCTCAATGCCCTTCTCTCAGTCTACACTGAGAAAGACCTGTTCTACACAGGTATACCTAGACAAGGGATAGGATAGTTGTCTCCGTTCCACCTTAGGTGTCAGGAAGACTGCAGATTCACTCAGTCTCCATGAGTTTTAACCTGGTTGGGGGTACTTGATATACCCCCGTCATGTCTGGCTGAAGACGTAAAACTTAGCGCTTTTGGAAAGGCAATTCCAGTATTCCTAGAGTACATGAGTCTCATGCATTTGTGATTATTGTTATATCTTTGGCAATGCAGGTACATTCATTCTTCCGATCATCAGGTATCACACACTGTCGAGTTTCTGCCGACTTGGTAACATCCTTCCTGAATTTTTGCATCATCATCACTGATTTCTTATCATTTTATGTCCCGGTCATGAGCACCGAGGACGGTGCTATATTTTGGTTGGGGGTGAGTATTTACCAAAACTCATGTCTTCATTTTGATAAAAAAAAAAAAAAAAAAAAAAAAAAGAAGAAAGTTGTTTTTGGGGTGATTTCCGATGTTCTCCAAAAGTTTTCTAGAATTTCAAAAATGTGTCATATACCCTGACTTTGATTAGCTGAAAACCTCCGTTAAGTCAGTATTGAGGATGTCAATTTTTGTTTAAAGTTAGCGTTGAGTCAATTCAAGCGTGACTACAGCAGGTTTGAAAACTTAGAAAAACTCAGATTCGGCACAATTGTACACTATCAACATCAGAGTCATCCTAAGTTTTGAAACTCTAGAGATCCTGTGAGAAGAATTGTGGAGACCTAACCCAGTGAGCTTTCGAGCCTTTAATCATTTCAGAGAGTTATACAATAATCCTGAGTCAATGGATGACTCACTATTCTTCATGCCCGCAATATTCGTTGAGAGATCTCATTATCTTTTGCTTCGATCATAAAACTCGGAACGACATCAAAATTGGATTATTACAACAGAACCTTCTCTGTATCCAGTCAAGACAGTATACATGATAGTGCGAACCCTAGAAAATGATTTAGGCCATTTTTCTGAACCATTCAGCCTTTGTACTCACCTGAATTATACTTCACTAGAAACCCCTTGAACCCTTCTACAAAAGCCTTTTCTTTGTAAACCCATCAACCTAAAATCCAGTCCAGCTACGAAGCATGACTGTCTACCCTTATTTTGAGATGGACAAAAGAATAGCTGATATGAGTGTACCGTGAACAGAAAAGTAAAGAAGAAGAATCCAAAGAAAAAAAAAATGGTTCAAGCTGAAAACAAAATATGGAAAGAAAGTATGAAAAAGTGCTGAAAAGAAATTGAGCAGTCTCAGAAATATCAAGAAAAAGAGAAAAATATGAAAAAAAGGAAAAAGAACCAGATAATGGTGTTACGCCGCAGGAAAAGTGCAAGAAAATGACAATATCCTCTTAAGATCTTTGAAATCCTATATCCCTTTATCTCTCTACACCTGACCTAAGCCTCATTACAACCCAGGAAAGTCCTACTTGATTCTAGGATAGTACAATCATAAAATGTAGAGATTGGAGAAAGAGAAGCTATAGAGTTTGATCTGACGTTCCTGAGTGAAGTGGTATTCCAATCATGAGATCTTCTTCTGTTAAAGATGTCCTTCCTTCAAATAAAACATATGTGAGATCTTTTGCCTCTTTATATTAAATATATCTCCTCACATATAAATTGAGAGAAAAGAAGAAAACCCTTCTTGTGTGATACTATTCTGAGTGCTAAACATGTGAGATTTGAGGTCGAGGCATAAAAACTTAGAGGTGATCTAGAAATCTTTACTGTCGGATGATGAGAATGTTGAGCACACACACACGCAGAGTCTGACTATTCTGGGTCATGATTATCAGTCTGTAGTCTTGCCAAAACTTTCCAACTCTTCGCTAGCATGTAACTATTTTTGCATCCATTCAATGATTTGACGAACGGTGTTTTCCCTGAGCTAATATGAAAAAGTGTGCAGCATGTGCAGAGCCCTTTTAAGCTCATTTATTTCGCACTAATGGCCAAGGATTGGCAATATGCTGGTCGAGGGTTGTGATATTCGCTCAAAAGTGCTTATTTTAAGCAATTATCCTTTTAGCGTTATTGCATTCTCCTACGTAAAATACTCTATTTACCTACTTTTCTACGTAAGAGTCTCTTCTATTGCGTAGAACACACTTTTCTGGACGAAATGGTATATTTACATGCATTAAACACATTTTCGGAAGTCTAGATATTAAGCCGTTCTGATAAAGTCTCATTACGCGCTTCTTCTGTCGCAGGAAACCCCAATGGGATGATTCTCGAGACTTGCGGGCCTAGATCGATCATGAAAGCCCATTATCAAAGCTTAAAGAGCCAACAGGCTATGACTAGAAGATATGGGCCAAATACGGGTTGAAAAAGAGGATCGAAGAGCTGGCCCAAGGAACCACGAGAGCGGGAGAGCTGATAACCGAGAGAAGGACCAAAGCATTTAAAGCCACATGAAATGATGGCCTGCTCTACTGGCAAAGCTCAAGTGAAGAACAATGGAAAACCAGGGTTCATGACCCTCTGCCAATACTTTTTCTGATATTTTCTCTCTCATCTCTCCTTATTTTCTCTCTCTTCATTTCTCGGTCCTCGAATCTATTGACTTAACCCCAGAACTCCTGCTCATTGGCTCTGTCTCATCTCCCTTAGCTTTCTGACCGTTGGATCTTCCATCGGGCCGTTGAATCTCTATAGATCGCCATGTGATCTATCAATTCTATGCATCCGACCATCCGATCATGCTACTGATCAGTCGATCATCCATCCTATCAACCACCCGATCTCCAGTGTAAAATATCAGTCCCTAAGGCAGGTTTGATTGTAGAGTAATGCCTCAGATTATTGATCGTGGCTGAGAGCGTAGAGCTCGATTTCCGAAGAAAGGAAAATACATCTTTCCTTGATGGGTATTTCAAGGGGAAAAATGCATTTTTCTCCCCTGGCAACCAAACGCACCCTAACCCACATCCATCGAGCCCAGTGGCCCACTATCCTTCTCACCTACCTTCTGGCCCATGGCCGATGCACTCTGGGCCCACGATTTTGAGCATTCCCATTGGCCAACCACTGGCCGACTCGTGGCGTCATCTCTCGGCCAACCACTGGCCAACACGTGGCATCAGCTTTTGGCCTGGTGGTCATGGCCAAATAGCCCACGAGCCCAAGCCCGTAACCCACTTATCACTTTTCAAAAATAAAAATTAAAATAAAATAATAATAAAAAAATAAAAAAATGAATTTTTTTTTAGAAACCGTGAGTTTCTAAGTGTAGAAACCCACGGTTTCTACTTAAGGAGAGAGCTGAAAAACCCTCGGGGGACCTCTTCTTCCCCCCCCCCGCCGCTCGGACACCTCTTCTTCCTCTTCCCTTTCCCCTTCGTCTTCTCCTCCGGCGCGCCATCGCCGGTGAGGAGTGGAGCTCCTTCTTCTTCTTCTTCTCCTTCTTCTTCTTCTTCTTCTTCTTCTTCTTCTTCTTCTTCTTCTTCTCCTCTTCCTCCTCCTCTTCTTCTTCTTCGTTTTCTTGTTTTTGTTGCTGGAGTTGCAGGTCTGCAACTCCGGCCGGCGAACCGAGCGCCACCACCGTCCTCACCACAGCTAGCTGGTGAGGGTCCTCCCCCTCTTCTCCTTCCTTCTCTTCTTTCCTCCTCCTCTCTTCCCTTCCTTCTTCTTCTTCTTCTTCTTCTTCTCCTTTTTTTTTTCTGCTGCGTCTTCTTTGTCTTCTTAGCTCGCCGGAGTTGCAGACAGCAACTCCGGTCGTCGTCTCCACCGCCAGCACGTCTTCCTCCCCCTCTCCTCCTATCCGTCTTCTTCCTCTTAGTTTTCTTCTCCTTCCTCGTCGTTTTCTTCTTCTTTTTTTTATCCTCAGCCTTCTTCTTCTTCTTCTCTTTTAATTCCACCGGAGTTGCAGGTGCAACTCCGGTCGTCTTCTACGGCGAGAAGCTCGCCGGAAACCTCCATTACAGTGGCTATACCCTGCTGCACCTAATACCATTCCAGCTCCACGGCACCCAAGCTACCATTTACCACTTCGCCCTCGCCTCTCTCACCAAAAACAGAAAAAGAAATAAAAAAAAGAGGGAAAGAACGGTGGGTTCCATCCCCTCCTTGCACCGTCCAACGCCAGCCACCACGTCCCCTAGTGCCTCCCTTCCTCCACAGCTAACCACCACACCATCTCACCTGTGGGCAGCACGACTATATCCATCACCATCTTCACGGCCTGCAATAGAGCAGGCCGTTAGATTCATCCACAACGTGCTCCACCACCTGCACGCACACCTCTTGCATCCACCTCCACCTTCAAGCACCGCTTGAAAAACTAGGCGGAGAGCACCTCGTCTTCTCCTAGCTGCTGGACAGCACCACCATCTTCGTTGGGTTGATGGTCAGCAACCTCCATTCTTGCCTCAAAAGAGTAGCTCTCCAGTGAAGAAGAACAGGTAGGGCTTCATAACTTGCAAGCCATAACCTCCTTCTTTCCACCAAGCTTCTCACAAGCTCCACCAGATGCGAGCCTGTGGCTTCTTCAACCCACTCCTCTTTGGCCGGAGCACCACCATGCACCCTCTTCGGGCTTCCCACTTGGTTGACCATCAATGACCGGAGCATCATCACTCCATTGGCAGGTTCTCTTTGCCGGTCAATCTCCACCTCATGGTAAGACCACAAGGTAGGTTTCATCTCCATTCTTTATCCTTCTCTTTAGATTCTCTCTCTAGATCTTCTCACTCTCTTCCTCTCTCTAGGCCTTTCCTCATTTTCTCTTTCTATTTTCTCTCTCCTATTCTTAATTTCTCTCTCTAGGTTGTCTTTCTCTCAATTCATCTTCTCTCTCTACCCTAATCTCTTTTAATGCTTTCTAGTTTAGTTATTTTGTTAGATTTTTGCTGTAAAAGACAATTTTGATTGAATGAAGTTTATTTGAATAAAATTGTGTTCCATTTTCAGGAAATTTTCTGTCATTTTATGTTCTTATTTGCGCTAATCCGACTAATCCCGAGTGCGGATCGACATCCGACACGAGCCACTATGCAAAACTGCTCATTTTACAGGTTAAATGTCTCGGATAAATTAAAAATGTGTTGAAGTTAGGGTTTCCGTAACCAACGACGCGGAAAAACCCTATTTTCAGTTCTTGAGATGCACCTGGGCTGTAGGAGGATTGAAAAGTCTCTATTGTCAATTTCAAGAACCTTTAGTTCTTTAGTTATTGCTCTCAATCGGTAACTGATCTCTAAAGAATGAAGTGTCAACAATCAAGTGAACTTCATCAACAAATCACAAAAGAGCAAAAGCTGAGGAAGACAAACCTAAGAGAAGCAGTTCAGCAGAAGACATAGTTAAAGTTAGCATGAAGATTTAATGATATTCGCTTAAAAGTGCGTATTTTTCACTATTATCCTCTAAGTGTTATCACACTCTCCTACATAAAATTACTTCATTTATCTATTTTTCTACGTAAGAGTGTCTTCCATTGTGTAGAACACACTTTTCTAGATGAAATGGTATATTTGCATGCATTAAACACATTTTCAGAAGTTTAGATATTAAGTCGTTCTGATAAAGCCTCATTACGCGCTTCTTCTGTCGCAGGAAACCCCGATTGGATGATTCTCGAGACTTGCGGGCTCACAATCAACCATAGGAGCCCATAATCAAAGCTTAAAGAGCCAACGGGCTATGTTTAGAAGATATGAGCCTATTACGGGCTGAACAAAAGGATCGAAGAGCCAGCCTAAAGAACTAAGAGAGCGAGAGAGCCGATGACCAAGACATGGACCAAAGCAGTCAAAGCCACATGAAATGAGAAGAAAATGATAATCTGCTCTACTGGCGTAGCCTGAGAAAAGAACATATTGAAAACTAGGGTTCCAGACCCTCTACCAGCAGTTATCTCTGTAGTCTGTAGAGTTTTCTCTCTCATCTCTCCTATTTCTCTCTCATCTCTCTTCATCTCCTTATACATCACCACCTGATCATTAGATCTATTAACCTAACCTCAGAACTCCTGCCCGTTGGCTCTGGCCCATCTCTCTGAACTTTCTGACCGTTGGATCGTCCATCGGACCGTTGGATCTCTTTAGATCTATCGGTCTACCAATCTGGATCCCAATCCAGTCATCATCCGTCTGATCGACAGCAAATCATCCGTCACATCATCTTATGAGATGAGGCTCATCATCAGTCCATGTGGGCCAACAGCCGGGCCCATCATCATCGACTCGCGGCCCGACCATTTAGTGGACCCCGCGATTTTAACATGCTTTAAATTAATTTTTAAAAAATAAAAAAGGGAGGTCCACTAAATGAGGAAATGCCCCAAAGAAAGAAAAGAAGTTTTTAAAAAAAACAAAATTATTTTTTTCAAAAAAATCCCTAATTTTCATTAATGGAAACTAAGGAGCTTTAAAGGGGAAAGAGAGTGGCTCGTTTTGAACCCTAATCTTATCCCCTCTCCTCCTCTCCGTCTCCCAAAACCCCCTTCTCCTTCTTCCCCTCTCTTTTGGCCCGATTCTCACCTTCTTCTTCATCTTCTTCACGGTCTTCCTCTTCACGTTTTCACCGGAGTTGCAGGCTGCAACTCCGACCGACAACGCTACAAGCTTCTCAGATCTGCTACCCTCTTTGCCGTTTGTAAGCACCGCCACAACCACTCCACAGGATGCAACTAGACCTCCTGCGACTCCATGTATGCTGTTGCACGCAACAGCAGCCACACGCTGCAATCACCTCCGCCTCCTTCCATGGCCGGAGTACCACAACACCTGCAACTCATTTTTTTGGGTTGCACCATCTCTCACCACCATTCCTGCCTTCTCCCACTGTTGGAGACCTATCCAAATGGCGTTGTACAGCAACCCAAAACTTGCAAAATCAGTGGTTTCCTCCACCTCCTTGCGCCGCCTCCCATCTGCTCCACCGCTGCAATCTCCACCGTGCAAGCATCTCCCCAGCAGCTCTCCATTCCTTGCCACTCATTTCCTTGAGTTCTGGCATCTCTCCTTGCCATTACAAACCTAGACACACCTATACATCATGTTGGACTGACCAGCAACGACTTTCAGTCTGCTCCTCCTCTTCTCCGGCCACCCACAGCAGGTTCCTCATCTTTCTAAACCGTCTTCCCTCTCCTTGAAAAACAAGAGAAACAAAGAGAAAAAATAATAATAATAGAAAGAAGAAAAAGAAAAGAAGGAGAAGAGATGAGAAGAGGAGAGCAACACCACCGCCTGTTGCAGCAATTCCTCTCCACCGCCTCCAACTATCACCGCCATCAACTCCTGCCGGTTATCACCTTACTCGCCCATCCTCCCTCTATAATCCATTACCTTTGCTAGCCAAAGACCAAGAGATCAGAAAAATCTCCACCGGTGCTCCAAAGATCCAGATTTGCCAAGCAAACCACCAACCTGCCACGATTTCCTCAACCTTCACCGCATCCTTCCATCGCTAGCAACCACCTAGTGCACCGGCTAGGTATCCACCTTCTTTGGTCTTCTCCACAAATGCGCACATCATTCTTTTCACTTGGTGAACCGGACTATCCATCATCCTTAACATTGGCCGATCCACCCTTGATCGAGAAACCAAGGGTAAAATCTTAACCGTCCACTTTCGGTAAGTGCAACATGGTAAATCCCATTCTCTCTCTAGATTCTCTCTCTAGAGATCCCCAGGCTGATCGCCTTTTTTGCACCGTCGATTCCGTTCGGTGAATGCAAAAGGGTGAGTTTTTCTCTCACCTCTACTTTGTCGGCCGATAAATGGCCGAGGTGAAAATCTATCTCTACCTTCTTCCTCTCTCTCTAAAATCTCTTTTTATATGCTTTCTTACATGCTTTCTAGAATAGATTTACCGCTTTATTTATTTCTGTCATTTATTTCATGTAAGCAACAGTTTGATTAATGCAATTTGATTTCGATGATTTTAGTATTTTTTGGATCTCACTTGGATGCATTTTTAATATTGACTCACCATTCTCATCCTTCCACATTTCTCTTGTATATTATCTGTCATTTTATGTTCTTGTTTGCACTAATCCGACTAATCCCGAGTGCGGATCGACATCCGACACAAGCCACTATACAAAATTACTCATTCTACAGGTTAAAAGTCTTGGATAATTATAAATGTGTTGAAGTTAGTGTTTCTGTAACCAACGACGCGGAAAAACCCTACTTTCATTTAGAACTCAAGTCAGCTTACGTCTTCACTCAATGGACGTTCAACTATCTTAATCTTATGACTTTAGCACTCATATGCATTTTAGGGTGGGCGAAGCTTGTTGTTCTATTTGACCCCAGATGACCATTGGACTTTAAAGTATTTGTTTGGAAGTTTTAATAGCCTCATTAGGAGTTGGTGTGCGGTTTGTTCGTGTTGGCCTAGTATTCAGCTGACCGGCCGACCGGCTCGAATGTGCGGTCGACCAGAGTCTTCTGACTTTGAGCGGCCGATCAGACAAAAAGTGTTGTTGACCGGACCCAACAGAATGAACTCTCGGTGATTCAACTTGAGCAGTCGACCGACTATTTTGAGCGACCGACCAAACTTAGAAAGAAAACTGTCAGAGCAATCGACCGGTCAAAATGTGCGGTCCACACCTCCCCTTTTCCTGAATTTCGTTTTGACTTCGCAAATTGGGCGAATTTTGACGCACTTAAGCCATTCAAACGACTCTTTTAGATCTGTTTCTATTATTTAGGAATAGCCTTATATATTAGAGACTAAACCCATCAAGCTATCTCTTGGACTCCCATTCTTTGATTAACATCTCTTGAGTTTTAGAGATTTGTGATTTGTAAGAGCTTCACTTGAGCAAACCCAATGCATCTTTTTGTAAACGCTCTATTTGTTTGAGAGACTACAATCTGTGTGATTCTTATAATTATATTCTACCACAAAGAAGATCATCTCTAGTAGTGTGTCTCTGTGGCGAATTCTTCTCCGAATATTCTTCATTTGATTAGACTCGTCTAAAGATAAGTCTCTATGAACAAACCCTTTTAGATAGAAGTCAAATTTATCAAAACTGGATATTTGAGATTGGTGGATAGATTTTTACTCATTGAATTAAGTTGTCATTGTGGAATCCTTGAGAAATTTATTTTCTAAAATACTACGTGCCTAGTTTGACTCTCTATGTGGATCGAGAAGTGATTCTCGAATTGAAGGAGTTATGAATTATAGATCCATGAGAAAGATGTTTCTCTAAAAGTCTATTAGCCTAGGCTGACTCTCTAGTGAGAGAGAAGTGATTCTCGTTAGTTGAGACTAAGTGTTATCTTAGTTGTTTGATTATTTATTTCAATTGGATATGTTGTAATGCATGATCGAAAATCAAATCTCCCACAAAGCAGTCAAAAGGGCAATCCACTAGAAGTCCCAGCGCCATCGTGAGACTAATCCAGATCAGGAAAGGGAGGTCGTGGGCCGAATCCCATCACTGTAAATTGATACTCCACGAAGCTGTGCAACCTAGTGATGGAATCATGAGACGATCGAAGCGCATTGTAGTCTACTACTCAAACTGATCAAATCGTAAGTCGAGGGACTCAAGTTTGACCAGAGGTCTCATATTCACACTAGTAGCCTGTTGTCCGAGTCTTGGAGCTAGATGTTCATCATCGTCATCCTCATCTTCGACCAGTATGTCATCAAGATCTACGTCATCGTCCTCCTCGTCATTAGTCTCATGAGGTCAACCTGGGACTCTACGAACCGGAGCCTGGCTCTTCTTGATACTCGAGAACCCAATGGATTTAAGCTCAACCTCATCTAAATGAATTGAAACTGAGAAGTAACGATGTATATCACTGACAATAATAGGGTAAGGAATGCAAGGATGATGAACAATGTTCTCACTACACCTAGCCATTGCTCTAAAGATATATCAAGGAAGGTCGATAGTAAAACCAGTACCGAGATGGTACAAGAGTTGGAGACGGTCTATGTTCACCTAGGCTCCATGTATAGGTAGATCTATGTTGTACCAACATATCAGGGCAATAGTCGATACTCTGCTCGAAGGCTATGATATTCGCTAAAAAGTACTTATTTTAAGCTATTATCCTTTTAGTGATGTTACTCTCCTACGTAAAACTTATCTTTTTGTCGATTTTTCCACGTAAGAATTTCTTCTATTACATAGAACACATTCTTTAGAAGAAAATCGACTATTTGCATGAAATATACGCATTTCGGATAATCTAGTATCAAGCCGTTTTAGTTGAATCTCATTACACATTTTTTCTCTTTTAAGAGACCCGATTGGAAGATTCTCGAGGCTAGCGGGCCCACAACCAACCACAAAAGACCTCTATCAAAGCTCAAAGAGCCAGCATGCTAGGATAAGAAGATAGAAGCCAAGTACGAGCAAACCCGGAGGATCGTAGAGCCGATTCAAATAACCAATATAGAGCGGAAGAACTGAAGCCCAAGAGAAGGACCAAGATGTTAAAAGCTACACCAAATGACATCAAAAGCTAGCTTGCACTACTGGTGAAGCTCAAGTGAAAAACTTATTGAAGACCAAGGTTCAAGACCCTCCTCCAACTCTTTTCTCTTTATTTTTGTATTATTTTCCTTCTCCCCTCTCTCCATCTCTCTAAACCCTAACATCTAACCCTTGGATCATCTCATCCTACCATTAGATCCTACGATCATCCATCAACCATCCGATCATCATGATCATCATTAATCTCTTGACCGATAAAATTCTAACCATCCATCTTCACTTCTTGATGATCTATCGGCCACATCGCCATTTTTTAATATCGTCCCATACCTCTTGCAAGCTACTTTGTGCCCAACATCATATAATATCCTCCATGGCACACATCGTCCATTCTCTCCTAGCCCATTAACCCACTAGCCCACCTATTCCATGGGCCACACATCCACTGGCTGACATGTGGCATTCTTCTAGGCCCAATAATCATATGGCCAAGGCCTTCAATGATAGCCCACTAACATTGTACAAATCCAACGGCCCATAGCCCACCGGCCCCCATGGTTCGCAACCCACTAACTCTTTGCACCAACCCCATAGGCCCCCATGTGTCAAAAGCCCATAACTTACCCATAACCATAAGAGAATCAATCTCACTTGACCGATTCCTCTTCCTACTCTTCCACCTTTATCCCACAACTGATGGATCTCACTAGATCCAACGGTTCTTAACACCCCTTCACAAATCTCCAAGTATAATGGATCTCCACAGTTTCTAAAACCGTTGTGACTTTTCCTACGAGAATCTCCTAACTTCCTACGATTCTCTCTCTCAATAAGAAGAGATCCACGATCTCTTCATTAGGTGGTTCCCTCCCCCACGTTCTCTCTCTCACTTGCTGGTTGCACATCAAGCTACTACACAACCACCTTGCTTCTTGAAAAGTCTCGGTTGTCAAATCCCATGAATACTTAGTTCTTCAGTAATAATATATATATATATATATGTCGCTGTGCCTCAAATCAACTGACGACTGAAGTGTCAAAGATCAAGTGGACTTCTACAAAACAAACCAAAGAAGGATTAAAACTGAAGAAAAGACAACCCAAATGTTCAAAATCAACTGAAGACAAAGTCAACTAAAGACAAAGTCAAGATTATCAAGTTCAATTGAAGACAAAATCAAGTTATCAAGCTCAACTGAAGACAAAGTCAAAAGCTCAAGTATTCTCACTCAACGAACGTTTAATTATGAAGAAACTCGTGTTGCGGTTACTTACGCAAATCTGAGGGTAAAACTGCGCGTTGCCAGCGGATATTGATTTACCCTAGATGGTTAAGTGTTATGGATTGTGCGTGTGACGAGAAGAGAAATTCTCAAAACTTTGTATGTATTCGGTTATGGACAAAACTGTCCGGCCGACTGGACTTATGAGCGGGCGATCGAAGTTCCGATCGACCCTAACTCTCGAGTTCAGGAAATTGGGAAGAAAGCCTGAGCGGGCGACCGACTAAAGGGTCGATTGACCAAGGTCCGGTCGACCAGCCAATAATGTGGTCGACCCCGTCCGTTTCGGATCTCGTTTGACAAAATCTCTTATGCGATTAGAAGCGCATTTTCGCCCTTCAAACTGCTATATTCGGTACAGTTCTAATAAAGGAAGGCCTGTTTATAAATTAGAGTCCTCTCCCTTTATTAGAATTAACACAATCAAGATATCTCTACTTTACTTTACTTGATTATCATTCTTTAAATCCAGAGATCTGAAATTTCTGAACACTGTGTATTTTGTGATTGGTGAATGGTTGTGGACTCATCTAACTGAGTTGTCGATTGTAGATTCAAAATAAAAGAATTTCTCTAAATAGAATACTGGCCTAGACTGACTCTCTAAGTGAGCGAGAAGCGATTCTCGTTAGATTAAGACTAAGTGTAATCTTAGTTGATTGATTATTTATTTCGATTGAAAATGTTGTAATGCATGATTGAAATAATATAATACTACTCGTGGTGAGTATTGGACAATGGACGTAGGTGCAGAGTAACTGAACCACTATAGATCTGAGTCTCGTGTGATTATGAATATTTACATAATTGTTTCTCAATTTTTCGCATATCTATGATCTATGGATGATTCATATTTTAATTGCCTGATCATTTTCCGCCTTGTATAATCAATAATTTTTTAATCAATAAAGAATTCGCAGAGGAATTAAAAATTGTCCTATTCACCCCCCTCTATGACTTAATCTGGTAATTAAAAAGGAATTTCACTTCTCACGACTTGTTGCTTTTTTAGCAAAACCGTGCTAAGCTTGCACCCCAAGGTTGAGTTCAGATCTGGAACTACCACCTTGCTCGTAGGAAGCAACCCAGCACCATCATCTTCCTTCCTCTCAGGACCACCTGTGTGACAAGCAGTGCGTCTAAAGAAACTCCTCACCTTGCTGATCCACATTACACAGCCGGTCTTCCAGTGCAACCACCTGCAACCTGTAAAACGGCCTTAAATTGTTGGCCAAATCAACTTCTCCCACACCAATATCATCACAATCTTTACGGCCTGCAAGAGAGCATGCCATTAACTTCATCTAGCGTGCTTATCCACCTCCACAACCGAGCAATGCCAAGAACTTGCCGCTCCCTTCTCTCAACACTCCGGGCAGCTTCTCCAACCTTGCTATAGCACCAGCACCTGCTGCAATAGTCAATTTCCAACTCCACGCACTCCACCACTGTGGTAGCCTGCTGGTGCGATCTGCCTCCACACGTCCAAGACGACCTCGCCTTCTCTTTAACATGAAGGTCTCTCATTTGCTTGAATGTACCTGCACCAAGTGTGCAAGCTAACCAAGGACCTGCAAACCATTTTGCACCTCTCTCTCCTCCTTGGAACTATCTCCTTCACATCAACTACAAGCAACATCTCCCCCTTGCGACCACTCCATTGTGCACCACGTGCACAATCTGCAACTTGTCATCGCCCGTCCCTCTCTTCAAACAGTGCTGCACACTGTTATCTTGAAGCAGTTGACAGCTCCTCAGCATCCTCACACTTGGCCGGCAGTCCTCTTCCTCCAACCTGTCCCCCTTCGCTGCTCTTGTCACGGTCTACTACACAACAAACCGTGGTTGCTTCTCCACAGTACCACGTAGATTAGCAAAAGCGCTGCTCTGCCAACTTGCCGTGGAAACTGTCATCACCATCAACACCAAGCACGTGCTACCTCTGCGACAGACCAAGGCTGTTGTGGAAACAACGGACTTGGTCCATTGGTTTTGCCCCATTGGGGAAGCTGCTTCCGCAACGGATATTTGAGTTATCAGGACAAAGCAACGCAAAATTTGTGAGATTGACTTCATCTGTCAGAGACAAGACCGTCGCAGCAGGTCAGATGACCGTTGCAAAATGTCACCTAGCAATGCAAAACAGCCTCCTCGTCTACACCTTTACTCTCCTATTTCTCCATATCATACCCACTTTTGTAACCTTATAATTCAGATTAGTTCAAGTAGCTCTCACAACTATCAACCCTCATTCTATTAAACTCCTATTATATGAAAAACCATTTACAGATATCAGTCTCTCCGAGTAAAAACTCGAGATCTAGGGCTTTAATTTTGAGAATCTTTAAAAACTTGTATATTACTCAAATACTCGTTGATTGTTGCTCGTAAATTTTCTAATTAAGATCAACTTTATTCTTTGTTTTGAATTAGGGCTTTTTTTTTCAACTATTCGAAAAAAAAAACATTTAAGCATGATGAGAGAGAGAGAGAGAAGAGTTTATTTTGAAGTATTAAAAGAATAATAAAATAGAAGGGAACCAGTGAAAAGGGTCAGCCGGTTCCCTCATTAACACCTTGTAGAACTAGCTAGTAGGTGGGTGGGTGGTCCGCTACTCAATTCCCTTGGATTAAATGAGCTAGGGGAATCACAGCAATGCGACCAGTTATAATGTAGTGTTACCTTTCTCACAAATCACAATCATGGATTTCCTTTGATTTTCTTCGCACCTCTAGAAACTTGCAAGCAGAAGTACAAAGAAAACAACTTCAACTTAGTAAATCCTTTCAGCCGTAGAGACCGGTCGCAGGAAGACAACGATGACTGTGATGTTATCTTTGCTCCCGCGTTCAGCAGCTTCTGTCACCAATCTCTTGGAACACATTCCGGGCTCTTTAACAGTGTCTCTGATGATGGATACCACATCCTCATTACTCACTACATCCCAAAGTCCATCACTAGCCATTACCTGACAACCAACCACATAACATAATCAATTAGTTCTGATGTGCATCGACACTGCTGTGTTTCAATCCTTCTGTAGAATCATGCACACCATGACAGTGTATCATAATGTTAACTTTCCAAGGAATGAATTACATGAAACGTCCAAGTAGAACAAATTTAAAAAGCAATCAAATTGGGAGATAGTCAGAACATATCCACAGAAATCTTTGTAGCCATAACATATCCAAAGAAATCTTCAAGTTTTGTGAGGGCACGTTGATCTCTAATATTTTTCTCTACTTCAATTGTCCATGCTCTGCATCAATAGTTTAAAAGAATTAATTTCTTTGGAGCGGCGATCATGCGCCCAATGATCGTGCACCACATATACCTGGGTTTAGGATTTGGTTTTAAAAACAACTTTTTAAAAAGTAACCATGGGTATATGTGGCGCATGATCGCCGCTTCAAAAATCCCGCCTCTTCAAAAAAATTCTCAAGGATTGGTGACCTGCAGGGAAGTCTTGCTTACCAAAACAAAAAAGTTATAAAAACTTTCACCCATCTCCTTTGAAGACCCTGCTTGGTCATGGATGAGAGCTGGGCAATAATACAGAGAATTACTGTCAGATTTTAGAAAGAAATATCCATCACATCTGCACGGCACTTTTAAGGTTTTTTGCTGTGTGACAAGTCAACACTCGACACAGACAAGCGTGTTGAAACGTCCTGACACATATGGCAATATCACCCTTTATTTTAAAAATTTATTAAATAAATGATTTACAAAAGAGTGTTGGTGTATTACATCCTCCCTACAGTACTTTGTTTAGTTGTTAAACACTACTATAGTTGTTTTATTGGAGAGCTCCATTTTGTATAACAATGGTTTATTTTACTTTTCATATATTTCTTTCCTTATTTTTAATAAAAGAAATTTTGATTTAAGTTTAACTAAAGTTTAATGTTATAATACATGTGTACGGTTGTGTCCGCATGTAAGCTTCTTGAAGGCGTCATATCAAACACCTCGTATCTTGTCGGACACCGACACGTGTTAGTGTCCTTGTTACATAGCTTGGAAATAACCCAATCAACAACCAAAACCAATTTGCACAGCTTTGACCATGTATATGAGCACCCGCATTATTCCCATGGAACTAATTGGTTTCAAATATAAATTGGTGAAATTCACTGGTAGAACCATTTACAAGAATTTAACTATTATCTGGCAAAGGAAACAGTGTGACTCACTGGCAGAAGATGATATACTGTCATTAGATACCCTTCTAGGAAAGCTTGTGAATTCACTTCTTGCTCCATCAAAACTTCAATCTTATGGATTAGAATTTTATGCATGTAAGTGATAAACCACAAACATCCAACATTTACCACAATATCATATAGCCACTTTATCGAAAAGCAACATCCAATCCAACATTTATCACAATATCATTATAGCCATTTTATCAAAAAGCGACGGCAAATTAGTTGGCAGATTATAATCCTTACCAGGAATTCATCCTCAGAGGTTAAAATAGTCTCAGTTATCTCAGGCTCTGCTGTGACAGCAGGCTTCAGATCATCATCTCCAATTGAGCGTGTAACCTGTTAAAAACAAAGCCCTTTGAGCAGTTTTCATTGACATTTGTGAAAGCTCTCAAGCTACGAGGGTACGAAAAGTGGCTTACATCCATAAAGAAAGCAAGATTCGCACACAAAAAACAGAAAAAAAAAATGAAGAGAAAGAATGAGAGGGAGAAAGAGAGAGATGTAATAAAGTGTTCACGAAATCGTGGTCACTTAATAACTTGGTTTCATAAAATCTTAGTTCACAGTTGTCTCTCTCCCACCCTTCCTGATGTAGCTGGGATTGGAGCTCCCCCATTTTCAAGTTCAAGTTCGCTGGACCCGGACCCATCACCCATGTCACAAGTTCATATTTTAGAAGCAAATCTTCTTCACAAGAGAACATGACTTGATGACTAATTTAGGCATAAAAACTAATGCTACGACCCTAAAACCTATGTTGCATGGACTCTTCTAAGGAGTGAAGTACCCTTGTCAGGGTTCGACATGATGCAGGTTCTGGTGCGACACTTCCAAATTCTCTTTTGTTTTTTCTTCCCTTTCAAGCAAGAAACTAATAAACATTTGGCATAAGCTAGGAGTTGCATCATTTATGATTGAAGTTTTTTATGTAAAATATATAACATTATGTGTATCCTTTTGTCTATAGGTATATGATACAAATTATAAGATATCCTCACATTATCCACTATTACACTCATTATTATACGATAAAGCAATTACTTTGTGTCATTTGTGTCACATTATTTCAAAGTATACTACCAAGTCCTCGAATCCCATTTTTCAAGGTTCGCCGTGTTGGACAGTACGCACCCTCTCTGACACCCATATCCATATCAATCCAACATAGCTTAAAACAATTATGGTCTACCAATAAAGCTTTTAAGCCAAAACAACAAAACAAATTCAACATCTCAAAATTTTCTGCAAGTTCTGAAGCAGCCAAGGTGCTCCCTCTCAGGGTTGGTATCTTTGTAGACCCTTCGAGCTTGACCTTTGGCTGTGTTCAAGACCATTAGCAATCATTCGGTCAGTGCACCATTAGCAGCGATTAGTTTGCCACTGTGAATCTCCACGCGATCTCACCAACCAATGGAGTTCATTGATTTGGAGGGAGTCATGACTAGTCCGAGTCTTTGCTGCAATTTCTGCACTAGACCATCTACCCGACACCTACCCAGTTGAAGTTCTCCATCTATCTTTCACTTTCATATATTGTAATCAATTCTTGAGATTTATTTTTTGTTGATGTTTATTTTCCAAATGTTGGATCTGTTCTACATCTTAAATTAGTGGATTTGTAATTTTGGGTTGTTTAACATTGTTTTGGATTAAAAAATTAATTGGAGTGGCATTTCTACCTATAATCCTATATTAGCTATGTTGGGTCTGCTTTTTGGGAGTTTATGGCCTATTATTAGATCTTCCATTGTTATTCTACTTTGCCATTAAGATACAAGGGATCTCAGATCTCCTGCTTCACCAATTTGATATCAGAACAAGTTCCAAGCCTAGGATTTGTTTTGGCGTGACTAGACACCTTCCACCCTTCGTAAAAATCTTTATAGAAGACCTATCTTACCCTAGTCTAGAATTTGTCTTCTAGAGGTTTGTAGTTCCCAAAGCAAATACCATCACTTGTAGTTCCCAAAGCAAATACCATCACAGGAGACGCAAAATAGAGAGGCAGAACTATAAGATGCGGTACAAGAGTCGATCAAATGCTGTGGATCAACTACTACAGAATCTTATTCAACCCGAGCGAAGTTTTTTAACGCACTTCAATCAATGTACATGCATCGAGACATGAAGGAAAGAAGCAAATATTTTACGAGAAGATTACATGATTTAAGGAGAATTTTACGCATAGAAACTAATACCTTAACCCTATAAAAATAATGGTCTACTATATAAGGTCCTTATGAAACCCAAACTTTTTTTTATCATATTAGAATTTTCTCCAAGTTTCAAAGTAGCCAAGGTGCTCCCTCTCACGGGTGTCAATCAGTTGTTCTTGTAGAACGTTTGAGCTTGACCTCTAGCCATGTTGAACACCATTAGCAGTAAATCAATAAGCGCAAGCACCACCATCCTTCTTTTTTATGCTGCTGATTCTGCACAATCCTTGCTACCCAACTCCTATCTGATTGAAGTTATCCATCTATCTTTTACTCTTTGAAGGTTGACATAATTGATATATTTGTAATCTTTTCTATTTTCCTGTTTTGCCCCAATTAAAGGCACATATGAATCTCACACCAGAATATAAATTATGAAATTCATGACCCACGACTATTTGACGGTGTGTCCACCTTATAATCTTCATTACATCCCATTTATTATAGTCAATTTATGGGTTAAAAAGATTTTCTATGGCTTGGTTTGATCGGTTTAGGTAGTCATCTCGTTTGGTTTTTATCACTGCTAGTCCTATAATGCCATCTTCGTCCATTAAGGTGCTTAGGAGATCACGACGATTCTTGTTTATGTTGTTGACATGGTGGTAAATGGAGACGATGATCAATTGTCTTTAGTTGTAACTATAATGAGCCTTTGACATCAAAGACTTGGGATCCCTGAAGTATTTCATCGGTATTGAGGTTGCTCACTCATGGCAAGGGATCTTTATCTCTTAGAGTATGCAATTGACCTTATCCACGGCACCGAGATGCTTGGTACAAGACCTAGTGATATGCCCCTTGAGGCTAACCATCGTATCTCAATTGTTGATGGAAAACTCCTTTCAGATTCTAGTAGCCAATCAGAGACTTGCAGGTCATCTCATTTACTTTCCTATCACTCAGCCAGATCTCACATACACAGTTGAGGAAGTAAACCAATTTATGCATGCCCATATGGTATTATGAAAGACAATTTATGGTAAGGATCCATACTTTGATACCTACAGAAATTTATTATGATAACCAGGCTGCAATGTATTAAATTTCGATTTTGGTCATTGTGGAAAATTTTCATAAAAACATTCCGGCCTAGTGTGGAAATAATACATTTTCATAGAAATATTGTGAAACTTTTTTGTTAAAACTTCTGGAAATGATAAAACAAGCATGAAAACACACCCATAGCTATCAAACTGTAATATAAAACCATATAGTGTGTAAAAATGTTGATCCATTGCATTATGTTGCACACTACTGCAAATATTTTAGATCTTGACCTATGTTACCCGGATACGGCAAGGACACGGGACCGACACGGGGAGGATACGGCATTTACACTTAAAATGGAAATATCCGACACGGATACGGCACCCATTTTGAAGTATCCGGGTATCATAGATCTTGACAGCTAAAAGCAACTATAATTGCACATGAAAACTATGGGTGATATTTTCAGCATGACACGTGGATAATCAGAAAGAGGGACACGTGGCGACGAGATAACAGAAACGACAGATTAACCGAGAAATCAGACTTGCCACCTACGGTACGAAAACCCTAACACGTCATATAACAGACAAAGGACTTTAACTGATTTCTAGATATTTTAATCATGGAAACATACATGTCATGGGATGATAATCTTATAAATAGAGGGCAAAATAAGGTATGCAATACTAAGCTAAAATTACCTTAGGAATATTGGATCTAACTTAAGCATCGGAGGTTCTAAAGGTGAAGGATCACCGGCAGAGTGTTTTTCAGATACTAGAGCTTCTTATCAAGATCGGGATCCTCGGATTGCTTACTCGGACTTCTCAGCAAGAAGATTCATAAGATCCAAATCTTATAATGATCTCAGTCATCTCATTCGATTCAGCATTCTCTACCGTTTCGATGAGATCTGGCACTTCGGATACTTTGCCGACTGGGAATTATATCGGCAATCTCGGTGACCTCTGCATTCTCTGCTACATTGGCGACCTCCGCAACCTCTGCGACATCGGCAACCTCTGCGACCTCTGTTACATTGGCTATCTCGGGATATCCTTCATTTCGGAACCCCTGATTTATATTGTCATTTACAACTATTCGAAGGAGCTGTGGGATTTTTGTCCCCACATCTTTGGCGCCATCTATGGGAAATCGAAACTTGGGATTGACGAGCTCTTCAATTTTCTCAAATACAATGCTACTGAAATCAAAAAACACAAAGGTTACAAAGTCCAGGAATGAAGCAGGCAAGTCAGGGAAGGAGGAGCAAGCAGAAGAAGTATTGAGCCCGGGGGAACAGAAAATGATACAAAAAGTCATGGCGGAGATGCAATGTATGAGACATGAAATGGAAGAAGTAAGAAAAGAGAATGATCTATTAAGGTAGCAGGTGATGGAAGAAGCAGACGCTAGACGAGAACTATCAAGGGTGTATGTTGTGGGAGTCGGAGAAGGACAAGGGCAGAGCATGAACAAACGAGATGAGGAGGCACGCCCAGGTATACAGAGACGCGTTGAGGATGTTGAGGTCCTCTCCTTTGTCTGAGATTCGAGTTATTCGATGGGACTGCAGATCCCATTGACCATCTATGTCACTATAAGCAGGTTATGGTGCTATGGGAAGAAATTTGTTTCGACGGATTATTATGCCGAATGTTTCCGACAAGTTTGAAGGGCAATGCCCTAATTTGGTTTCATAGCCTTAAAACAGAATCCATTAGATCTTTCAGAACTTTGAAAGATGCATTCGTGACAAAGTATATTTACCAAAAGAAGAGAATGTTGTGCGTAACGGCTCTTCTCAACATCAAACAGACAGCAAAGGAATCACTCAAAGAATATCTGACCCGATTCAGAAAGGAGGTAACACAAGTAGATCAACTGGATGACAGAACAGCCGCCTGTGCATTTCAAATTGGGGTCTACTTGGGAACGAGAGCACACGAAGCATTGGTGGTTCGAAATCCATCTTGGCTTGAAGATGCTTATCTAATTCTGGAAGAGCAGATCAGAGTCGAAGAGTCTATCAAAGCTCGATCCGAACCATTCAAAATTCGAGTCAACGAGGTGGATTCAGACAAAAGGAAAGGGAAGAGAGACCAGTCCAAGATGGGAGGTCAAAGACGAGATGACCGAGATCAGAAGAGGAAAGTGTTTCCTCATAAAGAATACACACCACTAACAGAGGCCCTGGCATCGAACCTAGAAAAGATCCGAGGTGAGGCATTCTTTTCGCCACCTCGGAAAACTTATGATGATAGACCAGACAAGCCTTATTGTGCCTGCCATGGCGCCAGAGACCATCCAACAGATGTGTGTTATGCGTTGAGCTTGTACGAGCTCAAATCCTTGATAGCAAAGAGCCTTATCATTAACAGAAGTTTATTCACACCTTTAGCAGGAGTCCTCTTCTACTAGCGCTACAACAATTGATAATTCCGCACTTGCAGCTTCAGGTAATTTTCCTCTCTTGAGGAGAGGCACATTTACCAATCATAGTGATCAGACAAGTGGAAGAGGTTGTAGAACTGGTAGAGACTCAAGGGGAAACCACAATAGAGAATGTGGTACTCGTTATGGTTGTGATGGTAACACCTCCAATACGTGCTAGAATCTTCATTGGAAACCGGCATGGGCCAATTAGGCTTCTATTGTAAGTGTTGATGCTAATACTCCGGACTGTATAGCCCTTCCATTCTTACCACGTCTGCTACTATATCTATTTCTTAGGAGGAATATGCCAAGTTAATGAAAGCTCAATTGTTCATTGCTTCCTCCAACTCCACTGCCACCTTGGTTCAATCAGATATATCTTGTGTTACTTTTACTAGTTTTCTATGTATTATTGATTCTAGTGCCTTAGAAAATATGGTTGGCACCCCAAATATGTTTTCTTCCCTTCTTCATCTAATTCCACTCAATATATTTCTCTTGCTAATGACACTATCTAAAGTGTCCGACATTGGTATCACACATTACCATTCCTTTTTTTCATTATTTTGTCTTATATGTACCTAAATTTCCTTTTAACTTAATGTTTGTGGATAAACTCATCAAATCTCCTAATTGTTCTGTTAACTTTTATCCTTCCTTCCGTATCCTTCAGGATCTAAAGACGAAAAAGAGGATTGATGGAGGGCATGAAGACGGTGGTCTTTACTATATTGATAATGGTAGTGGTCCTCAAAATTCTATTCTTCAGACCACACTTTCTCCTCACTAGTGGCATTATTGCCTCAGTCATCCATCACTATATAGTTTGAAGATTTAAGTTCCTACTTTGAGTCAATTACCACCTTTGTATTGTGAAACGTGTTAACTTAGTAAGCATCATTGTTTCTTTTCCATTTAGGCTTGATAGTCGTGTGTCTAATCCCTTTTTAATTGTTCATTCTGATGTTTGGGGCCCGGCCAGGATACCTTCATACAATGGCTTTAAGTACTTTGTTAATTTTGTGGATGACTACTCCCAAATGACATAGGTTTACTTAATGAAATATAGATCTAAGTTATCTATTTTTAAATTGTTCTAAATGGAAGTGTAAACTCAATTCGATATCTCTACCTGGGTTTTTCATTTTGATAATTCTAAAGAATATACTTCCAAGCTGTTTCAAGATTATTTAGGCTCTCTTGGTATGTTACATTAGACCTCTTGTGCTGGTATACCTCAATAAAATGGGGTGGCCGAAAGGAAACATCAGCATGTGCTAGAAGTTGCCCGTTCCTTGCTTTTCCAAATTAAAGTATCCAAAATATACTGGAATGATGCTATCCTCACAACTTGTTATCTCATTAACCAGTGCCTTTGCCATTTCTCAATAGTAAAGCTCTATTCTCAGTTTTGTTTCCAGAAACTTCCATATTCTTTCTTCCTCGTATTTTCTGTTGTGTGAGCTTTGTTCATCGTTTAGGTATATGGGGGGTAAATTTGATCATCTTTCTATCAAGTGTCTTTTTGGGATACTCCTGTACCCAAAAAAGATATTGGTGTTACAATCCTCTTTGCCGACAATTTGTGTGTTGATGTCACCTTTTGAGTCTATTCCTTTCTTCTTAAATGATAGTGATCATATGGATGATAAGGTGTTCTCTATTCCTCTTCCTGATCCTCTTCCTCTTAATACATCTAGCCCTACACCTTCAAGTTTTGGTTCTACCCGTTATAATTCTGATTTGAAAGTCTATGTTCGACGGCACCATCCCATACATCCACCAGTTGTTGTCCCTGAACCATCGATTGTTCATGTGCCTCCATCTTCTTTCATGTTTGCAGATCTATTTTTCTCACCAAATCTTCCCATTGCCCTTCGTAAAAGTAAATGTGTGTACACTATGCACCCTATTTCTCATTTTGTTTTTCTTACTCATTTGTCTTATTTTCGTATGTTCGTCACCTCTTTTTCCTCTATGTTAGTTCCAATTAATCTTTAAGATGCTGTCACATTCTAGTTGGAGGAAAGCAATGCTTGATGAAATATATGCTCTGCATCACAATGGTACTTGGGACCTTATTTCTTTACCTCCTAGTAAGCAAGTCGTGAGTTGTCGTTGGGTGTATACCATCAAACATCTTCCTGATGGATCTGTGAACATGCTTAGGTTCGTCTTGTTGCCGAAAGTTATTCCCAGACCTATGGCATTCACTATGCTGAGATGTTTTCTCCAATGGACAAAATATCTTCGATTTGTGTCATCATCTCGTGCTGTCTGTACCAGTTAGGCAATGCATCCCTTCTAGGTACCTTAGATAGGGAGGTTTATATGGAACAACCACCAGGATTTGTTTCTTATGAGAATCTTCCATGGTGCGTAGAATATGGAAGGTTATATGTGGTTGAAACAATCACTTCGGGCTTGGTTTGGCATGTTCGGTGAAGTTGTACTTCAGTCTAGTTTGAAAATATGTCAATCAGACCACTTTGTATTCTATCAAAATCCTGAAGTTGGGAAAATCGTTTTGGTTGCCCATGTTGATGACATCGTGATTACATGTAGTGAAGTCAAGGGTATTGAGAATTTGAAACAGTTTCTTCACGTACACTTCACACTAAAACTACGTTAGGCACTGCGGTTAGCTGAAAATAAGTGATTTTCAAAACGCATTTTTTCGTAAATAACTTAATTTACGTTATTTTGGGTGTTTGGCTCACACCATCAGAAAAGTGTTTATTTTACGAAAAAGAATTATTACGGTGTTTTGTTATGTAATCAGATAAAAGTGCTTTTTCTTTGGGATAACTTTGGTTATGTAATCAGAAAAAAGTGTTTTTTCTTTGGGATAACTTGTCAAATGACTTTTTTACCCCTTAAACAGTAAAGTTGACATAAATAGCACCATAAAAGGCTCAAGATCGATGTGTACGACTGCATTTTTATACAAATTTTAAACATAAGTCCTGGGGATGAAAGAAAAACCATGCATACATGACATAATACCCATATCATATTTTCCAAATATATCCACTTAAAAGTAAACATAATGTCATAAAAAATATAATAAAAATTGTTATTAAGATGGAACTCCGCTGTGAGCATATGATATGGCATCTGTTATTTGGTCTCGAATGACTTCCATCTCATGTTGTTGCTGGTCCACCCCTAATGGTGCATGTATAGCATCAACATCTTCTTTGGCAGCCACTCCCACCTCTTCTAGACATACATAAGCATCATTATTGTATTGCTCCAACAACCAATCATTCGCCACCTCTTGACATATATAGTTGTAGATCGTCATGTATGCCACAACTACTAATACCTGAGACTCGAATAGATATGAAGGCATCGCCTTAAGAATTGGAAAACGAGCCTTCAAAACCCCGAAGCACCGCCCCAATCACGTTCCGTGGTGAAGAATGCCTATGATTGATCATTTCTTTCATTGTTCTTGCTTGATCGGCACGTCATAATTCTGGGAGATAGTAAAGTATACCACAATACGCTGTCAGGTAAACATCTTGGGATACCCATTATTGATGACATAATATTTACCTAATACAAAAATATATAATCTCAAAATTGGATAAGTAATAGATAAAAAATTAAATTAAATTGAATTGTCTCTAAGAAGACATTTAATATTTACCTAAAGGTGGATAAAGGAAGTTATTGCTTGGGTTATGAATTGTCTCTAAGAAGACATTCCAATCATTCATTTTTCCTTCCCATCCAGCAAGCACAAACGCGAATCGCATGTCAAGGAACATACGGCCATTACATGTTTATGCATCGTCTTTCTTACCCCTGAAAGGTACGTAGTTCTCTAAAGGAATGAAGGCACTAATGTGAGTCCCATCAATTGCTCTACTACAATCCTCATGGAAGAAGGATTGATGTAAGTTTATGATTAACCATGAAACACGTTGCCAATATTTTTTATGAGGGAATATATTAAAATAGCGTCAAAATATTTATGATTGTAGCCAATGTGGGCCGGAGTTACATCGAAAGAAAGCGCTTGATAATCAAAATTGTGAATTCACACACCGCCTTCAATAATGTGTTGAAGTGGCGACTAATTGTTTCATCCGAGTGATGAAATCGATCACGTATCTTTGAATTTTTTTCATTATGACCAATGGTCATGAGGAAGATAGTCATTTGTTCTTCAACATTAAACTGCCTTGTGTTTCTCAATAAGTCCATCTCCTTAAATGTGTTGCACAACCGTGAAAAGATATGTTGGTCTATACGCAACAAATCTCGACAAGGTTGTCGATGCTTGTTCACCAAAATTCTATAACATAAGCATATCCTGTCAAAAATGATTATCTAATTGTTGTCCTATGGATGTAAGTCTTATAGTAAAGGGATGCTATAGTAGCGCATACCACTAAGGCATCATATTTCTCATCTAAATCCATTTAATTCTGTAGATAAAATAAAAATAATATTTTTGATCAAACACAAATAAAGTATAAAAAATACATGAGCATAACCAAAAAATATTTTCAAGTAACATAGTCAAATATCTTACAAACTCATGGACAAAGTATAAAAAGCTGAATCACAAAAGACATGAACATAAAAAAAAGAATGTCAAGAAAAATAGATATAATCGTCTCTAGGGTTGCCTTTGTCTCTACAACCACGTAAGTCGAACCTCAGGAGGTATCAAAATGAATGTCTCCCTGTTTAATTTTTTCTTAAAGATGTGCAGCAAATCCATATAAAGCTCACTGCCAACTGGCACATTCGACGATTGGTTGAAAAGGTCCACACAATCTTCTATGGTACGCCTATTATCTATACGTTCAGAGGCTGGGGTACAACTGCTCATTGACCTAAACTTGACACATTCAACCAACCTCTCGAGCGTGTAGTTAATCTTCGCAGCACCAGAAAGTTTCTTACACTTCACACCTTGGGGGATAGGTCGACGAGTATGCTAAGCTATGAAACCAACATCATCAATCGACAATCGTTGTGTCGCACGCACTACATCAAGTGTCTTATCATTTTAGGAAGCCTCTTGAGGTGGCGAAACTTAGTCCTGATCGTAGTTGGGCATAACACAGAAATTAAGTGTCCACTGCATATCACCAACTACAGTTGTTCCACCAAATAGGTAATCTAACTCTTGACTAAATGGAAGTTCATGATGACAAAATTGTGCAACAGCTGGGATATTGTGTTCATTAAAAAATATATATATAATAAGATAAAATTCAAATTTATACCAATAAAAATAATATGATCTAATGAAGCATAAAAATATAATGCCAACAAAATAAAATAATACGTAAAAATAAAATGTAATACGTACTCGTGTGCAATCAGTCGAAAAGCCATCACCGGTAGTTAATGTCTGAAGAATCGGGTCCCAACCGACACTAGTATTGGTTACTAGCTTGTGCCACACTTTCCAAGCATCTTTTGTACTATCTCATTGGTTCGTCATTTGCTTATTATCATATTTTACCCCAGTTTTCTCAAAAACCTCTTGACAAAGTCCATTCGAACCTTCTATATTCAGATGTGTACCAGGCATATTACCTTTTTGGACTGTTCCAAACATATATAAATAAATGTCATGCATTTCAGTATATGTCATGCATTTCAGGGGTCCAATGGGCCCTGTATAGAGAACCACTTCTAGGTTGGTTGCTCATCTGTCAATTCAAGGCATGTTTTATGTAACATATGAAACGATTTTTTTTACTTATAATAGTTTTACAGTGTTGATTTTTTTAACCAAACACTACAGAACAGCTTAGGCTGCATTTGGCATCGCAGAAAATAAGCAATAAGCATCATATAACGGTTTCAGACCACTATGTTATATAAAACATGTCTTGAATTGACAAATGAGCAACCAACCTAGAAGTAGTTCACAATACAAGGCCCAATGGACTCTATGAAAAGTTTTTTAAGAAGAGGGGTAAAATATGAGGGAACGGCTTCCATGCGCCAAGGCCGTACGAACCAAACAAAACAACCCTGCTCAAGTTGTGCCACGTCAACAAAAAAGCTAAAGTTTTTGCAATTACAAACACAACTGCAACCCAGGTTAGTCGGTTACGTTGGGGGCACGGTTACTTTTAGTTTTTACGCTGACGTGGCATAACTTAAGCAGGACCGTTTTGTTTGGTCCGTACGACCCTGGCGGATAGAAGCCACACCCAAATATGATAAGAAACAAATGAAGAACCATTGGAACAATACAAAAGATGCTTGGAAAGTGTGGCACAAGCTAGTGACTAGTACCGGTACTAGTTAGAACATGATTCTTCAGACACTAACTACTACTAGTGATGAATTTTTTATTGATTAAATATGGGTACTTATTTTTTTATTTTGTTGGCATTATAATATTTGTGCTTATTAAATCATATTATTTTTATTGGTATATATTTGAATGACAATTATATTTTTTTCCTTATTTTTATGAACATGACAACCCATCAGCTGCACAGTTTCATCATCATGGACTTCCATTTAATTAAGAGTTGGACTCCATGGAACTACAACTCGTGATATGCAATGGACACCTAATTCCGATGTTATACACAACTACGATCAGGACTCAGTTCCGTCACTACAAGAAGATACCCAAAATGACGGAACACCTGATGTGGTGCGTGACACAACAACAGTTGTCAATTGATGATGTTGGTTTCATGGCAAACATACTTGTCGACCTACCCCTAAGGCGTGTAAGTGTAAGAAACTTTTCAGTACTGCGAAGATTAACTGTAATGACCCTATTTCTAGCAATATTATAGTAGACATTTTATAATACTTTGAACATTATATGTATGCCATTTTAAAGGTCTCAATAATAGCTTTCTATCGGTATCAAGTTTGTCCAAATCGGACGTGCGAGTCAAAAGTTATTGTGTTTAGTTCTGGGCAACATTTTAAGTTTTTATTAAAATTTGAAAAAAAAAAAAAAGACAATTTTCAAAATTATAGTCCCACATCGGATAGGAATGAAAAGTTCTGAGTTTTCAACCTCTATAAATACAAGGCCATGCCTTGAGAAAATTACATCAATTTGGGTATTTGCATTCTAACCCCTTAAGTAAGAATATTTGCAAAAAATCCCTCAACTAGAAGAAATTCTAGAAAATTCCTAGGAATTCCTGAAAATATTCAGGTCCTTTGAAAAGTTTTTGTGGGGCCTACTGCTCGAGATACGCGCTACCTCGAGATTTGCATCGTACGAGGTTCAAGGATTTGGGATTCTAGCGTATTCACCTGAAAGGATAAGGGGAAGTTGGTCTGATGCTTCCAGCATTTCTGTTGATAAACTTGTGCTAGAAACAATGTTATATTTTGTTTAATTCTTCTATCTTGTAGAAGGATACATGAGTTATGTAGGTCGTTTGACCATTTAGTAACATGTATTTGGGAGTACGATATATATACAATGTTTTCTTTTGGATGAGCATATTACGGTTTTGTCTGAGGTGCTCTAACATTATTAATGTGTCAATGAAGTGCGTTTCGTCTTATGGATTATTTAAACAAAATGAAAAAAAATTATCCGATGTATTTCCACTGCATCATGATACTAGTTTTATTTAACTGTGCGTTTGTATGATCAGATCGCGCCTCAAGATACGAAAAGGTCGATATGACCAAATATCGGATTTGGGGGTGTGATAGCTTGGTATCAGAGCTTTAGGTTACTAGTCCTCGGAAACATAGTAACTTAGCCAAATTGAATAATACATTTTCATCAAATCGTATATTAATTAAGATCATAATACAATCTTACGAATGAAGAACTAACAAGATAAAGAACGTCATAATACGATTCCTTGTTATTTTTTAAAAACTATTTATTGTGCACGTCCCTAACTCGTCCTTTTGTTATAAAGGCAATGAGAAGTAGAAGAGGAAGAGGTAAGAATACCTCACGTACGCCTACTCCAGAGGCAGGTGCAGAGGCTCAGTTAGCCGGCGTTTACGCGGCTTTGGGTCATATCACTGCTGCCTTGGACCGGCATGTTCAGGAGGTTCGTCCTGAGCCAGCTCGTGCTCGCCCGGAAGATAGTTTGCGAGAGTTCCAACGACTACGAGCGCCGGAGTTCAAAGGTCTTCCTGAACCAATGGAAGCCGAGGGGTGGTTACGTGAGGTAGATAGGATTTTTTGGGCTATGAGATGCCCTGAGCCGTAAGGTGGAGTTGGCCACCTTTATGTTGAAGGGCGATGCTATGACTTGGTGGGACATGGTGCGTTCCGTGAGAGACGATGTGGTCCTCACATGGGA
The DNA here is from genome assembly GCA_035048495.1 of Euptelea pleiosperma. Taxonomy (NCBI): domain Eukaryota; kingdom Viridiplantae; phylum Streptophyta; class Magnoliopsida; order Ranunculales; family Eupteleaceae; genus Euptelea; species Euptelea pleiosperma. The sequence continues at coordinate 8,212,043 of CM068544.1, read as the reverse complement.
AGAGTTTAGGGGACTATTTCTGGAGAAGTACTTCCCCGTTTCTGTCCGAGATCAGCTCGAGGCAGACTTCTTGGCCCTCAAGCAGGGTTCCATGACTGTGGCACAGTATGTGACCCAGTTTGATCGTTTGGCAGCTTATGCACCACACATCATCTCGACAGAGGAGAGAAAGGCGAAGAGATTTCAGGCGGGCCTCAAGTCTGGAATTAGGAGGATGATTGTAGGTCAGTTGATTCATGTGTATGCCACCACCGTAGAGATGGCATTGGCGCTGGAGAAGGATACCAGCGATTTCCTGAAGGATCGTACAGATCCTAAGGGAAAGGGTCGAGTTGCACCTACTACTCCCCAGAGATATTCGGATTCAGCTAAGAAGCCGAAGTTATCTGTTCCTACCATTACTGCACACCTGATCAACTCCGCCCCTCCTAATCAGATTGTGCAAGCAGATAGGCGTTGTTACAACTACAATAGTGTAGGACACTTACAAAGGCACTGCCCTCGTGCACCATATCAGAAGCCTACGGGCAATACTCAGAGGCTGAATATACCGGGGCAAGTCTTTGCCATTACACAGCAGGATGCGAGTGCATCCAAGAATGTGGTAGAAGGTACTCTTCTGATCTTACAATTGTATGCTAAAGTGTTGATTGATTCGGGTTCTACCCATTCTTTTGTATCTATTACGTTTGCATATGCTTTAGGCTTTGAATTCGAGTCATTAGATTTTACGCTTACTGTATCTACACCTCTAGGAGGGAATTGTATTATAAATCAAATGTGTAAGAATTGTTTGATTCGGATAGGGGATCATGATTTGACTGCTGACTTGATCCTATTAGAGATGACAGATTTTGACGTAATTCTTGGGATGGACTGGCTGTCAGCATATCATGCGACAATGGATTGTTATGCGAAGAGGGTGACGTTCCAGATACTAGGACAGCCTCCTTTTCAGTTTGTGGGTGCAAAATTATCACCCCATGCATCAGTAGTATCGGCCTTACATGTTTATAAGAAACATCAGGCCGATTGTACTAGTTTCCTTGCCTTTCTAGAGGAGGAAGAGAGCAAGAGGGTACAAGTGAAGCAGATTCCTGTAGTTAGTGAGTTCATGGATATCTTTCCAGAGGAACTACCAGGATTGTCTCCAAAGAGAGAAGTTGAGTTTTCCATTGAGCTTATGCCAAGGACTTCACCTATTTCTAAGGCGTCATACAGAATGGCACCTGTAGAGCTCAAAGAACTGAAGGTTCAAGTGGAAGACTTAGGAACTAAGGGCTTCATAAGACCAAGTGTCTCCCCTTGGGGCGCTCCGGTCCTGTTCGTGAAGAAGAAAGACGGTTCCCTGAGGATGTGCATCGACTACAGACAAATCAACAAGGTCACGATGAAGAATAAACACCCTTTGCCGCGGATTGATGATCTGTTTGACCAGTTGAGGGGAGCCCATTACTTTTTGAAGATAGACTTGAGGTCTGGGTATCATCAGCTCAGAGAGAAAGATGAGGATATCTCGAAGACAGCATTTCAGACACGGTATGGCCATTATGAATTTCTAGTCATGCCATTCGGATTGATGAATGCTCCAGCTGCATTCATGGATCTGATGAACCGGATCTTCCGATTGTACCTCGATCAGTTCATCATCGTCTTTATTGATGATATCCTGATCTACTCACGGACTCAAGAAGAGCACGAGCAGCATCTGCGACTAGCCCTACAGACGTTGAGAGATCATCGACTCTATGCCAAGTTCAGTAAATGTGAATTCTGGCAAGAGGATGTAAAGTTCTTGGGTCATGTTATTTCCGGGGAGGGAATCTCAGTTGATCCGTCGAAGGTTGAAGCAGTGTTGAACTGGGAGCCGCCGAGCAGTATTACTGAAATTCGGAGTTTCCTGGGTTTGGCGGGCTACTATCGAGGTTCATTGATGGATTCTCCAGCATTGCTACCCCGTTGACACGCCTCACACGGAAGGGTGTAAAGTTCGAGTGGGACGAGAAGTGTTCTTCTGCCTTTGAAGAGCTGAAGACTCGTCTAACTACTTCACCTGTTCTTACAATTCCGTCTGATGAGGGGGGCTTTGTCATTTACAGTGATACATCATTGAAGGGACTGGGTTGTGTCTTGATGCAGAATGGGAAGGTGATCGCTTATGCTTTGAGACAGTTGAAGATTCATGAGCAAAATTACCCTACCCACGACCTTGAGCTTGCAGCAGTTGTCTTTGCGCTCAAGATTTGGCGTCATTACCTCTACGGCGAGAAGTTCGAGCTTTACTCTGATCACAAGAGCTTGAAATACATTTTCACTCAGAGGGAGCTGAACATGTGGCAGAGACGATGGATGGAGTTCCTGAAGGACTAACTTCACTCTCCAGTACCACCCAGGCAAGGCCAATGTCGTGGCAGATGCACTAAGCCGAAAACAGAGTGGGACTATATTTTGCCTTTTGGGCCATGAGGTAGAATGGCCAGATGCTGAGGAGGACCGTGAACCTCAGATTTCGACACAGTACCCCAAGATCCTTGTCTCACACTTGGTGGTCGAACCCTCTTTGGTTAGAAGGATTATAGAGGCACAGCATGGGAAGGGAGGTTCTGATGCCGTCCGCCATACTATCTCGAAGTAGTGGACTTTGCACTCAGATGGCAGTCTAAGGTACCATGAGAGATTGTGGGTACCTGAAGACAATGATGACCTGAAACGGGAGATTCTCGATGAGGCTCACTGTACTCGTTACACAATACATCCAGGCAGCTCTAAGATGTACCAAGACTTACGTAGGCAGTTTTGGTGGACTAACATGAAGAGGGAGATTGCTCAATATGTGTCGAGATGCCTACCATGTCAGCAGATCAAGGTAGAGCATCAGAAACCAGGAGGCACCCTGCAGCCTCTACCTATCTCAGAGTGGAAGTGGGATAATGTGTCAATGGATTTTGTGATGGGTCTACCTAAGACTCGTCAGAACCATGACTCCATTTGGGTAATCGTGGACAGATTGACGAAGTCTGCTCATTTCTTGGCTGTCAAAGCCACTCACAGTGTCGATGATCTGAGAAGATTGTACGTCAAAGAGATTGTCAAACTACACGGTATCCCAGTCTCCATTGTGTCTGATAGAGATCCAAAGTTCACCTCGAAGTTCTGGAAGAGTTTTCAGAGTGCCTTCGGGACAAAGTTGAATTTTAGTTCAGCTTTTCACCCTCAAATAGACGGGCAGACAGAGCGAGTAAATCAAATCTTGGAAGATTTACTCAGAGCTTGTATAATGGACTTTAAGGGCAGTTGGGAGGATCACTTGCCACTTGTGGAGTTTGCATACAATAATAGCCATCAGTCGAGCATCGGCATGGCACCCTATGAGGCTCTGTACGGAAGGCCTTGTAGATCTCCAGTGTGCTGGGCAGAGGTTGGAGAGAGAAGCTTGCTTGGTCCTGAGGTGGTGCAGGAGACCACTGAGAAGATCGGGATCATTCGAGAACGTCTCCTTGCAGTGCAGAGTCGGCAGAAGTCTTATGCTAATCTGCATCGCCGTAAGCTTGAGTTCTCCATCGGCGACCATGTCTTCTTGAAGGTATCGCCAGTCAGAGGAGTGATGAGGTTCGGCAAGAAAGGGAAGTTAGCACCGAGGTTCATTGGACCTAGGGGTGTCAATTTTACCCGATTTAACCGGAACCGAATAGGAACCGGAACCGAAAACACCGGTTCCGGTACCACATTTTTGGGAACCGATTAAAAAGAACCGGAACCGGAACCGAACCGGAAACTAATGGTTACGGTTCCGGTACTCTAATATGGAACCGAAACCGATAAGAACCGGAACCGAACCGATAAGAACCGGAACCGATATATAAATATAGTGTAAAAATTCTCATATTACCAAGATTGGACCCGTTATACCCGAAACTGGAACCGGAACCGACAAAAACTACATAATCGGTTCTGGTTCTGGTACCATCACTTTGAGAACCGGAACCGATAAGTACCCGAACCGATAAGAACCAGAACCGTTTGTTCCGGTTCTGGTCACCTTAGGAACCGAACCGGAACCGACCCGTTGACACCCCTAATTGGACCTTTCTTGGTCCTTGATAGGATTGGTGAGGTTGCCTATCGCTTAGCTTTGCCTACTCAGTTGGCCGGAGTTCACAACGTCTTCCATGTCTCGATGCTTCGCAAGTATGAGCCGGATCCATCTCACGTGCTTGATTGGAAGTCTTTAGAGCTCCGAGAGGATGTTTCATATGTTGAACAACCTGTTTGTATCCTCGCCACGAAAGAACAAGTGTTGCGCACTAAAGTGATCCCCTTAGTGAAGGTGTTGTGGCAACACCACAACATTGATGATGCCTCTTGGGAACTGGAGGCTGACGTCAGAGAGAAATATCCACATTTGTTCTCGGATTAGGCACGTCTAATTTCGAGGACGAAATTCCTTATAAGGAGGGTGGGATGTAATGACCCTATTTCTAACAATATTATAGTAGACATTTTATAATACTTTGAACATTATATGTATGTCATGTTAAAGGTCTCAACAATAGCTTTCTATCGGTATCAAGTTTGTCCAAATCGGACGTGCGAGTCAAAAGTTATTGTGTTTAGTTCCGGGCAACATTTTAAGTTTTTATAAAAATTTAAAAAAAAAAAAAGACAATTTTCAAAATTATAGTCCCACATCGGATAGGAATGAAAAGTTTTGAATTTTCAACCTCTATAAATACAAGGCCATGCCTTGAGAAAATTACATCAATTTGGGTATTTGCATTCTAACCCCTGAGATAAGAATATTTGCAAAAAATCCCTCAACTGGAAGAAATTCTAGAAAATTCCTAGGAATTCCTGAAAATATTCAGGAAGTCCTTTGAAAAGTTTTTGTGGGGCCTACTGCCTCGAGATACGCGCTACCTCGAGATTTGCATCGTATGAGGTTCAAGGATTTGGGATTCTAGTGTATTCACCTGAAAGGATAAGGGAAAGTTGGTCTGATGCTTCCAGCATTTCTGTTGATAGACTTGTGCTAGAGACGATGTTATATTTTGTTTAATTATTCTATCTTGTAAACATGAGTTATGTAGGTCGTTTGACCATTTAGTAACATGTATTTGGGAGTACGATATATATACAATGTTTTCTTTTGGATGGGCATATTACGGTTTTGTTTGAGGTGCTCTAACATTATTAATGTGTCAATGAAGTGCGTTTCGTCTTATGGATTATTTAAACAAAATGAAAAAAATTATCCGGTGTATTTCCGCTGCATCGTGATACCAGTTTTATTTAACTGTGCGTTTGTATGATCAGATCGTGCCTCAAGATACGAGAAAGGTCGATATGACCAAATATCGGATTTGGGGGTGTGACATTAACAACACGCTTCGAGAGGTTGTTTGAATGTGTCGAGTCGAGGTCAAGGAGTTATTGTACTCCAACTCCTAAACGTGTAGATAAGGGGCATACCATAAAAGATCCTGTGGACCTTCTCAACCAAACATCGAATGTGTCAGTTGGTAGTGAGCTTTATATGGACGCGCTGCACATCTTTAAAATAAAATCGAACAGGGAGAAATTCATTTCGATACCTCCTGAAGTTCGACTTATGTGGTGGCAAAAACTTTTATGTTCATGTTTTTGCAATTTAGCTTTCTATACTTTGTCCATAAGTTTGATTAGATATTTGACAATGTTACTTGACATTATTTTTTGGTATGTTCATGTTTTTTTGATGTGGCTTTTATACTTTGTTTATGTTTGATTAGAAACGTTATTTTTATTTTATCTACAGATTTAAATGAATTCAAATGAAAAATATGATGCCTTAGTAGTGGTATGAGCTACTATAACATTCATTTACTATGAGACCTACATTCATAGGACACCAATTAAAGAATATTTTTTAACGGGTCATGCTAATGTTATGGAATTGGTGAACAAGGACTCATAACCTTGTTAAGATTTCATGCGTAGAGACAAACATAACTTTTAACAGTTGTGCAACACATTAAGGAGAGGGACTTGTTGAGAAAACAAGACACGTGAGTGCTAAAGAACAGATCGCTATCTTTCTCATGACCATTGGTCATAACGAAAGAAATTCAATGATACATGATCGATTTCAATACTTGGATGAAACCATTAGTCGCCACTTCAACACAATATTGAAGGCGGTGTGTGAATTTGCAATTTCCATTATCAAGTCGTCATCTTTCGATGTTACTCTTGCCCACAATGGCTACAATCATAAATACTGACTATATTTCAAGCTAATCTCATAAAAAAATATTGGCGACGTGTTTCATGGTAATCATAAATACTTAAATGAATCATTCTTCCATGCAGGACTGCATTGGAGCAATTGATGGGACTCACATTAGTGCCTTCATTCCCTTAGATAACAAAGTACCTTTCAGGGGTACGAAAGGACCATGCACACAAAATGTAATGGTTGTATGTTCATTTGACATGCGATTTACGTTTGTACTTATTGGATGGGAAGTAATAATAAATGATTGGAAAGTCTTTTTAGAGACAATTCATAACCCAAGCAATAACTTCCCTTATCGACCTCTAGGTAAATATTAATTTTATACAATTTAATTTCATTTTTTTATCTATTGTGTATCTAATTTTGAGATTATATTTGTTTTTTTATATTAGGTAAATATTATGGCGTTGATGCTGGGAACCCCAACATGACAAGTTACTTGACACCATACCATGTTATACGTTACCATCTCCCAGACTTCCCACTTGCAGTCAAGAAAGAGCAGTCAAGAAAGAGAGCAATGAAAGAGATGTTCAATCATAGGCATTCTTTACTACAAAACGTGATCGAGCGATGCTTCATGCTTTTGAAGGCTCGTTTTGCAATTCTTAATGTGATGCCTTCGTATCCATTCAAGTCTCAAGTATTAGTAGTTATGGTGTCCATGACGATCCACAACTACGTCAGGAGGTGGCGACTGATTAGTTGTTGGAGCAGTACAATAATGGTGATTATGTATATTTAGAAGAGGTAGGAGAGGTTGTCCAAGAAGGAGATGTCGATGCCATACATGCACCGTTAGAGGTGGACCAGTAATAACAACATGAGATGGAAGTCATTCGAGACCAAAGAGTAGATGCCATATCCTATGCTCACAGCGGAATTCCAAATTAATAGCATTTTTTTATTACTGTATTTATGAAATATTATGTTTACTTTTTAAATGGATATAATTGAGAAATATGATATGGACATTATGTCATGTATACATGGTTTTTATTTCATCCCCATCAAAATGTGGGACTTCTGCTGGGAGCTTCAACTATTCTTGGTCCCCTTCGTAGATGGCTTTGATACCAAGTAGAATGTTAGGGTTTGATTCTAGCCTCAAGGGTTAGGGTTTGCTAGAGATGAGAAAGAGAGAAGAAGAAAGAGATAGGAGAGCATGTGTATGTCACATGACTCCAATCTTTTTATTATACTAGAGAACTTTTACATGGAGAAGTATGCCCTTACAAACATGAAGGGCATTACAGTACTACCCTGACAACAAGTAATACCTTGCAGCTTCTTTGAAAGCCTAGTCCACTTGATGAAGGATATCATGACATTGAAAAACCAATGCAAACCTTTTTTGTGTTGGAAGATGAACCTATTTCCTTGTTTCCAAACCGCCAAGCTAAAAAAGGAAAAAAAGGAGGGAGCAAACTGCAAAGTATATTACCTCTCTTAAAAAAATTTATGGTCAACCACCTAATAAAAGGTTTCACCACTTTGATCTAGAAATCCCAAGAGGTACCAAGTAATAGGAGAAACCAACTTCATAAATCCCTTCCAAGTAGGCAATCAAAAAAGATGTAGTTAACCTGACTCCTAGGCATTTTACACATGAAGCACCAGTGAAGAAAAACTTCTATGGTGAAGTGATCCATTAAGCACACTGTCACTCTTTATTTTTCGATCGGTATCACTGACACTCTTTTCAAACAAATCTCAATTTAATCCAATAGTTTTTTCAGCTATTATTTATGCATTGTTTATATATCAACATATAAATACATTCTTTCTATATTGTATTCTTAACACGAACTAAAATATTTTGAAAAGGTATATCTCTTAATATATGGAATAAATTGCACCGTCAATATATCGTAGTTGCAGGTCAATGTGTCTGACACTTCGTATCAAAGTTTGATACCAACACACATGTTTGTATCTGTATTACATAGATTGCCAACGATACTTCTCCACAAAATTGCATTCTCCAAAAGAAGTTGAAGTGCATATCAAAAAACCTCCTAATCCCCAAGACAATATTAGAATGAAGCATTATTAAGCAAAATGGCAAATCCCCAACACTATTTCTCCAAAAGATGTAAGTCTATTTCCAAAAACCTCTGAAGAACCAAGACAATATTGGAATGAAGCAATATTAAGTTAATGGGCTTGTGAAGGTGGCAACTTGCTAAATTGGTAAATTCTGCGAGCATTGATATTACTAGCCCACGTGCTCACTCCACAATAAGAGGCTTTTAAAATTTACAACTCTTGCTGAATCACATCAACTATAACAGAAATTATTGAAGCTTTTAAATGTACTAATAAATCACTTTTGGAAATCAACTGCAAGGAAAATCCAAGATTTTAACTTTCGAAGCAAGTTTTCAGAGCACAAAATATGTGACACTAGCAAGAGAGAGTATTTTCTAACTAGGGTAACTGATGTATAAGAAAGAATAATTTTTTCTCCTCTTTCCAGTAACAATTCCAATATCAGTATATAAGATTATATATATATGTGGTTCTGTCTAAACTTTTCTATGAGAGTATTCTATAGAGGTCTTAAAGGATATCAATAAGAACCTGGATAGCAGCTGCACCAACCCTCCAAGTGTCCACTTGCCACTTGACTTGTCCACCAGCTCTGATAACACGTTCTCTCTCCTCAAGACGGATTGCAACATGATCCTATTTGAAGATTCATTTATTTGGTACAACAGTTCAACTTCCATTAAAATGAAAAATACTAAAATTTGTTATAAAAGCTTAACAAAGTTAATGAAGGTGATGATAACATTGTTCGAAGCAGCACGTAACTTATAGACAAGATAAGCATAGTTCAAAGTATCATTCTATCTCAGAATGTCTCGAGATGTCTCATTTTTTCCAACTGAACAAGACAAACCTCGTGACCGGGACTTTAAAGCGTGAAACTAACTCACCTCACTAAGAGCAAAGGGATGGCCACCGCGACATAAAATTGTCCTGCAATCACCAGCATTAGCGACAAAAAGCTTGTTCCTGACAATTAATGCAGTAACTGCAGTGCAACCAGGATGCCAATCTTTCTGAATAACTCCTTTTGAATTACGTTGAGATTCCAATTCGTTCCTGAATGTGACATCTGTCTTTATAAATGCTTCCAGTAAAGCATTTGAGGGACTGTATCAACACAAAATTAGAACACACTGAAGCAAGAAGTGGAAAGAAAGATGAAGCACACAAGAAGGGAATAGACCTGCTAGTAGAACACAAAGTTAGCAAGAATCCTGGTAGAGCTCGAGCAGAAAACTCAGCTGCTGCTGCACCTGCACATAAAGACTATCCAGAGATACTGCATTCACGTATTTATGCAAACAGATTACTGGAAGTAAGTAATTTCTTGGTGCACCTCGATGACCGTCGAAAATGCCAAACAGATGGATATCCTTCTCATTGCACATCTGAGGCAACAAAAAATGAGTATCTTCCATGCTCTCTCTTCTCCCGCAAGTAGCAAAGGATCCACATGAGAGTATCGGTTGGTATGCCAAAGGATCATTTGAAGAATCAGGCCAGATTCTCAAACTTGAATTAGTTACAAGAGAAGTTCTTTTGGACAATTGCTCTCCTTGAGTGAACCAGTTTATAGCCTCTTGATAAGTTCGAAGGTTACCGATGTCAGTTGGATGCAGATCATTGAGTGAAATAGAAGGCTCTTCAGGGATCTTTACTTCCTCTTGTACTTTGTTTACGTGTTTCATGATTGGATCAAGTTCTGCAACTATATCATCAAAAGAAGGCCTGTTTTGAGGATTTGCATCCCAACATCTCTGTATCAATGACAGTAGGCTTGCTGGTGCACCGGACTCAGGACCAGCAAGAACTGGCCGCAATCCTTCAGATACTACAGCTGCTGTGAGTTGCTGCTCAGTATAGTTCATTTCCAATACAGTGTGGGCCTGTAGGCAGTATATATAGAATACTCAATAAACACTACTGACTCTGCAAGAACAAAATCAGACTCAAACCATCAAGAGAAACAGGGTTGCAACAGGCTGGGTTGGACCGAGCCTGGCGAGGTGTGAGAGTCCCAGGACCTAAGCACCCTGGACAGGCCTAGCCCCAGCCAATTCGGGCCATAAAACCTCTAAACCAGGCCTGGCCCAGTAGTAAACATGAGAACCTGGACCAAGCCCAGCCTGGTCTGGCAAACAGCTTGGGCTGGGAATAAGCCCATTAAGGCACAGCCCACTATACGTGGACCAGTTTAAATCACTTCTCTACTCTTATGAAAGATGGCTCTATTAAGATTTAAAACCTAGGCCAACATTAAACGGACCTACAAGCACTTCACTATGCCAACTTTTGGTATATTTGTACCTTTTTATTACTTTTTTATAAGCAATTCTAAATATGTATTCAACATAGTTTATTTGTATTTGGTCGTGGTGCACCAAGCCAAGCGGGCTTTATAATATAACGTGGTCTATGAGAGACTTCTGTCTAGCAAACAAAAAAACTGTATAAATGTGCTAATATGGTCCCTAAGGCACTTTTGCCTATCATCGCATGCCTTTTGGGCTATGCAATGCATCTTTGGAACACAAAGCTTATTGGGCGATCAAGCACCTCAATTTTGATCTCGATAAGGTACGAGAGCGTAGGAAGCTTCAGCTCGATGAACTCAGGAATGATGCCTATGACTATGCAAAAAGGTACAAGGACCGCATGAAGGCCATGCATGACAAGATTATCCTTCGTAAGGATTTCTACCCCAGTCAGAAAGTCCTACTATATAATTCTAGATTGCATCTATTTCTTGGTAAGTTGAAGTCATGTTGGACCAGACCCTATATTGTATAAATAGTTCATCTGCATGGTGCAATAGAGATCCAAAATACCAAGGATGGTAGTACTTTCCAAGTAAACAGACATCGTTTGAAAACATACCATGAGTACCTGAACCCAAAAGTCGAGGAAATACTTCTGAAAGATCCTGTGAAAGATCGAGGAAATACAATTTTGTATACTATTGCATTTTAGTTTTTTTTCTTTTTATTGTACACTAGTTGTTTTATCCCTATGATGTTCTCTTACACCATCTATCTCGTTGTGATTTTTCAATGTATATGATGCTTCATTGTTGAAACATTGAGGACAATGTTCGATTTAGGTTCGGGGTATGGCTCCGTGCTTCATTTTTAGGATAATTTCTGTTAATAGTATTGACTATATATATATATTAGTTGTTATTTCTGTTTGTATTTCGTGCTTGCATTTCTTATATTGAGCTATTAAATTATAGATTATAAAGGCATATGGTGAAAACTTTAAATAGCCAAATTCTGATTTTTAATACCGAGTCTTTGTTATTAACTATCAAGTAGTGAATCTTACAAATGGTTGATATTTGAAAACTTCACTACACATCTGACGGATTTCTACAGTTTAGGTTAACTTTAGTGGTTGTGACGTAATGATTGCCTAGAAGTGTTTGGAAGACCAAGTCTAATGAATTTTGACTAACTGGTTCATTTGATTGACTTTGAAAGAAGAAAAATAGAACTGGGTATAAATACGCTTCGAAAAGCAACCAATGAATTACATCGGATACACCAAAAAGAGCTGCATATTTCATTTGGATTGTATTGAAAAAATCTCTCATATCAGAGGAAAAAAAAAAAATGAAGTGCTGAATATGATGAAGAAATATAAAAGAGACAAAGCGCAGTCAAAAGAAAAATTTGTTGAAAGTCTTAGTGATTCTTGTTCTAAAAAATAGGGCGAAAGCCATCGCTGTAAAAATACAAGCAAGCTAGAATATCGCAAATAAAGCCCATGAGATATTAAGGTGAACATCCAAACCGCTCGTTAATCCGAACATGTAACTTAGTTTTGAATTGGGTCCTTAGGTTAATCCTACCATTTCTTGGGTGATTAAAAGTTCACTTTGCTTTAGGAGACCGACCCTCTAGTTATCTGTCAGACTTCACATGCACTCAAAGTCACATTGTTCTAGGACTTCTTTAATAGAAAGTTAATGATTCGGACTCTATCTTGAATTTTTGTAATAAATGGCTGAAAAGCATAAATAACCAATGCCTGGTTAATCTTGAGTTTGATGTTTTAATAAATTATGCAGCAAATTTTTATTTTATTCTCTATTTTAGTTCTTTTTATAATTTTGAAAAAAAAAATGGAGGATTGTAGGTCTTGCTTTACAGTTATTATCCTAATTTTTGTACTCCACATTTCTAATCTAATTGTATATTATTGTCACATTTGGAGGGTGATCTAAAGGAATTTTTTTAAAAAAAAGTTTAATGATTTAAATTTTGTGGGTATATTTACTGCAAACCCTCACGAGTCAAACTCGTCCACTAGGGGTTTAAGGGCTTATTGCATATGCTAAATGCAATTGTCTGTCCTACGAAAGTGGCACATTTTTAGTTTGTACAGTTAGGTTTCAATAAAGTAGTTGTTTTATGAGCTTATCTTTCTGTTTCGTATCTCTTTGCTAGAAGACTAGCAATATGCTGGTTGGGAGGTGTGATAAGCACCCAAAACCACTACTTTTATGCCCCAAATAACCCTTGTTAGTCCCTAAATATGCTTAAAAATGCACTAATTATGATAATTGTTATGCTTTTACAGGAATTAAGCAGGGAATGCACAAATCAAGCTTAGGCATGCAAATATGCCTAATCAAGCAGAAAAGAGATAAACAAGAAAGAAAAATGAGAAACCCAAGATCTGAAGCTAATTAGTCCAACCCAAGCCCAAAAGAAATACAAGAATGAAAGTGTGCTTATTGAGATCATAAAGAAGTTGTTGGTTAGATGGTTGAGGTGTTGCTTATCTCTATACTAAGTCTTGGGTTCAAGTCATGCAAACCATATATTTTTCCCAAATATTTTTAGAGCTTGCTACAGTAGCTGAGAAGTACATGATCAAATCTTGTGAAGTGTGAAATCATTTCTAGAGATTCTAGAATGTGTAAGAGTTTTGATTATTAATGCAATTTATTTTTCATTACATTTCATTTATGCAGTTCTTATAGTTTAATATTTTGTTTATATAATTTCTTTATTTTTGTTATTTATTTAAAGGATCTTGATCTACCAACCATGGTAGGCTAAGATCCCACCCATCGAGGTGAGGGATCCACTATCATTAGTAAGTGTAGCGATCCAATTTCTTTTTTTTTTTGCAATTAATTCTTAATCTTGCACCTTAATGAACTTAATGAATTAATATTGTTTTGAATAGTTCTAGTAATTAGGAGAAGGGAAGTGTGTTTCCATTAAGTTGGCATTCACTTAATACCCGAGACCTCCTAAAGAAGAACATCCATAACAATTGGTTTTTAATTAATTAGTTCATTAAGTGGTTCATTTATCAAAAGTTGAGCCATTGAGATAAATTTATTCACTATAAGGAATCTTCAATGTTTAAAGAGCTTTCTTTCGTTATATTAACACTTAAAAAATAAAAAGGATTTAATTGTATATCGTCCATTCAAGCATAACATTAATTTTTGTCTTGAATGAAGGATTATATCAAGAAAAAGACTAAACTCAAAAAAAAATTTAGATCTTTACCGTTTAATGGTAGTAGGTCCCGATCCTTGATGATTTCCAAATTCTTGAAGTTAATCAAAATTAGTTAGATTTTCTCATTTCAGTGCAATTATAAAATAAAAAAAAAATCAATCAATCCATTCTCTTCTCTTTCACTTTTGTTATAATAATTTTTGTTTGATCAAGTTTCTTCACTATTCTCACCCCTCATTGTGGTTCGATCTCAATACTTGCATTACACGGAATTCCATAGTTTTGTTTTCTGGGTTTTGGTTTGATTTGACACTAAGTTACAACAATAGAAAATATTGAAAAAAATACTGTTCACCACTCCCCTGGCTGAAGATAAGCAATCTCTTGCTCCAACTCATAAAGCTTAACAACGTTTCCCACCTGTGAGTAGGTTTGAGATACAGATTCCCAAACCTCCTTCGACGTAGGCAGAAACATGAAACCTTTGCTAATCTGAGGCTAAATAAAGTGCAGAAGCCACGACATCACAGTGAGGTTTTCCATAACCCATTTCTTGTGAGACTTGTCCGTGGTAGCAGGTTCTGCAGCATCCCCAGTAAGATACTCGCTATAACCACGTCCTCCGATATACATAAGAGCAAACGTCTTCCATTCAAGGAAATTTGTTCCATCCGTAGTTGCACTGTAGTAATGCATAACTACGGATTATGGTCTTCATAAGCCCCATGAGACAATGAACCATCCTCAACAGATGAAACTTCTGAGGAAATCATCGCGCCGGAAGGCCGGGAAAAACGAAACTGTAAATCAGGAGATCCGAAAAATCCAAAAGAAAGTTCGGAGGGTCCCTAGGGGCACAATAGGCTGTGCGGCTAGGGTAGGGAGGCCCAAAAAATTTTATTTTCTAAAAAATAAAAACCCAAAAATTTTGCCTAGAGATATTTGGGTGATTTTTGGAATCGGAGATCTGATGATCAGAAAAATCTCAAAATGGATCCTGTAGATCCCAAAAATCCCTATGAGAGAGGCGGCTAGGGTAGATAACCCTAGATCGACACGTATCTCAAGGAAAAATCAAAACCCAAAATTCCTCAATATACGTATTTTTCAGGAAAAAAAAACTGAAAAAATCTAAGAGAAAGGGGATGCAATGGATCTCTGATGTAACTGATAGCTAAAAACTTACCAAGAATGATAGATCTCTGGTCTTTTTGCTTCAGAAAAGATCCACGAACCTCGCAGGAAGACCCTCTGCGATTTTCTCAAAGCTTGCCCAAACTCCAGATACACACATATTCTTCGTAGATAGTGGAGGTGACTCTAGGGGACAAGAACATAGGCCCTAGAGTAACCATGTTGTACAACCACTTTACTCTAAAGGCTTAAGCTTTTAGAAAGAGCAAGAGAGTTGAGAGATTAGAAAGAGAAGAAGCAGAGTAGGGATGGAGAGAAAATGGAGTGATTGAACTTATTCTTCAACCTCCTCTATATATATATATATATATATATATTCTCCATTTTCTCTCCATCCCTACTCTGCTTCTTCTCTTTCTAATCTCTCAACTCTCTTGCTCTTTCTAAAAGCTTAAGCCTTTAGAGTAAAGTGGTTGTACAACATGGTTACTCTAGGGCCTATATATATATACAAAGTTTAAAAAGGCGCAAGAGGCGTACGCCTCGAGGCAAGGTGCTGAAAAACAGCCTCGAGGTACTAAACTGAGGCTTAAGCCTCAGTAGTAAGAGGCGTACACCTCGAGGCTATAGCCTCAAGGCACAACTGAGACTTGAGCCTCAGTTTTACACGGTAAAGGGATAAACCGAACCCCATTTTTTTTTCCCATAATAACCCCTCTAATACTATTAAATTGCAAAAACAACCTAAATGGTCCATATTTGAGTATCTAAAACTCATTATTTTGGGAGAAATCTTTAATCAACTCTTTGAACCCTATTTTTTCCTATTTTAGAGAAATCCTCCTAGAGAGCTCAAATCTTGTCCGAATCACAATCCGTCACTTCCTACGGTTTTCTTGTGAGCAATCTCACCAAACTCAAGCAAGAAATCAAAGCTTTGAAGAATTTTTAAGGTATGTGACCATATTTTGGGTTTTTACCTTATTTTTCATAAATACATGTAAAATTTCATTATTTTTCCTTCTTTAATGATTTTTTTTAATATTATGATTGAAGATGGTGAGAGGGGTTTCTAAGAAGCATGGGAGTAGTGGTAGTAGTAGAAAAGATCCGGCATGGAAGTATGGGGTAGAGGTTGAGGGTCCAAATGTGGGATCCAAGGGCTACATTTATCTACAATGCAATTTTTGTAGGAGGATTATAAAAAGAGGGGTGAAAAGGATGAAGGATCATCTAGCGGGTACCCATAATAATGTATCTCTATGTACAAAGGCACCCCTAGAAGTTATAGAAGAGATAAAAGCCTACATGGCTAAAGGAGCACAAAAAAGAAGTGTGGCTCATGAAGATTTTGAGTTTACGTCGAATAGAGGCTCATATTATGGTGGTAGTGCAATCGAGAAAGTAGGCTCCGCACCGGGTGTGGGTGGCTCTAGTGGCGCTAATACGGTTTCCTCGCGTGATGTAAGGAGGCTAATGGATAGATATGTTGTGGCCGAGCCCGAGGACCATATGGGTGGTAGTGAGGGTGGTGTTAGGGATGAAAATGTAGAAGCACCACGTGATAGCACCTCACAATGCAAAGGAGCATAGGAACCAAGTGTGCTTGGACATTGGACAGTTCTTTTTGAAAAATGGTCTTTCATTCAATGTCGCCATTAGTCCTTTTGTGAATATGTTGCGGGCAATTATAGAGTATGGGCGTGGTTTAAAACCACCTAGCATGTACGAGCTGCGGACATGGATCCTCAAGGAAGAGGTGAAGACAACAGATTCAATGATTGAAGAAGTCAAGAAAACATGGCCCAAGACAAGAGTTACCATTATGTCAAATGGTTGGAAAGATATGAGGGGTCGACAATTGCTCAACTTTCTTGTCAATAATCCAGAGGGGACAGTTTTTTTAAGAAGTGTGGATGCATCAGCTGCAATCAAGGATAACAACTTGATGTTCAAGCTTCTAGATGAGGTTGTTGAGGAGGTGGGAGAAGAACATGTAGTGCAGATTGTGACTGATATTGCATCTGCTTACAAACTAGCTAAGAGAGATTGATGGAGAAAAGGACTTTATTGGACTCCATGTGCAGCTCATTGCATCGACTTGATGCTTGAGAGGATTTATAGTTTGCCTCAACTTGCTTCTGCATATAGAAAGGCTAGGAAAGTTAATAATTTTATTTACATCCATGGTTGGGTACTTGCTTTGATGAGAAGCTTTACAAAAAGAGAATCGATTCGCCTGGCCGCGACAATGTTTGCTACAGCAAACTTGACATTACAGAGCATGCTACAGAATAGGCAGCCATTGGAGACCATGTTTACATCAAGCAAGTGGACAAGCAGTGTGTGGGCCAAAAAAGATGAAGGAAAGGCCATTAGGAAAATTGTGTTGAAGGACAACAATTTTTGGCCTAGTGTGGTGTATTCTTTGAAGGCTACGAAGCCTTTAGTTGGTGTTTTGAGGATTGTAGATTCAGAAAAAGAACTAGCTATGGCCTTTATATATGGGGCAATGGATAAGGCCAAAGAAGAGATTGCAAAAAACTTAGTTAATGATCTATCCAAGTACAAAGAAATATGGGATATCATTGACGAGAAGTGGGACTTCCAAATACACCGCCATCTACATGCCGCAGCATACTTCCTCAATCCACAATTTCATTATATTTTTTTTAGAATTTTTTAAGCACTTTTTTTTAAAAAAACTGAGGCTTAAATGAGACTTTAAAAAGGCTAGTTCGGGAACTGAGGCGTTTTCTCTAAAAAAGGCGAGGCATAGCCTCGAGGCGGTACCGAGGCGTAAGCCTCAGTTTTTAAGAAAAAAAAGTGCTTAAAAAATTCTAAAAAATATATAATTAATTCTAGAAAAATGAGAAACATTATATCATGTGAAAAAAATAACTTAAATAAGCATAAAAGTAAGTGAGGCTATAACTTTTACCTTAGGAGCGATGCTGTCAGGAATGCTTGAATGCTGATATTAAATCTTAACAACATAAAGCACATTTGATATGCCAATTCCACTAAATTACCAAATCTCCATAGTCAATACTAACAGTAGTAACAACAAAGGTAACTAACAATGTAGAGTTAAGAAAGAGAGTAGAGCAAGTAGTAAAAGTTAAAATTAACAAGTTAACACATTCAAAATCCTATTCTTATATTGTCACACAAAAATTAAAAATCATCAATCTTTCTATTCTTCTTCCCCAATATCATCATCATCGCTAGTGGGGCCTTCTAAGGAGTCATCTTGATATCTGATGCCCCTATCATCTTCTCCTTCATCGGATTCGACCTCCGCCCATTCATCTTCTTCGTCCACTAATTCCATGGGAGACTTTCCTTTACCTAGTTAAAAAAGATGAACACATTAATATAATGTAGAGTAATTTAATGATGTAAGTTGTCACTTGTCAAAGTGTCTAAGTCTATAATTAATTCACTAACCTCTTCCTGTTCCCGCACTTGGTTGTCCTCTTCCTCTTCCTCTAGAGGTTGTACTCTTCTTTCTCCTTCTAGTTCCTTGTGGCTCTGATTGTGCCATTGCAATCTCAAGGGCATCGAAATCGAGTTCATCGAGATCATTGTGCCTTGTAAGACAAGGGCAAGACTCTTGTACCACTGGTTCTGCCTCTGGCACCACATTCTCCATTCCTCCTATGTCTCCTCCCCTTTGTTCCACAAGCCATTCATCATCATTATCGATGCTTTAAATAACCAGTGGATCTTCTTCTTCATTTTCACGCCTTAGCCTATTTTTCAACTGCTTAACCCTCAACTTCTTGTTGTACATCACAAAAACTAAGGCATTCAACTTTATCTGATCCAACCTATTTCTTATCTTTGTATGCACCTAAAAGAAGTAGAAAAACATACATCAATACATGATTGAAGTCCTAATACTCCTTAGTAACTCCTAACTCAACTCTTAACTTAATTACCTGATTGAATGTTGACCAATTCCGCTCACATCCTGAAGAAGTGCAAGTGAGACTTAGCACTCTAATGGCAAACTTAGTCAATGCCAGTGTGCCGTCTCCATAAGCTAGCCACCAATTAGCTACAAAAAATTTCACAATTAAATATTGAAGTATATGATTATATGAGTATATACTTAACTATATAACTATATTGGCTCACCTGGAGTGCGCTTCTTTCTTGTTGACTCTGCTTGAGGCCGGTCAAATAAACCAATCTTCCCACGAAATTGGTCAATTTCTAAGTCAGCTTGCTCCCTCTCTTTTGGGTCTAGAATTAGCTTGTCCATACAATTATATAGACCCAATTTAATTTCTGAATAAGGAGAGAAGTCGGGATCATAATGAAATTGTGGATTGAGGAAGTATGCTACGGTATGTAAATGGCGGTGCATTAGGAAGTCCCACTTCTCGTCAATGATGTCCCATATTTCTTTGTACTTGGATAGATCATTATCCAATTTTTTTGCAATCTCTTCTTTGGCCCTATCCATTCCCCATATATAAAGCACATAGTTCGTTCTTTTTCTGAATCTACAATCCTCAAAACACCAACTAAAGGCTTCGTAGCCTTCAAAGAATACACCACACTAGGCCAAAAATTGTTGTCCTTCAACACAATTTTCCTAATGGCCTTTCCTTCATCTTTTTTGGCCCACACTACTTGCTCACTTGCTTGATGTAAACATGGCCTCCAATGGCTGCCTACTCTGTAGCATGCTCTGTAATGTCAAGTTTGTTGTAGCAAACCTTGTCGCGGCCGGGCGAATCAATTCTCTTTTTGTAAAACTTCTCATCAAAGCAAGTACCCAACCATGGCTGTAAATAAAATTACTAACTTTCCCAGCCTTTCTATATGCAAAAACAAGCTGAAGCAAATTATAAATCCTCTCAAGCATCAAGTCGATGTAATGAGCTGCACATGGAGTCCAATAAATTCGTTTTCTTTTCTCCATCAATCTCTCTCCAGCTAGTTTGTAAGCAAATGCATTATCAGTCACAATCTGCACTACATGTTCTTCTCCCACCTCCTCAACAACCTCATCTAGAAGCTTGAACATCAAGTTGTTATCCTTGATTGCAGCTGATGCATCCACACTTCTTAAAAAAACCGTCCCCTCTGGATTGTTGACAAGAAAGTTGAGCAATTGTCAACCCCTCATATCTTTCCAACCATCTGACATAATGGTAACTCCTGTCTTGGGCCATGTTTTCTTGACTTCTTCAATCATTGAATCTGTTGTCTTCACCTCTTCCTTGAAGATCCACGTCCGCAGCTCGTACATGCTAGGTGGTTTTAAACTACGCCCATACTCTCCAACTGCCCGCAACATATTCACAAAAGGACTAGTGGCGACATTGAATGAAAGACCATTTTCAAAAAAGAACCGTCCGATGTCCAAGTACACTTGGTTCTTATGCTCCTTTGCATTGTGAAGTGCTAAGACACGTGATGCTTCTACATTTTCATCCCTAACACCACCCTCACTACCACCCATATGGTCCTCGGGCTCGGCCACAACATATTTATCCATTGGCCCCCTTACACCACGAGAAGAAACCGTATTAGCGCCACTAGAGCCACCCACACCCGGTGCGGAGCCTACTTCCTCGGTTGCACTACCATCATAATATGAGCCCCTATTCGACATAAACTCAAAATCTTCATGAGCCACACTTCTTTTTTGTGCTCTTTTAGCCATGTAGGCTTTTATCTCTTCTATAACTTCTAGGGGTGCCTTTGTACATAGAGATACATTATTATGGGTACCCGCTAGATGATCATTCATCCTTTTCACCCCTCCTTTTATAATCCTACTACAAAATTTGCATTGTAAAGCCCTTGGATCCCACATTTTGACCCTCAACCTCTACCCCATACTTCCATGCCGGATCTTTTCTACTACTACCACTACTCCCATGCTTCTTAGAAACCCCTCTCACCATCTTCAATCATAATATTAAAAAAAACCATTAAAGAAGGAAAAATAATGAAATTTTACATGTATTTATGAAAAATAAGGTAAAAACCCAAAATATGGTCACATACCTTAAAAATTCTTCAAAGCTTTGATTTCTTGCTTAAGTTTGGTGAGATTGCTCACAAAAGTAGGAAGTGACGGATTGTGATTCGGACAAGATTTGAGCTCTCTAGGAGGATTTCTCTAAAATAGGAAAAAATAGGGTTCAAAGAGTTGATTAGAGATTTCTCCCAAAATAATGAGTTTTAGATACTCAAATAAGGACCATTTAGGTCATTTTTGCCATTTAATAGTATTAGAGGGGGTATTATGGGAAAAAAGTATCAAAAAAAGCAAAAAAATAAAAAAAAATGGGGTTCGGTTTACCCGTTTACCATGTAAAACTGAGGCTTAAGCCTCGGTTGCGCCTCGAGGCTTAAGCCTCGGTTGCGCCTCGAGGCTATAGCCTCGAGGCGTACGCCTCCTACAACTGAGGCTTAAGCCTCAGTTTAGTACCTCGAGGCTATAGCCTCGAGGTGTACGCCTCTTGCGCCTTTGTAAACTTTGAGTGGAGAACCAACATAACCCACGAACTAAGAGAAGAGAGTTTGTGCGTTAAGTGGGTGGGACCCAATCTTAACCCACAAACATAACGGACATATCCTCCCCACATGGGGCCCACAATCCAACATTTACCTTGGTTAGAGATTCAGTAATTTTGTTTGGAGGATAGAGTTTTCTTTCTTCTATAATTCATTTTGTACACTTGTGAACATTTTTGTAATTCTTCAAGAGAAAAGAACAAGGTTTTCAATCTTCAATGTAGTCAGGCAGGTCTTCTGAGGTATGCCATTTCATTCCTCAGATTATATAAGTCATAGTTAAGCAAATGTCTTCAATTGATGTGAAATGATGTAACATTCATCTATAACAGGGTAAAGAGATGTTACTCCGTTCGAAGAATTCCTTCTTTCAGATGGATTATGTCATGAAATCAAATTTAATTTATATTAATTAGGCAAATCAGGTTTCAGTAGCTTTAATCCTATAGATGATGGCCAATTTTAGATATTTTCCTAAGAAGTTGTGCAGGATTATGAAAACATGCGAATATCGCCTAGTTTATTTTATCTTAGGAATAAGAATAGGACAGTAACCTAACACACTAATAGGAGGCCAAGCTGGCTAGTTATCAAGCATAATATAGAACCTTTCAGGATGGCTACTCAAAGCCAAAATCGCCCAATGAAAAGTTAGGCCTAACCAAAGCCTGAATCACGAGCCTAGTTCTCTAGCCCAAGTCTGACCCCAATCACACTGAGCCTTAAAGAAAACTAGCCCAGCCCAGCCCATTTGCAACCCTAAAGACAAAGTAAACTCATGGAAGTAGACCAAAAAAAAGTTGCTGATTAGAAACCTTAGCAAAAAAAAAAAGTTAAGCTATACCTGGGCTTCTGCACGAAGATCAGTATATGGGACAACACCAGTAAGCAGTTCACTGCAATGCACTTTGGAGTCAGAACTTCTTGTGTTTGGGAGCAGAATCAGGTTAACATATCGCATGTACACATATGCCTCTAGATCTTAAATACCCAATAAATGTCTATTTGTAACATATAGGAAAGAAAATCAAGCTGTTACTCAGAAATGCAGCCAGATAAATAATAGTTCCTACTAAATGGCCATACAAATATCAGAAGAAAATTTATAACCATGTTTAGCATAAACATTCTGTCAATGATGAGAATTCTGACTGATATTCCAAAATGTATCGTTTTTTTAAGGAAGGTAATAAGAACATGCAGAAAGCATTACTAAAAGGGTCACGAAGCGACATCGCCAATAAAAGAAAATCTCTGAACTGCTAACCAACGAATATTTATGGAGGTTTTCTTATAGAGGGCTTTTTACTACGAGTATAGCACGCAATTCACCACTGAACCTAACTTAGGATTGTCATTGTCTGATACATACACAGGTCTACTTAAACAAAATATTAATAGAATATCTAATTAAAGCAAGAACCAAGAGGTTAAAATAAATTAACATTTAAATTTTTAATATTCTATTCTCTGAGAGACAAAATGATAGCGAACAAAAATCCAAAAGAACATAATAAGCACGAAACAAGTATATGATAGGATGAGATTATACAACTGCGGGTCAAATAAGTGGCCCATGTATCAGTCCAAAGAGATTATTTAAGTTCTGCACTATTTTTCATGAATTCTAGGTTGATGTAAAGGTCAACTCAAGGTCCCCAACATATGTCCAAAATAGTCCAAATCAGAAGTTATACTTGAGGCATTCAAACAGAGGAATAGGCAAAGTATCTCAAATGTGCAAACTCAAGCCTCCACAAACACTATTAATGTCACTGAATAGGGGGAAGATGCTTGAACTCTTCTGAATGGAGAATAGGAAACTATTTTAACAAAACATCATAGAGAATAATCAATGATCGATGATGATTATGATGCTAGGACAGAGTATCTCAAACATGCGAACTCAAGCCTCCACAAACACTATTAATGTCACTGAATAGGGGGAAGATGCTTGAACTCTTCTGAATGGAGAATAGGAAACTATTTTAACAAAACATCATAGAGAATAATCAATGATCGATGATGATTATGATGCTAGGACAGAGTATCTCAAACGTGCGAACTCAAGCCTCCACAAACACTATTAATGTCACTGAATAGGGGGAAGACGCTTGAACTCTTCTGAATGGAGAATAGGAAACTATTTTAACAAAACATCATAGAGAATAATCAATGATTGATGATGATTATGATGCTAGGACAGAAAAATCATAGAGAAACTTTGACCATGGGCAGATTTTATTTTAATTCTTAAGTAGGAAACACAGTTCAGACAGGACCACTAGAACATGGAAAAAGCAGGACTAATAAACTGCAAGCAAACAGGATTTGACCTGAAACCAATGGGAGATATGATACAAGAAATGAACCAGAAAGTAATGGACTAGAAGTATTCATGACTGCATGGCCACCCACAGTTGCATATCGTAATCAACCTTCTTAAGAAGTAGAAAACGTAGTATGAGGTCAATGTTTGAAAGTCAAGCCTCCACCAGCTGCCCTGGCCCTAATTATGTGTAGGAACACATGTGCATGCCTTTAGACAAAGAACCAAGTGTTCAGATAACAAATTACAAATTGTGCTTGCGCATAGTCTCATTAACATTGTTGGATCTAGATAACAAAGAAACCTTAGCAATCTTAACATCCACAAAGCCACCAAATGTTCAAGCAATCAATCAAGTATGTTAGCAAATCAAGTTACATCTGTTACTCAGTTCAGATCTCTATCAATTTTCAAGTGCTCAATCAAGTTCCGACCTTGATAAGGCCTTAGGATTTCAGTATTAAAGTATATTGTATGATCATGTCTTGATATTTTGTGTTGCAAAATCATGGCTTCTAGATTGAGAGGGGTTCTCGGGCATATCATCTCTTCGTTCCAAGGGGCTTTTGTGAGTGGCCGCCAAATTTTGGATGGTGTCTTGATAGCCAATGAAGTTATTGACTCTAGACAGCGTGGAGGAAATCCGAGCATCATTTGCAAAGTTGACTTGGAGAAGGCTTACGACCACGTGAGCTGGTCCTTCCTTGATTATATGATGAGGCGGATGGGGTTCGGCGTGAGATGGAGAAGATTAATTCGCATGTGCATATCCACAGCACGATTCTCGATCTTAGTCAATGGTACCCCTGCGGGTTTTTTCAAAAACTCCAGGGGGCTTCGACAGGGGGATCCCCTATCTCCGTACTTGTTCCTTATTGTGGTGGAAGGTTTGAGTCGGATGGTTACTAAAGCGGCTGACAGGGGCTATATTTCTGGATTCAAAGTTGGGGAGGAGAGCCCAGTTATATCTCATTTGCAGTTTGCAGATGATACCATCTTCTTTTTAGAGGCAGACATCAGTCAAGCCCAAGTCTTACGAGGGATATTGCGCTGCTTTGAAGTGGTATCAGGCCCACGGATTAATCTCGCTAAAAGTGATGTTTTCGAGATTGGCGAGGTGGAGTGTTTGGATGAGATAGCAGAGCTTATGACTTGTAACAAGGGGAAGCTCCCCACGATGTACCTCGGTCTTCCCCTCGGTGCTAAAAGTCGCTCGAAAAAGATTTGGGATCCAGTTCTTGAGCGGATCCAGAACAGATTGGCGTCTTGGAAGGAAAAGGCTTCTATCCAAAGAGGGCAGACTTACGCTGATCAAGAGTACCCTGTCTAACATGCCTATATACTACTTGTCGTTGTTTTCCATTCCAAAAGGGACGGCCAAGAGAATAGAAAGCCTTATCAGAAATTTCCTATGGGATAATAGAGAAGATAAGCACAAATTTCACCTAGTGAATTGGGCCAGATTTGCAAATCTAAAGAAGATGGTGGTTTGGGGGTCCGCCAAATTATGCCCATGAACAAAGCATTACTCGGTAAGTGGATTTGGCGCTTCGGGAATGAGAGGGATAGCTTGTGGAGAATTGTTATTGAGGCTAAGCAAGGCACTGAGAACAACGGATGGGAATGCACGATGTCATCCCAACCCTATGGTGTCGGTATGTGGAAGAGTATTTCGAAGTTGAGCAGCGAGATCAGAAATGGCAGCAGCTTCAAAGTGGGGAATGGGTCTCTAGTGAGATTCTAGGAAGACATTTGGTGTGGGGACCGATCCCTCGCAGAGTCCTTCCCCTCCATCTATGCACTTTCCAACCGTAAAGGTGTTACGGTAAGTGAAATGGCTCTCAAGGAAAATGGGATGCTTTCTTGGGATCTGGGGCTCAGGAGGGGCATAAACGACTGGGAAGTGGACACCGTGGCATCTCTTACGAATAGGTTGGAAGGGATCGATCTTGTTGACGACAAGGAAGATACGAAGTGGTGGAACCACGATCCTAAAGGGAGATTCTCGGTCAAATCTCTCTACTCGACGCTCACGGGCCCGGTTCTAGAAGCTTTCCAGCTAAGCGGTTTTGGAGCACACCCGTTCCATCCAAAGTTCTCTTTTTCTGTTGGTGCGCCATGCTGGATAAGATTCTTTCCGTGGAGAAGCTTAGGAAGCGCAGCATCCAGATCCCTAGTAGATGTATTTTGTGCTACAGTGCCGAGGAAACCACCAACCACATGCTAGTACATTATAGGGTATCCAAAGAGATTTGGGAAAGCTTTCTTCAGTTCTTTGGGGCCTCTTGGGTATTCCCTGACTCGGTGTTTGATACCTTTTGCGGGTGGTCTTCCAGAGACTTCTCTTCCAGTGGTCGAGTTCTGTGGAGAATTACCCCTTTTGCGATTGTCTGGGAAATTTGGAAGGAGAGAAATTGTAGGATATTCGAAGACGAAAAGGCCACCAATGATGAGATCGTGATGAAGATTAAAGCCACTTTGTACTACTGGGGATCTGCTATATCCGAGCTCAAATTGTTCAGATTTGGTCTTCCGATGGGACCGAATGATCTCTTAATGCGATCCCCTTTTTTGGGCCCTCTTGGCCGTGTGTGGCTGAGGGCTTCTTTTGCTTTTTCTTCTGTTTTGCTGTTGTACAGGTTTTTGGGCTTCCTCAGCCCTCCTTAATATATCTTCTTTTACCGATCAAAAAAAAAGACATTTTGTGTTGCAAAAGGTTGGTCTCTATGAAGTTTAGTTTCTAAAAAGAAAATTCCTAACAGTTTGCAATTCAACAACATCATATGTGCAAATAAAATAAAACCTCATTGTACCCTTGCTTCAAGAATGTTAGGAATTAACATAATGTAATTTCTAGTTCCAAATGCTTACTTGATCGATATTCCAAAACTGTAGACATCTGATTTTTCGGTGTGTATGTCCTTCCTTAATATTTCAGGTGCCATATAAATGAGTGTTCCAACCATATTCTTTTTGTGAAAACCACCAGTTGGTTTGCCCGATGATCTCCAATTTTCAACAGAAATATGTTTAAGATCTTTCTTGTATTCTGCCAAACCAAAATCGGTAAGGTGTGGACAAAGATTTCTGTCAAGCTGCAAAAAAACATGTCATCTAGATCAATACATTAGATTAGAAGCTAGAAACCCAATCATTGTGATAAAATTTGCAAAAAGAAATGAGTAAATAAATAATACTACTCTGAGGGAAATAAATACCAACTGAAAAGGAGTCTAGGAACATATGGAAGATATTTACAAGAATATTTGCTGGTTTCACATCCCTATGTACAATCCCGAGGTTATGTAGATATTGTAGAGCTTTTGCTGGAAAATGAACAAAAAGCAAACATTGTAATGTGATTATTCAATGAGAAACTTTTTCACATCTTTGAGCAGGCCAAAGAAGTAAAAGAGAAACACAAAATTAAGTGCAACAGCAGACAATTCATCTCAAGGCAGTGTAGCACCAATTAGTGCATAGAAGGGATGAAGCGATGTTATCAGGGGAGAAAACAAGGAAACATTTTTGTAATATGTAACCAATAAATTTTTTTTTTGACCACTTATGTTGCTCTGATGGTACTGGTAGGAGTCAGGTGAACAAACATACAAGACACAATGATGTAGTTGAAAAAACTTTAGATACTCAGGCTGCCTCATTTCTACTAACAAAAGTTTATTTCTGTATGAGGAAAGTCAAGTCTTTCATTTGGTTTAATACCTTATACATTATCAAATTGTGTACAAAGGGTGCTTAGTCATTTTAAGTATTATAACTGTTAAGAGAACATCTATATTCTCATATAATCTTATCATGGTATAACAGACTAGAAGTTGAGCTATGATTAATGATTCCCCTTAATCATGCAAAGGAGATAGTAATCTTCTTTTGAAGATAAGTATCCAAAGGGGATATCAAACCTGAACAGCTTTTGTTTTCACCATTTTTATTGATTTCAGAAAATTTACACCTACTAGACATTGCCAAGAAAGAAAGCTAAGTATTTCCCTTTTGTGATTACCAAAAGAAAATTTTAACAAATCAACACACAAAAGAGTACAATGAGAACGGAAGAGAACTTTATAAAACATAATAACAAGGTACAAGGAAGAAAAGTTATGAAAACATAAAAGCTAGAGTAAAGAATTTCCTAGAATGGCCCCAAACTTGGTGGCACTATGATTTTCCAATAATTAAAATCCAGCAGCTACTTACGCCTATATGGAAGATCATATAGATATAGATGGAACATGAAGGTCAAACAAAAATACTTATCCAAAAAAAATGAAGGTCAAACAATCATCACAGTATCATCAGGACTTAAACCAGATAATGGGCAAAGAGTTGCATCACCCAGCATTAGTGTTACACAAACTCAGACTCAAATGCAGGTGTGGATCTTAAATTTCAGCTGAGAGACTCGGCCAAGTCTTCTTAGTCTATGATGGAGGTAAAAATAAATGCCATAATGTAGATAGTGCATGCCATAGTGTAGATAGTGCAAATTGTCTAAGTCCACATGTATGCCACATGGACCACGCCATATGACAGCACACGGCAATGGATTGGCACATTGGAGGGTGCCGCAAACACTTTATCTATCAGACGGCAACTGCACGTTAGACGGTGACCCATGCAACAAATTTATCAAACGACAACCACACGTTAGACGATGACCCGTGCAACTTATCTATCAGACGGCCACCACATGTCAGACGGTGACCCGTGCAATTTATTTATCAGACGGAAACCGCACGTTAGACGGTGACTAATGCAATTCATCTATCAAACGGCACCACACATTGAACAATGCCGTATACCGATGCCTTTCACCCCCAAAGTGCCCATTTGGTACTGGCATATGACACTAAGATAGTAGTCTTGCTCTCTTAAGGGTCATGTGCCCACTAATAGGAATTCCATGTTTGCCTCACTAACTAGTGTCGCGCACTAGTATGGGGGTCAAAGATAAATCATAGGATTGGCGGAGCAATAGTGTGAGAGGTCAATCAGAGGCAATCTTATTCGCAAAACCATTGAAACACATGGGAACAAGGTAGTCGCTTGATCGATTGATGTTTAGGCAACAAAAAGAAACCGTAATATGTTGCGTGTTCGATCAAAGGGACAACTCAAATATGATGGCGTCACCTATGATCCACATGTCACAATACGAATGCACGATGACAATTATCCGAAATTTCTTACGATTGTGCCCTCCCAACTTTCGATTCTTATCTATAAATAGATAAGAAGATCGAAGGAAAGGAGGGGGAGGCGATAGCCAATGTGTTACACTAATGTTCTATCTTGTTTCTCTCTCTTAGCCTATCCTCTTCATCTTTCCCTCATTATGGTCTCCTCAACTGTTTGGTCCATAGATCTTTTGACTCGGATGCCATGGATTCTTTTTTGACATTGCTTCTAGCTATGTTGCTTTATATTATAGAGTGATTATTATCAATAAAGAGAATCGATCACCTTCTCCGAGTTCACCTGTTTTATTTTCTCTATTTACACATAATAAACTTCATTTGAAGGTGGCAGCAACTTTACTGAGTCGGTACAAAGTTGTATTAATTCTAGTGTTGGCTAAGTTATACATTGAAACATGTGCGTGTGTATAAACGTATAACTCAACGTTAGTGAGTCAAGTCCAGCTAGCCAAAAGAAGATATGAACTCAGCAACTCTTCTGTCTCAAAAACATTTTTTGCTAAAATGAAACACATTAAAAATGAGAGAATAGAGAGAGGAGGGCCGTTCGCAATGAACAAAGAAAGGAAATATAAAATAATTGGAATTCAAAAGAAAAAGGAATAAGGAAGTTTAAGGAATTATTAGAAAGTCCATCAAAATTAGTTTTATAATATTTATAAAAATATTATAAAAAGGCTTTTTTTTATAAGTATAGAATTCATTAAAAGGCAAATAGCAAACCATTACAATCTAACCAGCTAAAGTGGTCGAGATGACCTACTTAAAGGCCAAAGAAAAACAAAGAGGATAGTTAACAGAACAAGACAAAAACCTACTCCGATTACATATCCCTAGAGCATAAAATGTCCCAATGGACCACAAAATAAAAAGCCCTCGACACTCCTCATAAGGTCCACAGAAACATCATCCCCTTAATATTTAGAATAATCGATGCCAAATTCTCACTTCTTCATTCAAAGATTCTTTGGTTTCTTTCTCTCCAAAGCCCCCAAGCAATTGCAAAAGGTAGTATCCACCATAGAATACGCCCTCTGGATGAAAAGGAAAATGCATGCCAGCTACTAATAAGAGACGAGAATGTGCCCGACATCACCCACTTTATCCCGAATTCCGCTAGAAAATAAGACCACACCTCCCACGCCACATCGCATTGTAACAACAGGTGATTTATTGATTCTCCACTATGTTTACACATTGAGCAGTAATCAATGATGATGATCCCTCTGGATCTCAAATGATCCACCGTTAGAATTTTCTCCTTCGTCGCCAACCAACCGAAAAAAGCAATCTTAGTTTGGATGTGTATCTCCCACACCAAAGATAGAGGGTAGGAATTGCCAATGTAACCTATCAAGGCTCCATAAAAGGAGCGGAGCAGACTGAAAAGATACCTCCCTTGGTCCAGATCCATAGCCTAGCCACTTGTCTTGTGTTGAAGGCTGAAGAGATATATTTTGCAGGCGGAGAAGAAAACTGGTCAAAGGTTCGAGTTCCCAATCATTGAGATTTCTTCTAAAGCCAAAATCCCAACCCGTTGATTCCCCCTCCGTGAAAGCACAATCATGAATGGACCAATACTTTCATTCTGTAAGACTATAAAGAGTTAGTAAAACTTCCTGAAAAGAAGATTCTCCACACCAAATATCCTCCCAAAACCTAATTCTATGACCAGAACCAACCTCAATTGTGGATGGCGAAAATTACAAGGCACAACAAGGATGATCTAGAAACGCATCGAATCCCCAAATTGCAATTAGCACACATTCGAAAGTAGCACCAATTGGATTTTGTAGTCTGTTTGAACTGAAACTAACGTAATTTTCAAAAGCACCTTCTTCCAAAAATGGAAGCAAAGGCTATCCATAACAAGATGTGCAATATAATCAAATCCTTAGAGCGTGTTTGGCTGCAAAATAACTCTAATTGACGTACCTTTGACCAACATAAGCGCAGACAAGTTTTTCAAGGGAGAAAAAACTTGCACACAACAACACGCAGAATGCACCTTTTTGGAGGAAACAAAATCTATGGATGTTATTTCACTCTCCTATGAGACCTTTATCAAAGGTAGGCAGATTTCAAATAGAGTCCTCGTAGCCAATGAATGTATTGACTCTAAAGTCCATACTAGCACCCCCATTGTTCTCTGCAAGGCAGATATGGAAAAGGCGTATGACAACGTCAACTGGGACTTCTGAACTATGATGATGAGATTTGGCCAGAAGTGGAGAAGTTGGATGGATCTTTGCGTTTACACGACCTCATTCTTGATTTTGGTCAATGGTAGTCCAGCAAGCTTATTTCGGAGCTACAAGGACATCAAACAAGAGGATCCCCTTTCTCCCTTTTTCTTCATTGTTGTAGTGGAAGCACTCAGCAGGCTAGCATCCAGGGCTATGAAAGGTGGCATCTTAGAAGGCTTTAGTGCCAAATCAAGAGTCCTTATTGTCTCTCACCTTCAATTTGCCGACGATACAATCTTTTTCTCTAAGGCACGTCACAGGAATCTTAGATACCTTAGATGTCATCTCA
The DNA here is from genome assembly GCA_035048495.1 of Euptelea pleiosperma. Lineage (NCBI taxonomy): Eukaryota > Viridiplantae > Streptophyta > Magnoliopsida > Ranunculales > Eupteleaceae > Euptelea > Euptelea pleiosperma. The sequence continues at coordinate 8,180,474 of CM068544.1, read as the reverse complement.
AATTTGAGGCAATCTCTAGTTGTCGTATCAATCTCTCCAAGAGAGAGGTTTTTGGTGTGGGGGACGTAGTCAACTAGCATGAGCTAGCAGCTAATCTAGGATTAAAGGTTGGGAAGATACTCCTTATTTGGGTCCCCTTTGGGTTCCAGTTTCATATCTAAGGCAATTTGGGACCCTATTTTGGAGAGGTATGGAAGGAGATTGGTTTCTTGGAAGAAAGGGTATTTATCTAAAGGAGGTAAGAACACCCTCATCAAAAGCACTCTGTAAAGTTTACCAATCCATTTCCTATCTTTATTCTTTATTTTAGCTAGCATTGAGAAGAGGTTGGAAAAATTATTGAAAATTTTCTTTAGAATGGCAAGGATAACGCTCCTAAATACCATCTACTCCGAGTGGAACAAGATTTGCTATCCTAAATGAAGGGGAGGAAAGCTTGGTTTTAGGCATTTTATGGTCTTCAATAAGATCCTTCTAGGCATGGCTTATAATTTCGGAATGTTTCGTATGAAACATTTCGGAATTTAAGATAACTGAAACGAAGCATTCGATGTTTCGTATGTTTCGTTTCGTAATGTTTCGGTTTGTTTCGACGAGACAAACCAAGACATTATGATACAATCCGATACAATAAAAAAAATAGATAAAAAATATGATTTCATGATTTTCGGAATGTTTTGGAAATGTTTCAAAAATTTCGTTGTTTTGTTATTTTTTGAATGTTTCGTTTCGTTTCGGAGTTTGTCTCGGGTTTACACTTAAAAGAGACATTCCTCTTAAACGAAATTTTAAACCTTGCTTCTAGGTAAGTGGCTTTGGAGATTCAGGGACAGTCTTGATAATTTGTGGAGGAAGGTGATTGATGGCAAGTTTGGATATAAGAGTCTGGGATGTAGTAGTAACACGGTCACTAATTCTTATGGTGTTAGTGTTTGGAGAGATGTAATGAAGGTGCTTGATGAATTCACTAAAGGGGGTCGTTTCAGGATAGGCTCTGGTGAAAGGTTCAGATTTTGGGAGGACATTTGGTATACTGAGTCCTCATGGCATATAGCATTCCAAGGCTTCTTATTTATCTATGATTGTAAGGGAGCCCTAGTCAAAGAATGTTTCCTTAGCTCAAAATGGATCCTCAACTTGGAATCTGGGGCTGCGAAGGAACATTAACGAGTGGGAGATGGTGAACTTGGCTAGAATGTTGGTGATCATTGGTGATGAAACTATTAAGCCTAATAATCCGGACAAGCCATAGAAATGGGAATCCAATGGTAGCTTCTCAGTTAAGTCCTTTTATAAGGCATTATCCTTTGAAGGGCCCTCTACATTTCCAACTTCTTGTGTATGGAATCAAGTTCATTCCAACGAAGGTGGCTTTTTCTGTGTGGTGCGATGTGCGATGTGCTTGATAAAATCCTAACTACAGACTACATGATCCAGTGGAACAGTATAATGCCAAACATGTGTTACCTTTGTAAAAACAACGGAGAATCAGTGGACCACATTCTCTTCCATTGTCAGTTATCCATAACAATTTGGCACTATTTCCTCTAGGTCTTCAATATTGAATGGGTTAGTTCTAGGAGTGTGAAGGAGCATATTGAAGGTTGATCTGCATAACACCTTCCAAAGAGGCAAAGTGAGTCGCATCATTTGGAGAATGCTCCTGTTTGCTATCTGGTGAGCTGTGTGGAAGGGTGTAACAATTGCATCTTTGAAGACAAAGTAGTAGATTCTACAGCTATTGTGGCTCTTTTATATTTTTGGTCTTATCCCCTCAAAGAATTCAGAGGGTTTAGGTTTGAGGATTTTGTTTTCAATTGGGTGAAATCCTTTTTTATCAACTGACTAACTTAGTCAGTTTTGTTTTTGAAGGATTCCTTTCTGCTTCCAATGTACAGTGGGGTTCTCCCCTTCTTTCAATACATTCACAGTTACCTATCAAAAAAATGTAATCCCTTTAAACAAAACAAGAAAATAGCTTTAATGTCTGCTGGAGTTTTATTAGTGCAACCAACACACCCATAGTTCTCCCCTGTATCATTACTGTCAAAATTTAGCACTACAACCTGGTAGAGCGGGAAACGCTCGAATCAGCCATCCAAATTAAAGGCAATAACATCCATAAAAACATAAGATATAATTAATCTCCAAAATAAACATCCCGGGATCATATCAAAAAGTCCGAACAATGTTTTTTCATTCCAAAGCAACCTCTCAATCCAATTGAATTTTATCACCAAAGAAATCACTCTCATTTCAGGCACAATTGCTAAAACTTCTAAATCGAAGACTAAGATAAACTTGTACACAATCAGGAAAATAAAAAAATAAAAAAAATTAGAAGATTTACCTAGTTGGACAGTAATCAAGAGCACTTGGGTGATACCCGGAATCCATTCCTCTACATGTAACTTGTCGGCGAGATTCGGGGACTCGTAGAACTGGAAGAAGAACATGTAATTGGGCGGCCTCGCATGGGCCGCAACCAATGAGGCTATCCCCAGGTGATCTAGCTTGCTTTGTAATTAATTTTAAAAACAAATTTGAAACAAGAACATCATCAATAACAACATCATTGATCAAATCAGTAATCTTAACTAACTAAATAACTACTAACCATAATAACTGTAACTGCTTGTGGAATTTGTCGATGTCGTCAGCGGTGGACAAGATGGGTTTCTTGACTGCAACTTTTCTTCCATCCAGAATGGCTTCATACACAACACTCTCTGAACCTCTAGCGATTGGGGAGATGAGAGAGTAAGATGAAGGTGGGAGATGTAAAGGGATGGTTTTGCTGCTACAGCATCCTCTTATGCAGGTGTTTGGCTCTACTATCTCCACCACCATCTCTCGGACCTCTCCCTCTCCGACTCGGGTGTTTGGCTCAAAATCAGGGCATGTAATGCTGACGTTTGTGTTTTATTTTGAGTCGTGCTGCAGTCGGCCTCCGGAAGCCGTTTTCTCTACGATCCTGACCGTTGATAGTCACCATCCAACAGTCGGGATCCTAAAGAGGAGTAAAACTTTGATGATACAAGACGGAATTTCAGCCACGTGGCACACTCTAAGAGGACACTGACCGTATGGATGTTTGGCCAATGGATTTGGACCTACAAACCAAAAATCGGCCCGATTAGTGATTCCTAGGCGTTGGATTGGAATTATTTCATTGGTTGATTTTAACTATGGGAATTTGAGCATTATTGCCCATTATTTGAGGTAGTACATATATCCGAAAATCACAGCAGGGATATTTGAGGAATTTGAAAATCACAGCTGATTTTTGGTTTGTAGGTCCACCTAGGGATTGGAAGAGTAACATTTTGTGACGCAGCAGGGCACAATATGATCCACGTGGCATATTCTTAGACGACTCTGACCGTATGGATGTTTGGCCAATCCCTAGGTGGACCTACAAACCAAAAAATCGACCAGATTAGTAATTTCTAGGCGTTGGATTGGAATTATTTTCATGGGTCGATTTTAACCGTGGGAATTTAGCATTATTGACCATTATTAAAGGTGTAAATATACAAAGGTTTAAAATTATTAATCAAGCTGATTTTTGGTTTGTAGGTCCATCTAGGATTGGAAAAACATCCATACGGTAAGCCTATAAGAATGTGCCATGTGGCCCATATGGCTGCCTGTAATCGGCCTCGATGACAGGACCATGTCATCAAAGTATTACTCCCTAGAGAGGACGTCTTCCTGAGGCGGGTTTTCAGGAAAAAAAAAAAACAAAAAGTATTGGACAGTGCACAGTGCACAATATTCTGAGGTTAGACACTTCCCCGTGAAATTACTCGCAACTAAATTGGTCATCCCAATTCTTATACCATTTTCTGGAAAATTTAGTCTGCCTAGCATTTTTCCCTGTGGAGCTATGGAGCACATTGTCACGGTGTCACTAGTTGGGCCCGATCCAAGCCCGATTCAAGCCCGCCAACGAAGCCCGTTCCAAGCCCATAACTAAGCCCGGTTATGGCTCAAGGAGTCTAGAGTGCTCTAGAAGTTTCTAGAGAACTCTAAAGTATGGTGAAGAATCCTGAAAATCCTGGAATCCAGAGTTGAGCAATACAAGTCTCATTCTCTAAAGAACTCTCTTGTGTCCTTGTGTGCTTCTTGAGTAGGTTGAATACTTAGACAAGACAAAGTCCTAAGTGATCTAGGGGGAAAGGCTGACTTGAGCTAAGCAAGGAGTGCTAACTCGAGTGCCGCACGGTCTCTAGCAAGGGTCGAAGACTAGGTTCGTGACAAGTGGTTTCAGAGCCAGGTTCAAGCAAGCACCATGTCGATGGTCACTGAAGAGGCACGGGGAAGTGATGAGCAAAACCCTACCATCCCCATCCCTAGGGGAAGGAAAAGGGATAAGTCCCAAGATATCTTTGCTGCTTGGGAAGCCAAGCTTGCTAAGGTGGAGTTTGCCATGGCAGATGCACGTGACAGGTTCGACGAGTTAGGCATGGGCATGGAGGACCTCAAGGCGGGATTTGAGGAACTCAAGGGGGGTATGCTGGCCACCGTCAACGAACTAGTGCATGATCAGCAGCAAGAAAGGGATGCCTTCCAAGCCCAAGTAATTGGGATGGTGGAGACTCTGAAAGACCAAGTCGAGGAAATGCGAGGTGACTAGGTCTTATGGAAGAAGGCCATGGCCAATTAGGGCGTGGTCGCACGGGGGATGCCCAGGATCAAGACACCAGAGCCCAAGACCTATGGTGGGTCAAGGGATGCCAAGGAGTTGGATAACTTCTTATGGGGCATGGAACAGTACTTGGATGCCATCTCTCTACACGACGAGAAGACTAAGATCCGCACAGTTACCATGTACCTCACAGACACGGCTACTCTGTGGTGGCAAAGGCATCATGCTGACATGGAACGAGGTACGTGCATGATCGACACTTGGGATGACTTTAGAAGGGAGATCAAGATGCAATTCTACCCAGAGGATACTGAACATCAGGCAGGGAGGAAACTCAAACGGCTTAAGCACACGGGGTCAATTCGAGACTATGTGAAGGAGTTCTCGACCCTGATGTCGGAGATTCCAGACATGCCGAAGAAGGAACTACTCTTCAACTTCATGGATGGTCTCCAGCTATGGGCGGAATAAGAACTAAGACGACGTGGGGTACAAGACCTTGCTAGTGCCATGGCCACTGCCAAACAGTTACTGGAATTCAAGAGGGATGATTCCTCCAAGCCAAAGTCGCCCAAGGGTAATCATGCCAAAGGTGGGGGAGATGAGACATCAAGTGACAAAGAATGATCAAATCACAAGGAGAGATCGAGTCACAAGGAGGGGTCATCCAAGCCAAAGCATGGCAAGTTCAGGAAAGAAGTTAAGGACCATTCCAAACCAATGACTAATTGTTTCCTTTGTGATGGGGATCATTGGGCAAGGGAATGCCCACAGAGGAAGGCACTGAACGCCTTAGCTGCCAAGTTGGGTAGCGAAAGTGAAGACACCGACGAGGAGCCAAGGATGGGATCCTTACAACTCCTCAATGCTGTGAAGAAGCAACCTGAGTCTTCCAAGACTATGAGCAAGGGACTCATGTACGTGGAAGCTCATATCAACGGGAAGCCTACACAAGTCATGATGGACACCAGGGCGACACATAACTTTGTCTTAGGAGAAGAGGCAAAGCGATTGGGATTGAGAGCATCCAAGGAAGAAGGATGGATAAAAGCGATGAATTCACAAGCCAGACCTATCCAAGGCACGGCTCATGGCGTGGAGCTACGCATAGGGGAATGGAAGGGGCTTGTGGATTTATCAGTCATTTCTATGGATGACTATCAAGTGGTACTAGGGATGGAGTTCCTAAAGAGGGTCAAGGCAGTACCTATGCCATTTGTGAACTCGGTGTGTATCATCGAGGAGGGAGCTCCTTGCATGATTCCTACGGTCCAAGGAACCAAGACCGGAACAAAGATGCTCTCAGCCTTGCAACTGTCGATGGGATCTAAGAAGGGCATGGTCGAAGATCTTGATGACAGGGTAGATAGAAAACTACCCAGGAATGAAGGCAAAGTCCTTGAAAAGTCTAAGGACATGATGTTGCATAAGTAGACAAAGGCGCTACCACCTAGGAAAGAGGTGGGTCAGCCAGTTGAGATGAAGCTTGGTGTCAAGTCACCTGCATCGACACCACCTGGAAAGGCTATCATGAGCCAACCAAAAAGGAAGAAATGGACAGACACGAGGAGACGACCGGTAGAGTGCAAGGAAGTGGACTACATACTCGCTAATCGTCGGGTGAATAGCGTGGAGTCCAACTATATATCGAGTATCTGGTAAAATGGAAGGGATTGCCCAAGGACGAGGCTACTTGGGAGCACGTAGATATTCTATGGCAATTTAAAGATAAAATCACCAAATACCATGGAGATGACGAGCCGAGGACATCGCGCAATCAGGTGGGGGAGAGTGTCATGGGGTCACTAGTTGGGCCCGATCCAAGCCCGCCAACGAAGCCCGATTCAAGCCCGCCAACGAAGCCCGTTCCAAGCCCATAACCAAGCCCGGTTATGGCTCAAGAAATCTAGAGTGCTATGAAAGTTTCTAGAGGACTCTAAAGTATGGTGAAGAATCCTGAAAATCTTGGAATCCAGAGTTGAGCAATACAAGTCTCATTCTTTAAAGAGCTCTCTTGTGTCCTTGTGTGCTTCTTGAGTAGGTTGAATACTTAGGCAAGATAAAGTCCTAAGTAATCTAGGGGGAAAGGCTGACTTTAGCTAAGCAAGGAGTGCTAACTCGAGTGTCGCACGGTCTCTAGCAAGGGTCGAAGACTAGGTCCGTGACAACATGCTAAAGTACCACCTGGCCTAGTCCTCAGGCCCATTGACCCATGAATGATTAGCCCACAACTTGATGAACTACTAAATCAGCTTGATTGGTGATCTCTAGGAATTCAATCTAATCCAACAACCCCAAATTGAAGACCGTCCACCGACATCAACAACCCCAAATTGAAGGCCGCTTGCCATAACAAGAGGTGATATTGTTTATTTAGAAAAAATTAAAATAAACATAATAAAAAATCAACTTTTGTTAAGAACTAGTGGGTGCCCCGTGCCATCGGCACTCCTTGACAAAGAATTTGCTGAAATCAGGTGAGTGGCGGAGATCCACCGTCCATTTTGAGGAGGATTAGATCTCGGCCCTTCTTTGTTGATGCTTATAAGAGGAAGTATAAGGAGGGAGACAACCAATGTGTCTTGTTATATAGAATAGTAAATGGCCCGTGCCCACGGCACTCTCCGACAAAAGCGTTTGCGAAAATTGGGTGCCTTCGGCACTCAAACGGTATAACGGACTAGAGTGTTACCATTTTTTCCATTATAACTGCTGTTATAACGGATTGTAACGCACAGACGGAGAAATAGGAAAATAACAGAAATAACAAAAAATAATGGTGTTGAAATTTAAATTTTGAATAAATTGAGGTCAAATGAGGCGGATTGGGTGGCTGAAATCTAACCGTCCGCATTAGATGGATGGATAAGATAAGAGAATACAACTGAGTTGTCTTGATATATGCGTGGGTGGCCCGTGCCCACGGCACTTTCCCACAAAGTGTTTGTCAAAATCGGGTGGGAGTTAATCTCAACCATTAATATGAAGCATAGTGGATCTCCGCCACTCATTATTGAAGCCATATAAGATAAGAGGGGTATAAGAAAACCATTAAATTTCCGTTAAATTCTATTTTCCTTTTTAAATTTCAAATTTTAAAATTTGAATTTCATCACCACTTTTTTCCGTTAAAATCATTAAAATATATTTTTTCCATTTTTGCCCTTGGCCATTTCAATCGGTTTTAATGGTAACACCCCTCTCGAGGCATAAAAAGTGGGGCTCATGAGCCTGACCCTTGGGCTATATGTAAATCCAACCAATTTCATTCCTTATATGTAGGTAAATAGTAGGTGACCCGTGCCAACGGCACTCATTAACAAAGTGTTTGTTAAAATTGGGTGTGAGTGGCTGAGATCCACCATCCATGTGGTGTGATAAGATCTCGGCCATCCTTTATGAAGCCGGATTAGAGGGGGAGACAACCGTTATATAGATATTTTATAAGCATGTCCAACCCAACACCTATTCTACTATTTAAAGAGCGAAGGCCTTTCTTGCTTTAAGCCAAAATGCCCCAAAATTTTCAAAGAGCCCTTACTTTGTTCATTTATTTTCTCTTAAGTTATTCATTTAGAACGGGTCCTTAAGTCTTTTGGTGTACTCATTAAATGCAGTCTTCATACTTCATCTCTTCTTACGTCAGGCTGACAATTAAAATAAAACGTACGTTTATGATGGACCGCAATATGAACCACATGGCACACTCTTAGAGCACATTGATCATATGGATGTTTGTTCCATCCCTAGGTGGACCTACATACCAAAAATCAGCTTGATTAGTGATTTCTAACCTTTAGATTTGAGTAACCCAATTAATTCTCAAAATCCATGATTAAAATAAATCATGAATATGACTATAATCCAATGGATAGAAATTATTGATCAAGCTGAATTTTGGTATGTAGATCCAACTAGGGATGGGCCAAAGATTCATACAGTCACTGATCTTTATGAGTATGCCACATGTCTCATGTTGGGGTTCCTCGTCATCATTGATGAAGGGGGTCATTATCAAAGTTTTAAACTCCTTTTACGAACCTATCCTCAATGTACAAAAGCTCATTAATGAGCTCTTTCGTTAAGCTTCAATACTACCCCTAGATGAAGTCCTAATTACACCATTTAGTGATAAACCTTTGGATCTTAATTATTCCCAAAAATAATGCTCACAATCTGTGATTAAAATCAACCCACGAAAACGACTCCAATCGCATGCTTAGAAATCACTTTTATTCGCATGTGGGTCCACTTAGGGATGAGCCAAACATATGGTCAGCGATCTCTAAGAGTGTGCCACGTGTAAGGTGTTTCCACGTGCATGTGCATGTGACACCCCTAATCTACTATTTAAAGAGCAAAGGCCATTTTTGTGTTCTTTCTAAAATAACACCCATGTGTCACTCTTGTGCCCCTTTCCTCTAAAAATGTTTTGGTTTCTAAAAGAAAACATCTTCCATTTTTAAAAGAAAATATTTCTTTAAATCCATTTTCTTTTCAAAAATCAATCTCTTTAAAATATATTACTTTTTAAGCCACACTACCAAAAATTCTCTTCTTTTGCATTCATGAATTTAGCGTTTGAAATTCTTTCCTTCTTTCATTTTTGTAATATGCGCTCAAGATCTCCAATTACAGCCCACTACCTTTGATTTCCATCAACTGTAGATTCTACGTTGGCCCAAATTTGAGTCCGTTGGCCTGATGACTGGATGATTTAAGCAGATGATGTGAATTAGGAGAATTCAATGGGTATGATGGGAGATTATGGATATTTGACGATGGTTGGATGGATGATCTACTGGAGATCAGACGGTAGACGAGGATGGTGATGATCGGACAGATTATCGGGCGGTGGAGATCGGCCAAGGTAGACTGTAGGATGAGTGACTGAGTGAGGAGGGAGGATCGGATGATTTGGATTTACGAGGATCTAGAGAGAGGAGAGAGAAAATATTACAAAATTAAAGAGAAAATGCTAGCAGAGGGTCTTGAACCCTAGTCTTTGACTTGGTCTTCTGCATGCGTTACCAACTGAACAAGTCCTCATATTGTATTAGTTGATAGGCTTTAATCTCCTTAGTTACTTCTTTGAGGGTTTGTCTTTCTTTCTCTCTTGATTTTCTCTCAGGCTTTTCTGACTCTCTGGCTCTTCCCGTCTTTCACCAACATCTCCTTGTCTTGGTCCACTGGCTCTCTATGCTTTGATCAAAGGCTCAATTGTGGGCCCACAATCCCTAAAATTCTCCAATCGGGTTTCTGTGTCCCTCCTCATGCTTCACCAGTAGTGCAGATCATCATTTCTTGTCAGTTCATGTGGCTTTAAATGCTTTGGTCCATCTCTTAGTCATCGGCTCACCCACTCTCTTGTTCTTTGGGCCGACTCTTTGGCTCATATCTTCTAGTCATAGCTTGTGGGCTCTTTAAGCTTTGATAATAGGCTTTCGTGATTGATGTGGGCCCGCAAGTCTCGAGAATTATCCCATCGGGGTTTCCTGCGACAGAAGAAGCGCGTAATGAGACTTTATCAGAATGACTCAATGTCTAGACTTCCAAAAATGTGTTTAATGCATGCAAATATACCATTTCGTCTAGAAAAGTGTGTTCTACTCAACCAAAGAGACTCTTACGTAAAAAAGTAGATAAATAGAGCATTTTAACGTAGGAGAGTGTGAAAACGCTTAGAAGATAACAGTGGAAAATTCGCACTTTTAAGCGAATATCAACACCCCTAATCTACTATTTAAAGAGCAAAGGCCTTTTTTGTGTTATGCCAAAATGTCTCAAAATTTTCAAAAATGCCTTATTTTGTTCATTTGTTTTCTTTAGGTTATTCATTTAGTAGGGGTCATTGATCTTTTGGTGTGCTCGCTCATTAAAGGTAGTCTCCAATAAGAAAAAATAAGTAAAAAACTTATTCACATCTCACGTCAAGCTAACAAAAAAATGTAGGTTTATAACTAACCACAACATGAGCCATGTGGCACACTCTTAGAGGACACTCATCGTATGAATGTTTCTTCCATCCTTAGGTGGACCTACATACCAAAAATCTGCCTAAGTAGTGATTTTTTAACCTTCGGATCTAAGTAACCAATTAATTCTCAACATCCACAGTTAAAAATAAATCATGAAAACGACTCTATTCCAATGGATAGAAATTACTAATTAGGCTGAATTTTGGTATGTAGATCTAGACGGGGATGGGCCAAAGATCCATATGGTTAGTGATCTCTATGAGTGTGTCATGTGTCTCATATTGTGGTTCCTTGTCATCTTTGATGAGGGACGTCATCGTCAATGTTCCACTCATTTGCCTACCTATCCTCAACTTACAAAATCTTCTTATAAGCTTCAATATTACCCCTAGATGAACTAATTATTTCCCATGCCATTCAATGATCTTCAACCTTTAATAATGCTCAAAATCTACGATTAAAAATCCACCCATGAAAACAACTCCAATAGAATGCTTAGAAATCACTAATCATGCTGATTTTTGCATGTGGCTCCACCTAGGGATGGACCAAACATCCATACGGTCAGTGATCTCTAATAGTGTGCCATATGTAAGTTGCATGTGCATCGCATGTGGCGGCGTCCCCTAGTAATTTAAAACAACACCATTTCCATAAATGTAACTATGCACTCCATAGAGTCATGGCCAACCAAAACGCGATTTAATATGGCTTCCATATGCAATGCAGTAGATTTAAACTCATTACCAAACACCCAAGGTTTTTTTGGGGCTTTTGAGAGATAGATTGACCTCTTATAGGATTTGCGCCCATAGTTCACAGCAAGAAAAAAAAACTTTTAATGTGGAACCCTGGACATCAAACACCCCGAAAATATCACGTAGTATAATTTTGTTTGGATAAAGTCAAAATATCTCAAAAAAATAAAAGAGGATAATACAAATGAAGCGAAGAGAAGAAAAACAACAACAAAAACACCAAAAGCAAAATCAACAAGCAAAAGTAATAAAAACATCAACACTAGGCTATCTCAATGGCAAAGCATCAAACCTGAAAATAATATCGCTAAAGAAAGTTCTTCTCAAATTGGTTGCCCTAGCTATAGGGGAATGCCTTGATGATAATTAGTGTCATGAATAGAACTTTCTTCTCCTTTAAATACCCTCCCATTCCTCTCCATCCATAAGCCCAAACAATAGTAAAAGGCACCATCCTCCATGTGACATTCCCCCTAATTGAGAGATCAATCATGGGCCATCCACCCAATAAAACTCCAATAGACTCCGACATAACTCGAAGGAGGCTCACTTGAGTTAGAAAGATGGACTAGATTTGAGTGGCAAAGTCACAATGTAGAAAAAGATGGTATGTATTTTCCCAATTAGTCTTGCACATAACACAAATTAAAATAACCAAAATCCACTTCCTAGCAATCAAGTTTTCAACAGTGAGTAATTATTTAAGGAGGTGCGCCAAGCAAAGAATCAAATTTTTGTTGGAGCTTTGGATTTCCAAATGTTGGTGCAAAGAAACGAGTTTAGAATGGGGTGATGGGAAAGAAAATCATAAAGCAAGCTCACCAACTAGCACCCTATAATACCAAATTTTTTAATGGGCTTTTCAAACCCTTTTAGGAGACCTTGAGCCCATTTGGAGATCCACACATGGGCCTCATATTGGGGTTTGGATTCATTATGCATCAATAATCGGAGTATTAAGTTGTTGTGAATTCTACCACCATTCTAGCAGACCCATGATGGATCAATGGGGCCATCCCGATCGACGAGATTGACCTTGGATAGTGTGGTCCATAGTGACCACAAGATCTAATGACTTTGACTCGATATTGAAGAATTCAACAATTATAGACCCTATGATTTAGTTTAGGGTGCAAGCTTCAAAGAATCGGGCAATCCCGAGTTGGATCGAGCGATCCGTCTCGGGATCTGAGAATCCCAAGACAAAGATCCAATGTTTGTCGCGTATCACAGTGGATCGCCCAATCCAATGACAAGATCGGTTGGATCACCCAATCCGGGCGAGTTGACCGGTTCGACTCGCGAGTCGAACCAGCGGTAAAGTGTTATATAAAACCTTTTTTTTTCACTTTTTCTTCCATTTTCCTCTCCCGTTTCCTCCTCTAACCCATCTTGAAACCCGAAAATAGCATAAAAAGCTAGATCTACCTTCAAAATGCTTAGATCCGTGAAGATCAAAGCTTGAAGTTCAAATTTCTTCAAGTTTTGGTGAAAATCCAGTGAGTTCTGACGAGATCCGGCAAGATCCAGGTATATCTTCTTTTTAATCTTATTATACTTTTATTTTTCTTTAAATCTTGCAAAAATCTTAAGATTAGGTTCATTTTTTTTTTTTTTATGAAAAATGGCAAAAAAAAAAATTTTTGTTTTTTTTTTTTTGTAAAATACATGTATTTTAAAATTTTTTATTATTTGTGAACAAAACTTGTGTATGATCTAGTACTAAGTTTTGCATGATGTATGCAAAATATTTGAAAAAATCTTTATTTTTCTTTTTATTTTTTGGTTTTTTATTTATTTTTAACAAAATGTGAAATGTTTTAAATAGTTTTTCATGTTATTATTTTTTGTTTTACTTTTGAAGAGCTCTTAGTATATTTTTATTTTTCCATAAATCTTACAAACAATCTTGAGATTAGGTTCATTTTTTATGAAAATGGCAAATTTTTTTATTTTTTCTTATTTGTTTTAGTAAAATACATTTGTTTTACTAAAAATCTAGAGATATTTCTATGTCTCTGTGTTGATTGACAAGTTTTTCTTCTACTACATGATGGCATTTTGTGTTACATTTAGTTGTATTAATGTAATAGGTACGCGATATTTCTCGTTGAATTCCACAAGCAAGAATTGTTCTTGGATTCTAAACTAGTACACCTTTTGGGTTTGGGTTTGAACTGTTTATGTCTTTTGACTTGCATTCAAGAATCCCATGTCCCAGTAGTCACAAGAGCATATGCTCTAAGTTTTCACTCCATACAATAGTGTTGTAGGATTATATATCTGAATGACCATGTATGACATTGCTCGTAGGCGCATGCCTTGTATTTGTTTGTATATTCATTTGCTTTTTCTAAAATGTAAAATATTTTGAATAATTCTTCATACTATGATTAGGGCATTTACATGAAATAGTCAGGACGTTTACATGAAATGATTAGGGCTTTGATATTCTTATTGGACGATTAGGGCTTTCGAAAAATATATTTGATGATTAGGGCTTATATAAGATATTCTTGTTGGATGATTATTGAATGATTAGGGCTTATACAATATATTTAATGAATATTCTGTTATTAACTCTTTTGTTATCTTAAGATTAATGTGGCATTATAGTAGGCTTACCTCAAGTGTTCTATAAACAAAAATTGTAAAATATGCATGCCGAGAGGACAAGATATTGGGTGGGACCATTGTGTTGCAATTGGAGGCAATAAAAAGATTGTTAAATGCAATTATTGTGACAAGATAATATATGGGGGGGGGGGTTACAAGATTGAAACAATATCTTGTTGCCTAATCGGGAGATGTAACAGCTTGTCCCAAAGCTTTTAGAGAATTGAGATTGTTGATCACAAACCATTTGCGGTCAACAAAACAGATGAAGGCTGCTAAGTAAAGAAGAAGAAATGAATTACGAGAAAGATCAAATGAGTTGGGAGTAGTAATAGTGGAAGAGAAGAGGTTGAGGAAGAGAATATCGATATTCCTACTGAAGAGGAACATAAATATCGTCACTGAATGAATATATAAATGGCAAAAAGAAGAAATGGCCAAAATTTGGATGCACATTGATGTGCGATGAATGGACTTCCAAAACTAAGAAGTCTATCATAAATTTTATGGTTTACTGTGATAAAGACATGATATTTCTCAAGTTAGTAGATACATCTGAGAAAGATAAAACTTCGAGTTACATTCTCGAGTTAATGGATAAGATGGTCGATGAGGTAGGAGAAGAGAATGTTGTCCAAATTGTGACGGACAACGAAGCTTCATTTAAGCGTGCAAGGCTAGGGTTGATGAAAAAGAGGCACCATTTATATTGGAGTCCATGTGCAGCACACTACATTGACCAAATACTTGAGGATATTGAAAAGACAAAACGAATCAGTGATACCATCAAAGATGGACGAAAAATAACTTTTTTTATATACAACAACACAAAGTTAGTGAATTTGATGAAGACATTCACTGATGATAGAGACTTGTTATGTCCTGGTATCACTAGATTTGCAACAGCATTCGTTTCCCTCGAAAGTCTTATCCGACATCAGGATTCATTGAGGAAACTGTCACTACAAGAAATCTGCCTTTTAGCTGCGATTTTTGTCGCGGCTACATGCCTAAAAGTCGCCACTAAATCTTTTAGTGGCGACATTTTCACCGCCACTACGCCACCGCGGAAAGTACTGTGGCTAAATGTTTTAGTGACAACTTAATGATATCGCCACTAAAAGACAACCTTTTAGGTGCGCCATTGTTATCGTCACTAAAATAAAGAATTTAGCCACGCGTCATATTGTCGCTAATTAAATCAAATTATTGTCACTAAAGGTACAAATCGCCACTAAAGTATAAACTGAACGTAGTTTTTAGTGGCGATATCGACTCGTGGCAAAAATAAAAACATTTAGCTGCAATTATATATTGCCACTAACGGGTTCAGTATCGTTGCGGTTAATACTTTTTATGTTTAGTTGCAACTATGTATCGCCAGCATAGTGATTGGTATCGTAGTTTTAGTGACAACTAATAGTCGCGGTTATAAAAACAACTTTATGTTTAGCTACAACTACATATCGTACAAAAGTGTTCGGTGTCGTAGTTTTAGTGGCGACTTCTAGTCACGGTTAAAACACCTTTATGTTTAGCTGCAACTAAATATCGCCAAAAATAAGAAAATTTTCATTATATATAAAATACCAATATAAAAATCCAATCACCACCGACCACTGAAACATAATTTCAAAGTTAATTTGCTTAAGTTAAATATTCATTCATAAATACAGCCAAACTATATGTACGTCATCATAACAAAACATACAACTAAACTATATGTACGTCGTCATAACAAAAAATATAACTAAACTATATGTACGCCGTCATAACAAAAAATACAATTAAAATGATCACGATCATTGGATTTTTGAGAAGCTCTGCGACATATGTCTCTGCTTGCCTGCAAATAAAAAACTAAAATATGATTAGATATTATCCAAAGATATAACATATGATATATATGTGATAAATTAAAAATAATTAACAATTCTAAGTTTAAAAAGCAAGCTCTAAACTTTGGAGTTGACTATGCCTACAGAAATTTCGCTAAAGTCTCATCTGTTTTATTGATGTTTAAAAAATTATCACCTGATAGAAATAATTTATAAATTGAATTAAAGATTTATACATTCCCTAATGCCGACTAGCCATTCATTTCATTCCAGAAATAAACATAGGTTACATACTAGGTAGTTCTACACCACTCATTTTCGGGAGAATTTAAAACACTTTGATTTTTCATAGTAGCCAAAACATACAATAGATAAATCCTGTGGCAATCTGAGATCGATTTGACCCCATATTGAAAAGCATTACTAACAAATTTCTTTATCTTTGATCACCAAGTACCTTAGGAGTTGGGATACAAATTTTTGTTGGGACTTAAATTTGAAATTGACCATGTCTACAAAAAATTCGACAGAGTCTCCTCTGTTTTATTGACGTTTGCAAAATTATCACCTAATAGACACAATTTATATTTACAAATTATAGATCCATATAATCCATAATGTCGACTAACCATTCATATATGCTAGTCTTAACACTTCGACTAGTAGAAACAATGAGGTGTTTGTGTTGATAATCCATAAGAAGAAAAATAGATAAAACATAAATGTAATAAGGTGTTTGTATTGATTTTAAGGCAATCAACAAATAATTTGTGTCAATAATCCATAAGAAGAAACAATAGATAAAGTATAAATGTAATAAAGTGTTTGTGTAGGTTTTGAGCCAATCAAACAAATAATGCTTTAAATTTCATAGTTAACTTTATAATTAAAGGGATCTTACCCTGTCAGAATGAGTAGCAATAGGAATTTGCCCCGACTCTTTGAACTATTGGAGGAGGGTGGTAAGCTGGGACTGGAACGCGGCCTGCACCTGATCAAGCACCTGTGTCTGCTGTGAGGCTACTTGGGACTCTAGGGACTCTAAGTGTGTCCCAAACTCTGCATTATCTTTCTCCAACGACTCCAACCGCTTCTTATCCACTTCAGCCTGTCTTCTAAACTCCTCATTCTCCCTCTCTAGCTGCGCACGAATCCACTGCCCAGCTGTTGATGTTGTGGGCTTCGGTCCAGCCCCACGACCACGTATATATCCTGACCGCTCTAGTCCAAGCACTGTGATAAACCTCTGATCCTCGGTCATGGGGGCATCACCCTCCTCCAATGGCTGAGACTCTAACTTCTTAAGCTCCTCTTATATTTGGAAACAAATAACAGTAATGATAATATCAATCAATTTAGTAATACATAAGAAAATTGATCGGAAAATAGAGAAGGACACAAAAACTTTCGTAGACTTCATTTGATTTCGAATCAACCCAAGTGTTTTTCTTCTTGCTAAACCGAGTGGTGAACCTCATGTTAGTCCAAGATGGCTCATCCCCTGTCTCAGGATCACGCTGTCATTACACAAGTTATTATATTTAATTATTTATTTGATAACATAAGTACCTTAAACATTTTAAATGAAACTTACACTATCATAGCTGATCTAAGAAAAGGCCTTCGTCCCAGCAATGTGTCTAATATTTTATTTTTTCTGATTCTCCTTGTTTCAGGTGCTCATCTTCTGCATTCAAGAACCACGATGTTATAAGCAATACACGTATGAATGATAGATTGAAACTGCAAGCAGTGTAACTTAATTAGCATTCACACCTTATAGTCTTCAAATCCAAAATAATTGACAAGAGCAACCCAATCGTCATTGCTCACACCCAATAGGGAATTCTACAATCTCATAGCATCAGTGTCATGCATGCAATAATGATCTTTATGCAGCCTGTGCCGATAATCCCTATATTGACAATTCAGTTGTAGATATATAGCTCCTTGGATATGAGGGTCATCTTGGAGAGTAAACTTTTGTTGCACAATATTATATGAGAAAGTAAGCGTACAAATGCAAGTTAGTAGCATCAAATGTAACTAGCTAGAATTGTTTGAGTTGACACACAAGTTTGAGTTGACACACCTTCATAGCATGTCACATCTTCTTCTTGATGTCGTCTGGAATGGCTTTCCACTTGGTATATTGGAGTGGGGCCATCTGTCTGACAATAATGCCCAACTCAGTGATTAATGCTTGGGCATTGTTGCCGACAGCTCGCATCAGATGTGGTGGAATGTCAATGGCTAGCTTTTCCCCCTCGCGCCTCTTTTTTCTGAGTGTAATGCTCGTAGTTTTCCCCCTTCCTCTTTTTTCAAACGTGCATGACCCTGTTCAGTCAAAATACAATAACATTTATTCCATAAACCATAAAAATACATGCATAATTTAAAATGGTACTTAACATATCGGCACTGCTGATGGCAATCTGATCTGGAGTAGATGCCTCAACTTCTATTGGGTTTGAGGGTCCTGCCTCTAATGTAGGTTGGATCTGTGAGGGTTGCCTCGCTTAGCCGCCACCTCGCCTTGTATTGACCATGTCTATAGTCTATCATGCAACACTTCGCATTCTATTATTGTTTGCATTAAATATAAACTTTCATTCATACAAAATGATAACAATATATGTTATAAGTACACATATACACATCAAGCACATATATAGATACGTAAAATGAAATATGAGCTTTCATTCAAACAAAATGATAAGGAACATGTCATACAAATTACATCAAGCTATTAGTCTCACTGTGATCATCAGTGTTCATTTCATCTTCTTTAGTATCATAATCAACGAAAGTACAATCATCCTCACTTTCATCATTAATGAATGTGTCAACATCCCCATATTCCCTTTCATCCAGCATTACAAGATTTCCATCAATAGGTATTGGAGGAATATCATCCCTTTGCCACGCCACAAAGTCATCATCACTAACCCCCAATGTGTTTGCTACACCATGAGACTCGTTTTGTTGGTATGGCTCGTCATTACCATTCGACTCTTCATCTTCATCTTCTGGTACATTGTACAAGTTTCGAGCTTGTGTCTTCACCACAACCTGCCAATTACTGCCTAACTTGGGGTCTTTGACATAAAAAACTTGTTCTGCTTGAGAAGCTAACACAAATGGCTTGCTAGTATTCCATTTCTTTGTGACATTGACACTGGTATAGTTGTGTTTATCTGTTTGGATTCCTCTACCTTCATTGCCGACGTCCCACCAATCACACTTAAATAGAAAAACATTATTGCCCCCAAAATAATCTAATTGAATTATGTCTGTCAGGATACCGTAGTAATCTTTGTTTTCTATTTCGTCATCTCCCTTTACGACCACGCCACTATTCTGAGTTTTTCGATACATCTCACGATTTTTTGTATGAAATCGCAGACCATTAATGATGCAACCCTTATATCATGTCACTCTTCTGTCAAGACCTCGTGTAATATCTAGAAGTCGCTTATTGACTTGTGTATTCTCTTGATTAATGTACAATTGTGTAACCTGTTCATATATGTGAATGAAATAAATATAGTATTATGGTGCCAACATGTAGTGCAAAAAGATTTATGATGTATGAAACTTACACGGTCTTCAAACCATTTAGCGAACTTCTCTTCATGCCTCTTTACTACATCCCTTGGGCTCTCTTTCTCTATCTCTTCCTTGTGTTCACTATACAAAAATATACACTTGTAATCACAATGCAATATAACAAGAGAGATAAATTGGACAATTGAAGAACACTAGGATAATTGCCATACGTGAGAAATGACAAAACTTCATCGCAATTTTTCAATACGTAAATACGAGCTTGCTCCCAAGCCATGTCATCAATATATCCATATTCTCCTTTCCCAAGTGCACGACAATTCTGTGAAAAAATAGGCAGCCCTCGATGCATTTGTCCTTTACTTCCATCATAATTTCTTTCTACTCTGTTGAATTTAGTCTCAACCCTATTCAAGTACGTCGAGCAGAACGTTAGGCATTCTGTGGCAATGTAACCTTCCGCGATTGACCCTTCTGGACAAGCTTTGTTGCTCACATAGCACTTCAACGTATACAAGTACCTAATGAGATACAAATTCAAGATGATAAACAAAAGAGTGATAAAATTTAATTCTTCACTAAACGCATAATTAACATTAAGAATGAGAATATACTCTACCTTTCCATTGGATACATCCATCGATATTGCACTGGTCCACCAAGAATTGCCTCCCTCGCGAGATGAATAGGCAAGTGCACCATAATATCAAAGAATGATGGTGGGAATATCCTTTCTAGCTTACAAAGTGTTACAACAATTTGACTTTCAAGCCGCTTCAAGACATCTTTCGTCAGTGTTCTTGAACACAACTCCTTAAAGAAATGGCTAAGCTCAATTAATGCCTCACATACATCATCGCTTAAGGATCCACGTATTGCAAGTGGGAGTAATCATTGTAAAAATACATGACAATCATGACTCTTCATGCCTGCAATACGACATTCTCTAATGTTCACACATCGAGATATGTTTGAGACGTAGCCGTCAGGAAACTTCACTGAAGCTAGGAATTCGTAGAAATTCCTTTTCTCAGCCACGGACATTGTGTAACATGCAGGGGACATTTTATAGGAATTACCATCATGCTTCATGTGTAATTGATGCCTTATACCCATGGCTTGCAAATCAAGTCGAGCCTTAACGTTGCCCTTCGTCTTACCATCAATGTTCATCAACGTCCCCAAAATATTATCACATACATTTTTCTCTATGTGCATGACATCCAAATTGTGGCGCAGTTTGAGGGTTCTCCAATAAGGCAAATTGAAAAAAATACTATGTTTTTTCCAATTTAAATATAAAAAAGGGCCTTATATGGAGCTTTCGCCTTAGGTGTCAAGTTGCATCAAGACGGTGTAGTGAGTTGAGTCTGATTTTTCTCATCAACGCTGATGAGCAGAATTGCTCAATGACACATCTGCATTGTCTAATCCCCCTTACAACACTTAATAAAATTTGGAAAAAGATGTAACAAGGTATGCCTGAAACTATTCATTTGCAGAAGTGGCATTTTTAGTAGTCACCTCTGCCATCTGGGCCCACTGACCGTACGAATGTTTATCCCATCCCTTGGTGGATATACAGTCCAAAAATCATCTTGATTGGTAATCTATAACCATTAGATTTTAACACTTTTTAAGGCGTTCTTATAGCCGTTGAATGCAACCATTTTTTGAGTACTAAAACCAACGGCTAAAAATCATTAAACAAGCTGATTTTTTGTATGAATGTCTATTAAGGGGTGGGCTAAACATCCATATGGTTAGTGGGCTCAGATGGCAGTGGTGACTACCAAAAATGCCGCTTCCGCAAATGAAAAGATCTCAGGTATACCTTGTTACATCATGACTGAAAGTAGGATATTTCCGCGTCGTTGGATCGGAAACCCTAACTTCAACAATATTTATAATTAATCCGATTATCCTGTAAAATTCAAAGATTTTGTATAGGGATTCGTGTCGGATGTCGATCCGCACTCGGGATTTAGAGAATACGCAGTAAGGAACATGAAATGATGATTTTTTTTATTAGAAAATGCTGCTCAATGTTGATGGAGTGGTGAGTATTTTTTTCTTTTTGATTGAAATCATAATGGACTAAATGGCATTAATTGAAACAAATAAAGAGCATTAAACTAACTTAATTAATGGATCAAAAGTGATTTACAAAAATTAATTAAACAAAAGTAAACAC
Source organism: Euptelea pleiosperma (assembly GCA_035048495.1). Classification (NCBI taxonomy): domain Eukaryota; kingdom Viridiplantae; phylum Streptophyta; class Magnoliopsida; order Ranunculales; family Eupteleaceae; genus Euptelea; species Euptelea pleiosperma. Next base: position 8,158,872 of record CM068544.1, on the reverse strand, counting down.
TAATCTAGAAAACAAATCTTGAATTAAAACTAGAAAAACAAGTAAAATTAAACTACCAATGAGGAGAAGACGCTGGTGCGGGTGGAGGTGAAATGCATGGTGCGTTCTGAGATGAGAGCATAGGCTGGAGAAGATGGTTGACCAGTTAAAGGAGTAGTGCAGCTTGGTGTGCAACAGTGGATGGAGGTGGCATAGGAGGAGAGCTGATCGTTGGTGTGCAACAGTTGATGGAGGCGGCATAGTGGCAGCTGCAAGGAGGATGATGAAGCCGGTGGTGGGTCAGATGGTGGTGGCAGCGTGGCACAAGGATCACGGCTTGCAAGGAGTAGCAGGCCGTGCAGCTTGCAGGCCGTGCAGATTGGCAGCAATTGTTTCCTCTTCTCCCTTGTTTCTTTTGGTTTCTTTTAAAGAAACGGTGATGAGTGGGTTTCTTGGAGAGGGAGCAGTGGAGAAGAGTAGAGGAGAGAAGGGAAAAGGGGCTGTGATCCACGGGTTTGGAGTGGGTAGCGGCTATCAGCCAAACGTGGGGGCGTAGTGGAGGCTGCTGCTCCGTTGCAAGAGGATGGCAAGGTCAGACCTGCAACTCCGTGTTGCAGGTCTTAGTAGATGTCGTGGAGGACGCTGCCGGCCGGAGTTGCAGGCTGCAACTCCGGTAGAAAACGGAAAAACGAAAATAAAAAATAAAAAAAAAATGAGAAGAAGAAAAAGAAGAAGAAGAAGAAGAAGAAGAAGAAGAAGAAGAAGAAGAAGAAGGAGGAGGAGGAGAACGAGGACCAGATGGCCGGAGTTGCTGCCTGCAACTCCGGCGAAGATGGAGGAGGAAGAAGAAGAAGAAAAGAAGAAAAAAGAAGAAAAGAGAAGAAAGAAGAAGGCGAAAACGTGGGCAGAAGATTAGGGGAAGGAGATGAGAAGAGGGGAGAGGGATTAGGGTTCGAACGAACCCCTATCCTTCTCCTTTTAAAGCTTCCCTATTTCCTTTAATGGAAATAGGGGATTTTTGAAAATAAAAAAATAAGAAAAATAATTTTTTTTTGTTTTTCAAAAATCCCCTATTTCCATTAAAGGAAATAGGGAAGCTTTAAAAGGAGAAGGATAGGGGTTCGTTCGAACCCTAATCCCCCTCCTATCTTTTCTCTCTTCCCCCCTTTCAATCCCCCCCACGTTCTCCCTCCACCAGTGGCCGTTTCTTTTTCTTTTCTTCTACTTCTTCTTCATCTTAAAGCTCGCCGGACTGGTTCGTCTTCTCCGGCGAGCTCCTCTTGGACCACCTCCATCTTCTCTGTCTCCCTCCTTTCTTCTTCATCTATTCCTCTCTCTGATTCGTGAGGTAGCAGCGTAGCACCTCCTGCAACTCTCCACTCATCTTTGACCGGAGTTGCAGCCTGCAACTCCGGCGTCTTCTTCCAAAAACCAGCGGTGTCCCCTCCATCAACGATTCCGTCCACCACTGTTTCGAGCAGACCTGCAACTCCGGCAGGTCTGCAACTTCACATCACCGTGAAAACCTGCACAACCACCAACAGTCCAGCAAGCAACCACCGTCCTTGCTAGACTGGTTCTCCTTCTCCGGCCATCTAGCTCTCCGACAGTCTATCCTCATCCCACGCTCCACCGAATCACCTACAACCTCTCATCCCTATCTCTCAACTCTCCCAAAGGAGCAGTAGGTGCCAGCGCCTCCATTCTCTACAAGAAAAGCCAGCACCACGTCCAGCCATTTTCCGCCCAGATTTGCAACATCGCCATCCCCACGGTGATGATCCTCCAAGTGCTACTTCTGTAGCTTTCAATGACGTCGGGGCACCATTATTTCGGGCAGACCTGCAACTCCGGCAGGTCTGCAAGGAGAAGAACCACCGGATCTCCTTCACGGTGAGTCAACCTCATCCCCTCCGCAAACACGTCTTCGCCAAGGTGCCTGACCACTGCCTGCTCCTCTCCTTGACGCCTGCAACTATGAGGCCAGTCCCTCACCCTGTAACGTACCAGCACTCATCTCACCATGCTTCTCATCGATCGGTCATCACCACTTCATATTGCCCACGATACCTCCTCCAACGGACTCCAAACGGCCCAAGCCTCTAATCGTTGCAAGTTCCATTGGAGGAATTTAATCGGCGCCTCATACCTGAGCCAATCCACTCCCATAAAGGGCCGATCTCTGATCATCATTTCGTAGGTATTTGAGGTAATTCTCTCACTTTCACTCTCCTCCTTTAGTTTCTCTCTCTAGGATAGACTTATTTGATCTTTCTCTCTCCACATTATTTTCTCTCTCTAGTCTTTAGCATATTCTCTTTCTCTCTCTCTCTCTCTCTATCTCTACAATCTCCTCTCTACTTTCTTTCTCTAGATTTCTCTACTTTCTCTCTCTAGTTCTCTCCTTCTCCCTCTAGTTTATTCTTTTCTTTATGCTTTATAATTTAGTTGTTTTTACTTGATTGTAAGAGACATGTTCGATTGAATGAAGTTGATTTGAATAATATTATGTCCATTCTCTGCAAATTTCCCGTCATTTTATGTTCATTATCGCGCTAATCTGACTAATCCCGAGTGCGGATCGACATCCGGCACAAATCCCTATACAATATCCAATATTTTGCAGGATTAAAACTCGGATCAAATTACAAATCTTGTTGATTCTAGGGTTTCCGTAACCAACGACGCGGAAAATCCTACTTTCAAATGGCGCCGCTGCCGCTCGGGTGTTCGGGAGTGCGAAAAAGGACGTAAAGATGGAATTGGAAAGTTGCTGAAACGAAAAGCTGCTCAATTTGGCCAGCCCGACCTTTTCGGGAAACTTTCTATTTTTTGTTTTTGTTGATTTTTAGCAGTTTTTAAATTACTATTTTTAATGCCTCGGAAGGCCGAGTGCAATTTGTAATAATTTAGGAATTTTCCTGCTTTCCATATAACTACTAGATCTTGTTCTAGGGTTTTTTTAGAAACCCTAGATTAAGTGGAAATTACCAAAAAAATTAAAAAATCAAAATTCAAAAAAATTAGGGTTTTATATTCTGTAGATTTTTAGAAATCACCAATCAAGGATTTGCGATTTTTGGAAAGATTCCAAAATCTTGAAACTTTGCTTAATTAGGGTTTCCCCTCTTAGAAGTTTCCTCTTTAGAAGAATTTCTATCTTTAGAAATCTTCCGAATTTGGAAAAGTCTGCAAAAGGAAACACCCCAAATCTAGCAGAATTTCAATTTTGGGGAATTTCCCAAAATTATAAGGGATCTCGCAATCAAATCTTTCTTGGAAGATCTCCACCGTTCGGGAAACTTTTCAATCTAGGTATTTTCCAATCTGGGAATTCCTAAATTTTAACCCATCTCGAATTTGGAAACTAATTCAAAAACTTGCCTAAATCTAGTGCTTGTTCAGTGAACCCTAAAAAGGCAAGGATCTTCCAAATAGAATCCCAAATACCTCGACCATGCGATCTAACTGTTTCTGCAGGAATACGATCCAGTGTGGGTAGGGAGAGAAAGCTCAAAGAGGTGGAGTCGGGCCCAAGCCCATTAGGATACCCCTCCCTAACCCACGGAGGAGACCCCGTGGCGTGGCCCACGGGAGGTAAGTCCCTATCCTCGCCTTGAGTGCGATACAGAGTAATTTGGGTGAATCATTGCCGCATGTCTATTTATTTTCTAGCAACAACTTATTCGACTTGCGTGACGTGGCCGTTAATTAATCAACTCTAAGAGAGCAGACCCAGCTCCAAATTGAAACTGGTGGGATTTCATCACCCACCTCATCATTCCAACTGATTTGATCCCAAGGCTCCATTTAATTAAAAAGAATCAAGAAGTAGAGCCAATTAGCCCGGTGTTCGAGGAAAAATCCACGCAAAGCGAACCCGCTTAACATCCAATCAAAATAAGACCACGAGCGCGGGTCCCTGTTGTCTAACACACCCATAAGTCCCTGCTACTCAAGTACACTGAGCTCGACGTGGCATCTTGGATTATTCGGCGGTTAGTTACGTGTGGACTAGGAACACGCATCAACCCTAGCTTAACCCGAGGGAACACTCTTCTTATACACATGACCAATCCGGTTAGTCTGGGACGTACTTAAGACAGCCATTGTGCCGCACGTCTGTCTAGGCTTCGGATTGCCTTGTTGTTGACTAGAGTTAGTACTAAAGGATTCGCTCTGAAGAGTGTAGCCTGGTGAGAACCTCTGAGTGCATACAGTTAGTCCGGCGGCTAAAAGATAAACCAGTGGTCCGCCCACTGTCATAATCTACTCTAACCCCAAAACTAACAAGATAATGCCTAAAATATATCCTGATTGTTTAGAATAGGATTATCTGTGCTTGGTGTGCATCATTTAGAATCACCACTCCAGTATCTCCTTTTGGCAACTTTTTGCCAAATCTTGGGCTTGCTTTTTCAAGTAGAAGCCCAGTTGGACCTGTCCTCACCTTTTACTGACTCGATCTGAGAGTTAGTCCACCGCACCCCTCCATCGCCTCTAATGGCAGATGAACGGCCTCTGTATGAGACCTACTACAGTTTCTGTGAGAATCGAGGTGATCACTCTCAACAATGGTATGACAATTCTGCGTATCATCATGATACTCCAGTCGCGCACACTTCTACAGAGTATGATAATCACCGAGATCCGGAGTACAATTCTGTACTCCAAGAGCTTAAAAATTCAGTCTCTGCCCTTCGTGCCGCAGTCCAGCAACCAGTGTACCATTCCCAGTCTGTAGGATATTACCCTCCTATCCAGCAAGATGTCTGTACCTTTCCATCTCCAATGCATACCTCCTATGACAACACTTATTATCCGGATAATAGGAGTCACCATAACTTTGGTTGGGAACAGTCTACCCTCTCGCAGCAACTGCCGCAGGATAATTATCCTTCTGGGTTCCATCAACCCAATGGAGAGTATGACTGGCAATACTCGCAATCCCAGTACCCGTCATATCCACAGAATGACTATTCTGATCAACAGTGGGCCCCTCAGGATTTTCAGAATCAGCAACTAGTCCCAGACTCCACTTTACCTTACAACTTTCATACCCAGTCGGACTACAATCAAGAGTTAGCACCTCAGCTCCCCTTGGCTGAACCACCTCCATTGGCTACTACACCCGGTCTAGAGGACCTTCTCTCTAAGTACATTGCCCAGCTAGAGCACCAACAACAGCAATCTATGGAGAGCTTTGAGCAACGTCTAGTTCAATTAGAAAAAGAGAGAGAGGAAGTCAACTTCACTAGTCCACCAATAGCCTATCCTGCGGAGAATGATATGGCCACTGTCTATAATGAGGAGCCGCACAATTGGACCCAATACCACCATTGTGAGGAAGAAATAGAAGTCGTACTCACCCCTAGATCGAGCCAGACTATTGAGGAGCCAGTGTTTCCTTCTTCGGTGCCTTTAAAAGCACCACATCCTGAACCTACCTCAGAGCAACCTATTTCTCACTCTCCCACTGCTGCTTCTAACCTGGACCCTGAAGATGATCATCATGACACTGAGTTTTGTCTCGATCGTAGGATCCCTGCTGTCATAGATCTACCGTTCCTCCCCACCTCCCTTGGATTGTGCAACAATTGTGATGAACCCGAGTCTCAATCTTTGGTGCCCTTAACAGCACCAACTTCTGGACTGAGCACAGAGGAACTTAGTCCCACCTCTATCTCTGATAATTCTCTCTCTGCTCTGAATGCAGACATTCCTACTGATGAGCCATGTCTAGAAAATGGGCATCCCGCTGTCCTGGACCTACCGATCCCCACCGAGGAGGGACATATTGAGTGTAGGGATTGGAACATCCCTACCACATTAGGAAACATCGAGAAAGAGGTCAACAGTTTTCATCCGTCACCCTACGTCGATATTTTCGATGACCCGTGTGCCGTAGAGAGTCTAACTCAGGACTCTCCCGAAGATATATTATCCAAGTGTCATGAACACTGTGAGTCTGACTTCATTTCGGAGTCCAACATTTCTGGTATTACTGATCTGCAAGAGTCTGCTCCATTCAGATACATTCCCGCAAAACTCAATGAGTTTGCGGCTCTGCTAACCACGGTCAGAGAACCCACTACTACTCCCCTCTCAGTCTTTACTGAGAAGCTTCTATCCCTCCCCGCTGAACTAAATGTTTTTGCGGGTCTGCTTAGAGAGCTCAATGCCCTTCTCTCAGTCTACACTGAGAAAGACCTGTTCTACACAGGTATACCTAGACAAGGGATAGGATAGTTGTCTCCGTTCCACCTTAGGTGTCGGGAAGACTGCAGATTCACTCAGTCTCCATGAGTTTTATCCTGGTTGGGGGTACTTGATATACCCCCATCATGTCTGGCTGAAGACGTAAAACTTAGCGCTTTCGGAAAGGCAATTCAGGTATTCCTAGAGTACATGAGTCTCATGCATTTGTTATTACTGTTATATCTCTGGAAATGCAGGTACATTCATTCTTCCGATCATCAGGTACCACACACTGTCGAGTTTCTGCCGACTTGGTAACATCCTTCCTGAATCTTTGCATCATCATCTCTGATTTGTTATCATTTTATGTCCCGGTCATGAGCACCGAGGACGGTGCTATATTTTGGTTGGGGGTGGGTATTTACCAAAACTCATGTCTTCATTTTGATAAAAAAAAAAAATGTTGTTTTTGGGGTGATTTCCGATGTTCTCCAAAAAGTTTTCTAGAATTTCAAAAATGTGTCAAATACCCTGACTTTGATTAGCTGAAAACCTCCGTTAAGTCAGTATTGAGGATGTCAATTTTTGTTTAAAGTTAGTGTCGAGTCAAGTCAGGCGTGACTACAGCAGGTTTGAAAACTCAGAAAAACTCAGATTTGGCACAATTGTACACTATCAACATCAGAGTCATCCTAAGTTTGGAAATTCTAGAGATCCTATGAGAAGAATTGTGGAGACCTAACCCAGTGAGCTTTCGAACCTTTAATCAATTCAGAGGATTATACAACAATTCTGAGTCACAAGATGACTCACTATTCTTCCTGCCCGAAATATTCGTTGAGAGATCTCATTATCTTTTGCTTCGATCATAAAACTCAGAATGACATCAACATTGGATTACTACGACAGAACCTTCTCTGTATCCAGTCAAGACAGTATACATGATAGTGCAAACCCTAGAAAATGATGTAGGCCATTTGTCTGAACCATTCAGCCTTTTTACTCACCTGAATTATACTTCACTAGAAACCCCTTGAGCCGTTCTATAAAAGCCTTTTCTTTGTAAACCCATCAACCTAAAACCCAGTCCAGCTACGAAGTGTTACTAGCTACCCTACTTTTGAGAAGGATAAAGAATAACTGATGTGGGTGTACCATGAAAAGAAAAGTAAAGAAGAAGAATCAAAAGGAAAGAAAAGTGGTTCAAGCTGAAAACAAAATATGAAAAGAAAGTATGAAGAAGAGCTGAAAAGAAATTGAGCAGTCTTAGAAATATCAAGAAAAAGAGAAAAATACGAAGAAAGGAAAAAGAACCAGATAATGGTGTTACGCCGCAGGAAAAATTCAAGAAAATGGCAATATCCTCCCAAGATCTTTGAAATCCTGTATTCCTTTATCTCTCTACACCTGACCTAAGCCTCATTACAACCCAGGAAAGTCCTACTTGATTCTAGGATAGTACGATCATAAAATGTGGAGATTGGAGAAAGAGAAGCTATAGAGTTTGATCTAACGTTCCCGAGTGAAGTGGTATTCCAATCATGAGATCTTCTTCTGTTAAAGATGTCCTTCCTTCAAATAAAACATATGTGAGATCTTTTGCCTCTTTATATTAAATACATCTCCTCACATATAAATTGAGAGAAAAGAAGAAAACCCTTCTTGTGTGATTCTATTCTGAGTGCTAAACGTGTGAGATTTGAGGTCAAGGCATAAAAACTTAGAGGTGATCTGGAAATCTTTACTGTCGGATGATGAGAATGTTGAGCACACACACACGCAGAGTCTGACTATTCTGGGTCATGATTATCAGTCTGTAGTCTTACCAAAACTTTCCAACTCTTCGCTAGCATGTAACTGTTTTTGCATCCATTCAATGATTTGACGAACGGTGTTTTCCCTGAGCTAATTTGAAAAAGTGTGCAGCATGTGCAGAGCCCTTTTAAGCTCATTTATTTCGCACTAATTGCCAATGATTGGCAATATGCTGGTTGGGGGTTGTGATATTCGCTCAAAAGTGCTTATTTTAAGTAATTATCCTTTTAGCGTTATTGCATTCTCCTACGTAAAATACTCTATTTACCTACTTTTCTACGTAAGAGTCTCTTCTGTTGCGTAGAACACACTTTTCTGGACGAAATGGTATATTTGCATGCATTAAACACATTTTTGGAAGTCTAAATATTAAGCCGTTCTGATAAAGTCTCATTACGCGCTTCTTCTGTCGCAGGAAACCCCGATGGGACGATTCTCGAGACTTGTGGGCCCAAATCGATCATGAAAGCCCATTATCAAAGCTTAAAGAGCCCACATGATATGACTAGAAGATATGGGCCAAATATGGGCTGAATAAGAGGACCAAAAAGCCGGCCCAAAGAACGAAGAGAGTAGGAGAGCCAATGACCAAGAGACGGACCAAAGCGTTTAAAGCCACATGAGTCAGCAAAGAATGATAGTCGACTCTACTGGAGAAGCGTGAGGATGGTCACAGTGAAGACCAGGGTTCCAGACCCTCCGCCAGTGCTTTTTTCCATTTTTTTGATACTTTTTCTCTCATCTCTTCTTATTCTCTCTCTCTCTTCATCTCTCGATCCTCGAATCTACTGACCTAACCCCAGAACTCCTACCCATCGGCTCTATCTCATCTCCCTTAGCTTTCTGACCATTGGATCTTCCATCGGACCGTTGGATCTTCAATCGGACCGTTGGATCTCTCTAGATCTGTCGATCTACCAATCTGAGTCCCAATCAAGTCACCATCCATCCGATCGCCATCAAACTGTCTGTCACATCATCTTGTGAGATGATGGACATCATCAATCCATACGGGCCAGTAGCCGGGCCCATCTTCATCGACCCGCTGTCCGACCAGTTAGTGGACCCCGCGAATTTCAAAATAATTTTAATTAAATGGGGGGTCCACTAATTGGGGAGATCTTAGTTTTTTATTTTCAAAAATCCCCTATTTCCATTAAAGGAAATAGGGAAGCTTTAAAAGGAGAAGGATAGGGGTTCGTTCGAACCCTAATCCCTCTCCCCTCTTCTCCTCTCCTTCCCCTAATCTTCTGCCCACGTTTTCGCCTTCTTCTTTCTTCTCTTTTCTTCTTTTTTCTTCTTTTCTTCTTCTTCTTCCTCCTCCATCTTCGCCGGAGTTGCAGGCAGCAACTCCGGCCATCTGGTCCTCGTTCTCCTCCTCCTCCTTCTTCTTCTTCTTCTTCTTCTTCTTCTTCTTCTTCTTCTTCTCATTTTTTTTTATTTTTTATTTTCGTTTTTCCGTTTTCTACCGGAGTTGCAGCCTGCAACTCCGGCCGGCAGTGTCCTCCACGACATCTACTAAGACCTGCAACACGGAGTTGCAGGTCTGACCTTGCCATCCTCTTGCAACGGAGCAGCAGCCTCCACTACGCCCCCACGTTTGGCTGATAGCCGCTACCCACTCCAAACCCGTGGATCACAGCCCCTTTTCCCTTCTCTCCTCTACTCTTCTCCACTGCTCCCTCTCCAAGAAACCCACTCATCACCGTTTCTTTAAAAGAAACCAAAAGAAACAAGGGAGAAGAGGAAACAATTGCTGCCAATCTGCACGGCCTGCAAGCTGCACGGCCTGCTACTCCTTGCAAGCCGTGATCCTTGTGCCACGCTGCCACCACCATCTGACCCACCACCGGCTTCATCATCCTCCTTGCAGCTGCCACTATGCCGCCTCCATCAACTGTTGCACACCAACGATCAGCTCTCCTCCTATGCCACCTCCATCCACTGTTGCACACCAAGCTGCACTACTCCTTTAACTGGTCAACCATCTTCTCCAGCCTATGCTCTCATCTCAGAACGCACCATGCATTTCACCTCCACCCGCACCAGCGTCTTCTCCTCATTGGTAGTTTAATTTTACTTGTTTTTCTAGTTTTAATTCAAGATTTGTTTTCTAGATTAGTGTTTACTTTTGTTTAATTAATTTTTGTAAATCACTTTTGATCCATTAATTAAGTTAGTTTAATGCTCTTTATTTGTTTCAATTAATGCCATTTAGTCCATTATGATTTCAATCAAAAAGAAAAAAATACTCACCCCTCCATCAACATTGAGCAGCATTTTCTAATAAAAAAAATCATCATTTCATGTTCCTTACTGCGTATTCTCTAAATCCCGAGTGCGGATCGACATCCGACACGAATCCCTATACAAAATCTTTGAATTTTACAGGATAATCGGATTAATTATAAATATTGTTGAAGTTAGGGTTTCCGCACCAGCGGCGCCATTTGAAAGTAGGATTTTCCGCGTCGTTGGTTACGGAAACCCTAGAATCAACAAGATTTGTAATTTGATCCGAGTTTTAATCCTGCAAAATATTGGATATTGTATAGGGATTTGTGTCGGATGTCGATCCGCACTCGGGATTAGTCAGATTAGCGCGATAATGAACATAAAATGACGGGAAATTTGCAGAGAATGGACATAATATTATTCAAATCAACTTCATTCAATCGAACATGTCTCTTACAATCAAGTAAAAACAACTAAATTATAAAGCATAAAGAAAAGAATAAACTAGAGGGAGAAGGAGAGAACTAGAGAGAGAAAGTAGAGAAATCTAGAGAAAGAAAGTAGAGAGGAGATTGTAGAGATAGAGAGAGAGAGAGAAAGAGAATATGCTAAAGACTAGAGAGAGAAAATAATGTGGAGAGAGAAAGATCAAAGAAGTCTATCCTAGAGAGAGAAACTAAAGGAGGAGAGTGAAAGTGAGAGAATTACCTCAAATACCTACGAAATGATGATCAGAGACCGGCCCTTTATGGGAGTGGATTGGCTCAGGTATGAGGCGCCGATTAAATTCCTCCAATGGAACTTGCAACGATTAGAGGCTTGGGCCGTTTGGAGTCCGTTGGAGGAGGTATCGTGGGCAATATGAAGTGGTGATGACCGATCGATGAGAAGCATGGTGAGATGAGTGCTGGTACGTTACAGGGTGAGGGACTGGCCTCATAGTTGCAGGCGTCAAGGAGAGGAGCAGGCAGTGGTCAGGCACCTTGGCGAAGACGTGTTTGCGGAGGGGATGAGGTTGACTCACCGTGAAGGAGATCCGGTGGTTCTTCTCCTTGCAGACCTGCCGGAGTTGCAGGTCTGCCCGAAATAATGGTGCCCCGACGTCATTGAAAGCTACAGAAGTAGCACTTGGAGGATCATCACCGTGGGGATGGCGATGTTGCAAATCTGGGCGGAAAATGGCTGGACGTGGTGCTGGCTTTTCTTGTAGAGAATGGAGGCGCTGGCACCTACTGCTCCTTTGGGAGAGTTGAGAGATAGGGATGAGAGGTTGTAGGTGATTCGGTGGAGCGTGGGATGAGGATAGACTGTCGGAGAGCTAGATGGCCAGAGAAGGAGAACCAGTCTAGCAAGGACGGTGGTTGCTTGCTGGACTGTTGGTGGTTGTGCAGGTTTTCACGGTGATGTGAAGTTGCAGACCTGCCGGAGTTGCAGGTCTGCTCGAAACAGTGGTGGACGGAATCGTTGATGGAGGGGAAAGTTGCTTTTTCCGCGTCGTTGGTTACGGAAACCCTAACTTCAACACATTTTTAATTAATCCGAGACATTTAACCTGTAAAATGAGCAATTTTGCATAGTGGCTCGTGTCAGATGTCGATCCGCACTCGGGATTAGTCGGATTAGCGCGAATAAGAACATAAAATGACAGATAATATACAAGAGAAAAAGGAGAATGATGGAAGAGATGAGAAGGGCGAGTCGATTTAAAACACATCCAAATAAGATCCAGAGAAGACTAAAATCATCAAACTCAAATTGCATTAATTAAACTGTTGCTTACATGAAATAAATGACAGAAATAAATAAAGCGGTAAATCTATTCTAGAAAGCATGTAAGAAAGCATGTAAAAAGAGATTTTAGAGAGAGAGGAAGAAGGTAGAGAGAGAATTTTCACACCTCGGTCGTTTACCGGCCGACAAGGTAGAGGTGAGAGAAAAACTCACCCTCTTGCATTCACCGAACGGAGTCAGTGGTGCAAAAAGGCGATCAGCCTGGGGAGGTGGTGAGAGGATCTAGAGAAAGAAAATAGACTTAGAGAGAGAAATCTCACTCTAGAGAGAGAAAATGAAATGTAGAGAGAGAAAGTAGAATCCTAGAGAGAGAAAGTACCTCAAATACTTACCAAAGGTGAGATCGGCCCCGGTAAGTGGTTGTCTGGAGAGGAAGCATGGTTAAAATTATTTTTGAAATTCGCGGGGTCCACTAACTGGTCGGACAGCGGGTCGATGAAGATGGGCCCGGCTATTGGCCCTCATGGATTGATGATGTCCATCGTTTCACAAGATGATGTGACAGACAGTCTGATGGCGATCGGATGGATGGTGACTTGATTGGGACTCAGATTGGTAGATCGACAGATCTAGAGAGATCCAACGGTCCGATTGAAGATCCAACGGTCCGATGGAAGATCCAATGGTCAGAAAGCTAAGGGAGATGAGATAGAGCCGATGGGTAGGAGTTCTGGGGTTAGGTCAGTAGATTCGAGGATCGAGAGATGAAGAGAGAGAGAGAATAAGAAGAGATGAGAGAAAAAGTATCAAAAAAATGAAAAAAAGCACTGGCGGAGGGTCTGGAACCCTGGTCTTCACTGTGACCATCCTTACGCTTCTCCAGTAGAGTTGACTATCATTCTTTGCTGACTCATGTGGCTTTAAACGCTTTGGTCCGTCTCTTGGTCAATGGCTCTCCTGCTCTCTTCGTTCTTTGGGCCAGCTTTTTGGTCCTCTTATTCAGCCCATATTTGGCCCATATCTTCTAGTCATATCATGTGGGCTCTTTAAGCTTTGATAATGGGCTTTCATGATCGATTTGGGCCCACAAGTCTCGAGAATCGTCCCATCGGGGTTTCCTGCGACAGAAGAAGCGCGTAATGAGAGTTTATCAGAACGGCTTACTATTTAGACTTCCAAAAATGTGTTTAATGCATGCAAATATACCATTTCGTCCAGAAAAGTGTGTTCTACGCAACAGAAGAGACTCTTACGTAGAAAAGTAGGTAAATAGAGTATTTTACGTAGGAGAATGCAATAACGCTAAAAGGATAATTGCTTAAAATAAGCACTTTTGAGCGAATATCAATGACCCATAAAATTTTAAACTATTTTTTTTAAATGAAGTTGTCAAGGTGCAGAGCATCATTGAGCATTTTTGCTCGATGGTGTCATTGAACAAAAATGAAGTCCAGCGAGGCTGACAACATTATTTTCATCTATAAAATGTATCTTGATCTGTTAAATGTAAAAAAATGGGTATTATTGAATACAAGTCATCAACATATAGGAATGATGACGAGCCTTTCGTAGTGCTTTAACACACATACTTCACCCATTCAAATATAATACAAGAACCAAAGCCTTGTGGCAAAAAATAGTTACAAGTCATCCATCTAGTGGCGGATAAGTTGTGGATTCAATCCCGCTCATTAAAGATAAATTTATGAGATTGTTGAATTTATGCTCAAATTCTCCAACCAAAGAATGAAGAATAAATAAGATTAAAAAAAAAATACCTTGATGAATCAAATCGTCTCCACCTTGATGTCTTCTTCTCCAACTTGGATAGACGATGGGAGAGAGGGGAAAGTGAATGGTAGGGTAGATAGGAGGGTGAAAGAACAGACTCCGGCGCCGGTGGCAGCGTGAATCGATGCCGGAGATGGTGGTGAGAGAGAAGAGAGTGAAGGCAAGGGCAATGGTGGGGTATGGCTTGGTAAGGACAGGGGATTGTGTGGGGACGACAAAAGGATTAGGGCTTTTTGCCCTTTCAACTTCTTTTTTCAAAAAAAAAAACACCTAACCTACATGCTAATGCTTCCAATACGAGACACGTGGCATTTCTACGAGGATGTTGACCATATGGATGTTTGGCCGATTCCTAGTTGGACCTACCAACCAAAAATAACCCTGATTAGTGATTTGTAAGCGTTGGATTTGAGTCATTTTCATGGGTTAATTTTATGCGTTGGATTTGAGCATTATTTGGGTACAAGGATCCAAAGGTTTTAGATCACCGATCAGGCTGATGCTTTCAACGTAGGCCCATATAGGGATTTTCCAAACATCTATATAGTAATAATTGCTGTAAGTATGTGCCACTTGGCTCATATTATGGGTGGTCATATGGCGGTCATCTAGGCCGTCATATATGCTTATTTCTTGTTACCACAAAATCAGATGATTTTTGTTACTCATCACTACCATCTGGGCCTACTGACAGCATGGATATTTAGCACACCCCTTGGTAGACATATGTACCCAAAATCAGCATGTTTGAGGATTTTTAACCATTGCTTTTAGTACCCAAATAATGGTTGAATCCAACGCCTAAAAAATCACACCTTAAAAAAATATTGAAATCTAATGGCTATAAATTACCAATAAGGTGTTTTTTGGTGTCTATATCAATGAAGGGGTGGGCGGTACCAAGGTTTAAAGGGGACCGTTATAACGGATTGGGGGCGTTACCATTTTTTTCCGTCATAATGGCCGTTATAACGAAAAAAAAACGCTCAGGGGCAAAAATGAAAAAAAATGGGAAAAAAATGGAAATAACAGAAAATAACGGAAAAAACATAAAAAATGGCACTGAAATTCAAATTTTGAATTTTAAAATTTGAATTTCAAAAATAGAAAATAACATAAAAAAATGGAAAATAACGGCCGTTATACATTGTCACATATTTTTCCACGGAGAAATAAAAAAATAAATAAAGAGAAAAATAATAAAAAATAACGGTCGTTATAACAAAAATAATGGCCGTTATTTTCTAGACATTTTAACAGTACATAGCGTAACCCCACCTGACTTACCCCCTTATGACTCAGTCCTCCGTTCATGACCGTCGTTGACCTACCATCGACTCACAAAAAAATTAAAGGACAAGAATGCCCCTTATAATTTCTCCAACCTTAGAACATGTAGGTTTATGCCAAATCCTTAACCCTAAATCAGAAGGATGTGATGGACTGTCGGGCACGAGATTCTAGTGGATCATTGGCCGCCCATCACCTGTGACCAACCTACCAAAATCTCAGGGTCGGTCGACTAGCGTGGTGGTATTATCTTGCTCTAATCTCTTGCCATCGTTAATTTGATGACGTGGACCGTATTAGAGGACACTGGCCATATTGGAGGACACTGGCCTTATGTATGTTTAGTCGATCCCCGGGTTGACTTACAAAAAACAAATCACCCTAATTAATGGTTTCTAACCATTAGATTTTTGAGTCATTTTCATGGGTTGATTTTAATCGTAGGAATTTGAGCATTATTGCTATTATTTCAGTACAAGGATCCAAAGGTTTTAAATTACTAATCAGGATGATTTTTGTTATGTAGGTCCATATAGGGATTGGCCAAACATCCATATGGTCAAAGTCCTCTAGCAGTGTGCCACGTGGCTCGTATTATGAGTGAGCATAGGGGCATATAAGAGTTTTACTCCTTTATGGAGTGACGAAGCACAATTTTTGTCACTCACCACTGCCATCTGTGCCCATTGACCGCATAGATGTTTAGCCTACCCCTTCGTAGACATTCACATAAAAAATAAGTAGCATGTTTGATGCTTTTTAGCCATTGGTTTTAGTACAGAAGAATAATGGTTGAATCCAATTGTCAGAATCACATCTTAAAAAGTACAAAAATCTGATGGCTAGACATTACCAATCAAGGTGATTTTTTGTGTGTATATCCATGAAGGGGTGGGCAGAACATCTACGCGGTCAGTGGGCCTAGATTGCAGAATTAAGTATCCTAAAAAGTTTCAGGTATACCTTGTTACTTATTTTTTTTAATGTAAAATGAGAAAAAATAGAGGTGAAAATCATTAGTGACGACTTGAGTAGCCACAAAAAGTATATATTTAGCCGAGGTAAAGAAAAACGCGGCCACAACTTACTTTCCCTCCAAATAAAATACGCGTCAAAATTTTGCGCCATACAATTAGCGGCGACTATTTGTTGTGACATTTGGGTTGTTGCTACATATGGCCATGTAATACGTTTAGTGGCAACATTAGATTTTCGCCATTAAACATAATTTATTAGTTGCAACGTAAATAGCCACAAATGTACACATTTAGCCGCAGTAAAGCTAAACCCGGCTAAAACTAATAATTGGCCATGAATCATAAAGTTGCCACTAAAACATCTACTGTTTAGCGACGACACAATAAAATTTGCCACTAATTATATTTTCCTCCAAACAAAATGCGCGCCAAAATTTTGCGCCATACAATTAGCGGCGATTTTTTGTTGCGACATTTTGGCTTGTCGCTAAATATGGCCATGTAGTACCTTTAGTGGCGACATTAGATTTTCGCCACGAAAAGTATGTTATTAGTGGCGATATATGGCTCACAGCTAAAAAGTCGCCACTAAAAACAACATTTCTTATAGTGTGTTTATATTAGATGAATGGAAAGAGCTAGTTAGACAAGGGTACATCAAAGATAATAAAAAGAAGGAACTAGCTAGGGATGTCTCAAAGTTAACTCTGAATAATGAATTTTGGGGTAACGTTAAAGATGTACACAAAATTATGGGACCTCTTGTGAAGGTTCTAAAGGTTGTGGACCAAGACAAGAAACCTACTTTGGGTATAATATTTGAAGGGATGAAAAGAGCCAAAGAGATAATTGGTGTTCAAGTCCGCTATCCTCAGCGCTTCTTTGACATCATTGACAAAAGATGGAAGACACAACTTCATCAAGATCTCCATGCAGCTGGTAAGCTATAATACTGCATTGACAATATGCATTTTTTATGTTATTAATGTTTATTAGTTATTGATAATTATTTTTATTTTGTAGCGTATTTTTTAATTTCAAAATTTTGATATGCCAAAGACTTTTTCCATCACCGAGATATAAGGACAAGTTTGAAAAAAGTCATCAAAAAATTATAACCGGATATGGATAGTGTAGGAGAAGCAACCAGGTATAAATATATTATAATTAGGACTTTTATTGATACTGGATAGAGATTATTACTTAATTGTGAGTTTTTAATACTGGTTACCGATAAGACTTTATGAAGAAGGAAAATCAGAATTTGGCGATCCACTCGCTCAGAAAATAACAAAGTTTAGTCTACCAGGTATGTTAATGTTATACTTCATTAAATGAATAATTACCTTATATTATATCAAATTTTAATGTATTTTTTCTCTTTTCCAACTGAGTGGTGGTATAGTTATGGCGAAAGTGTGACTGCCTTACAAAAGATTGCGATTAAAGTGTTAAGCCAAACATGTTCATCGTCAGGCTTTGAGAGAAATTGGAGCACATTTTCCCTCATTCATTCAAAGCCGCGAAATAGATTATCAATGATGAGGTTGGACAATCTAGTATACATCCACTACAATATGAGGCTTTGGGTTTATAATCTAATGGATAAAAGAGATAAAGAAGATTATTATAATCCAATTGATTTGGATAATATATTTAAAAACGACGATGTTCTTGATGAGTGGTTACGAGAAAAAGAACCCCCTGCATTTGATGGAGATGACTTGTTATGGTTAGATGAATGTGTTCTAGGTCACGAAGATAATCCAACACAACATCAGAGTCGTGGTTCAAATGATGATGATGATGGTGGTGGTGGTGGTGGTGGTGGAGTTAGTGGTGGTAGTGGTAGTGGTGATGGTGATGGTGGCAGTGGTGGTGATGGGGGAGATGGTTGGAATGGGAGTGATGGTGGTGGAGTCGGGGGGAGTGGAAGTGTTGAGGGGGGTCGTTTAGGCGACACACACCCAGATACTAATCATAGTGGTTGGTGACTACAAGGCCATCGTAGTAGTAGACCAACTGCCTTACTTAGATATCCAAGCAACGATGATTGGACACAAAGAGACCACGTTAGTACTAGTGAGGGTGGCCCGGGTGAGTTTGATGCAAGACTCACCGACTTAGATAAGCGAGTACGTGGAATAAATTTTGAGGACTATGGTGGTCAGCTTGGATATGGAAGGGATAATTATGATTATGGCCAATCTCAAGTACCTCAACCTAGCCATTTAATCCATATGATTATGGTCAGCCTCCTCAACATCAACCTCTAGTTTATAACTATGGTTATGATCAGCAACCACATGGCTATGATTATGGTCAATCACAGACCGATTATAGCTATAGTGGATATCATGGACAATCTAGAGGGAGCTATGATACTACAGAGCCTAATAATACTACATCCAACCAGTATGGAGGATTCTTCTTTCCTATGGACCACCCTCATGGTTACTACGAACAATAGTCAATCGTAGTTTATTTATTTTTGACTCTTTGACTCTTTATTCTTTTTTCATTTTGTATTTATCGACACTTAGTTTTTCATTTATGTTTCTTAATTTTGCAGTTCAATTGGTCTTCTTCAAGGGGGAAATGGCAGATTACTTATTAATAGGTTGGAAGTGAGTAATAATTTGCATTTGCATCGAATTTTGGAGCATTCTCATTTGGTTCATTTTAGATTTTTGTGGACTACTAGTTGAAAAGCTTTGTTTTTGCAGGTGTAAGACTACGAGGGAAGTGTTTAATCAACTGGTACGCGTCGCATAACTGATAATTATTTGGGGGGCTTAAAATTGTTTTAGCTTTTACTAGTTTTGTACTGAGCAACAAGAATTTCTAAATTCTCCCTATCCAACAAATTATGATTTTGATCTACCAAATTTAATATCTTTTGGATTGTATCTGTTTGTTTTATTGGTTTTATAGGAGTCTATGTAATTTTTTTTTATAATCATGCATCAATGTTGTTAATAGGTTTTTCTTGGATTTTTTTATAATTTTTTTTATGATTTTTTCTCATTTATTTTTTATTTTTATGCTTTAGGCTAAATATTTTTTTCCTTATTTTTTATGCTTTTGTATGATTTTATTATTTTTATGCTTTTTTTATGATTTTATGTGATTTTTTCACATTTTTCTACATTTTTTTTATATTTTTTTGCAATTTTTTGGATTTTTTTTTGTCTCGTCTCGGGATCACGGCAGATCAGCCAGATCCAACCTATCCAACTCGGGATTGGTGGTGGCCGATCCGACGGCCGATCCCGAGACTTTCATCCTTGTTAGGGAGTGGATCCATCTTAGATGAGTCTTGTCTCCCATGTTATCTTCAAGTATTTTTGACATTTGAGATCGGCCATTGATCTTGCGTAGTTTATAGGCGTCGCATGATCCGAGGACTAGAAATCATCAATTGGCTGATCCTTGTTGGTGGAACCACTTGATGTGATCGGATCATCATTGGATCAGTAAAGATCGCTTAGAAACTCTACCTTTCATTTATGATATTAATGATCGCCTATGGGATGCTACATCATACATGATTGCATCAACTATCTTCCATCGCCATGAGATCAACCAGCTGGCACAACATCCTTTGATCTTCATCAAACAATGCATGTATGGACCTCCAATTCAGACTTACCCGCAGATCTTACCAAAGATCTCCATTGTTGTTTCAACCCCATTATTAGCTTCATTGCCAACCGTTGATTCCCTAGTGATCAGCGTGAAGCAAACCATCTTAACCGATCATCTCACAACAAATGGCTCATGATTAAAATCCTACCATATATACTTCATGTTCATCAATAACATGATGTCTTCAGCCAGCTCCTCTCTCCTTCACATTCTACGCTTCCTACTGATGACTTGGTCTGCGATCATCATGTGACACCTCTAGACCATTGGGTTAACAACACGTCCCACGTATGGAACCGGTCGAGCAACTCACGTATGCCTTCCAGCTTAGCTTGCCAATGCATTCCATGACCAACACGATTGGCTAGCTCATTGGAGCAATCATAAGGTTCGTCCAGCTGCATGCTGGAACTGGAAGCAATGCACCAGCCAGCCTATCCTCACTACGTGTAATTCCTTGATGGACCCTTTGCAACCATTCAGATTCTCGACCACTGCCCTACTCCACCGTTGGATCATGCCTTGATTATCGCATGATAGAATGCACCTGCAACAGCTGGGCTCTTATACTCTATGTGCACCAGCCTGGCCAACACACAACAGATTTTCTCGTCCAACCCGTGCGACAAACCATCTCCTTAATAGCCACTCCTCGCAAGCTAGCGCACCTCTCTTACTCATGCTCAACACCAGCCCGTCAGCTCCTTTGCTTCAATGGAGATCATCCCACGAACTCCAAAATCCAATGGTCCAGCAACTCTTCTTTTGATACGAGGCTGCCCACCATCGATCAAATGATCGGGCCACCTTACAACCCTTCAAACCACTACGGGTCCATCTTGTGCGGTTGCCAAACGGCTTGATTGCAAGTTCTCTTCACGCGCCAATGGTCATTGATCATAGCCGATCAATCCAGGTAAAAGACTCCACTCCAGTAGCTATAGACCAATCCTGGAAATGACTCAAATCTAATGGTCAGTGAGTGTGCCATGTGTCTCATGATCAGGGGGCACCATATTGTTTTAGTGAGTTTAGGTGAAGTCTCAAAATCCAAAACAGAGACGTACCAGGTTGAGGAAGTTGGGTTGTTTAAAACAAAAAATACAAAAACTTAGATCCAACAGCTGATTATCACCAACCATGGTAATCTTTGTGTCCTATGCCACTTGGGGGATCACCCCAAGCCACCATACGATCAGTGTCATTTGAGAGCTTGCCACCTGGCGATTGTGTATGATGGAGAGGGTGGAGCCCCTAATATTCTTCATCACATTGAAATTGGCTTGTAGATCCACCTAAGTATTGGCCATGCAGCCATACGGTCAGTATCTTCCTGAGGTGGCCATGTAGTGAAGGGCGACACCCCTGTTTTGGTGTTTCAAACGCCATTTTGAAGTTGCAGGTCCTTAGGTTGGTTCAAACATGCATATATGCAGTCGGTGTCTCCAAGAGTGCTCCACGGATCCGGACCCCACCATGTAGTGTCTCCCAGGGGTTTGCCACGTGGGCTCACATCTTGGTGTGTCCTACGGTCCTACCCTGGTGTGTTCTCGAAACATGGGCGGAGGCCCTGCCTTCATATCACAAATCTGCAAGGAAAACAGAGCAACCGTAGTTAGTGATTATTTTCTTAGATTAAATAGTTGTTTTATCATACAGGATGTTTACTTTTAGTGTGGTAGTGTGTGCATGTGTGTGCGCGGTTTGGTGGGCCCAATAGGTGGTTGCGAGGCTCGCCACTTGATCCAGATCATGTGTTGAGGCGAAGCCTCTATGTTGTTTTGTCCGAATATCAAAACAGAGACGTCTTGGTGAAGAAGTTGACATGAAAAGATAAAAAATAGGGGAAGGAAAGTATATATTATGTATATATAGCTGGGTAATTCTTACTAATATTCTTACTAATGGACGTGGGGCCCACATGCGGATGAGTTAAGGGATGATTTTTTGGTGATAATATTCTTCTCAATGTGGATGTCAACCACACAAAAAATCAGCCCATTCCAACATTTGTATCCTTGTAAAGTAGATTGCAAATTGAAAAATTTTGGACCATCCATTTTCACCGTTAAATTTAGGTCTGTATTTGATAGGGTTAGAAGTTTTAAAAATTACTGATTTTTGGTGAGGACGATCTCCATGTAAGGAGATCACCCTCACCAAAAATCATCCCTTAACTCATCCGCATGTGGGCCCCAAGTCCATTAGTAAGAATATCCCAGCCTATATATATATATATATACATACTAGTAAATGGCCCGTGCCCACGTCACTCTTTGAAAAAAGGGTTTGCAAAAAATATACTCAAAACTCTATAACGGATTGGGGGCGGCACCGTTTCTTCCGTTATAACGGCTGTTATTATGGATTGTAACGCGCAAGGGCAAAAATGAGAAAATAACAAATGGTATGTCTAATGGGAAAATAACGAAGTACTTGGAATCCCTCGACTGAGGAAACCCCAAATTCCTCACCATCTGTTGCGCGCGGGGTCAAATGAGTGGAAGTGACCGAATACATGAGGGGGATTAACTCACTGGAATCTTACTGTCCACATTAGATGGATGGATTTGATCTCAATCACTCTTTATCTTATGAAGCCGGATAAGATAAGAGATAAAACAATCGAGTTGTTTTGTTATATAGACTAGTAAATGGCCCGTGCCCACATCACTCTTCGACAAAAGCGTTTGCAAAAATTGTACTCAAAACGGTATAACAGATTGGAGACGTTACCATTATAACGGAGTGTAACGCAACGGGACAAAAATGGGAAAATAACGAATGATCATTGATATCTTTATGTCTAAAGGGAAAATAACGAATTACCTGGAATCCATCGACTGAGGAAACCCCAAACATCTCACCATCTATTGAGCATGCAGTCAAATGAGGGAGTGATCATCATAAGCCTTTTCCCAATGGTATGGGGTTGGTTGCACAAATCATGATCCTCCGTTCAATATTGTCAAAAGCCATCTCTTCTGTTAAGGCAAGTTTCTTAAAATCTCCTCCTAAAATATCGTACTCCGTGTTTGTCTTGACTTTCTCCTTGTCATCCTTTTAGGCCATTTGACTTGTACATTCTTCTTCAATGGTGCTGCCATTGCTCTTCATTGTATATGACCAAACCATCTCAATTGACTTTGCTTTGTTTTGTAACTTAGGTCCTGTTTGTTTTTTTTTTCACGCGTGTTTCTGGACATGCGCACTTCAGATCCGTGCGCAAGTTAAATGCGTGTGACTTCGAATGTATGACATTTGGATAGACTCAACAAATCGCGTTAAAAAATTGATTATATGCGTTTGTTTGCATAAATGTTGGTGGATGTTGCGTCTGATTCAATGCATCGCGTTACATTGTATAAAATTATACATACGCATTTTAGACCGCCACGTGTACTCGAATATTTTTATACGGTCTAGATATACACATAATATACATACATATATATATATATATATCATATTATAATATTTAATATATAACATGTAAATATAATATAGTATATTTATATAATACTATATTATATATTATTATAATAATAAATTATATAATATAATAACATATATTATGATAGATATATTTATTTATTCTATATAATATATTATTATCTTAGTATATATAATAGAAATATTATATATTATATTTTATATATTATATAATAATAATATCATAATATAATATAATATATAATATATATATATATATATATATATATATATATATATATATTATTTTATATAATATATAATAAAAATTTTTATTATGTAAAGTATGATGCACCGTGCGATATACCATAAGTATGCCTTATGATACATTGACACATGCTGTAACACGCGATTTTGTGCGAATTCCAATTCTCAAGAGAGGGGATGAATGTTGGAACTCATGCCTTGGCGCACATTGAGGGCCCTGATGTGCATTGTTAGTTGCGCCTATTGGTGCAATCAAACACACATTTTTTGGCCGAGGTGCACACATCAAAGATAATGTGCGCACGTTCATAAAACAAACAGGGCCTTATTAGGGTTATTTCCTATATTTTTACGAGAGTGTTCATTTCTAATTTTGTCTTACAACACTTCATTTCAACATTATGGATAATTGACAAATGAGGATCTCAACACATCAATCTCAACATAACCTTTCAACTATTCAGGACATGTGTGATGCCTATGATGAAACATTTTCCAATAACATGTCTTCTTAGAATAGCATATTTGAAAAGATTCCATTTGACTTCGAACCCTAATGAGGCATTTTTGTTTACAAATATTTTTGTTATCTGATCAAATACATTGAAACCTTGCATGCAGTATTAGATACTCAAAAGGTAAAAAGAAATCTAATTTCTCTTTCATTGTACGTAGCTAAGTCGTTAGCTGCTCATTACATATCAATAACTGTTACAGGAACACATATACAAGTATACATGTGTAGATAACTCAAGATGCTTACTTATGACATGCCATACTTAATGGAATAGGTGGGTCAGAAAAATTTCCACCTATGATTTGGTCAAAAACCCATTTGTTAGCGGCCTCTGTGTAGTGGCCTCCATCCCAATTTACTCGAACTGAGGGTTGTTCACATGATCCTACAAACACTTGAGTGCCGTTAATGCTGATTGTATCTCCACAATTCACATCACCACCAAAATTGTACTTCCCACCGTAACCACAACACGTTATCAATGGGTGCTCAAACCCTGCAACTTCAGTTCATTAATACAACATCGAAGAAGAAGAAGAAGAAGCAACATTGCAAAACAGTTATGCATTAAATTTGATGCCAACGCTATTTTAGGGTATAAAATAAAAATGAAATTTTGACAACTTTTTATCTTATAGAATGATTTTTCATGTTTAAAACTGAATAATTCGGAAAAATTCCTGAATTATTTGAAAATGTAAAAAAATGTGGTAATTTTTCCAAACCTTTGAATAGCATATTGTTCGGTTCATTTTTTAAATAATTCGTATGGTTCGCAAATTATTCATGAATAATTCAAGAATTTACTAACTAGATTAGCTCTGTCCAAACGGGAATACTTGATCTCACAAAAGAAAGGACACGCATCAAGGTGGGTTCCACAATGATTTTTGGAATATTCTTGTCAAATTTTATGGGCCTCATCTCCTCATCTAAAGATGAGCCTTTATATTTCACAATGCACACTCCGCGAAATAAAATTTTCCACCAAACGGGGCTTTAACCATTATATACATGCGCAGGTCAGAATCAGAATCAGAATCCCCCATAAAATAGTTGTGAACCTGATCAAATTTATTTTTGCCGAATTTTTTGAATGACAAATTCAAATGAAAGATTGAAAGTTAGAGACTCACCATACTTCTTGGCTTGGCTTATGAGAGAGTACTCTACGGAATAAATATCCACATATGTGATTGCAGCCAAGGGAAGGTCCTCTCTGAGTTGAACCATGGCCTCCTTCAACTTCTGATTAAAATATCGAGCAACATCATTATAAGGAATCCCGCAACCTGCCCTGTCTATCTGAGCTGCTGGGATCGACAGATTAACCAAAATAAACGGCAGGCAACCGAGGGGTCCCATATTGTGTATCCAGAATGATCTACCTCCTTGGTTATACACAGACTGCATGATCACAAATTGCCATTGTTCAGCAATGATAATTTAAAAAAACAAGACCACATCACAACACGTCGGGTACCAATGTGTTGGGTTGGGTCGGATCAAAGTACTTACTACCCATGGTATCGTGGTGGCAAGTTATTATAATGACATATGAACGAAAGCCCATGGATTTTAGCAACTTTCTGATGCAGGAGCATCTTATTGTGGTAGTCCATAGTTACACCAAATCAGTGCAAAGCCAATCTGAGCCACGTGGCATACTCTTAGAGGATTCTGACCGTATGGATGTTTGGCCAATCCCTAGTTGAACCTACAAACAAAAATTAGCCTGATTAGTTATTTCTAGACGTTGGATCTTTGTACCTCAAATACTGCTCAAATTCCCACAGTTGAGATCAATCCATGAAAATAAGTCCAATCCAATGCCTATAGATCACTAATTAATTAGGCTGATTTTTGGTTTTTAGGTCCACTTAGGGATTGGCCAAACATCCATACAATCTGAGTCCTATTACATTTTGCCACGTGGCTCAGATTGTGTCTTGTAACCAGAGCCTGTCATTTTAGGAGAAAAAATACGCTGGCCCCGGGGGACTTCAAACTTTGATGCCCCCTCCCAAAATGTCTGACAAGTACTCCTTGTTAACCACTAACCAGGGATTTCACTCGGGTTGAGTTAATGGATTGAAGTACGTGTCTGACATTTTGGGTGGGGAGACTTCAAAGTTTGAAGTCCCCCGGGGCCAGCGAATGTTTTCTCTCATTTTAGGGCGGTAACTGGAGCCTGATGTCACGAGGGCGCTTCCAAACCCAAAAGACTAGCCTATTAGTTGGTGCCTACCCCCCACACTTATAGTCCAAGACCTCCTAGTACACAGCCGATGTGGGACTAAAGTCCGTGACAGGCTCCCCCGCCTAGACCCTGACGCCCTCGTCAGGGGGACCTACGCAACCCCGCATGGGACCCACGGTCGTCCCCACCTCTGATGTCCCTAGGTAGGCTCTGATACCACTTGTCACGAGGGCGCTTCCAAACCCAAAAGACTAGCCTATTAGGTGGTGCCTACCCCCCACACTTATAGTCCAAGACCTCCTAGTACACAGCCGATGTGGGACTAAAGTCCGTGACACTGAGCCTAATATATTCATAGGTCAAATCTGACTTTTGTTCGCACGAGATAAAGCAACATACTTCCCATATATTGCGCTGCGAAATAGAGGAACAACTAAGTGGTATTGTACTAAGTTGCCACTATAGAAGTGATAGATTTTTAAAGTGGGCATTGGATGGCTGTTTCAAAAGGATCATCTGATCTATTGACTATTCTACGACCGTTCACTGCAGTTAATCTAACCGTCCAAATAAAAGTGATGGATCGAATGGTGATGAATATTATATGATCATGCCTGCAATCTAAGAATTACCTTAACACTAATGGAGAATTGGTTGACGATAACAGGGATAGAAGCATTGATTTCTTCTATCGACATGTTACCCAATAATCCAGCGCCGACATCGTTCGTACCAATGTCGAACGTATATAAAGCTTGAGAGAAATACTCATCCTTTGGTAACAAATCCGTAAAGATTCCTCCTGTAAAAAGGATCAACGGTCAAATTCAAAAATTAGCAATGATTGATCTTCCGATGAACGTCGATCTAAAATATAAATTTGAACTAGTGTTACACAATAGCATTTACCTTGTTTGTTGATCAACTGTGATCTAAACTTTAAGTCAGTAAACTGTGTGTATTGCACATCTAAGGAAAAAGGACTGAATCCACCCAAAGGTAGAACACTGCTTTGTGGTCTGATTGTTGATGCTGCCGTGGCGAAATTTGCTCCGTGGGAGAAGTTGGACCCCACAGAATCAAGGTAAGCACTGAGATAAGGTAATCCAAAGCTCTCCGCTGAAAATACAAATTTGATCCGATGGTTAATAAATGATCTAACTTGGTTTATAAGTATAAGCCTTAATCGATCCTTATAAGACACCATACTAGAATTTGGCACACAAACCATCTTCACCTTTGGTGAACCATTTCAAAAAAGTCCACAGATCAAATGGTTGAGTTCATTCAATCATATTGATTTTGGGCTTGAAATTGTGGTCTGATTAGGCAATTTCCTTGTCCCATTTACGTCTGGCCGTCTAAAATTAAATGCAATTGGTTGAATGGTTAGGATCATCTGATGGAGCTGAATTTTGATATAGGAATGGGGCCCAAAACTTAGACCATTTAGATTATTAAGAAGAATTTTGCACCTTAAACCGGAGCAAAAAGAACTTAGAAAATAATTTAAATACGATGCCACCGTTGGTTTACACATGAAATTATAAAAAAAAAAAAAAAAGAAAAAAAAAAAAAAGAGTTGTGCACCTATGAAATCGATCTTGAGGCGTCCATCAGAATATCTTCCAGTGGGCATGCGAAAGAAGGTCTCGCCGTAGGGTGGGGGAAGGGCTCCAAACGCCGCCGACAACCCGCCTGTATCGGAATTTGAGTCGCCAAAATTGAAAATAGCCGGGAAATGACAATGATGATTCGAAGCAAAGGTATGATGATTCAAGAGGGATATTAGAGATGAGAAAGCGATAACAAATTTAACAAAGCCATGAGAATCCATGATGAAGAAGAAGAATTTGATGGAGAATGGATTACTGGTTGAAGCATTAAATAGAGAAGAAGACTTGAGAAGCAATCCAACCCTTGGCCAACATTTCTTTAGTCAAAAAATATCTACTGTTATTACTCTCTGTGGTGATCATATGGTCCGGGGTCCATGTGGTACCCAACTGCTGGCACATTTTGATTAATTGGTGCTGCATTAATATTTTATTACATTTGAATTTATATTTTAGTAGTCCGAGTGTGCAACACTAAAGTTTAAAGGAGGCCGTTTTAACGGTTAAACGGACTGGGGATGTTACCGTTTAAACGGATTGAAATGGCCAGGGGCAAAAATGGAATTTAACGGGTTTTAAAGGATTTTAATGGAAAAAATGGTGCTGAAAATTTAAAAAAAAAATAGAATTTAATGAAAATTAAACGGATTTAACGGCCATTTTTTTCACAAAAAATTTCAGAATTTAACTGATTTAAACAGACGTTAAAACAAAAAAAATGGCCGTTAAATTCAAATACGTTAAAACATGTTTAAATGGTTTTAATGGAAACGGGTTTGGGGTGTTTCCGTTTAAACGGCCTTTAAACCGTTTAAACGGCCTTTTTAAAACCATATGTGCAACACCAATCAAAACATGCCTCCAGTTGAGCACTACATGAACCCCGGACCATATGATCACCACTCTTTTTTGTTTCCCACAGGGCCATCTTCATTCAATCTTCTAGAGAAAATTTGGTATAAATCCATGGAATTTTGGGACTTATAGTTAAGTGCCGCCTGTCCTGGCCGCCTTTTCCTGTAGTAGCTTTTTCTCCACTGTTAAAAGTAACTACAGTTAAGGACTACCTAACCCTAGAAGGTGGCACCTAACTATAAGTCCAAGAACGCCATGGATCAATAATTTTCTCGTTTCCAACTACTCCACATTGAGCCAACCAAATCGTTATCTCTCTCAACTTTTGCTTTCCAAACTTGTGAAAAATCCAACTTCCATCTATCTTCCAAGCAAACCAAACTTTGTGGAAGCAATTCCGATTCTAAAAACAAACTGGAAATAGAAAACAACGCGTTTAACACGGATGAGCTCTGCAGTTTGCAGTTTGCAGTTTGCACAGCCAACAACATATGGAAACTTGGTCATAGAGGCCTCACTCTTCAATTTTTACCCGTTACTTAAACCTTACCAATGGTCGGTAGCTAGATTCTCGAAAACACCGCTGTCCTTGAGAGCATTTTTTAACAAAAGAAACTCGATTCTTCGAGGGAAAAGTGAACCTCGGTTGGATTCGTCTCTCTTGTGGAATCAGATAGAAAAACGTCTCTAGTTCAGATATTTGTTGAACCTAGAGGCCTCGTTGATGTGACGTACGTAGGTGAAGATCAAACTTCTAAGGCTCCAAAAAATAAAAAAATCCTCAAAAAACGTACGCCAAGTCTTCTTACAGCAATACGTGTCAAGCTTGCTGGTCATTGCCAAACACCACAGTCTGAGCATCTTTACCGTTGAGCAAAACACCTTACGTGTTGCTCCCCAAATCCTTATCACACAACTAGGGGTGTCAAAGGGCCGGGTCAGGGTAGGGGCCAGCCCGACCCTAGCCCTATCCTTATTTATAAAGCGGTGAGGCCCTAGTCCGGCCCTAGTCCTACCTCCAAGGATCAGGGCCGGGTCATGGTAGGGGCCAGGGCCAGGGCCTAGAAGAGAAGTATTAAAAAATATAATTTATTTAGTAGAAAAAGTGGATGCTTTAATAATGCACTTGTCTTGTCAACGTGTTTCATTTGTTTAATCTATATAGATTTTTCAATGAATGATTACAATTTTGAAAATGAGCCTTCTAGTCTTTTTAAAAACCTCGATAAAATAAATGATATATTATAATTTACACTAGAAAAAAAGTCATTTTAGAATGATTTTGAACCATTCTTAGATTTTTCAAAATAAAGACGATTTTAGGCCGGTCGTAATTTTTGAATGGCTCAATTGTTTGGAAATTGCCCAACATTGTATACATTTTTAGGATAATTGTAGTGTCCAACACTAATAAGGTTATGGCATGCATGTTTACCTGAGGAAACTAGAAATGCTAACCGGTTTCCCCATTTTTTTTATTATGTTTTATTTTTCAAAAAAAGGTTTGATTCCCTAGGTAGCTTGGAACTCTTGTTAATAGTTGGACACTGAGATAACTTAGTGTGCCATTTTTTAAAAACAAGATGCACTATGTGCGATGTATTATAGAATATAATTTAAAAATAATTAAATATAATAGAGATGATTTGCTAAGGGTCGGGTAGGGCCGGCCCCCTTGAGTGTGACCCTAGCCCGACCTGTATTTAGAAGGGCCTTACATATTTGGGCCCAGCCCGGCCCTAAAGGCTTGAAATTTATAAAAAAAGCCATTTTTTTAGGGCTTTTAAAGGGTAGGGTAGGGCTGGGCCCCCTTACAAGAGGGACGTATTGACACCCCTACACACAACCGTCTTATGCACGCTGTAGCTTGATTTGTTTGTGAAGATTCCTCCACTCAGTATATGTCACCCTTGCATCAAATCAAATTTTATTTTATAACAACTCTGTTGATCAACGTGGAGTTGCCAGTCCACGTGGAGGATCATAGGGAGGCAGGTCTTCATATGCCATTCTTCATGCAGCTGGAGTACACACCAAGAACCTTAAGGCAATTAAGCTGGTGTTATGATATGCAACAATGTCGTGGATATACGTACAGTAGCCGTTGATACAAGATCAGACAGTGAGAGCAGCTCCTTGGTGACTTGATTATAGAGATGGATTCGATTGTGATATGGATACTTAGTTTTGGATGATGGTTACTTGGAGAGAGACTCTAACTAGGGCGGTGAGGAAATCAGTCGTATCTTCTGATTACATCCAAAGAAACTTGTGGGATCGGGTTCCTATTATTAAGTGAAAATAAGATAATCGTTATGTGATGAGAGGAATTCAGATATTAATATATTGTATGTGATAGGGTAGACTCATGAGTAACCCATACTATGAAATATGTGGTTACGACTTGGGCCTGCCTCTATTTACTCATTTGTAAACTTGTATATCATACATCCATATCATACATTGTGTTTTATTTCACAGTTTGATATTATTTAACATGGATTATGATTTTAAATTGTCACAGTTATAGTCTACTTTATCATTGATAGATTGATTCTTACTTTTAGATTTTAGACATTGAGTTATTCTAGTATTATGATATTAAAACAGTAGATCTATATCACTTGTATTTTAACAGAGAATTTGCCATTTCTAGACATGATAAGAAGGTTAGTTCACTTGCTGGGCTTTTTCTTGAAAGCTCACCTTTACAATCATTGCAGTAGAATTTATGGAAGAGTACGCTGAGCATTTCTCGGAAACATCAGAGATTGTTATTACTGTAGATGAGGAGCATGAGCAGCCAAGCCATTTCTATTGTGGCTGTTGTGAGGGACACCTTGCCAGCGAGATTTAGAAGTAGTAATAGGTGCTTTCATTCAATAAATTCTATGTTATGAACTCTTGAAAACTTTTGATATTTAAGGGTCTTGTGATATTTGCTTAAAAGGGCTTGTTTTAAGTCATTATCCTTTTAGCGTTATCGCACTCTCCTACCTAAAAATTTTTTATTTATTAATTTTTTTACGTAAGTCTCTTTCGTTGAGTAGAACACACTTTTATGGACGAAATTGTATATTTGCATGCATTAAACACATTTCTGAAAGTCTAGATATGAAGCCGTTTTGATTAAGTCTCATTACACGCTTTTTCTTTCGCAAGAAACCCGATCAGATGATTCTCTAGACTTGCAGGCCTACGATCAACCATAGAAGCCCACTATCAAAGCTTAAAGAGCCAGAAGGCTAGGACAAAAAGATAGAAGCCAAGTACAGGCCCAGTTAGAGGATCGCAGAGCTAACCCAAAGAACCAAGAGGGAGCTAAAGCTGAAGACCAAGAGACGGACCAAAGTGATTCAAAGTCGCACCAAATGACATAAAATGATGGTTTATGTGATTGGTAAAGCCTACTGAAGACTACGTTGAAGATCGGGGTTCAAAACCCTTCGCCATCTATACTTTTTATTTTATATTATTTTCCCTTTCCTCTCCAACTCTCTTTATTCTCTCTCCCCTCTCTCCATCTCTCTAAATCCTAACATCTAACCCTTAGATCATCTCGTCCTACCATTAGAACCTCTGATCTCCTCTCTTCTAACTCTATCCCATCTCCCATAGCTTTCACACTGTTAGATCTTCCTTCCCACCACCAGATCTTCCATTGCACTATTAGATCATCCATCGGACCGTTGGATCTTTCTAGATTCGATGGTTCGCAATCTCGGGCCCAATCTCATCATCCACCGTCCACCTTCATCCATATTATATCCTTACACTAACCCTAACCATTCTGAGATATTAAAAATAAATAAAAAAAATAAAAAATAAAAGAAACAAAAAGAAAATAAAAACAATGCTAGGAAGGCCCTCGCCCTACACTCGCATAAGGCCTGCTCCCTCATGGCCCGATAGCCCACAGCCCATCAACCCTCTCATTCCCCAAATAAAAATAATAAAAAAGAAGAAAAAAAATAAAAAGCATATAAAAAATTAAGAAAATAAAACAAGGAGAGAGGTTTTTCTTTCACGTGGGCTTCTCCCCAACTCACACACTCTAACCCACGTATCTCCCTCATCTCATCTCTCTTTCTCTCTCTTAGTCACCTGTAAGGGGTATTTTCTGACAGTACACGTGGCTTTCTGTGATGACGACATGTGTCCACCAACAATATAATCGAGTGACCGACTTGGGATGAAGGTTGGGCCGACTTGGGAGGATGAAGGTTGTGCCGACTTGGAATGATGAA
This sequence comes from Euptelea pleiosperma, assembly GCA_035048495.1. NCBI lineage: Eukaryota > Viridiplantae > Streptophyta > Magnoliopsida > Ranunculales > Eupteleaceae > Euptelea > Euptelea pleiosperma. The sequence goes on along the minus strand of CM068544.1, from coordinate 8,126,074 downwards.
GGTTTGGCCGACAAAGGATGATGATAACCTTTGTCCGACTTGGGATGAAGGTTTGGCCGACTTAAGATGGTGGAAAACATGACCGACTTGGGAGAATGAAGATCAGCTTGATGTGCAGATCGTCTTGGCCTCATAGTTAGTCGGACGAACGGGGAAACAAAGATCATTAGAAAACAAGTTTGAACAATGAACATGGAGCAGCCACCTACTATACTTTTAAAGCAAAGCATGATCTATGACAGATCACGACTAAGACAAAGATTTTCGAGTTGATTGGTAGGGCCTCCATCATGCTCTTGAACACGTAAGGGGTTACATACCCTCTATATAGAGAGCTACAGTAAGAAAGAAGGTAAGCGATCTTGAATAAAGAATTAAATAAAAGTGATTACGCAAGAGATTGACTTAAGCATCGGAGGCTCATTGGTGGATTTCCCACCATCGGAGTTCATTTTCAGGTTACATCGGACGAGACGGTTGGAGTACGGTCAAGTCGGTAGGAGTACCGGACTACACGGCGAAACAAATGATCTTCCTAGACGTAGAATCTGACCATCCGGCGGGAGAGTCAGCCTAGACAGATCTAGAAACGGGCATATGATTTTGTGCACACCTCGAGGGGGTGTGGGATTTTCCCTTACATCACCATAAACTTACGGCCCTCACACCCCACTTCAACCCATCCTTAACCCTTAAAACCCAACAAATCCTACATCAAATGGCTCTCTCCCCCTTGACTAATTCCCCCTCTCATCTCTCATCCAAGAACCGAACCCCACAATCTCTCTCCCATATCTCTCTTCCACACATGACTCTCACATCTATCACCCCATATCTCTCTCACTCCCATTTTCTCTCTAAGGGGTATCTCATTCACAACCCTTGCTCCGTTTGTCTTGGCCACAACAAGGGAGGAGCCGTGGATTGCAGGTCAGCAACTCCGGCCAAACCTTTGCTCCACCACTCGTCAAGCCCATGTCTTCCTCCACTTTAACCACCTCTCCTTCCTTGCTGCACTGCTAGCCACCAGAACCGCTAGTTTCACCCCTTACATGCATCGTCACCATCTTCTTCTTGCACAATTGTGCAACCGCCAAGCCTCCAACTGATCTTCACATTCAAGGCTGGAAGTCTCTTCTATACCTGCAACAACCGATCGGTTCTACTCACAACAACCGGCCAGTTCTTCTTCATCCAACCACCGTCTTCACGGCCTGCAAGAGAGTAGGACATTAGCTCCACCTTCTAGCTGCCTGTGCAGCACCACCAGAGCGATCATCAAACACCCACTCTCTCTCACCGCCCTCAACCCCATTCACCCCACTTGCTGCACTAGCCACCTTCTTCCAACACCGCTCCTTCTCCTCTTCTTTCTCCTTCACGGGCTCATCCTTCAGGTAAGCCTTCAAACTTGCAACCTACCACCTTCTCCACGGCTTCATCTTCTTCCAAGCCAATCCTCTTCCACTCTAGCAAGCACCGGAATGCTCCTTCTCCTCTCAGGTCTGCAACCCAACAACTAGCAAGCTCCTACCTCTTCCATTGTGCATAGCGTGCACCAAACCAGCAACACTCCTCCATGCACCTGTCTCCCATCTTAAAAAGGATTTCCACTTGGTTCACCTCCGGCCCGCACCTCACCTTACACGCTCACGACTTCCATTGTAGTGCCCTGCTCTTCTCCACCACGATGCTGCATCTATTCCCAACAAGGACATCAACGTCCTCCTCAAACTTCTTTCCACCATGCAACCTTGTTAGCCAACACCTCTTAGGCACTCTTTGGGCCGTATTCATCCTCCCGGGCTCCTCCACTGTGCACACGTGCACAACCAGCAACTCAAGTGCACTCCTTCTTTATTCGGCGACCTCATGCACCATGCCAACCATGGCCGAATCTCAATGCTTATTGGCCGATCCCTATTCTTCGGTAAGTGTTCAAGGTACTTTCTCTCTCTTCCTTTATGTTTCTCAATTTTTCTTTCTAAAATCCACTTTCTCTTTTTAGTCTTTCTCTTTCTCTCTTACTCATTTTCTCTCTCTAGAAAGCCTTCTCTCTCTCTTTAGAATCCCTTCTCACTTTTTCTTTCTAGGGTTTCTCTTCTCTCTCTAGAAACCCTAGTTTCTCTTTCTACATTCTTGATATTCACTCAAAAATGGTTATTTTAAGCCATTATCTTTATAGTAATGTCGCATTCTCCTACGTAAAACTTGTCTTTTCGTCGACTTTTCCACGTAAGAGTTTCTTCCATTGCGTACAACGCATTCTTTAGACGAAAATCGACTATTTGCATGAAATAAACGCATTTCGGATAGTCCAGTATCAAGCCATTTTAGTTGAATCTCATTACGTGTTTTTTCACTTACAGAGACCCTATCAGGCGATTCTCGAGGACTGACAAACCCACTATCAACCACAGAAGACTTCTATCAAAGTTTAAAGAGCCAGCATGCTAGGATAAAAAGATAGAAGACATGTACGGGCAAAGCTAGAAGATCGTAGAGCTAGAACAAGGACTAAGGGAGAGAAGAATAACTGGAGACCAAGAGAAGGACTTAGGTGTTAAAGGCCACACCAATTGACATCAAAGGATAAGTTTGACTTATTGGTGGAGCGGACGAGAGAGAATAAAGAAGACCAGGGTTCAAGACCCTCAAAGGCTTTTATTTTTGTATTTTTTCTCTCACGTCTCTCCTATTTCTCACTCTATCTATTTTGGCCCATGACCTAAGCCTATGACCTAAGCCCATGACCCATGACCCATGACCCATACCCATACCCATACCCAAGCTCCATGACCCATGACCCATATCCATGACTCATGACCCATGCCCATACCTATGACCCAAGACCCAAGACCCAAGGTCCATGAACCCTATTCCTTTGCCACCTCATCTTTCAACTTGTCATGGGGATCCACTTGGAATACATCCCACGATTCTTGAATGTGGGAGAGAAAATGTCTTCTCTCTTCAAGCAACAAGTGTGGACGGTTTCCACGAAGGAAACCGTCCCTCCTTTATTGGCTCATCTCCTTAGTCTTCTCCCATATCCTATTCTCTCTCTATTCAATAGAGGATCTTAACCACTCATCTATCCTAGTCACTATTCCCCTCTCCTAAACCTATGAGAGGAACCCACGGTTCCCTTAGAGGGTTGGTTCCCTCCCCCTTAAACTTTCCTCTCTTCTCTTCTCTCTCAACCTATCTCTAACCCACGAGTTGCTCCTCTTGAGAGCCAAAGGATTATCTCCCCCTTCAAACAACCAAATCTCCTTTAGGTTCCCTCTCCCCCTTCCTTGCTCCTTCTTCTAACGAGCTCTTCTTTGAACTTCACCATTAATTCCGGCGAGCTTCTCGCCGAAAATCTCCAAACCACCACCATCTTCCCACTGAAAACCAGCAACTCTTCCCTTGTTGCTGATTTTTACAAACCTACAATCTTTCACCTTCACAATAGGGTGCTAGATTTGTTTCAATTTTTTCGTTCGGCCTTCTCACCATTAAGTCCGACGAGAAGCTCGCCGGACCTGCAACTCCTCTCAGTGCTCCTTCTTGCAACCTGCGACAAGAAGCAAAACACGTCCTCATCCACCTCTGCAAGATCCACGTACAGATCTACAGTGCTCTTCCACCATTCTCTTCCTTAGTCTGACCTGCAGCTCCTCCTTGAGTGCAACACGGTCCGCCACCCTTTCTCTACCCCTCACGGTCTGCAACTTCATCCACTCAATTTTCACGGACCAGCAACTCCGTGGACGTCTTGTAGATCCCCTCCCACGGGTTGCTCCTCCTGGCCCTTTCTAATCCAAAATCGTTTCACCCCTCCGTCTTCTCCACGAACCTGGATCTCCGGGCAGCACCGTCACCATCCTCTTCTCCCTCCATTGCTAGTTCGATCAGCAAATTGGCAAGCTTCTTCCACTGCCTTCAGTCCTCTTCTCACTGGAGTTGCAGGTCTGCAACTTCGGCCACCTAGCCACTAGCTACTGCCCTCCTTCCATCTTCTTTTCCTTCCTCACAGCCACCTACCTACAAGTGTGCAACTCCTTCCTCCATTTTCTTCTCTTTACCACCGTCCAAACAATACCACCTATCCCTCTCATTTCCACGTGTTGCTGAACCAGCAACACACCGTCTCCTTCTTCTTCATCTTTTACATCAATGCACCACCTGCAAGCAATCCGATCATCCCTCCTACCGCTTGTAAGAGGCCAGCATCGTTAAATCATCAACACTCCATTGTTGCCGCCTACAACCAGACCAGCAACACCTTAGCTTTCCACCTTCAAGCAAGCACCAAAGCCTCCTCCCTTGGATGCAACAACCTATAGCCCATTCTCCTCCACATTCTCTATATACCATAGCCAATTCCATTAGAGCTGCATCCTCTCCAAGATTGTTGCCCGTGTTCCACCCGGAGAGTTGCCACTACCTTCATTCATTGAGCACAACACAGTGTACTCTTCATTCCACAAATTGCTAGACCTCGTGCTCATCCAAGGGAAATCTAGGACTGGACTTTGAACCACAATCCCCCATCGTGGCCATCCATTTGGCTGTGACCGATCCCCATATCAAGGTTTGATCTCTCTCATCTCTCTTCTTCTTTATCACTCTACCCTTCATTCTCCCTCTAGATCTCTTTTTTAGCCATTTTCTCTTTATCTCTCTAAAAAAACCCTTTCCTCTCTCTAGGTTTAGTTAATTTTCTCTCTCTAAATTATTTTTGAAATTTATTTTTGTTATTTGCTTTCTAAGTTGATGTTTTCTTTATTTGATTTAATTTTTGTAAGCACTTTGAGCAATCAATAAAATTAGTTGAAGTTTCCTTATTGTATTTTCATTCTATCTGATTTATATCAATTAGCTGGTAAAAGTCTTATCAAAACTATTCTTTTAAATTTTGATCACTCATCCACCATTCTTACCCTTCCATCATTTATAGCAGATTCCCGTTAATTTATTCTTTATTTGCCATAACCCTGAGTGCTGACGATATCTGACACGAGCCACTATGCAAGTCCGCATTTTTGCAGATTAAGTGAACCAATTTGAAAAAATTATAAATATTATTGAAATACAAGGGTTTTCAATCTAATGACACGTAAAATCTTTAATTTCAATTTTCTCTCATGTTCTCACGAATGAACGGCATTCCATGAAATTTAGATGATCCCGTTCTAGATCCGTAGCGCCTCTGCTCCAAAGATCATGGGATGCTTCTCTGTCAAAATCCTTCTTTCGATTGAAAGTATCCATCGAAATCTTGGATGATCGTCTTCTTGATCGGTAGCGCCCTTAGCTCCGAGATCTCAATCGATGTTTCTTTCTCTTACCCCTTCTTTTCTCAACTCCTTACATGTTTTCTTTAATCTGCTTTCTAGAATAAATTTTCAGCTTTATTTATTTTTGTTATTTTATTTCATGTAAGAATTCTTCGATGATTAATGAAATTTGATTTTGGTTAATTATTTTAGTGTTATCTGGATCTCTTCTTAAAGTTGTTTTAAACCGACTCGCTTTTCTCATCTTTTCACTATTCTAATTTTTCATTATATATTATTTGTTGATTTTAATTCTTTATTGCACTAACTCACACCGAGTGCAGATCGACATCCAACACGAACCGCTGTACAAGTCTATATTTTTGTAGGAATTAAAAGTAGATCGAATTTTACAAATATTGTTGATTTAGGGTTTCCGTACACAACGACATGGAAATACCATCTTGTGCCTGCCTGTGTTTGTGCATAGGCCTTTTATTATGTTACTGCAAACTCTTAAGTGAATGTGTCATTCTCCTCCATTCTCATGGATTTGAATTTAGTAGTCAGCATTTGCAGTTTAGAAATTTTGACTACTGACGTTCCTTCATGGGTAACCTTGAGAATGTCCCATGCATCTTTAGCCAAAGTGTAGTAGAGATTCTTCGAAACTCATTCCTGTCTACTGCATTAAAAATAACATTTAGCCCTTTGCTATTCAGACAACACAGGTCTATGTCCTCTTTGCTCCAGTTGGCTTTAGGTTTAAGAATAGTTTTCTCTCCTACGATCATTGTGGGTGGTGACCAACCATCGACTACAGCCATCTAGACTCTTTCATCAATAGGCTTTAGAAAAGCCCTCATCTTTGCCTTCTAATATGCATAGTCTTCTCTATCAAACAATGGAGGTCTGAATGTGTTTCCACCTTCTCTTTGCATCTTGATAAAAAATAAGAAAAATTGACTGGTTTTGCACGAATCTAAATTCAGGTGATTAACCTTTTAATAGAATAACCCGCTCTGATACCAATTGAAAAATAACTGGTCCGTTCTCTTTAATTAGAAATACCTAGAAAGGGGGGGGGGTGATTAGGTATTCACAAATTAATCTAACCTATCACAAGTTTACTGGTCAAGGTAAGATGGTAAACTCGCATGCCTTAGTTGATTGATAAAAGGATTATCACAACCGACTCAAATCAAATATATTTTCGTGGTATATTGTCTTTTTGTCGTTTGATCTAATCAATACAATTAGCGGAACAACAACCAAACTCCCACAAGACAGAGTTTTTACGTGGAAACTGTGGGGGGAAAATATCAGATCTCTCTCAAATAATCTTCAAGGTCAAGCGATTCGTATCTCGAGGAAGATCCGACGAATCTGGAGCTTTTGAACAGAGCTTCTTCTCTGCCGCGATTGATAGGATAATCTCCGAAGGTGGTGGTGGTGTACCTGTTGACGACACTCCGACACTCAAGTCAGTCTAGGATGTTCTTATAGGTTTCAGAAGTATCATAAAAGATGATTCAGAGTTAGTTAATCTGGATCGGTAGAGCAAGATCCCTTTCTCAGTTCTGAATATCATATATTTATAGTCTCAGAACTGGCGTGACTCATTCTCCAAGTGTCCACTTCCTTTTCATCAGATCTGATCTAAAAGAGTTTGTTGGATACCACTCCTTTCAGTTAGATCTGAACTCCTCTTATTCAGTTGGATCTAGAACTGCTGAGGTGTCAGCCTTACGTGGCAGATATTTTGAATAAAAGAGAGTGGCGGAAAAATGATCAAAATTGGATTGGCTGCCAAGTGGCAATCTCGATTGAACATTCGTTGTGTACGTATTATACTTACCTTAACCACCAACCGTTGTATTGCATCTTGTCAGGATAATATGATTGTCAATCCCGACAAATGTCGTTATTGATCTTGTTGGGATGAGTCAAATGTCAATCCCGTCAAGTCTGATGTTTGCTCTTGCCGGGTTGAGTTGAATGTCAATCCCGTCAAGTCCTATGTTTGACTTTGCCGGGTTGAGTGAATATCAATCCCGTCAAGTCTAATATCTGACATTGCCGGGTTGAGTTGAATATCAATCCTGTTAAGTCTAATGTTTGACCTTGCCGAGTTGAGTTGAATGTCAATCTCGTCTAGTACATTGCTAATTAATGTATCGGGAAAGATTGAATGCTCTTTCGACATATTTATTGCTGAAGCTTCAATGCGTTCCGTTACTAACCTGTCCCGATATACATTCTCCTTTGATTACTCTGTTTGATATGTTGTTCTTCCATTTATGGATGATGTGTGACAAGAAGGGATTGATCGCGGCCTCTGTAGATTCCTCCGACGCATTTATTCACGCATGCTTCTAGTTGCCAGATGTCGACCTTTCGTATTTCACACGTGCTATGTCAGTGACACGTGTAATCATATTATTGGCTAAAAAATATGGTACCCACAGAAACCTTAGCCAAGGAAAACCACGGGACCACGTCCAGATGGAAAGTATCACTAATTGGAAAGTTAAAGGAAACAAAGGTTACCTACGCAGCACCGTTGCAAATGCAGCTTCCAACCTTAGCTAAGGCCTATTGCCGATGCATCCACATTTTCTGAATCAACGCTATGAATCCACGCGTGCCCTCCCACCCAAGAAGCCTTATCCGCTTGTTCAGTTTGGTACTCTCCAAACCTACCTTCGATCAGCCACTCCGATCTTTATTCTCAACTCTCCAGCCTTTGCTGAAGGTGAAGGATTCAATACACTCTGAACCCTAAGTTGCTCAAAAGGGGTTGAGTCACACTAGTACTCTCAGGCTGCTAGGTCAATTATCTATGTGGAAGACCTAAGCTGAGTAATGGATCAAACTATTTGCTTTGATCAAGAAGTGAAAAAGCTCACAAAATATTAATGAGTACTAAAAGCTTTTTGCTCTTCGAATGGACACTCTTGATAAATAAAACTTTATTCTCTGTATTCCAATGTGTATTTAATAAGTTCAGAGAAGGTTTATATTTATAGAATTTGTAGCCCAGAGTCTTTTAGAAAGTGAGGTAAGTGGAAACTAGAATTTCAGATCTGACAAGACTCAATCCGCGTAAAGTCCAATTGATTCTACTTTGGGTCCAATCGATTGGGCTAACTCCACTCAATTGTACTCTGGGTCCAATCGATTGGACTTAAATAAGTTTCTGTCCTGTAAGATCCAATCGATTTCACAGAGGTCTCCAATCGATTCAACTTCAATTAAGTTCTGTCTCATAGAGTCCAATCGATTGGCCTAAAAAGTTTAATCGATCGGACTTTCCTAGAAGTCAATAATCTTGACTTAGACTCGAATCTGTCAATTGACTAGATTTGACCATTATATTTTATTCATTTTAAACCTATTTCTATGGCCACTAAGTCATTTACCTTCCAAAGCAAGCGTACACGATCTATAACTGACAAATGGACAGTTATTCAGATGACTCCTATCGTCAACCGTCTGATCCCTGTTGTCTCTATCTTCTAGTCTTCACGTAGTCGGCGAAGTATGTGTACCATGATATCTTCAACACTACACTGGTGCTCGTAGGAAAGGTTACATGAATGTTCACGGAATCTTTGCCAAGCTAGAATATGAAAATATTCTTTACATAAGTGTAAATACATCAAATCTATGAATCTATGCTGCATTTACACTAGATTTGTGCACGAATTGAAGATCATTTATGATAAAAATTTAAAATTTGAAAAAAATATAATTAGTTTATACCATAAACATCCATGATTGTACATAAATTGATTATATGTTGCATAACTTAGCCCATTCTACAAGTTGGGCTAGGTTAAATTTATTTTTAAATAAATATTAAACATTCAAAAAATTAAGTAAATGTTGTAAGTTTATAATAAGTAGGTTCTCTAAAATTATACATAATATTAAGACATTAATGTATTGAATAAAGATTCGTTAATACCTTGATTTATGACATTCTTTTTTTTAATAAACAATTAAGTAATAGTTATCTAATTAAATAATACATTTACTGACTATCAGATACCTATCTCAACATATTACAGACCGCAATAGTCATTCATCTCAACATTACATATGATTGTATATAATGGTTTGATAGCTTGTGAGTGTGTTTTTATATTTGTTTTATCATTTCTCGAACTTTCTACAAAAATATTTCACAATATTTCCATCATTTTTGTATTATTTCAACCATTTCCACAAAAATATATTATTTCCATACTGGTTCAACATTTCCAAGAAATACTTTCTTTTTGCTTAATTTTTTGAAGGACTATTTGAATGACAAACCCAAAATATACTCCCACTTTTTCTGTACCATATATTTGCTGTGGACAAACTTAACTAGGGTCTTGATCTACTTAATGTTTGCCATTTTTCATGTATAAAGGATTGAAAGTCAGATACTCACTGGACTTCTTGGCTTGGCTTATGAGAATGTACGTTAGGGAATAAATATCCACATATGTGATTGCAGCTAAGGGAAGGTCCTCTCTGAATTGAAACATGGTCTCCTTCAACGTTTGATTAAAATATCGAGTAACATCATTATAAGCAATCCAGCAACCTGCTCTGTCTATATGAGCTGCTGTGATTAACAGATAAACCAAAAAGTTGGGTAGCAGCCGATGGGACCTGTCACTCCTCGAATCTGACACAAATCTCGAGGTGTGAACTATTCACCTAATAGTCTACTTATCCATATGATCACTACATTGCGGAGTTATAATGATAACTCCAGACACTGGTAAGCAACGAAAAATAATAGGGTCTCAAGTATTATATTCTAAGATGAGAAGTTGTCTATCATTTGATGAAAAATTTTATGGCGAATTTTTTTTTTATAGCTAGATTCTAAACATATATGTTATCCAAATGTACAAGAGATAAAGTGTGATAGTACACATATCATATATAATGATTTGGTTTTATTCTGAATCTATGAAATATTCTGAAAATAACATGATCAAATCGCAGTAAAAAAATAAACTATACCTTGGTGGAGGTAGATCCTAGCAACATTGTTTTTATCTGATAATAACCAATGGTCTTCTTAACTGAAATATCACCAATCATCATCTCGGTCTTCCAACCATTGTCGATTCTCTGCAAAAGATCTAGGGGTGGGTGAGCTTTTGGGGAAAAGCCCAGTAGTGGGGAGTGGTTTAAAACTACTCATGATTTTATCTCTAGAGAAAATCGTCGATAAAACATAAAAACAAAATCGTGTGGCAGTAACATGCATAGTCTATTGACATACAATTACTATATATAAAAAAAACAACTGATACATAATTTTGTATTTAAACAATGATAATGTACTTAGAATAAAATTGGATAAGCAACGTCAAGATCATATAACTCAAAACTCAAATCTGTCAACATGTAACCTACAATAATGTATAGATAATAGTTTTGATGATGTAGAATTTAAAGAGATTTCACCTTAGGTTACGACCGATTTACTTGCCCCCGTCGAGGTTTATCCCAAATTTCACCGATGTGGGACACCATCATTAGCCCCTTAACGCAGGCTACGCGGTCTTTACCTGTCCTGATTTTTTTGGCCTGGGAACTACTGTTTGACACCCATCGAACTTATCTGGCGCTGGTCTTGCGCTGCACCCCACATTTCCGGCTCAGGTTGCCGTTGGCCTACATTATGACGTCGGCTAAACGTTCGAATACTGCAGAATTTCTATAGATCCAAAGAAAGTCCGGGCAGAGTTCAATCATGCCCTGCGTCTAAATGCCTATCAGGCGTGCAGCGTAACCCTCAGCTGATCCACCCATAAACAATGCATCATACTGAGTTCCTCAGAAGAACCGAGACTCTAGAATAGCTGCTAATATCCCATGGTTTTAATGATACCCCATCTTATCAAGAGAACACATAGGTACCGCCTCTATCTAAGAATCTACTGATCATTCTAATTCACCTTGCTATATATAATATATATAACCCTAAGCTTGCTAAAGCTTTTATTTTTGTTTTAAAATTTATTCATTAACTTTCAGAAAACCTTTTCTTTCCATTTATTAATTTATTTGATCACTTAGTACCCTGACATGTGTGTATGCTAGTAGGGGCCCCAATCTCGTAAACCATTTGTCCAAATCTCATCTGAAACTAGCCAACACAATTGGGTCCATAGTGGCACCCACGGGTCCACTTGGGAACCCAAACAAAGTCAAAACCATAAATTCACAATTCCACAATCCGGGGTAGCCTAAGCATCCCACACCTTCAAAAGTACTAGTGATCATGCACACCAAAATAATCCTCAAAATCTGTAACACCCATCCTTTCCTATTTTCTTAAAATTGAGTGAAAATACACTCATCTTCTGATAAAACTTATTATTTAGATCGTTCAGAGAGAAGCCAACGATTCAAAAACTAGCATCAGTCAAATCAATGCAAGGTTCGATAAATCATTCGAATAATAAAGCTCGATAGGTCATCGACGAACATGAAACTCGGCAATCTATCAATACAAAACAATGTCAGAAAAAGTTGAAAGTCTCTTTAAATTGGAAAGCCGTTGTGGTTCTAGTTATTTCTATCAATTGATTTGTAACTGTGGATTAATTATGAAAAGGCATCATTCTTAAAGGCTATTTAGCTGTATAGGTGTTTCGTCTATTCCTAAATAGACCTATATACCAAGGGCCGTCTTAATCGGCAATTTCTATCTGTTAGATTAACATCTTTTCGTAGTTTGTTCTTAACCGTGTGATTCTTGATCATCGTTGAGAAGTGGCACTCTATTTGAGACCACTGACCATATGAATGTTTAGCCTATCTCTAAGTGGACCTACATACCGAAATTCATCCTAACTAGTGATTTCTATCCATTGGACTTGACTCTTTCTCATGGCCGTAGGATCTGAGCATTGTTTTTGTGAGAAGTGGCCCACTATTTAAACTGTTGATCGTATGGGTGTTGATCCCACATGAGTCCACTCATGTTCTTTTATTATTATTTATTTATTTTTATATTTTTTAGGTCCGACCCAAACTAGGCCTTTCTACATTTGAGCGCACACACGGGCCCTTCACAAGGCCCATGTCTTGTTTTATTTTGTTTTATTTTATTATTATATTTTTGTTTCTTGAGGTGGCACACGGTTTGGGACCATTGATTGGGTGGATATGGGATCCATCCGAAGGTGAACCTCCATACCCAATTTCATATTGATTAGTTATTTCCAACCGTTGGATTATGGCCTTCTTCGTGGTTCGTTTGTAAACGTGGATCTTGGGCACTAGTCGGGTGAGAATGGTATTCCTTTAGAGACCGTTTACCGTAAGGATGTTCAACTCAATGCTAAGTGGATTTATAAACCAAGTTTCAGATTGATTGGGGTTTTTCTAACCGTTAGATTAGTCTTTTTGTGGTTTTTTTTTCTTAACGGTTGATGTAGATCAGTAATGGGGAAGGTAGCACACCATTGACCATATGGATGTTAGGCCAATTCCTATGTGGACATTTATGTAAAACAAATCAGCCTAATTGAGGTTTTCTAACCATTGGATTAAGGTCATTTTCATGGGTTGTTTTAGTGCTGTGGATTTTGAACGTTAATTGAGAAAAAGGGTACACTCGTGGTCACCATTGACCGAATATATGTTGAGCATATCCCTAGGTGAATATACGTTATTAAGTTTCAGCTTGGTTGATGATTTTCCAACCGTTGGATTAGGGTCCATTTATGACTGTGGATTTTGAGCGTTATTTGGGAGAGTGGTACATTTTTAGGGATCACTGACCGCATGGATGTTGAACCAATTTCTAGGTGATCCTTCATGCAAAAAAATCAGTTTGATTGGTGATGTCCTAATCGTTGGATTAGAGCCCTTTCTATGGTTTAATTTAAACCGTGAGAACACACTATGTGAGATCATTGGCTGTATAGATGATCGATCTATCTCAAGGTGGACCTACCCACCAAATTTAAGTCTGATTGGGGTTTTTTAACCCTTTGACTGAAATCTATTTCATGGTTATTTGCTGCGCTTTTTAGATTTCAGCCCAAATCATGCAAATTTCTGAACTGTTTTAACATGGTAACAGTCCATAACATCAGCCCCTACAATCATCTCTACTTGTCTCTCTACCCTCTCATGGTTTTAACCAATATTTCTCCATATGAAAGATGTTAAAACGGATGAAATAGTTTTTTTAAATGGCCATTCTTTTTAACAAGAATTTTTGTTGTTTTATTATTTTTTTCTTATTTCAAAATCAGTTTCTAAAACCAAGAGTTTTGGATATCTGAAATTTCAAAATCATTTCAAATAGAACTAAATAGAGTAACAGAAATACAAAATCAGTAGATAGAGGGCAAGTTCAAACAAAATATTAAAACAATTCTACCAAAATTAAAGGTTATAAAGATAAATTTGCAGCATAAAAAAAATATAAGTGCTTAGCATGAATCCAATAAAAAAAAACGAACAAAACATAAGATGTCATTAAAATAATTTATCATAATTTGTAAGAATGATGGAAGATGAAGTCAAGAAAGATCTAAACCACCTACCTTCTTTGCCAATCCAAAACTCATCTTGTCTCCATATTCTTCTTGCTTCTTTTCTCTCTCTCTCTCTCTCTCTTTTTTTTTTTATTCTTTTGACTTCATCCCTTTTTTTTCTTCTTCTTATATATCTATTATCTATACTAAAGCTCGGCACTGTTGAGGTGGCGCTCTCTCCATCTTTTTTTCAAAATACCCTTACAAAAACTCCCTCCACAAAACGTCTTCTTTACAAAGTCTTTCCCCATTCCAACTGTTCCTCTCCCGATGCGTCTCTCAATCTCCCCTTCTCTTCAAGAATGTTTCCTTGATTTGAGGGAATATTCCAACCATTAAAAAATCACTCCGCGGCATTTCCTCTCCTACAGTTTTTCCGAAACGTTTCATCTCCCTCACATTACGCTTGAGTCCTCTTATATAACTCTATGAGCTTTCTCTCACACAGATCTTCTCTATCTCCCACATAATCACCGTCATCATCAGCGCAACCATCGGCAAACTCAAAGACATAATTGCCAGTTCGGACGCACTCCAGTACGTCTCAGCCACCTCTTGCAAAAGTACCACCTCTAGCATCTCCACCGCCTTCGACAACTCCGGTTAACCCAGATGCCTCTCCACCACCTCTGACAACTGCAGTTACCCCACCCACTTCTCCGCTGCCTCTGGAAACACCAGCAAACTCTCCGCCCGTCCACAACTACAAGTGAATCTCCACGGCCTACAATTTTCATCAAGCAGCACCAGATTGTTGTTACTTAAAAGGTCTCATTATTCTCTTCAGAAATTGAGAGACGGGTTTTTTTTCTTCTTTGGAGTCAGGCTATCATACAGATAATTGGACAAGAATATTTCCTTCTCGTTGTATCCTTCCCCTTTTTCTTTGTATGTTATTTTTTCTTTTTTGGCGATAGTTTAGAGAAGTGAAAGAATAGTTTATGTACAGCGAAGCCAAGCCAATGACAGCCAACAATACAAACCACGTGGCATATTTTTAGAGGACACTGACCGTATGGATGTTTGGCCAATCCTTAGGTGGACCTACAAACAAAAATTCCACCTGATTAGTTAACGTTATTTCTAGGCGTTGGATTGGAGTCAATTTCATGTGTTGATTTTAACCGTGGGAATTTTGAGCATTGTTGACCATTATTTGGAGCTATGTTCTAAAACTTGGAACTGGGACTCGGCTCGGAAGTCCATTGGGCCGAGTCACCTCGATGACTCGGGAGTCGACTCGGCGAGTCATTAAATTGATTATTATTTATTTAAATATATAAAAATAATATTTATTAAGAAAAACTTTGAAAATAGGAAACAAATTCAAAAAAAACATTTAGAAAATTAGAAAAAAAAAAGAGTTTTGACTGGACTCGGCCTTTAAACTGGTGACTCGGCTGAATTATGAGTCAACTCGGACGATTTTCCGAGTCAACTCGCTGGACTATGCAAATCCGAGTTTGTATGCCGAGTCGACTCGAAATACGATTGAGTCGAGTCAACTCGGCCGAGTCCCGAGTCGACTCGGCGAGTTTTAAAACATAGATTTGGAGTACTAGAATCCAAGGGGCTTATTTTTGGTTTGTAGATCTACATAGGGATTGGACAAACATCCTAACGATCACTATCCTCTAAGAATGCTACGTGGCTCATATTATGGGCTGTCATCGGCTTCTCCAATCTCTTTCTATATCTATTATCTACAAACCGCTGTGAAAAAATTGTTGTCATCCGCTCTCAAAATTCCATGTGGAGCACTCTTTTGGGCCCACTGATCACACGAATGTTTGGCTCACCAATTAGTAGACCTGCACACCAAAAATGACGTTGATTTGTAATTTCTAGCAGTTAGATCATTAGCACCAAAAGAAGAGCTCAAAACCAACATCCAGACCCCCATCCCATTAAAAAGCTCAAATCCAATGGCTAGGAATAACCACTTAAGTTGAGTTTTGGAGTCTTGGTTCACCAAGAGGTAGGCCAAATATCCATGGGGTCATTGGCCAAATATCCATGACGTCCACAACCACAAGTGAATCTCCACTTAGGTTGATAACTGGCCAAAAAACAAAAACCAATGATTAATGAACATTGGTCAAATATCCTCACACTCATGCGATATTTGTGGTAATTGGGATTTTTCAGTATGCAAGGTTGATAATTTAGACATCGTTGTTTCCATGCAACTCTTCCGTAAAAATTCCACATCACACAATCTATTGGGCCGCTCCTATATGAATGCTAAGTCCAATTCTGCTAAGACGCTCACATACGTCCGTATGAGCCAAATGACATTCTTAAACACCACTACCACTTGGTTGTTTGTTCCATCCAAGGGGCTAGGGGGGGCACGTGCCCCCCTCAAGTTTGAAAATCTTAAACAAAGAAAAAAAATCTGAAATGAGCTTTTTATTTGAATGTAGTGCCCCCCTCAGTTTTAGTTTACTGCCCCTATTAGAGGAAGCTGACCGTATGAATGTTTGGGCAGTCCCTAGGTTGACCAATAGACAAAAAATCAGCCTGATTACTGGTTCCAAACCATTGGATCTTTGTACCCCAATGCTCAATAATGCTCACATTTCACGGTTAAAAATTAACCTATGAAAGCGACGCCAATCCAACACTTAAAAATCACTAATCAAGCTAATTTTTGGTCTATATGTTCACCTAGGATTGAGCCAAACATCCATACGGTTAGAAATCTCTAAGGATATGCCATGTGTCTCATACTGTAGGCGGTTCTACGAATTGATTGTGTCCCCCCTTGAACAAAATCCTGGCTCCACTGTTGGTCCCCTACATGAACGCATGGACCAAAATAATATTTATTGTGATTACTAAACACTGAATATGATATATATATTTTTTTTGTGTGCGAGTGCCTTCATCCGTGAGATTTTCATTTTTTTTAGTACACGTTATTTTACGCATCAACCAAAGAATTTTACTTCAAATGAAACTATTTTTTCTTCACTTTTTAGAGATTTAATAATTTACAAATTTTATATATTATGTACTGTTAAAAAATACGATTAAAGTCAAATTCTTTAATCTCTACGTTTTAGAGATTTTATAGTTTACAATTTCTAAAATTATTGATCCGTTATCAAGATCTTTAACAGTTCAAACAAAAAAAATAAATCCATTTCAAGTCAAACAGTTATATATATCTGATTTTTTATTTCTACACCATTGCTAAAGCAAGGGGTAATATATAATGATATTTTGTAAGAAAAGTGACATGGATGATGTCAATTTAGGTGACATCACCCTCATGATGTACATGTGTGGAGCCAAGGCAACCCACGTGCCATCCCTAGGAAGGTTAGCTTAGCCTCCAAGCTATAAAAGGGGAGATAAGGTGCATCGACACCATATGAAAATAAGTCTGGTCAAAGTGTTTGGTACGGGCTTGGATCAAAATTGTGAAGGTGACCTCCTAAGGTAATTTGACGAGGTGAAGCTTGTGGCGGCCTACGTTTGGCGAAATTCCCAATAGATCTGTCTAAAAGAAAAATTCACTTCTATTTTGGTCATATCCTAGATTGAAAATGTACTATTGGGTCATGCCTATATATATATATATGGGTTGATGGTGTCTGACCAACTACCTGGGCTAATATATTTTAGGAGTTGGTACCCGTGGAGTCTAATGATTAACTAAGAATCCAAGAAACACTTGTATATTTTACTAATAATTTTCTTTTCTTTTAATTAGAAGTTTTAAATTTCAGCTAAATCTACTATTTCCATTTCGCTTAAGACTCAAATCTCTAGAATATAATTCCTAAGAACAAATCCGACGATTGTAATTTCTCGGGGTTTTAAAGGACCCATGTTGTGTATCAGAATTATCTACCGCCTTGGTTATACACAGACTGCATGATCACAAATTACCATCGTTTAGCAATGATAATTTAAAAAACAAGAGCACATCATGCATAAGCACTTGTGCTTCTCCAGGGCCACCTCTTCGATGATTCTACTGTCTGAAAAAATACATTGATCAGTCGTTTCTAATCGTCCGATTAGTCGCTTCAGTTAGTTGGATGTTTGTAATCATTGGAACAGGTCGTATTATTCGCAAGAAAAATAGCTGATTCGGGTGCCACTGTGTTGGATCGGATCGGATCTGATCAAAATACTTAGTACCCATGGTATCCTGGTGGCAAGTTATTATAATCAGTGGCCGATCCAGGATTTTGTTCAAGGGTAGGCAGAGTGGCAAACTTTCTACTTATTTTCTCCAAGGTTTAAAGGAGGCCGTTTTAACGGTTAAACGGACTGGGGGCGTTACCGTTTAAATGGGTTGAAACGGCCAGGGGCAAAAATGGAAAAAAATGGAAAAAATAGAATTCAACGGAAAAAACGAAAAAAATGGCACTGAAATTCAAATTTTGAAATTTAAAAATTAAAAAAAAAAATAGAATTTAACGGATTTAATGGCCGTTTTTTTCACAAAATTTTTCAGAATTAAACGGCTGTTTAAACGATTTTAACGGCTGTTTTTTTCAAAACCGATAAAACATATTTAAACGGTTTTAACGGAAATGGGCTTGGGGCGTTACCGTTTAAATGGCCATTAAAACAGTTTAAACGGCCATTTTTAAAACCATGATTTTCTCCATATTGGGAGCCAATATTTTTGAGTCGGACCATAGTAGGGGTCACGTGGCACACTCTTAGAGACCACTGACCATATGGATGTTTGGTTGGCCCATCCCTAGGTGGACCCACGAACAAAAAACCCAGCATGATTAGTGATTTCCAACCGTTGAAATTGACTCTTTTTCATGGGAATATTTTTAACCGTTGGATTAAACATAAATTTGAGGTACTTAGATCCAAAGGTTAGAAAACACTAAAGAGGCCCATTTTTGTATATAGGTCCACATAGGTGGGCCAAACAACCATGCGGTCGGTAGTCTCTAAAAGTGTTTCACGAGCGTGCAAAATACTGTGGTCCACCTAGGGTTGGGCCAAACACTGCTAGTCTACTGAAACTATACACACCTAGGGATGTGCAAAAATCCCCTGGCTCCGCCACTGACTATAATGGCATATGAACGAAAGCCCATGGATTTCAGTGGCTTTCATTCACGAGGTATTGTACTAAGTTACCACCATAAAAGTGATAGATTTTTAAAGGTGGATACTGGATAGCTGTTTCATTAGGATGATCACAGTCATTCGATCTATTGACTATTCTACATCAGTTCACTGCAGTCAATCAGATCCGCCAAATAAAAGTGATAGATCAAATGGTGATGAATGCCTTCAATCTATGAATTACCTTAACAATAACAGAGAGAATTTGTTGACAATATCAGGGATAGAAGCATTGACTTCTTGTATCCACGTGTTACTAAAGAATCTAAGATCATTCGCACCAAATATCGATCGTATATAAAGCTCGAGAGAAATACTCATCCTTTGGTAACAATTCTGAAAAGATTCCTCCTGTAAAAGGATCAACGGTCAAATTTAAAAAATTAGCAATGATTGATCTTTCCATGAGCGCCAATTGTCAATATAAATTTGAACTAGCGTTACACAGTATCATTTACCTTGTTTGTTGATCAACTGTGACCAATACTTTAACTGTGTAAACTGTGTGAATTGCAAATCTAAGGAAAAAGGACTGAATACACCCAATTGTTGATCCTTCCAGTGGCAAAATTTGCTCCGTGGCTGAAGTTGGACCCCACAGAATCAAGATAAGCACTGGGATAAGGCAATATTAATCCAAAGCTCTCAGCTGAAAACAAAATTCGATCGAACGGTTAATAAATGTTTGGTTCGCACTAACTTTGCACATGCAAGTTTCAAAATTTACACACTGTTCATATTTACTACCATTTGGTTTGCACGCATGCTCACTTAGGAAAGAACAAAATATGTGGGCCCAACATATTAAGTACGAAAAAAATATTAAATTTTTCGTACTTAATAGGTGGGCCCCACGTAGTTGAACAAGAATTTCAAACTTTCAAAAATGACAAAATGAAAAAAATAGAAAAATAATAGACAATAACAGAAATAACGGACTTTTTTTTTCACAAAATTTTTCGGAAAATAATGGTCGTTATTTTTCGGTATATTTTTTTAGCGTCTTAACTGTAATAACGTAATGAGGGAGGTCCGAATCCGTTATGGCAAAAATAACGGCTGTTGCAACGGATTCGGACCTCCCCCATTACGTTTTGTACTGTTAAAATGGTCAAAAAAAATATCGTTATTTTATGTTATAACGAAAATAAAGTCCATTATGTTTTGAAAAAAATTGTGAAGGGCCATTATTTTTCGTTATTTTTTTTTCCATTTTTTTCCTTTTTTAAAATTTAAATTTTAAGGCCACTTTTTTCATTATGTTTGGGTTTTTTTATTTTTTGGAAAGATATGACTTGATTTGAGAAAATATTTGATTTTAATTTGTACCTTATGCAAATTATTTGCACAAAGAGGTTGTGTAAACAATTGCTCAAGGGTGAAATGGGTTTTTAATTGCTAAAGAGGGTGAGCATTCATTTGCTCGTGTTCAGCCATGCCACGCACACGGCACTCACACAGCACTAACCTTCATTGGTTGTTTAACACGCTTGATGAGGGACCATAATATGAGCTACATGGCACACTCTTAGAGGCCACTGAACATATGGCTGTTGGGCCATTGCTAGGTGGACCTACATACAAAATATAAACCTGGTTAATGATTTCAAACCATTGGATCTTAGTACCCCAAATAAATGCTCAAATTCTACGGATAAAATCAACCTACGAAATCGACTCTAATCCAATGCTTAGAAATCACTAATTAGGCTAATTTTTGGTCTCTAGGTCTACCTACGGTCAGTGGTCTGTAAGAGTCTGCCACGGGGCTCATACTGTAGTCCGTCATCAACATCGACGAGGCCCCTTTAATCACTCACGCGCAGCGCACGTACCACCTCCATTATTTTTCTTTAAAAAGTCTAGAAATAAAAAAAAGAAGACAATTATGCACCTATGAAATCGATCTTGAGGCGCCCATCAGAATATCTTGCAGCAGGCATGCGAAACGCCGCGGACAACCCACCTGTATCGGAATTTGAGTCGCCAAAATTGGAAATAGCTGGGAAATCACAATGATTCGAAGCAAAGGCATGAATCATTTCAGAGATGACAAATAACAAATTTAAAAAATCCATGAGAATCCGTGATGAAGAAGAAGAAGTCGATGCATAATGAAATACAGGTAGAAGCATTAAATGGAGAAGAAGACTTGGGAAGCATTTATCGTCACTCTTCTTTGCCTAGCTCCATGGTTTAAAAGGAAAACGGTTATTTATAACTGTTATTTTACTCTGTGGAAGGTCAAGAAATCTAGCCCGGGGCGCATTTTTTTTTTAACTCTGGTCTATGAGGAACAGAAAAATGGAGCCTTTCTACGATACAGGACTATGCATCAAAATTTTGATGCAGAAGTCTCTCAAATTGCAATGTGTCGCACTCTTTTCGACTCAATGCATGACCCACTTCTTGGTGGACCAAAACAACAAAAAATCAATGCGATTAGCGATTTCTAGCCACTCAATTTAAATACTTTATCATTATGGGCTTCATTAGCATGCCTATGGGTTGGTTCCAAGCCCATGATGAAAAAGTACTCAAATCCAATGGATATAAATCATCAATCACGCAGTTTTTTTTGTTGTATAAGTCCACCAAGGAGTTGCTCAAATACTCAATGGTATTTCCACAAAAAATACCATAGCCAAAACATTCTTTCAGGTCCACTTACCCTTACTGACATACATATACCGAAATTGGAGAAAAATTTTGAAGCAACGGATTTTTGAAGCAGCGAAGCAGTGGCTAATCACGTCGCGCCACAATCCGCTGATGCTTTTGAACAAAGCCAGAAATTCTTTTTGAACAGCGGATTGTGGTGGGACGTGATTGGTCACAGTTTTGCTGTTTCAAAAATCCACTGCTTCAAGAATTTTCTCCCAAAATTCAGCCTGATTGTTGATCTGTGCACCCAATATTTGACCCGCAACATGAACCATAAAGAAATTGAATCGATAATGGGGAGAATGAACTTTGCACAATCTATATAATAAAACAGGACGGTTGTCTCCCCCTCTTATCCGGCTTCATAAAGGATGGCCGAGATCTTATCACACCAAATGGACAGTGGATCTCAGCCACTCACATCCAATTGTGACAAACGCTTTGTTGATGAGTGCCGTGGGCACAGGTCACCTACTATTTACCTACATATAAGGAATGAAATGGGTTGGATTTACATGTAGCCCAAGGGTCAGGCTCAGGAGCCCCATTTTTTATGCCTCGAGAGGGGTATTACTGTTAAAACAGATTGAAACGGCCAGGGACAAAAATAGAAAAAATGGATTTTAACGGATTTGAATGATTTTAACAGAAAAAATTGGTGCTGAAATTCAAAATTCAAAATTTAAAAATTAAAAATTTAAAAAAAAAAATAGAATTTAACGAAAATTTAATGATTTTCTTATACCCCTCTTATCTTATATGGCTTCAATAATGAGTAGCTGAGATCCACTATGCTTCATATCGATGGCTGAGATTAACTCCCACCCGATTTTGACAAACACTTTGTCAGAAAGTGCCGCGGGAACGGGCCACCCACGCATATATCAAGACAACTCAGTTGTATTCTCTTATCTTATCCATCCGTCTAATGTGGATGGTTAGATAAAGGGTGGTTGAGTTCAAATCCATTGATCTAAAGTGGACAGTTAGATTTCAGCCACTCAATCCACCTAATTTGACCTCAATTTACTCAAAATTTAAATTTCAACACCGTTATTTTTTGTTATTTCTGTTATTTTCTCATTTCTCCCTCTGTGCGTTACAATCCGTTATAATGGAAAAATGGTAACGCCTCAGTCCGTTATACCGTTTGAGTGCCGAAGGCACCCAATTTTTGCAAACGCTTTTGTCGGAGAGTGTCGTGGGCATAGGCCATTTACTATTCTATATAACAAAACACATTGGTTGTCTCCCTACTTATACCTCCTCTTATAAGCATCAACAAAGAACGGCCGAGATCAAATCCTCCCCCAAATGGACAGTGGATCTCCGCCACTCACCTGATTTTGGCAAATTCTTTCTCGAGGAGTGCCGAAGGCATGGGGCACCCACTCTCATCACACCAAAAGGACGGTGCATCTCAGCCACTCACACCCAATTTTGACAAACGCTTTTTTGATGAGTACCGTGGGCACGGGTCACCTATCTATATAACAAAACAGGACGGTTGTCTCCCCCTCTTATCCGGCTTCATAAAGGATGGCTGAGATCTTATCACACCAAATGGACGGTGGATCTCAGCCACTCACACCCAATTTTGACAAACGCTTTATTGATGAGTGCCGTGGGCACGTGCCACCTACTATTTACCTACATATAAGAAATGAAATGGGTTGGATTTACATATAGCCCAAGGGTCAGGCTTAGGAGCCCCACTTTTTATGCCTCGAGAGGGGTGTTACCATTAAAACGGATTGAAACGGCCAGGGGCAAAAATGGAAAAAATAGATTTTAACGTTAAAAAGTGGTGGTGAAATTCAAAATTTCAAATTTGAAATTTAAAAAGTGAAAATTAAAAAAAAAAATAGAATTTAACGAAAATTTAATGGTTTTCTTATACCCCTCTTATCTTATATGGCTTCAATAATGAGTGGTTGAGATCCATTATGCTTCATATCGATAGTTGAGATTAACTCCTACTCGATTTTGACAAACACTTCGTCGGAAAGTGCCGCGGACACGGGCCACCCACACATATATCAAGACAACTCAGTTGTATTCTCTGATCTTATCCATCCATCTAATGTGGACAGTTAGATAAAGAGTAGTTGAGATCAAATCCATCGATCTAATATGGACGGTTAGATTTCAACCACTCAATCAGCCTCATTTGACCTCAATTTATTCAAAATTTAAATTTCAACACCGTTATTTTTTGTTATTTCTGTTATTTTTCCATTTCTCCTCTGTGCGTTACAATCCGTTATAACAGCCGTTGAAAAATGGTAATGCCCCAGTCCGTTATACCGTTTGAGAGTGCCGAAGGCACCCAATTTTTGCAAACGCTTTTGTCGGAGAGTGCCGTGGGCATGGGCCATTTACTATTCTATATAACAAAACACATTGGTTGTCTCACTACTTATACCTCCTCTTATATATAAGCATCAACAAAGAAGGGCCGAGATCTAATCCTCCCCCAAAATGGACGTTGGATCTCCGCCACTCAACTGATTTTGGCAAATTCTTTGTCGAGGAGTGCTGATGGCATGGGGCACCCACTAGTCTATATAACAAAATAGGACGGTTGTCTCCCCCTCTTATCCTGCTTCATAAAGGATGGCCGAGATCTTATCACACCAAATGGATGGTGGATCTCAGCCACTCACACCCAATTTTGACAAACGCTATGCCAATGAGTACCGTGGGCAGGGGTCGCCTACTATCTATATAACAAAATAGGACGGTTGTCTCCCCCTCTTATCCAGCTTCATAAAGGATGGCTGAGATCTTATCACACCAAATGTACTGTGGATCTCAGCCACTCACACCCAATTTTGACAAACGCTTTGTCGATGAGTGCTGTGGGCACGGGTCACCTACTATTTACTTACATATAAGGAATGAAATGGGTTGGATTTATATAGGGAGCTCATATTTGCACACCCCATTTCCTATCCTCGTGGACTCTTAGTCGAGGCACACCCCAAAAAGAGAGATCTCTCTAAAACTTGGCTGACCAGTGACCATCACTGACCGCCCACAAAATGAGCCACGTGGCATATTTTTAGAGGGCATTGACCGTAAGGATGTTTGGCCAATCCTTAGGTGAACCTACAAAACAAAAATCAGCCTGAACAGTGATTTCAAACCGTTCGATCTTGTACCCCAAATAATGGTCGATAATGCTCAAATTCCCACAGTTAAATCAACCCATGAAAATGGCTCCAATCCAACACTTGGAAATCACTAATCAAGTTGATTTTAGGTTTGTAGGTCTACCTAGAGATTGTCCAAACATCTATAAGCTCGGTGTCGTCTAAAAATGTGCTATGTGGCTCATTTTGTGGTGGTCAATGACCCAAGTTTTAGAGAGATCTCTCACTTTTTGGGGTGTGCCCCAACTAGGAGTCCACCGAGATAGGTAATGGGGTGTGCAAATATGGGCTCCCTTTATATATAGCCCAAGGGTCAGGCTCAGGAGCCCCACTTTTTCTGCCTCGAGAGGGGTGTTACTGTTAAAACAGATTGAAACGGCCAGGGGCAAAAATAGAAAAAATTGATTTTAACGGATTTTAATGATTTTAACGGAAAAAAGTAGTGCTGAAATTCAAAATTGAAAATTTAAAAAAAAAATAGAATTTAACGAAAATTTAATGATTTTCTTATACCCCTCTTATCTTATCGGCTTCAATAATGAGTTGCTGAGATCCACTATGCTTCATATTGATAGCTGAGATTAACTCCCACCTGATTTTGACAAACACTTTGTCGAAAAGTGCGCGGGCACGGGCCACCCACGCATATATCAAGACAACTCAGTTGTATTATCTGATCTTATCCATCCATCTAATGTGGACGGTTAGATAAAGAGTAGTTGAGATCAAATCCATTGATCTAATGTGGACGGTTTGATTTCAGCCACTCGATCTGCCTCATTTGACGTCAATTTATTCAAAATTTAAATTTCAACACTGTTATTTTTTGTTATTTCTGTTATTTTTCAATTTCTCCCTCTATTCGTTACAAGGGAGCTCAGTTGTCTCCCCCTCTTATAGGCTTCATATAATGTATGGCCAAGATCTTATCCCCCAATTGGATGGTGGATCTCAGCCACCTCGCACCCAATTTTGTCAAATGCTTTGTCGGGGAGTGCCGTGGGCACGGGCCCACCCACTAGTATAACAACATATGGAAACTTCCCTCTTTGACGGCAATTTTGACTCGTCACTTAAACCTTAAGAATGGCCTACCGATTTCGGATTGGTAGATGTCGGGCTGGCTCTACCTGAAGGCCATTAAGGCGGTCGCCTAAGGCCCCTTGGTGAGAGAAGGCCCCCAGCGGGTTGTTTTGATTCTCTTAGCTACTTTTATGGATAATATTTTCTTGTTCTCGCATGTGTTAATGATCAAATGCATTCAAGTTTTATTTGCAATTTACCCAAGTTATATTTGCTCCACCATGGTCACTATACTTCGAAAATGACTAAGAATATCAAAGTTTTTATGTACGTAGATGTGTCAGCAACTCAAAATTTTCAATTTTTTCGTTTCTAAATACTAAGGCATTTGGTCCTGATGGCCATACAATTATGTGGAATGGTTAATAATACAAATTTAAAAAAAAAAAGAGAAAAGAATATGATTTTGGGCAAAATATTGGTCTCCAAAAAAAGGGATGGTTTGCATTAAAGATGACAGTTTCTCGAAAAACTATAACTTGTATGGACTTACGACAATAGTTTTGAACAAAACCTTAGTCGTTTTAGGATGTTTAAGTTCGGTTTAGCTCATTTACACCATGTTTAAAAAGAAGAACAGCTACGGTTTTAAGAAAAACCATAGTCTAGTATACAGTTACGGTTACAATTTTGGATAAAACCATAGTCATTTAGCTCTTATAAACCAAGATTTTTAACCATAGTCTTTTGTGTAGGCTTTAGAAGACGCTCGTGTAGACTATAATTTGGAGGTAGTTTTAACTGTAGTCTAAAACAAAATATTATGATTTTTAACCGTGGTAATGAAAAGATAAATCTTTTTGACTTCAGAATATAGAAATTCTAGAAACTTCATTGAATTTGGAAATGAGAATCTCTCCCTTGCCACTATAAATTACATCTCTTCCTCCCAAGAGACTTCATTTTTTTATAATATTAGAGAGAAAAAAATCCAACAATTTTGAGGGGAGATTTAGGAGAGAAAAGAAGAAAAAGAGAAGACATTAAAGCTTAGAGAACAAGAAACTAGGTAGGATTCTAAAAAAGAAATCTAATTTGTCTTTCATTGTGGCTAAGCTATTAGCTGCTTATTATAAAACGAAAACTGTTACTAGAATACACATACAAGTATACATGTGTAGATAACGGAATATGCTTACTTATGACATGCCAATTTTAACGGAATAGGCGGGTCAGAAAATTTGCCACCCTTGATTTGGTCAAAAATCCATTTGTTAGCGGCCTCAGTGTAGTGAATTCCATCCCAATTTACTCGAAATGAGGGACGTTTGCACGCTCCTACCAACACTTGGGTGCCGTTAATGCTGATTGTTCCTCCACACCCCACATCAGCACTGTAGTTGTACTTCCCACCGTAACCACAACATGCAATAAGTGGATGCTCAAACCCTGCAACTTCAATTCATTAAGGTAGAACATAGAAGAAAGAAGCGCAAAAAAGTTATGCATTAAATTTGATGCTAACGTTGTTTTATGGGCTATGTGTAAAAAGGTATAGGATCCACAATGATTTTTTGAATATTCCAGTCAAATGTTGTGGGCTTCATCTCTTCATTTATAGGTATGGAGATTCTTCATATTGCATGACACCTATTTGGTCACGCATTGCGCAAGATAAAATTTTCCATCCAAACGGGACTTTAACCACTGCATGGGTCAGTAGATCGCTAAGAATTCATGTATTAAGATATTTATTTATCAAGAAAATGTATAATACATCCTAACTTTTCAATTATTTGGAAAATTTTACGAATTTTTGGATTAGCCTAACAATTCCGGTATGAATCGTGCATTGTTCATAAACTAGCAAATGACCCGTGCCAAGGACACTCCCTGACAAAGTGTTTAAGTAGTGCCTGAGGTCGGACCATCCAAATTAGATGGATGGATTTGATCTCTCAGCCATTCTATGGGGTATATAAGTACATTTGCATACTTCTAGAGTATCCACCATGTGGATAGACTAATTCCATTTAGTTGATCGATTGATATAACTTTTGCAAATGACCAATCCCAAATGGGGACTTGTGTCTAATTATTCATTCAATCTGGACCATTCAATCAATTAACTTATTTTTTGAAGTTTTATAGCCATTAGCCACTTTCGGCTTAGGCACATGGTGGCCCACCAAATGAACCATCTAGATCGATGTAGTGGTTTTTTTTGGATAAGAAGATTGATCATTGATGTAGTAGTGATGCCAACTATTCATACACAATATGTTCTTAGTGAGCAAGGGCATATTGGTCAGATCTTCTAGTTAGTGATAATCATTATATTAACAAAGGAAAAAAGAAAAGAAATTCCTGTTGATAGTTTTCAATGGCTCAGATCTTCATGTGTCAATTGTGGCTTGAGCATGTTTATAATCAACGGTTAAGCTGTATAAGCGTACACATTAAATGACTTCTTAATTAGATATTTCATCCCAAAGCTCCTATGGCTAGTTTCATCAGCTATGAGGGGAACAAACGATTATGATTTTTTGAACATAAAAGACTTGTCCTACTTTTCTCTCATTATTTTAAATGGGACTTTTTGTCAATGTGTGCTTGTGTGCTGATCCACTTATTGATGAGTGATCGTGTATATGTGTGTTTCTCTACCTATTGAATATAGAAAAATTTACTTTTGTGTCCATATTTATGAAAATACAAACCATTAAGTCCCCTTTACAAAACTATGGACACTTTGATTTAACCGTCTGCCCATTAAAGCCTTTCTTAAGGTTACCATCCAATTTTCTCTAAAAGGCCTATACTATCCTCCAGCTATTGTCAGCTTGAATTGATAACATCAGTTTGGCTAATGCACACTACCGTACGTCAATCAACTTCAACAAAGTTTAGTTCAGCTCTTTCCCTCCATTTCTTTCTTCTACAACTCTTTTACTTTATCTCTTTCCTCTACATCTCTTTGTAGCTCGTTTATGCTCCATTCAAGGTGAAGAAAGATGAAGATGATGCCAATTTGAAAGATTTCCTTTTAGTCGTCTATTTTGTAGCATCTCGGTTATCCTCTACAACTCTTTGCAGCTTGTCTATGCATCATTGAAGGTGAATAAAGAAAGCGACGCTGGTTTCAAGGTTTAGTTAAAAAGAAGAAGGTGAAGAAGGAAGAAGGCAGAAGATAAAGAAGATGGTTATCACTTTCTTTTTCGTTAAGCAAAAATCTTTTCTCAAGGTTTAGTAATGATATTCACAAAACTGGTTGAACTAGTACCATTTTCACCAAACTAATTGAATTAATCAAATACCGTTTTCATTAAACTGGTTGAACCAGTACCATTTTCATGATGTCTGTCTCTGTTTTCAAATTGAGTATTGAGCTCAACTTGGTTGAACCACTAACATAGTTAGACTATAATGAAGAGATGGTAGGAAAATGCATCTCAACGAAGAAGAATCCTTGAAACATGGCGAAACGAACAAATTATTTTCGAAAGAACCACTCAACTTGGTTGATCAATACCATTTTCTTAAAGTCGGTATTTGTTTCTCGTTTGAGTATTGAACTCAACTTGATTGAACTAATAATTCAGTGAGACAATGATGAAGAGATAATGAAAAAATATATCTCAACAAAGAGGAACCCTTGGTGAAGCAGAAAAATTCTTTCAAAGAAATCGCTCAACTTTGGTTGAACTAGTACTATTGTTGTGCAGCATATATTCATTTTCAATTTGAGTATTGAGCACAACTTAGTTGAATCGTTAACACAATTAGACAATAATGAAGAGATGATGGGAAAATACATAATGGAGATTGAGGAACCCTTGCAACAACAGTGAAACAGACAAATTTTTTTCAAAGGAACTGCTCAACTTGGTTGAAAGTACCATTTTCATGAAACTGATATTTTGTTTTCAGTTTGAGCGTACTAAACCTTACAACCTGCAAGCAATGCTTCATCTCTCTAACTAATTCTATTTTATAAGGCATGTCTGAAGCTCCATTTTACTCTCAATATCATCTCCATTCCTCTAACCATTTTGTTAAGTTGGTATTTTATTTTAAGATTGAGTATTAAGTTCAAATTGGTTTAACCAACACCATTTTTCAGTGAACCGGTCGAACTAGTAACAATGGTGAAACGGATGTCAAAAATATTTCAGAGGGATCAAGTCTTCAGAGGTCGTAAACTAGGAATTGTGCCCTTATAAGGGCATTATCATCTTTTCATTCTAATATTAAACAGATTCATAAATAAAAGTAACCAAAGATGACTTATCGGTCAATCCTTTGATAAAGCAATTTCAATTAGTATCGAAATATTCCTACGGCTTGAATAGTTAGGTCGTGTGTACACTACAGACTTTCTGGTAATTCCCACTTGAAGATATAGAGATTTCCCTTTTTTAATCGTGTATACATGGATCTGAAAGATGTCGAGAGAGGAACATGAAATATAGTGTTGATTTGAGCCATCCAATGTAAGGGTTGCTCTTAGACCTTCTTTGTTGAAGCCAATAAGAAGGGGAGACGACTGAGCTCCCTTATTATGTAGACTAGGGGAACGCCACCTGCGATGCACGTGCACCTTACACATGGAAGCACCTTACACGTAGCACACTCGTAGAGATCACTGACCATATATATAGATATTTGGACCATCTCTAGGTGGGCCTATATGCAAAAAATCAGCCTGATTAGTGGTTTATAAGGATTTGATTGGAGTTAGTTTCGTGGGTTGATTTTTAATCATAGATTTTAAGCGTTATTTGGGGTACTCAGATCCAAAGGTTTGAAATCACTAATTAGACTGATATTTGGTATATAGGTCCACCTAGGAATGGGACAAACATCCATAAGGTCAGTGGTCTCTAAGAGTACCACGTGGCTTATACTATTGTCCCTCATCGGGAGGCCGTGCCAGACAACCTGAACTGTGAATGGACATTTAATGAGGGAAGGTTTTGCCTTTAAAAGTAGAGAGGCCTTTAATTGTGTCACATGTGTGCATGACACGACCGGTTGTTGCTTTATGATAGTATAGATTATTTGGAACTATTTATGAATTACTCACAATAATCAATATTTCTTAAGAGCACTATAATTTATCATTTTTTTTTTCTTTTTGCTGAATTTTTGAATGGCAAACCCAAATGAAAGATTGAAAGTTAGCACAGACTCACCATACTTCTTGGCTTGGCTTATGAGAGAGTACTTTGCGGAATAAATATCAATGTATGTGATTGCAGCCAAGGGAAGGTCCTCTCTGAGTCGAACCACGGCCTCCTTCAACCTTTGATTAAAATATCGAGCAACATCGTTATAAGGAATCCCGCAACCTGCCCAGTCTATCTGAGCTGTTGGGATCGGTAGATTAACCAAAAAGTAAGGCAGGCAACCAAGGGGACCCATGTTGTGTATCCAGAATGATCTACCGCCTTGGTTATACAGAGACTGCAAGATCACAAATTACGTACCATTGTTTAGCAATATGAATGCTGATGATTATATGATCATGCATTCAATCTAAGAATTACGTTAACACCAACGGAGAATTTGTTGACTATATCAGGGATAGAAGTATTGACTTCTTGTATCGACATGTTTCCCAAGAATCCTGCAGCTAGATCATTCGCACCAATATCAATCGTATATAAAGCTCGAGAGAAATACTCATCCTTTGGTAACAATTCCGTAAAGATTCATCCTGCAAAAGGATCAACGGCCAAATTCAAAAATTAGTAATGATTGATCATCCGATGAGCGCCAATCGAAAATATAAATTTGAACTATTGTTACACAGTAGCATTTACCTTGTTTGTTGATCAACTGTGATCCAAACTTCAACTGAGTAAACTGTGTATTGCAAATCAAAGGAAAAAGGACTGAATACACCCAAAGGTAAAACATTGCTTATTAGTGGTCTGATTGTTGATCCTCCCGTGGCAAAATTTGCTCCGTGGCTGAAGTTGGACCCCACGGAATCAAGATAAGCACTGAGATATGGCAATCCAAAGCTCTCCGCTGAAAAATATAAAAATTCGATCGGATGGTTAATAAATGATCTAACCGGGTTTAGTATCAAGACTTCATTGATCCTTATAAGGACACCATATTAATATGTTGTAAAATGGCTCTAGAAAAATTATGGCGAACCATTTCGAAAAAGTCCACAGATCAAATGGTTGAGTTCCTTCAATCATATTGATTTGGGGCTAAGATATCTTCTAGGTAGGACACACAAATTGAATATTGATCAAGAAAATGATAAAAACCATCTTCTGGCGCCCGTCTAAAATAAAATACAATCGTTGCATGGTTAAGATCATCTGATGGAGTTCATGGATTTTGATATAGAAATGGGGTCCACAACTTAGACACCTGAGATTAAGAAGAATATTGGCCCTTGAACCGGAAGGAGAGAACTGCCAAAAGTATGATTGCAGTGGGACTACCCATCACCAATAACCCATGAAAGTATTAAAAATAAGAAATTAAAAAGAGAACACATTTTTCTTTAAAAAGTCTAGAAAAAAAAAAAGAGTAATGGACCTATGAAATCGATGATGAGGCGTCCATCAGAATATCTTCCAGCGGGCATGCGAAAGAAGGTCTCGCCGTAGGGTGGGGGAAGAGATCCAAACGCTGCAGACAACCCGCCTGTATCGGAATTTGAGTCGCCAAAGTTGAAAATAGCCGGAAAATCACAATGATTTGAGGCAAAGGCACAATTCAAGAGGGATATTAGAGATGACAAAAGGATAACAAATTTAACAAAGCCATGAGAATCCATGTTGAAGAAGAATAAGAAGTTGATGGAGAATGGAATACTGGTAGAAGCATTAAATAGAGAAGAAGAAGAGAAGAAGACTTCTTTTTTTTTTTTTTTTGGTAGTGAAGCCTGTTTTAAAGAGACCAGTAACTCGGTGAAGGCGGGTTTTGAACCCAGGTGTATGGTATCATCACCCACAAACTTTACCAACTGAGCAAGCTGGCACCTTCAGAGAAGAAGACTTGATAAGCATGACATCCCACACTTGGCCAACATTTCTATAGTCAATCGATCCAATATTTCGGAGAATTTTTTTGAAGTGGCGATCATGCACCCAATGATCGTGCGCTACCTATACACGGTTTAAGATTTTGTGGTCCATTGATAGTTGAATGATTGGCACTATCCTTGGTTGACATGCATACATACCAAAAATCAGCCTGATTGATGATCTAAGCACCCAAAATTACTTGAATCAAACGATTAAAAATATCCCCATGTGGTGCATTTTTTGTGTTCTCTACAGGGCCACAGGAAAATTTTCCGTCAGGCTAAATTTTGTCTAGAAGGTTGAATGATTCAGAGAGAGCTAAATTTTGTCTAGAAGGTTGAATGAGAGAGAGAGAGAGAGAGAGAGAGAGAGGTTGCCATTAGTGTACGTTGGCAAGATTAAATTTCAACATGCAATAGCGACAACCTCTCCGCCTCCTCTCGGGCCATTGCTAGTATCTCTCTCTCTTTCTTGGAATCATTCAAGCTTTTAGATAAAATTTAGTATCTGACCATTGTGATTTGAGAGAGAATTTTGTGAAGGGTTAGAATATTCTCACTTCCCATCAACATCTGAAAACTCTTGATGGACATTTTGACACGTAACTCAAACATTGGATCCAGATTCTTTCTTTGAATTAATTTCCATTCTTTTAGGGTGACGATCTAACAAGCTGTAGCCTTCAATTTTGTTACTCACCGCTGCCATCTGGTCCCGCACTGACCGCATGAATGTTTAGCCCACCCCTTGTTAGACATTCATACCATAAATCAGCTTGTTTGATGATTTTTATCTGTTGGTTTTAGTACTCTAAAAAATGGTTGTAACCAACGGCTAGAATCACACCTCTTGCTGTTAAAAAAAACAAGAGAAAAAAATGTAAGAACAGTTCTCTTTCATAGGCGCGCGCGATGTAAGTCATGTCTTTTGACGTGAGTGAATGATGGTACATTGTCTTTGTTTAGAGCAAGGTTTAAAGGGGACCGTTATAACGGTATAACGGACTGGGGGCGTTACCTTTTTTTCCGTTATAACGAAAAAAACGTTCAGGGGCAAAAATGGAAAAAATGGGAAAAAAATGGAAAATAACGGAAATAACGGAAAAAATGGGGCCGAAATTCAAATTTTGAATTTTAAAATTTGAATTTCCAAAAATAGAAAATAACGGAAAAAATGGAATATAACGGAAAAAAACGAAAATAAGGCCATTTTTTTTCACAAAATTTTCCAGAAAATAACGGTCGTTATTTTCGTTATAACGAAAAAAATGGAAAATAACGGCCGTTATTTTCTGGGTGTTTTAACGGTCCATAATGTAACGGGGTAGGTCCGAATCCGTTATAACGGCCGTTATTTTCGTTATAACGGCCATTTTTTAAACCTTGGTTTAGAGGTCGAGGTCATTCATTGGGAAGACGCCAGCTTGGGCACTTCTAATTAATGAAAAAATAAAGAGAAAGAAGAAAATAAAAGTAAGGTTTGGTTATTGAGGAGACACCCGAGCTTTTTTTTTTTTTTTAAATCTCTAATGTGAACATTTGCACATGCAAAACATTTTTAAATCTCTTGGCTTGGCCATAAGAGATGTAATGGATAGGAGTGTAGTACAAGTTTTCGTGTACAACCATCTTACGTTTGATCTACACTAGTGCACCTACCCTGCCCATCAAATCAATCGTTGATAAGAATTTGGGAGTCATGAGTAGAACTTTGCTGATGGACCATAGTGGGATGATGATTTATAAGGGCGCTTGCGGATTCGACTTCTGCAGCCAGAGGACGTAGACACATCGGTAGTTGGCCTGAACGTTGTATGCTATAGGAACGGTGTTGCGTAGATAACTTCTATAACTTAAAACTTTTTGATTAGTGATACTTTCCATCTAGATATGGTTCCGTAGATTTCCTTGGCTAAGGTTTCTACGATAAAATTACATATGTAGTGGCTTGTTGATTTATATTCCGCACCTTGTTTAGATTAGAACAAACGACTTAAAGGTAATATATCATTGAGAAATGTTCGATCTATTCGATTTTGATAATCAATATTGTAAATCACTAGCAAACGCATGCGAGATCAAACTACCCTACCCAGTAATTTGAATTAGGTTGTTAATTTAATCGTTAATTTTAAATACCTATTCAACCTCCTTCTAGGTATCTAGTATATTGGAAAGACAAACTTTCACTAAACTTGCGCCAAAAATATTTTGTCAGTCACTAAAGGTTACCTTCCAGAACGGATATAGACCGTCGTCAAATTTCTTATTTTAAAAAAAATTTGTGATGTACTTGGTGCGTTGCAAAAGATTTTAATTGGAAAAAATAAGTTACTGAAACTAGGGTTTTTCCATTGTTGAGAGAACGACCCTAGAATCAATTCTTTTTTAATTTATCCAATTCATTTTCTGCAAAAGTTAAGAATTCTCGCATAGTGGATAGTTGGATGTCGAATCCGCACTCAAGTTTAGGGAACGCATTATTGGGACTAAAATTTACGAAAATAGCTAACTAATAGATGGGTGGATGATAAAATCATGGAGAATAAAGTGGATTTTTAAAACATGCTTTTTACGTTTCAGAGAGATCCATGCATACCTATGAGAAAATTAAGAATCAATTAGAACAAAACACAACTAGCTAAAAATTAATTTTTATTCATAGAGAAAAAAAAACACTTTCAATATTATATATCTTGAACCAAAATTACTAAAAAAAAGTAAATCTAACTAGAAAGCATTAAAGAAAGCAAGTAAGGGAGAGGAGAGATAAGAGAGAGAAAACTAGAGAGAGGAAAAAGGTTAGAGAGAGAAAGAAATTGTTTAGAGAGAGAAAGAGCTAAAGAGAGTTGGAGATAGAAAGTAAGGGAAGAGGGTTAGAGCTAGATAGAGAATATGGAGAGGGTGATCTTACCGATTGGAAGGCAGGCCACGTGGTGGGTGGTGGTGATCATGTGGTAGGGGTGGACTTGCAGGTGAAGGAGGTGTGTTGGAATGTGCAGCACCCAAGGGAGAACCAGTGAGTGCCGTGGGTGTGCAAGATGGTGCAACCTTCTGTTAAGCCGCGAAGTGGAGCAGATGGAAGATCGTGGAGGGGTGGTGGGTGCTTAGAATAGATCTCGGCCAGGAGCTTGCAAAGGTGAAGGATGGTGGACCGGCTAAGATGCGGGTGATGTGGAAGATGCCTTGGAGTTGTAGGTAATGCACATTGCAGCCTAGAGATTAGGCTAATTAACAGGTGTTGAAGGTTGCAGGGAGATGGAGCCAACGACCTTCAATGGTGTTGGACACGGTGGTTGCAGGCGGAGGTGCGCACGGTGGTGTGTGGAGGTGCTCACGGGCTGCACCTCGTGAAGGAGATGAAGAGGGCGGCTGTGCTGCACTTTGGGGCGGTTTCAATGGCGGAAGGTGAAGGCCGGTGGTATAGCTGGTAAGAGGTGTGTTGAGACCCTAGCCCACTTGGCAGCTACATTGATGGGATTGTCTACGTGGCAGCA
The DNA here is from genome assembly GCA_035048495.1 of Euptelea pleiosperma. NCBI lineage: Eukaryota > Viridiplantae > Streptophyta > Magnoliopsida > Ranunculales > Eupteleaceae > Euptelea > Euptelea pleiosperma. The sequence goes on along the minus strand of CM068544.1, from coordinate 8,089,735 downwards.
TTAATTGTGGGAATCGTCTTCAATTGTTAAGTTTTTGAATAAAAGACTCCATCTTGGAAAGCCTCGTGGCAGCATTGACTAAAGCATCTACGTGGCAACATTGATTGCGGGAGTCATCTTTAGTTGTTAAGTTTTTAAATAAAAGATCCTGCGGATCTATGGCAATAAAGTTGTAGAAGGATGGTCATTAGTTACCTTCCTTATTAAATAGTGAGATTTCCCTTCCTTAATTAGTTAGTCAAATCCATGTATTTATAGACATGAGATCAATGAGAATAGCATGAAGAAATTATTACTCAATACCCTCTCCTCTTTCCTATCTTTCTTATCTTCTTCCCCCTTCCAATCCTTCTTTCTAATTACACGCAGCCACGTCAAGGCCGGGAGTCTTAACATTGGTATCAGAGCAGGCGATTTATAATGGGACCAAAGCCAAGAAACCCCAACTTGCAAGAGTTGAATTCTTCAGAAGTTGAGTTAATAGAGGAGCATGTGTCTTCTTTGGAAGCTCGGGTAGAAGCACGGTTCACCAATATGGAGGACCAAAACCATACCCTTCAACTACAATTAAATAGCATCCAATCCTCACTCCAGGCACTACTTCAACTGCATGAAGATCGATCTAAAGGGAAATCGCAATTTCAAGCAATACCATCGGCCACCAAGGATCCCTTACAATCTTCTAGTTCTTCAATCCAAACGCGAGATATCCGACTGGAGTTCCCAAAATTTTGGGGGTAGGATGCATTGGATTGGATTACCAGAGCCGAACGCTTCTTCCGCTACCATCAAACTGAAAAAGATCAAAAGATCACCATTGCTTCATTTCACCTTGAAAAGGAGGCATCACGCTGGTTCAAATGGACAGTAAAGAACGAACCCATCCCTTCATGGGCTGAGTTCGTACAAGCCATACTCTCTCGATTTGGGCCGACTATTTATGAAACCACTAATGGGAGTTTGACCAAGTTACAACAAACCTCTTCTGTCCAAGAGTATCAGTCAAAATTCGAGGACTTGTCTAGCCAAACCCAAGGGTGGCCGTCCCAATTGTTTCTCGATTGTTTCATAAGCGGTTAACGTGAGGACTTGCAGACTGAGGTCTGGGCACATAAACCCAAGTCCCTTTCTGAGGCCATTTCATTAGCTCGACTATTTGAAGATAGGCAATTTCTGTGAAAGCCTATAAAAAATATGAGCAGCCTCAAGCCACCTACCGTCATTCTTGCATCATCAAATAGTTCATTGGCCCTCCCCCTATTCGGTGTCTCACCCCCTTGGAGATGCAAGAACGCAAGAATAAAGGGCTTTGTTTTAATTGCGATGAGCAATTCAAGCTGGGACACCAATGTAAGAGAACGCAATTGCTCCTTATTGAAGGAGACTGGCCCGAAGAGGAAGAACCAATGGAAGAAGAAGATGACTCGCTCGAGAACCCACCTGAGCAGGCCATTTCACTCCATGCGCTCACAGGCTCTCTAAAGTCGGAAACAATGAGAGTTTCTAGTTTGTTAAAAAAATAGAAAATCTCCATCCTTATTGATTCCAGGTCAACACACAACTTTCTAAATCCAACATTGGCGAGAAAGTGTGGGTGTTCCATCACCACCCAAGAATCATTCCGAGTCATGGTAGCAGATGGAGAATATATACAAAGCCATGGACGATGCACTGGAGTTAATCTCTATCTACAAGGTTACAAGTTCTCCATGGATTTTCTTCTATTACCTGTTGGCGGACCTGACGCTGTTCTTGGGGCCCAATGGTTGCGATCTCTCGGCCCAATTACATGGGACTTCTCTAAACTTACAATGCGTTTCACGGTGGCCAACGTCCCTTATCAACTCATTGGGGAAAGATCAGCTTCAGCCACTTTGATTGAATGTTGCTCCCTCCAAAAATTGCTTTTGGAGTCACAAATCGGGTATGTAGCTTAGTTATTTTCCACAGAAGCCAAAATTGAAACTGTTACCTCCGTTCTTGCTATTGATGAGTTGTTACAGCAATTCTCGGATATATTTTCTAAGCCAAATGGCTTTGTATTGTGTCTCTCAAGGCACACGAATATGTGGTCCTTCAGTTATCTTTCATCTCATGGTCAAAAATATGGCGATTGAGAATCGCAAACGGTCTTTACCTTTTGGCAATTTAGTTTCAAAAATTCTGAGTCATTACAAAGTCCTTATTCTTGACTCTGATAAAATTTTGCATCCCATCTCACTTCTCAATCAAGCTACATTTAGTAAAATGTTGGTTGGTGACTCGTCTGCGTTTGTTTCTGCCTCTGCTTCTATTTTGAGTTCGGGTTCTCGCCGTTCCTCTATATTTGCATCTATTGCAGGTCTTTCGTCCAAGTTGGACAATCTTTGTGCATCGATTGACAAATTTTCTCTACGATAGTAGCGTATGACTTCATTTCTTAGGTCTCAGCATCCTGACTATCCAGAGTCTTCACATGAAGAGACAACTGTGCCTTCTACGGCTGGAGATGACGAAGATGAAGATAAAGACGAATATGAAGAAGAAAAAGAAGTCGATGCAATTGACAATGATGATGATGATGGTGATGATGATGCCGACAAGAATGATAACTATGATTAGAGCACGTTTTGCTCTCTCTCTATAGATCGGTAGTACATTTTTTTTGGATGTATTATTTGATACTATTAGTTTGTACTATTTACTACTAAGATACCTTGTTACTTTGGTGTAAGATGATGTAGGGACTGATCTCACTCCGATGCAGGCCTTTGAGACCAAGTTGTAGGAGAAGATCAACCCTAACAATTGGTGCATGGGCAGTAATTCCTGAGTAGCCAGGTCAGAGGTCCAATGAACTACCTTCCCACAGATGGCTTTTGAGATAGCTTTTTTGTTCTTTAGAGATAGGGAAGGGGGGAAAATTCCTCCATTAGGTACACGAGAAATACCAATGATCTTTGAAATCAAAGATAATGTAATTTTGAACCTAACTCCTTGGACCTCAGAATAAAGAAATGGACCTTCTGGATTATGATTGTTAAGATTGCAATAAAACATCTTGACAAATTCAGGATATGTAACACCAGAAATTGAAAGAAGTTTAGACCAACCTACCGAATTCAGAAGATTGGGGATTCCAGTCATGGTCACTTCTTTTTCGATAACCCCACGCTCAACCGTGGGGGCAAAAACTGTAATCTCACCCTTCCACCCTCAAAGTCAACAGATATTCTTCATTAATAAAATCTTTTCTTTTAATACATAAAGCCTCTTCACACCCCATACAACTTTACAAATTGCAAGTAAAAGATGTCCGACTCTAGGAAAGTCACCTGTGCAAGGTTGACGTCGGTTGCCAACGAGAGAGTGGCTGTAGAAATCCTTCTCCGTCCTCAAGACTCCATCCTATCGCCCGTTGCAACTCTAGATCCGCTCCTGCTCCTCGACCGCATCCTCCGAAGCAAAGGGGTTGGTGTACCTGCCAAAGACACTCTGACGATCAAGTCAGGAAAAGCTCCACTACAGCAAGACACACCTAAAGTTTCTCTATAAAAGAAAGGGAAAGGTAGTTTCTTGTTCTCTTTTTTCAATCTCTCTCTGTTTTGGATCTGATTTTATTATCTTCCAAAAGTCCCCTTTTCTGTAAGGGAGGGGTCCTCTATTTATAGACCCAGACTCTATTCTTCTCTTTGTTCTATTTTCAAGTCTCTTTTTATTGGCCGGGCTAGAGGTGGCCCGCTCACTTTTGTTCCTCCTCACTTCCTATTAGCGGCCTCTTTCTGTATTTGCTGAGTGTCCCTCTTTGTCTCGAAAAGGGGGGGTCGGCCCGAACTGCTCTTGTCTGTCTTAGAACCCTCTCTGTGTTCCGGGACCCATGAATTTGAGTTTGGTATGATATCAGGCGGACAGACAACTTGGCGGTGGTGGAGCCATCTACTGAGCAGACAGCTCAACTGCTCTGAAGTCGTCTGATGAGCAGACGGCACTACTGTTCTGGAGTTGTCTGGCGGGCAGATTGTACAACTATTTTGGGGCCGTCTGGTAGTCAGATGGCACAACTATTCTAGAGTCGTCTAGCGGTCAGATGGCACAACTGTTCTGGAGTCGTCTGGTGGGCAGACGTCACAATTGTTCTGGGATCGTCTGGTGGGCAGATGGCACAACTGTTCTGGAGCTGTCTAGATGGTAGACGACACAACTATTCTGGGGCCATCTGGTGGGCAGATGATACAACTGCTGTGATGCTGTCTGGCTGACAGACGGCACAACTGTTCTGGTGCCGTCTGGCGGGCAGACGGCACAACTGTTCTGGGGCCGTCTGGTGGGCAGACGGCACAACTGTTCTGGTGCCGTCTGGCGGGCAGACGACACAACTATTCTGGGATCGTCTGGTGGGTAGACGGCACAACTGTTTTGGGGCCGTCTGGTGGGCAGACGGCACAACTGTTCTGGTGCCGTCTGGCGGGCAGACGACACAACTATTCTGGGACCGTCTGGTGGGCAGACGGCACAACTGTTCTGGTGGCAAACGGCACAACTATTCTGGGGCCGTCTGGTGGGCAGACGGCACAACTGTTCCGGTACCGTTTGGCGGGCAGACGGCACAACTGTTCTGGGGCCGTCTGGTGGGCAGACGGCACAACTGTTATAGTGCCATCTGGTGGGCAGACGGCACAACTGTTCTAGTGTCGTCTAGCGGGCAGATGGCACAACTGTTCTAGGGCCGTCTGGCGGGCAGATGGCACAACTCTTCTAGAGTCATCTACTAGTCAGACGATTTTATTACGAGTGCTAGGTTATCTCTTGACCTATTTGAGGTGTCTTTTCACACAAGTTGAGACTTTTGCTCAGTAATATTCCTCCCGCCGGGGTCAGCGCGCTGATAGATGGTCGGATGCATCGTCCTTCTGAGAGGCTGACTGCGAATCTGATTCGTTTAATGTTTCGTGCATCGAGATCATTATAACCATTGATGTAAGGACAAATCGGCCTTCTGAGAAGACTTACTTTTGACGGGGTATCCTACGGGCTGTCAGTAATCCCGCCCCATTGATGAGACTTTTCTGAGTGTAAGGTCATTTCTTGGTCTGTCGAAATACCTTTTCCCACTGGTTGGGACTTTTGCTGAGTAATATTCCTCCCGCCAAGGTCAGTGAACTGATCGTCGGTCGGATGCACCGGCCTTTGAAAGGCTGACTGCGAATCTGATTTGTTCGATGTTCTGTGCATCGGGGTCATTATAACCCTTGATGTAAGGACACATCGGCCTTCTAAGAGGACTTACTTTTGACGGGGTATCCTGTGGGCTGTCAGGAATCCCGGCCCATTGATGGGACTTTTCTGAGTGTAAAGTCATTTCTTGGCCCATCGAAATGCCTTTTACCATTGGTTGGGACTTTTGCTGAGCAATATTCCTCCCGTCGGGGTCAGCGAACTAATCGGCCTTCTGAGAGGTTGACTGCAAATCTGATTTGTTTGATGTTCCATGCATCGGGGTCATTATAACCCTCGATGTAAGGACGCATCAGCCTTCTGAGAGGACTTACTTTTGATGGGGCATCCTGCGGGCTGTCAGGTATCCCAGCCCATTGATGGGACTTTTTTGAGTGGTGGTTTGATAGCTGAATTGCTTTCGAGACTGAACGAGAGTGTATTTCATTGATAAAAGATGTGTAAATTGAAGGCATTCCAAGGCCTTTCTAGTACATCCCCTTCACGGGTCTTAAAGAAATATGCTTCTTGCTGTCCGATGCGATCCACGATGTAGGGGCCTTCCCAATTTGCTCCCAATTTTCCGCCACCAGCCTCCTTTGTGTTGTCGAACACCTTTCTAAGCACAAGGTCTCTAGGCTTGAAAGTTCATCTTCTGACTCGCCTATCGAAGGACCTCTTGATCCTCTGCTAGTAGTCCATGAGTTTTAACACAGCTTGCTCCCACCGCTCCTCTAATAGGTCCTTATTGAGAGCTAAAATCTCATCGTTATTGCCCGACTCCACAGCCTTAGATCTGGATGTTGAAATCAATGCTTAAGTGGGGATTACTGCCTCATCACCGTAGGCTAAGGAGAAAGGTGACTCCCCGGTAGTCCGTCGAGGTGTAGTTCTGTAGGCCCAAAGGACCCAGGGAAGCTCTTCCGCCCATCTTCCTTTGGCCCGCTCCAGCCTCTTCTTCAAGTTGTCGAAGATAGCCCTGTTCGCTGCCTCGGCCAGCCCATTACTCTAGAGGAATCTTGGGGTGGACAAGCTCTTCTTGATGTTCAAGGCCTGATAAAGCACTTTGATTTCGGTAGCATCGAATTGACTCTCATTGCCAATTACGATCTCTTGGGGCACTCCGAATCTACACACGATATTCTCCCATAGAAATCTTCTAACGTGAGAGGCGTGAACTTGCACCAGTGGGACGGCCTCAATCCACTTGGTGAAGTAATCGATTGCGACTAGCAAAAAGCGGATGTTGCCAGGAGCTCTAGGGAAGGGTCCCATTATGTCTAGGCTCCATTTGAAGATCCAACGATCTAATTGAAGATCCGACGGTCAAATTGAAGATCCAATGGTCAGGAAACTAAGGGAGATGAGACAGAGCCAACGGGCAGGAGTTCTGAGGTTAGGTCAGTAGATCTGAGGATCTGATAGTGATGTATAGGGAGATGAAGAGAGACGAGAGAGAAATAGGAGAGATGAGAGAGAAAACTCTACAGACTATAGAGATAACTGCTAGCGGAGGGTCTAGAACCCTAGTTTTCAATATGTTCTCTTCTCGGGCTTCGCCAGCAGAGCAGATTATCATTTTCTTCTCATTTCACGTGGCTTCGACTGCTTTGGTCCATCTCTTGATCATCGGCTCTCCATCTCTTTTGGTTCTTTGGACTGGCTCCGTGATCCTCTAACTTGACCCGTACTTGGCCTATATCTTCTAGTCATAGCATGTTGGCTCTTTAGCTTCGATATTAGGCTTCTGTGGTTGATTGTGGGCCCACAAGTCTCGAGAATAGTCCGATCGAGTTTCCTGCAAGAGAAGAGCACGTAATGAGACTTGATCATAACGTCTTCATATCTAGACTTCCAGAAATGTGTTTAATGCATGCGAATATACTATTTCGTCCAGAAAAGTGTGTTCTACGCAACAAAAGAAACTCTTACGTAGAAAAATAGATAAATAGAGCATTTTAACGTAAGAGAGTTTGATAATGCTTAGAAGATAACAGTGGAAAATACGCACTTTTAAGCGAATATCAAAGTTACTGCCATACAAGGGACATATTTTTAAAATTTATATTGAATGGTTAGGATCGGTGGACACAAATTTTGATACAAAAAATTTCACTCCAATTTTGGCGTACCCACGTGGAAGATAAATCAATGGCTGGTTTTTGGTGAGATGATCTCCTCACCATGTAGATCACCCCTACAAAAAAAATCAGCCCATTTGAAATTTCTAAGCCCATCAAATGTGGGTTTCAAGTTAACAGTAAAAAATAGACAGTACATAATTCTTCAACTTGTAAACCAGGCTACGAATATCGGAATGATTTGAATTTTTGTGAGCGTAGTCTCCTTACCAGAGACCATCCTCACAAAAAATCATCCCATTCCAAAACTTCTAATTTATAAATTGGCCCCACCAATTTTTTGCTGTGAAATTTAGTGTCCTCTCATCCTTTATATTGAATAGCTATTTCAATAGGACGATCATAGTCATCTGATGCATTAGCTATTCTACGGTAATGATTATATATATGATCATGCCTTCAATCTAAGAATTACCTTAACACTAACAGAGAATTTGTCGACGATATCAGGGATAGAAGCATTGACTTCTTGTATCGACATGCTACCGAAGAATCCTACGGCTAGATCATTTTGACCAATATCGAACGTTTATAAAGCTCGAGAGAAATACTCATCCTTTGGTAACAAATTCGAAACGTTTCCTCCTGTAAAAGAATCAATGGTCAAATTAAAAAATGAGCATGATTGATCTTCCGATGAACGTTGATCAAAAATATAAATTTGAACTAGTGTTACACAGTAGCATTTACCTTGTTTAGTGATCAACCGTGATCCAACCTTTAATTTAGTAAACTGTGTATATTGCACATCTAAGAAAAAAGGACTGAATACACCCAAAGGTAAAACTCTGCTTTGTGCCCTGATTGTTGATCTTGAGGTAGCAAAATTTGCTCCGTGGGTGAAGTTGGACCCCACAGAATGAAGATAAGCACTGAGATAAGGCAATCCAAAGCTCTCCGCTGAAAACACGAATTCAATCGGATGGTTAATAAATGATCTAACTTTCTTTAGTATCAAGAATCTAGGGCTCCTTAAAAGTATACCAATGCATATGGGTCCAAATTGTTGAGGGTATTCAACAATTTTGACCAACAAGTTTGACCAACATTTTTTACCAAGGTGTTGATTTCAACCACTGGTCAAGGTGTTGATTTTTTTTTTTTGAGGATGATCTCCTCAGCATATAGATAACCCCAACAAAAAATCAGCCCATTCTGAAATTTCTAACCACGTTAAATGTGGTTTTCAAGTTAAGCGGTGAAAATCGACGGTCCATAATTCTTCAACTTCTAAACCAGTCTATGAATATCAGAATGATTTGAATTTTTGTAAGGATGATCTCTCACCATAGAGATCGTCCTCACCAAAAATCAGCCATTGATTCATCTTCTATAAGGGTACACCAAGGTGTTGGTAAAAAATGTTGGTCAAAACTGTTGGTCACCGGAACCCGACCCTTTTTCCAAATGTCAAAAGTTATTTTTGATTTTGCAAATATATTTAAATTTATTTTCGTTTATGAAATTTTCCGTTCTTTAAAAGCTCCAAAAACGAAAAAATTAATTAATTTAAAATTCTTATAAAATAGATTTATTTATGCTGAATAATGAGGTACAAGAAATTAATAACGTAAAGAAATTATACATTTACAATTTCAAAAAACATGATTTTTATTTAAACATCACGTGCATCGTGCACTCCGCTAAGGGTTCTTTGGCTGACGTTTTCTTATTTTTAGGGAGTTTATGGTGGAGAGATGGAGATGGGGGCGGTCATGGAGAGAGAATGGAGAAGAATCGAATGATATGGGGAACGGCCAGCAAGAGAATAGAACGCAGGGGGGGGGGGGGGGGGAGGGGGGGGCTTAGAGAGAGAGAGAGATCTCCCTTTTTTTGTTTTATGGAAGGGGGCGGCTGCTAGGGTTTTAGAAGGGCTTGAGGGCAGCCAACGTGAAGAGAAGAGTTTCCTGTGGGTGCTATCTCTCCTCTCCCTGCATTTAGAAACCTTCTCTTCTCTCCAATTTCATGCATAGATGTGGGTCCCAATTTAATGCAAAAGATATTCTCCCCTCCCCCTAACCGTCCACCACAATTCTATCATTTTCAAAGAGAATTTTCATTCTCTAATTTCAGCAACATTCTCATAGCTTATGGGCCCATCTACCTTCTTCTATCGTACAACAATTAGCTCCCATGTATAGCCACCAGCATGTTTAGCATCCATAAAATATGGGAATTTATCCCAAATCTCTCCAAATATAGCTTGGCCCTTATGAAACTTTTGTCCCTATGCACCTTTGCTAAACTTGTGGGCTCCACCTTTTCTTCTTCACTTGTAAGGCCCACATCATGGTCTATCTTGCACATGCAAAAACTATTGATCTTTTGTGTCTATACCCTTGATCATTAGATTTTATATGATCCTATGTGTATGGTGTGACATTCCCATGCGGTTGATCATGGCCCGCATACGTTCACATGAGGGGGATTAACTGACTGAAATCTTACTGTCCACATTAGATGGATGGATTTGATCTCAATCACTCTTTATCTTATGAAGCTAGATAAGATAAGAAATAAGACAATTGAGTTGTTTTGTTATATAGACTAGTAAATGGCCCATGCCCACAGCACTCTTTGACAAAAATGTTTGCAAAAATTGTACTCAAAACGGTATAACAGATTGGAGACGTTAGCATAATAACGGAGTGTAACGCACCGGAACAAAAATGGAAAAATAACGAATGATCATTGATATCTTTATGTCTAAAGGAAAATAACGAATTACCTAGAATCTCTCGACTGAGGAAACTCCAAACTTCTCACAATCTATTGCGCACACGATCAAATGAAGGAGTGATCGTCATAAGCCTTTTCCCAATGGTATGGGGTTGGTTGCACAAGTCATGATCCTCCATTCAATATTGTCTAAAGGCATCTCTTCTGTTAAGGCAAGTTTCTTAAAATCTCTTCTTAGAATATCTTACTCCGTGTTTATCTTGACTTTCTCCTCGTCATCCTTTCAGCCCTTTCACTTGTACATTCTTCTTCAATGGTGCTGCCAATGGTGCTGCCATTGCTCTTCGTTGTATATAACCAAACCATCTCAATTGACTTTGCCTTGTTTTGTAACTTAGGTCCTGTTTTTTTTTTTTTTTACACGTGTTTCTGGACATGAGCACTTTAGATCCGCGCACAAGTTAAATGTGTGTGACTTCAAATGTATGACGTTTGGATAGAATCAACAAATCACACTAGAAAATTGATTATGTGCGTTTGTTTGCACAAATGTTGGTGGATGTTGCGTCTGATTCAGTGCATCGCGTTACATTGTATAAAATTATACATACGTATTTTGGACAACAACGTGTACTCGAATATTTTTATACGGTATAGATATACACATAATATACAAATTTTAATATTATATATATATTAGATATATTATATATTATAATATTTAATATATAATATGTAAATATAATATAATAAATTTATATAATACTATATTATATATTATTATAATAATAAATTATATAATATAATAACATATATTATGATAGATATATTTATTTATTCTATATAATAAATAATATAATATATTATTATCTTAGTATATATAATAGAAATATTATTTATTGTATTTTCTATATTATATAATAATATTATATTATAAAGATTTTTATTATATATTACATAAATAATATATATATATATATATATATATATATTATTTATGTAATATAATAAAAATCTTTATTATGTAAAGTATGATGCACCGTGCGATATACCATAAGTATGCCTTATGATACATTGACGCATGTTGTAACACGCGATTTTGTGCATGTTCCAATTCTCAAGAGAGGATGTGAGTATTGGAACTCACTCCTTGACGCACATTGAAGGCCCTGATACGCATTGTTAGTCGTGCCTATTGGTGCAATCAGACACACATTTTTTGGCTGAGGTGCGCACATCGAAGATAATGTGCGCACGTTCATAAAAAACAAACAGGGCCTTATTGGGGTTATTTCCTATATTTTTACAGGTGTGTTCATTTCTACTTTTGCCTTACCACACTTCATCTCAACATTATGGATAATTGATAAATGATGATCTCAACACATCCATCTCAATATAACCTTTCAACTATTCAGACATGCGCGATGCCTGTGATGAAACATTTTCCATTAACATGTCTTCTTAGAATAGCATATTTGAAAAGATTCTGTTTGACTTCGAACCCTAATGAGGCATTTTGTTTACAAATATTTTTGTTATCTGATAAAATACATTGAAACCTTGCATGCAGTATTAGATACTCAAAAGGTAAAAAGAAATCTAATTTCTCTTTCATTGTACGTAGCCAAGTCGATAGCTGCTTAGTACATATCAATAACTGTTACTGGAACACACATACAAGTATACATGTGTAGATAACTCAAGATGCTTATTTATGACATGCCATACTTAATGGAATAGGTGGGTCAGAAAAATTTCCACCCATGATTTGGTCAAAAACCCATTTATTAGCGGCCTCTGTGTAGTGGCCTCCATCCCAATTTACTCGAACTGAGGGTTGTTCACATGATCCTACAAACACTTGAGTGCCGTTAATGCTGATTGTTTCTCCACAATTCACAACACCACCAAAATTGTACTTCCCACCATAACCACAACACGTTATCAATGGGTGCTCAAACCCTGCAACTTCAGTTCATTAATACAACATCGAAGAAGAAGAAGAAGAAGAGTTATGTATTAAATTTGATGCCAACCCTATTTTAGGGTATAAAATAAAAATAAAATTTTGACAACTTTTTGTCTTATAGAATGATTTTTCATGTTTAAAACTGAATAATTTGGAAAAATTCCTGAATTATTTGAAAATGTTAAAAAATATGCGAATTTTTCCAAACCTTTGAATAAAATTTTCCACCAAACGGGGCTTTAACCATTATATACATGCGCAGGTCAGAATCAGAATCCCCCCATGAAATAGTTGTGAACCTGATAAAATTTTATTTTTGCCGAATTTTTTGAATGACAAATTCAAATGAAAGATTGAAAGTTAGACTCACCATACTTCTTGGCTTGGCTTATGAGAGAGTACTCTACGGAATAAATATCCACGTACGTGATTGCAGCCAAGGGAAGATCCTCTCTGAGTTGAACCATGGCCTCCTTCAACTTCTGATTAAAATATCGAGCAACATCATTATAAGGAATCCCGCAACCTGCCCTGTCTATCTGAGCTGCTGGGATCGACAGATTAACCAAAATAAATGGCAGGCAACCGAGGGGACCCATATTGTGTATCCAGAATGATCTACCTCCTTGGTTATACGCAGACTGCATGATCACAAATTGCCATTGTTCAGCAATGATAATTTAAAAAAACAAGAGCACATCACAAGCACATGTGATTCTGCTTGGCCATCTCTTGGATGATTCTACTGTCTGAAAAAGTCATGTCTAATCATTCGTCTGAAAAAGTCATGTCTAATCATTCGATTAGTCGATTCATTTTTTGCAGTTATATAGAGTTACGGGGAAACAATCCAAGAAAGATCATTAGTCGGGTGTTTGGGATCATTGGAACAGATCGTATTAATCACAAAAAACCTGATTCGGATACCAATGTGTTGGGTCGGGTCGGATCAAAGTACTTACTACCCATGGTATCGTGGTGGCAAGTTATTATAATGACATATGAACGAAAACCCATGGATTGTAGCAACTTTCTGATGCAGGAACATCTTATTGTGGTAGTCCATAGTTACACCAAATCAGTGCAAAGCCAAGCAAGTGGGGTCTTAATTAGGACTTTAATAATCAGTGCAAAGCCAATCTGAGCCACGTGGCACACTCTTAGAGGATTCTGACCGTATGGATGTTTGGCCAATCCCTAGGTAAACCTACAAACCAAAAATCAGCCTGATTAGTTATTTCTAGACGTTGGATCTTTGTACCTTAAATACTGCTCAAATTCCCACAGTTGAGATCAATCCCTGAAAATAAGTCCAATCCAACGCCTATAAATCACTAATTAAGCTGATTTTTGGTTTTTAGGTCCACTTAGGGATTGGCCAAACATCCATACAATCCGAGTCCTATTACATCATGCCACGTGGCTCAGAGTGTGTCTTGTAAGCTGAGCCTGTCATTTTAGGGCGGTAACTGGAGCCTGAGCCTAATGTATTCATAGGTCAAATTTGACTTTTGTTCGCACGAGATAAAGCAACATACTTCCCATACGTTGCGCTGCGAAATAGAGGAACAACTAAGTGGTATTGTACTAAGTTGCCACTATAGAAGTGATAGATTTTTAAAGTGGACATTGGATGGCTGTTTCAATAGGATGATAATAATATCATCTGATCTATTGACTATTCTACGACCGTTCACTGCAGTTAATCTAACCGTCCAAATAAAAGTGATGGATCGAATGGAATCTAACCGTCCAAATAAAAGTGATGGATCGAATGGTGATGATTATATGATCATGCCTGCAATCTAAGAATTACCTTAACACTAATGGAGAATTGGTTGACGATATCAGGGATAGAAGCATTGACTTCTTCTACCGACCCGTTACCCAATAATCCAGCGATGACATCGTTCATCCCAATATCGAACGTATATAAAGCTCGAGAGAAATACTCATCCTTGGGTAACAAATCCGTAAAGATTCCTCCTGTAAAAAGGATCAACGTCAAATTCAAAAATTAGCAATGATTGATCTTCCGATGAACGTGGATCTAAAATATAAATTTGAACTAGTGTTACACAGTAGCATTTACCTTGTTTGTTGATCAACTGTGATCTAAACTTTAAGTCAGTAAACTGTGTGAATTGCACATCTAAGGAAAAAGGACTGAATCCACCCAAAGGTAGAACACTGCTTTGTGGTCTGATTGTTGATACTGCCGTGGCGAAATTTGCTCCGTGGGAGAAGTTGGACCCCACAGAATCAAGGTAAGCACTGAGATAAGGTAATCCAAAGCTCTCCGCTGAAAATACAAATTTGATCGGATGGTTAATAAATGATCTAACTTGGTTTATAAGTATAAGACTTAATCGATCCTTATAAGAACACCATATTAGAATTTGGCACACAAACCATCTTCACCTTTGGTGAACCATTTCAAAAAAGTCCACAGATCAAATGGTTGAGTTCATTCAATCATATTGATTTTGGGCTTGAAATTGTGGTCTGATTAGGCAATTTCCTTGTCCCATGTACGTCTGGCCGTCTAAAATTAAATGCAATTGGTTGAATGGTTAGGATCATCTGATGGAGCTGAATTTTGATATAGGAATGGGGCCCAAAACTTAGACCATTTAGATTATTAAGAAGAATTTTGCCCCTTAAACCGGAGCAAAAAGAACTTAGAAAATAATTTAAATACGATGCCACCGTTGGTTTACACATGAAATTATAAAAAAAAAAAAAAAAAGAAAAAAAAAAAAAAAGAGTTGTGCACCTATGAAATCAATCTTGAGGCGTCCATCAGAATATCTTCCAGTGGGCATGCGAAAGAAGGTCTCGCCGTAGGGTGGGGGAAGGGCTCCAAACGCCGCCGACAACCCGCCTGTATCGGAATTTGAGTCGCCAAAATTGAAAATAGCCGGGAAATGACAATGATGATTCGAAGCAAAGGTATGATGATTCAAGAGGGATATTAGAGATGAGAAAGCGATAACAAATTTAACAAAGCCATGAGAATCCATGATGAAGAAGAAGAATTTGATGGAGAATGGATTACTGGTTGAAGCATTAAATAGAGAAGAAGACTTGAGAAGCAATCCAACCCTTGGCCAACATTTCTTTAGTCAAAAACATTCTACTGTTATTACTCTCTGTGGTGATCATATGGTCCGGGGTCCATGTGGTGCCCAACTGCTGGCACAGTTTGATTAATTGGTGCTGCATTAATATTTTATTACATTTGAATATTTATATTTTAGTAGTCCGGTCGTAGAGGCCTCCCTCTTCAATTTTGACCCGTTACTTAAACCTTACCAATGGGCGGGAGTAAAACTTGCCCTGACCACCTGTGGTCCGGTAGCCTACCAGACCACACACAGGATTTTGTACTATACAAAGTCGCATCGGCACGAGGGACAAACTCTCCTCTCCCCCCCTGGTTAACCTACTCAGGTTCGGTATTTTAAAAGAAAAAAGTAAAAAAATATAACGGTAATAAACGACACGTGGCAATTTGGCCCAAGGTTTAAAAGGGACCGTTATAACGGTATAATGGTCTGGGAGCGTTACTGTTTTCCCGTTATAACGAGAGAAAAAACCGCCAAGGACAAAAATGAAAAAAATTAAACAGAAAAAAATGGAAAATAACGGAAAAAAGTGCGCTGAAATTCAAATTTTCAAAAACAGAAAATAATAGAAAATAATGGTAAAACAAAAAAAATGGGCGTTATTTTTCATAATTTTTTTCCAGAAAATAACGGTCCTTATTTTCTTTATAACAAAAAAAATAACGGAAAATAATGGCAGCCATTTTCGTTATAAAGGCTGTTATTTTCTGGGCGCTTTAACGGTACGTAACATAACGGGTAGGTCCGAATCCGTTATAAAGGCCATTTTTTAAACCTTGGTTTGGCCCATGGTTTAAAAAAATACCGTTTTAGCGCTAACGCCCCAAGCCCGGTACGTTAAAGATCGTACCCGTTTTGACGCTTAGAAAAATTTTGTGGGAAAAAAACCCTGTTAATGTTTCCATTGAATTCCGTTCGTTTTACAAATTCAAATTTTGAATGTTAAATTCAGCACAATTTTTCATTTTTCAATTAGTTTTTCATTTTTGCCCATCCGCTACAATCCGTTTTAACAGTAACGCCGCCAGTCCGTTATACCATTAAAATGGTCTCCTTTAAACCTTGGTTTGGCCAATCCCTAGGTGGAGTAAAACTTGGGGCACAACACACAATACGAGCCACGTGGCCCACTCTTGGTGGACGCTGACCATATGGATGTTCGGCCAATCACTAGGTGGACTTACAAACCAAAAATAAACCCGATCAGTGATTTCTAAGCGTTGGATTAAAGTTATTTTTATGGGTTGATTTTAACGGTATGAATTTGAGCATTATTGAGGGTTATTTGGGTGCAAAGGTTGTAAATCACTTATCAGGCTGATTTGTGGTTTGGAAGTCTATAGAGGGACTGGCCAAACATCCATTCGGTCAGCGTCCACCAAGAGTGTGCCACGTGGCTCGTATTGTGCCTGTTTGACCAAAAACCGGGTCGGTCTAGTATGCAACCATTTGCATACTTAAAAGTATGCAAACATTGTATCCACTATTGAATACTCGCTGAAAAACGTATTTTTAATTTATAAATTTTTTTTTTGAAAACATTGAAATAGCACACTTTTCAAGGGACATCCAACAGTACTGACAATGTTTGCATACTTTTTAAGTATGTAAATGGTTGCATACGAGCAAAACTTCTATCACACGAAATTGTAAATCACACAAAACACAGCCAATGAGTTCTCGGCACGTACACAAGTGCTTTTGCAACGTACCCATGTGCTTTTGCTTTTTAGGTGTACGTGCCGAGAACTCATTGGCTGTGTTTTGTGTGATTTGCAATCCCATTGGGACATAAGTTTTACTCGTTGCATACTAGATTTGTCGGGAGGAGGAGAGTTTGTCCCTCGTGCCGGTGTGACTTGGTACTATACAAAATCTAAAATCCACGCGGCAAGCAGTGTGTGGTCTGGTAGGCCACAGGTGGTCAGGTAAGTTTTACTCCAATGGTCGGTATCTAGATTCTCAATAACACCGTTGCCCTTGAGAGCATTTTTCAACAAAAAAAGGTGCTAGTGAAATCCAAAAGAAACTCGGTTCTTCGTGGGATACGTGAACCTCGGCTGGATTCGTCTCTCTTGTGGAATCAGGTAGAAAAACCAAGGTTTAAAGGGGACCGTTATAACAGTATAACGGACTGGGGGCGTAAACGGAAAAAACGCTCAGGGGGCAAAAACGGAAAAAAATGGGAACATAACGGAAAATAACGGAAAGAACAGAAAAAAAAAATGGAAAAAATAAAATTTTAATTTTAAAATTTCAAAAATGAAAATAACGGAAAAAAAATAACGGTCGTTATTTTCATTATAACGGAAAAATTACGGAAAATAACAGCCGTTATTTTCGTTATAATGGTCGTTATTTTCTGGACGTTTTAACGGTCCATAATGTAATGGGGTAGGTCCGAATCCGTTATAACGACCGTTGTTTTCGTTATAACGGCCGTTTTTTAAACCTTGATAAAAACGTCTCTAGTTCAGGGATTTGTTGAACCTAGAGGCTTCGTTGATGTGACGTAGGTGAGGATCAAACCTTTAGGGCTCCAAAAAAAAAAAAAAAAAAAACTAAATCCTCGCCTATTTAATTTGATGTTGGTGTAAAAGATGTAACAAGATATGCCTGAAATTGTTTCAAATGCGGAAGCACGATTTTTGTTACTCACCACAGTCATTTGCACCCACTGACTGCATGGATGTTTATCCCACCCCTTGGTGGATATACAGACCAAAAATCACCCTGATTCGTAATCTATAACCATTAGAGCTTAACACTTCTTACCACTTTTTAAGGCGTTTTTATAGCCTCGAATGCAACATTTTTTGAGTACTAAAACCAACGGCTAAAAATCATTAAACAATTTGATTTTTGGTATTAATGTCTATTAAGGGGTGAGCTAAATATCATGCGGTCAGTGGGCCCAGATGGAAGTGGTGACTACCAAAAGTGCCGCTTCCGCAAATGAAAAGATCTCAGGTATACCTTGTTACATCACGACCCTATATGAAAAGGGGTCTGGCTTAGGGGACAAACAAAAGTGAGCTAATAAGTTCACTAAAGATCTCGGGCGTGAATATCGAGAATCCAATGGTGGTGGTTGTAAGTGCTAAGCTGGCATACCACCAGAAAAAGTACATATGGTGTCGGTTTTCTAGTGACGCTATAAACATATAGCATCGTTTTTGTTTTTTTAATTGATGCCAATCTGAGTGACGCCAAAAGCTGTAGGGAAACGGCGTCGGTTATCCAACGACGCACAAAGGCCATCAAGAAGTACCTATAGTGTCGATTTTTCTAAAAATCGACTCTATACGTGGTATATATCGTCTTTTCTTTTTTTGTCTAGAAAAATTGACGCCATAGAGAAAAGACATAGCGTCTGTCTTTCGAAAAATCGAAGCTGTGACAAATCATGGTCACACCATGGTGGGCTCGACAAGACCACATACAGACACACAACACACTCTACACTTAACACATGTAAATATCACTAATGACGTACATTTATTTTCTAAAAAAATGCATTAACGGATGCTCAAACAGAAACTCCAACAATCAGAAAAACAAACAAAGGGGTTGAGAGGTTTACTATATGGATGTTTTGATCCATAGACATGTTCTAAAAGTGTTAGGAAAGACTAAGTCCAATGAACTTTGACTAACTGATTCATTTAATTGGCTAAGGAAGAAGAAAAATAGAACTGGATATAAATAAGCTTAAGAAAGCAACCACTTAATTGCATTGGGTACACCGAAAAGGGTTGCCTATTTCCACCGTGTTGTAAAAAAAGAAAAATTTCACTCCCATCTCTTCAACCCTAATACCCTCCCTTCTCTCTTTCCTTTCCCCCAAAAAACTCTAACCCTAACCGTCCCTCCCTTCTCTCCACTTTTAAATTTATATTTAATACCCTCTTAGCTGCCTTTATTAACCCCTCTATCTCTCCTTTTTATCGATCATACCAGTTTTGTTTTTGAAGATAAGGGTTTCTTTAGATTTTTGATGGCAGCCGTGCATGGTTACCCTTTTGTTTCTACTCTTTGCTTTGTCCTTTGCGTTGGACATGTCGATCATTAGCTAGGCTGAGAAACATGGAGAAAATGCGAGTTGGAGGAGTGATGATGAGGTGACGAAGTGGTGTATTTTGGAGGTGAATCAGTTCGTTGATCTGATGAATGAGGATTACCCAAAGATGTATCTGGGTACGAGTCCGTTGATTGGAGGGAAAAGGTGTCATTTTCGTCAAAGATCAAGGGCAGTGCGGTGTGGATGCGCAGTACTACCATCTTTGATTTATTTTTCTTTGCATCCGGCGAGACAAATTAAAAGGGGCTTGTGATGGTCGGTGGACTGATGACGGTTAGCCGACAAACCTAGCCAACCCGATCGGGTTGGGCTCGGCTGAAAATGTTAGGCCCGAACTCGGGTAGGGTTCGGGCTTCTGCTTGATGTTCTGAAGGTCGAGTTGGGCTCGGGTTGAGCGCCAACCTGACCCAACCTGCCCGAGTTGCAGGCCTAATAGTGCAGGGGTTGCTTTTGAAAATTCTCGCAATCCAAAGAGTTGATTTTGATAGTTTGGAATGTTTTTAATGCAAAAGGGAATGTCAAACATGATTGTTGTGTGGTGAAGCTCGAGTTTTTGCTTTAAAACACTACAGTAATTTTCCATTTACATTTCTTAGAATATATAGCATGTTTGAATAAAATGCATTTTACTTCGAACCTGATCAAATATATAGCATCTCTTTCATTGTAGCTAAGTTGTTAGCGGCTTATTACAAAACAGTAACCGGTACTATATATAATTCGCTTACAAGCATACATGTGTAGATAACTCAATATTTTTACTTATGACATGCCAATTTTAAAGGAACAGGCGGGTCAGAAAATTTGCCACCCTTGATTTGGTCAAAAATCCATTTGTTAGCGGCCTCAGTGTAATGAATTCCATCCCAATTTACTCGAACCGAGGAACGTTTGCATGATCCTACCAACACTTGGGTGCCATTAATGCTGATTTTTCTTTCACAACTCACATTACCATAGTTGTACTTCCCACCGTAACCACAACATGCTACAAGTGGGTGCTCAAACCCTGCAATTTCAGTTCATTAAGACAGAACATCGAAGAAGAGAGTAGTTGTGTGTATTTTGGAAATATGGTGTTTAGGTTGGATGTTATTTTTGGGAGAGAGTAGTGGGTGTAGCAAGCTTGTTCTTTTTTTGTCTTATTTCTTGATCTCCTTTAATGCATACTTTAGACTTATCAAAAAAAATAAAAAACATCAAAGAAGAGATTAAAACATGCATGCATGATCGTGGTCAGTGACAGTCGGTCACAATATAAGCTACGTGGCACAATTTCAGAGGACACTGACTGTATGGATGTTTGACCAATCCCTAGGTGTACTACAAACGAAAAATCAACCTACTTAGTGATTTTTAAGAGTTGGATTGGAGTTATTTTCATGGGTTGATTTTAACCGTGGGAAATTGAGCATTATTGGGGGTACAAGATCAAAAGGTTTGAAATCACTAATCAGGCTGATTTTTGATTTGTATGTCCACCCAGGGATTAGCCAAACATCCATACGGTCAGCTTCTTCTGAAAATGTGCCACCTAGCTCATATTGTGGGCGGTCAAGGCTTATGTCACCGGTCATGCATGTTTTACTATGAGGAAGAAGAGAAATATTGCTTACACATTTCTAGTGACCCTATGAATGTTTGGGCCACCTTTCGGTTGTCCTGCCTTCTAAAAATCTTTTTGATTGCTAATTCATAGCCATTGGATTTGAGCATTTTCATCAATGGCTTCGAAGCCATCTACAGGGCTGTTCAGGAAGCTCATGATAAAAGAAATTTGCTTAAATCGAATGACTAGACATCACTAATCAAGCTTATTTTTAGAACGTACATCTATCAAATGGTGGGCTGCGAATCAATCATGGTCTCGATGGCCCTGAAAGAGTGTCACGTGGCATTTTGAGAGAGGATGTATCAAAATTTTAAATAGACGTCCATAACAAAAATCCCACTATTTATATAATGAAATAGTAACCTCCTTTGAGTTTAGAAATTTTTTAAGAGTACATGTCCTTCAAAAATGGACCCCAAGACTATTAGTAGGCATAGGTGCCATCATATTGAAGACAGTTGGCACACAAATTAGGGACACTTGTGCTTTGGACTCACTTGCCACAGTTTTGGGATTACAAGTGATTGGGTGGGGGGCGCACAAGTGGTTGCCAAGCCCTTGCAAACTCGTTAAGAAAATTGATGCAAGCATGTGCAGCCCAAAAACTGTGGTAAATGACTACAATGCAACTCACCGCATTTGCACCGGAGTGCAAAATGCATCCCAGTGCAGCGAACGAAGCAAGGCCTTAGGGTCAGTCCAAACGAGCCCACTAGGCGTGTCCAAGAAGGTATGAAACAAAAAAAAGGCAATTTGCGCAAACTTAACACCTAGGGAGAAAAATTGTTGAAGCAGCGGGATTTTTGCAGCAGCAATCATGCTCCAATGATCGTTCGCCACGTAACCCATGGTCAGTGGACCCCATGACCTACTAAATGTTAGCCACTTGTCATGGTTATGAGCTTCTAATTTATGAAAGATTTAAAGTCAAATACTTACCATACTTCTTGGCTTGGCATATGAGAGTGTACTTGGCAGAATAAATATCCACGTACATGATTGCAGCCAAGGAAGGTCTTCTCTAAGTTGAACCACCGCCTCCTTCAACTTTTGATTAAAATATAGAGCAACATCATTATAAGGAATCGCGCAACCTGCACCGTCTATCTGAGCTGCTGTGATTGGTAGTTTAACCAAAATGAACGGTAAGCAGCCGATGGGACCTGTGTTGTGTATCCAGAATGATCTACCACTTTGGTTATACAGAGACTGCATGATCACAAATTAACATTGTTTAGCAATGATAATTTAAAACACAAAAGCACATGTGCTTCTCAGGGGCCACCTCTTGGACCGTTCTGTATCAAGATAGGCGCCCACTGATCCGGAGACTTCAAACCGTGGAACAGATCGTCACTCGGGAATCAATTTGTGTGGGGAAAGATCCTTCAGGGGATTTCGAATTTGAAGTCCCCACCTTGCAAAAATGTCAACATGTAGCGGCATTTTAACTCCCCTAACCCAAGGCCGTAACCAAACCCGGTTAGTTGGTTAAGGGAGAGTTAACAAGGGCTACGTGTCCAAATTCGAAGAGGGGTACTTCAAACTCGAAGTCTCCGGGGCATCGAAATTTTTCTCATGTGTTGGGTTGGGTCGGATCAAAAGTACTTATACCCATGAACTGGTGGCAAGTTATTAAAAACGCATATTAAAGAAAGCCCATGGATTTCAGCAGCTTTCATTCACGTCTTATTGTACTAAGTTACTACCATACAAGTGACAGATTTTTGAAGTTTATATTGAATGGTCATGATCGGGGGACACAAATTTTGATAGAAAAAATTTCCCTCCAATTTTGGCGTACCCACATGGAAGATAAATCAATGGCTGGTTTTTGGTGAGATGATCTCCTCACCATATAGATCACCCCTATAAAAAAAATCGGCCCATTTGAAATTTCTAAGCCCATCAAATGTGGGTTTCAAGTTAACGGTAAAAAATGGACGGTCCATAATTATTCAACTTGTAAACCAGGTTATGAATATCGGAATGATTTGAATTTTTGTGAGCGTGATCTCCTCACCAGAGACCATCCTCACAAAAAACCATCCCATTCCAAAACTTCTAATTTATAAATTGGCCCCACCAATTTTTTGCTGTGAAATTTAGTGTCCTCTCATCCTGACCCTATATTGAATATCTATTTCAAGAGGACGATCATAGTCATCTGATGCATTAGCTATTCTATGGTAATGATTATATATATGATCATGCCTTCAATTTAAGAATTACCTTAACACTAATAGAGAATTTGTCGACGATATCAGGGATAGAAGCATTGACGTGTTACCGATGAATCCTGCGGCTAGATCATTTTGACCAATATCGAACGTATATAAAGCTCGAGAGAAATAATCATCCTTCGGTAACAAATCCTTAAAGATACCTCCTGTAAAAGGATCAACGGCCAAATTCAAAAATTAGCAATGATTGATCTTCCGATGAGCGTAGATCGAAAATATAAATTTGAACTAGTGTTACGTAGTAGCAATTACCTCGTTTGTTGATCAACCGTGATCCAACCTTTAACTTAGTAAACTGTGAGTATTGCAAATTTAAGGAAAAGGGACTGAATACACCCAAAGGTAAAACATTGCTTTGTGGTCTGATTGTCGATCTTGAGGTGGCAAAATTTGCTCCGTAGGTGAAGTTGGACCCCACAGAATGAAGATAAGCACTGAGATAAGGCAATCCAAAGCTCTCCGCTGAAAACACGAATTCAATCGGATGGTTAATAAATGATCTAACGTACTTTAGTATCAAGAATCTAGGGCTCCTTAAAAGTACACCAATGCATATGGGTCCAAATTGTTGTGAACCATTCCGAGAAAGTCCATAGATCAAAGGATTGAGTTCATTCAATCACATTGATTTGGTGGTAAGAGATCTTCTAGGTAGGATCCACAAAATGAATATTGATCAAGAAAAACAGATAAGGCTCAGGCTCCGAGGACCTCCTTTTTCTGACCCCTCTCGATGTTCATGCGCTCGGCCATGGATAAAGTGATGCCAGCTTGGGACTGACAACCACTGTTGGATTCTTGAAATCCACGGCCGAGCTCACGAACACCAAGAGGGTTCAGAAAAATGGAGGTTGTTTGAACCCGACCAAAAAGATAAAACCACCTTCACACATAGTTCAAAGTGTCGGGATCGGAGGGCTCCGATCCCGATCTAGATCGGAGGCTGGATCGGTCGGATAGGCCAACTCGCCCCGAGACGGTATGAAAATCCTTCAAAAAACAGAGAACTTGGCGAGACAGACATGGTTTGGATTGGATCGGTGGGCTCCGATCCCGACCCTTTTTCCAAATGTCGAGTTCTTATAGAAAAGAGTTCTATGCACCTATGAAATCAATGGTGAGGCGTCCATCAGAATATCTTCCAGCGGGCATGTGAAAGAAGGTCTTGCCGTATGGTCGGAGAGGGGATCCAAACGCCGCAGACAACCCACCTGTATCGGAATTTGAGTCGCCAAAGTTGAAAATAGCCGGGAAATCACAATGTTTCGAAGCTGAGGAATGATTCAAGAGGGATATTAGAGATGACACGGCGATAACAAGTTTAAGAAAGCCATGAGACTACATGATGAAGAAGAAGTTGATGGAGAATGGAGTACTCTTAGAAGCTTTAAATAGAGAAGAAGACTTGAGTCAATTCAATATGTACTATTCACACTAGTAACCGTGTTATTAGGGTCGGGCTCAGGAGCACCCATTTTTCTGACCCCTGTCGGGGGGACGGGGACTCCTGAGCCTGACCCTATTTATCATCGCTCTTCTTTGCCGTGCTCCATGTTTTAAGAAGAAAAACAGTTATTTAGGGCATGTTTGGTACGTGATCAAATGTTTTCCCGCCGTGGCGGGCAATTTTGTTAGCCCAGCTAAATATTAGCCGGGGGCAAGTGGCTGCAAAATGCGCCCCGCTGAATATTAGCGTATGCAAATATTTTATTTTTCTGTCGCGGTGCGTGTACCAAACAGGCCCTTACTGTTATTTACTCTTTTTAGAAAGGCTCAGCCTCCGGTTCCCGCCCTAAAATAACAGGCTCCGGTTACAGGACACAATCAGGGCCGCCTCAATGCAAGTTGAGGCCTAAGGCAAAAGCTCCATATGAGGCTTTTAATATTTAATATATTAATATAGGATCGGGATCGGGGGACAACCATTTGGCGGACCCACTTAGAAGAAGAATCAACGGCTGATTTTTGGTGAGGATGATCTCTATGGTGAGGAGATCATTCTCACAAAAATTAAAATCATTATGATATTCGTAAACTGGTTTAGAAGTTGACGAATTATAGATCACGTATTTTTACTGTGTAACTTGAAAACCACATTTGATTCGGTTAGAAATTTCAGAATGGGCTGATTTTTTTTGGGGGTGATCGGGGTGAGGAGATTATCCCCACCAAAAATCAGCCATTGATTCATCTTCTATTGGGTCCACCAAAATGGTTGTCAAAAATGGTTGTCCACCCATCCTGACCCATTAATATATGGTATTAATTAAATTTAACTCTTTATATGGTAGAAAATCTTATTTAACAACTATTCATGATAATCAGAAGTTATTGAAAAAAATTTAGATGAACAGGACATCTGTTGCAGTCCATGAAGAGGACTCTCGTGGCCCTACATAGATCATTTTTTGTGCCTAATGACTGTGTGGATGTTCAACCCACATATTGATGGATAAACACACTCAAAATCATCTTGATTGATTATTTCTAGCCATTGGATTTACTACTCAAAAAGCATGCTTGAATCCAATGGCTAGAATTAAATCCTAAAAGGTACTAAAATCTATGGCTAGAGATGACCAATCAGGTTAATTTTTGGTTTGTATGTCCAACAAGGGGTGGGCTAAACATCCATACGGTAAGTAGACTGGGGCCTTCTCTCACCTGGGTTGGGTCCCTTCTCTCACATGGGGACTAAGGCGACCGCCTTACTAGCCTTATGGTTGAGCCGGCCCTGGACACAATATGAGACACGTGGCACACTCTTAGAGGACTGACTGTATGGATGTTTGGTCAATCCCTAAGTGGACCTACAAACGAAAATGATGCCTGATTAGTGATTTATAGGCGTTGGATTGGACTTATTTTCATGGGTTAATCTCAACTGTGTGAATTTGAGCAGTATTTGAGGTACAAAGATCCAATGCCTAGAAATCACTAATCAGGCTGATTTTTGTTTTGTAGGTCCACCTAGGGATTGGCCAATCATCCATACGGTCAGAGTCCTCTAATAGTGTGCCACGTGGCTCATATTGTGTCCCTGAGCCTGTCATTTTTGGCCGGTAACTGGAGCCCGTCCCTTTTAGAAAATCGAACGAGAGGCAAAAAAAATTTCTTTCGGGCCCACTGACCGTGAATGATTGGCCCTATAGTCTGTACTTGTCTGACCAACATACAAAAGGTCAGCAATCAGCCTGATTGGTGATCTATAGCCAATATTTGGTCTGAGCACCCAAAATAAATTACTTGAATCAAACGGTTAAAAAATACCCCAAGAAAAATGCTCGAATCCAATGGCTATAGATCACTAATCTAGCTGATTATTAGTTTGTAGATCCACAAAGAGTGGTCAATCACGTATGGGTCGGGGGCCCGAAAAGTGTGTTCCCGGCAGGAAAAATTCCCCCCACACAGAGTGGAAGGAAAATCTTCATTCGATCTCGAACAGCAAACATTATCTCTAAATTCCAACAATCAATTCTGACTCTTAAAACAAGTTGGAACGAGTAAAACTTCTGTCACAACGATGTGAGAGAAGCTTCTGTCACATGCAAAATACGAGCCACGTGGCAAGCTCTTAGGGGACGCTGACCGTGTGGATGTTTGGCCAGTCCCTTGGTGGACCTGCAAACCTAAAATCAACCTGATTAATGATTTACAACCTTTGGATCTTTGCACCCAAATAACGCTCAAATTCCAACTGTTAAAATCAACTCAAGAAAATTACTTCAATCAAATCGCTTAGAAATCACTAATCAGGCTGATTTTTGGTGTACAGGTCCACCGAGGGACTGGCCAAACATACGTACATTCAGCGTCCACTAAAAGTGTGCCACGTGGCTCGTATTGTGCATTGTGACAGAAGTTTTACTCGCAAAGAACGAGTTTAACATGGACGCATTTCTCAGGCAACAGACTACACATCCAAAGACTCCAGTCTTACACGGCCTAGGGACCCTCAAGCACTGATGGAGATTGTGAGTCTTCAAGCACACGTCACCCTGTGACTCACTCAATGTCTTCTTTTTTAATTATTCCTAATATAAACCTTAAATTGACAAATATTGCTTCTCGCATTTTCTTTTAATTTTTTAATGAGAAATTCTATTTGCACCTCACAAATTTCATAAGCACCCCATTTGGGTGCTCTTTGGCCAAAAATGCCTTTAAAGACCAAAAATACAAAAAAAAAAAAAAAACCTAAGCACCCCTCTTTGTTGAAGAAGAAGAAGAAGCAGCAGAAGGAGGAGGAGGAGTCGCCGTCGTCGCCGCCGCCGCCACCACCACCACCACGAGAGAGAGAGAGCTGTGGTGGCGGCGACGGCGACGACATCCTCCTCCTCCTCCTCCTTCTTCTCCTCCAATGAAGAGGGGTGCTTGGGTTGTTTTGTTGTTTTATTTTTTATTTTTTTATTTTTTTTTTGGTATTGTCTTGAAGGGCATTTTGGCCAAAAAAGCATCCAAACGGGGTGCTTATGGAATTTGTGGGGTGCAAATAGAATTTTTCTTTTTTAATTCATAAGGGTGTTTTGGTCATTCAACATTTTCACGTCACATCTCAACGGTTAAAGCATATTCAATGAACATCCACGAGGGACCTACACTTAGAGCTATGTGGCACAATATAGAGACTACTAGCCGTATGGATATTAGGCCCATCCCTAGATGGACTTCCGTAACAAAAATCATCTTGATCAGTGATTTCTAACCTTCGGATCATAATACTCGAAATCATCGGTTAAACATAAACCAAGAAAAGACTCTAATCCAACAGATAGAAATTACTAATCAGGATGATTTGTGGCATGTTGGTCCATTTAGGGATGGTCCAAACATCCATTAGGTTAGTGGTCTCTAAGATTGTTCCACGTGGCACCAATTATTTGGTGTCAAAATTCAATATTTACAAAAGAAGAAAAGAAAAAAAAGTTGATCTACAGTTACCCATACTTACCCCATTATTAAAAGGAAATGATCACATGGTCCACGGTCCATTGATGTGCATGGTGGTCTCATTTTTCATTGGCTGATGCTCATCAAATTGGACGGTTAAAAATCGATCCAGGAAAATGACTCCAATCTAATGCTTATAAATCACTAATCAGGCTGATTTTTTGCATGTAGATCCACCTAGAGATAGGCCAAACATCCATGCAGTTAGTGACATCTAAGAATGTGCCACGTGTAAGTGCACATGCATCGCACGTGGTATCCCCTAGTAAAACATAAAAGAAAGTACATTAGTGAAGAGGCTCAAGCTAAAAGAAAAAAAACATAAACAAAAATTTATTAGGCATGAAAGAGTCTACAATGACCAATCCGAGTCTAGAAAAAATCCAGGGTATTACCATCGGATACTCTTCTGGAAAGGTTCACGGGTCTCAGGTTCGGGTCGCGACAAGCATAGTTTGGAACGACGAGTTTTTCAAGAATGGTTTTGAGGCGGGAGGCTAACAATTTTGAAATGATCTTCTAAAGCACATTGCAGAGACGTATTGGCCGAAAATGAGAGGAATTTCCGAGATTGGATTTTTGGGACAAAGGTAATGTTGGTGTGATTGATTAGGTGGAGAGAATTATTTTCCAGAAGGAATTCGTTCACCATCTTACATATGTGAGGTTTGAGTCAGACAAATATCAGGAGCTTGGTTTTGAGCAGATGGTGGTTTTGCTCAGACTATTATCCGTGGTAGTGAAATCCAAAAGAAACTTGGTTCAACTTTCACAAAGTTAAGCTTTGGTGGGAGACGTAGACCTATGGTGGATTTGAGTTTTTCTTGTGGAATCCGATCGAAGAACTTCTCTACTTGAGCCATTTTGTGAACCTAAAGGCCTCATTGAAATAACATAGGTGAGGATCAAACCTATAGGCCTCAAAACCCTTCAATAATTCCTAGTCAACTTGATGTTGGTAGCATATGAAAAGTCGGTACCAAAGGCTTTGACCAGCTCGAGCCAAATACAGATTTTGGACGAGTCTATGGTCATGAGCCAATCTAGGATAGGGCTGATAAGGTTTCTTTGCAACAACTAAGTTAATAATTCAGAACCGATCCCTAAGATTGTAAGTCTGACATACATTCTGATGTCGACTTTTGAGCAACCCGATCCACTATAACGATCCATGTTAGAGAACTTAAAGCTTAGTGAGACATGCTTGGACTTGAGGGTAAGGACATATTCTCTCTAGGTCAAAAGTATTCTCCAAAAGGCCTCCTGCAATGGACCCCGTCCGTCAAGAAATCCCTTCCGTGGCGGGCCAGATTCACTGCGATACCTCCATTGTAAAACCTTAAGCGTCGGACTAGGATTATTTGTGGGTCTGTCGTGGAAAGCATCCATTCCATGACAGGCCTTGCAATGGAAATGTCTGTCGCTATAAACTCTATCCAAGATGGACCAAGACTTGTGCTAAAAATATCTTGTCCGTCACTAAAGGTTACCTTCTGCAACAGATCTGGACCATCGTTGAATTTGCAGTTTTTAAAAAATTATTGTGACATACTTGGTGCGTTGCAAATGATTTTAATTGGAAAAAAAATTACACCAAATGCCTGAAAAAATGATATGAATCTGCATTACAATATCTTGAAAGCAAGTATTGTAAAGAATAATTTCTTATTCTAATTTTGGCAAAAATTCCGTGTGACATAAATATTCTTATAACCGTACCTACGACCACCAGTGTAGCTTCGAAGATGTTGTAGTACGTATTCTTTGCCGACTACGTGAAGACTAGCTAATAGACGAAGATCGCAAGAATCAGATGGTTGATGACTTGAGTCATCTGAGTAACTGCTATTCGTCTGTTGAAGATCGTGTCCGCTCGCATAGGAAGGTAAGTGACTTAGTGACCATAAGAATAAGTGATTAAAATCTTGTTAATGGTTGAACTAAGTTAAAAGATAAACCCAAGTCAAAATTCATGCACAAAAAAGTAATTCTATTGACTAAGGGAAGTCCAATCAATTGGAGTCTACTCTACAATCGATTGGACAAGTCCGATCGATTCGACTCTCTGAGTACAATCGATTAGACTCTACGGGGCAGAACCTTCCCTAAGTATAATCGATTGGACCATCCGAGACAGAACTTCTGAAATATACAATCGATTGGACCTGAGTACAATCGATTGCTTTCATGAACAAAAACTCATCCGTACAGTACACTTGATTGGACCAAAAGTACAATTGATTAGACTTTGTAGAAATTATCAAATTTTAGATCCGATTTTTGTGGTCCCACTTCCCTACTACTTGCATGACCTTGGGGTTCTATATTCTTATCCCAAATGTTTGGGGGAAAATGAATCATATACCACAATTCAACAAATAATAAAACAATTAAAACAATAATCGAAATCACTAATTAAAGTGGACTAACATAAAACTATCTCTAAACAAGCTCAAACCATATTTTTAACACTAAACCCAACATTGAGCATGCACAGATTACTTCATATTTCTTATACTAAAGGAATAAACAAGCAACCAATACACTTATCGATACCTATATTAAAAAACATGCAAATAACTGAGCAATAGTGGGGGAGTCTTATATAGGTCTGAAAAATTAGCAAAAACTTAAAGCAGATCAAAGCATGAATTGTAAATGACTAATGTGTGGTCCGTTCCTACAGCACTCCCCAACAAAGTGTTTGCCAAAATTGGTTGGGAGTTAATCTCAACCATTGATATGAAGCATAATACATATAGTAGATCTCTACCACTCTTTATTCAAGGCAGATAAGATGAGAGGGGGTATAAGACAACCACTGTCACTTGTTATTTAGATATAAGCCTCTTTGCCACTTCTAAGTGGTTTTGGATATAAACTGAAGTTTTAGAAATTTCGTTTAAGCAAGGATGCACACAGGTTCTACAAACATCTCAACCCACTTCGATCTCGCTTAAATGGGGGAGTGTAACCATATTAAAAATTTAAATGGGGGAGTGTAACCATATTAAAAATCAGTTAAATTTTGATGGTTTTAGCCAAACATGGCGAGAAAAGTCCTATTCTTTGAAAATTCGTACGAATTGGGATCTTAGATCGCAAACTAGAAACATATCAATTTCAACACATGAATGTAATTGATTTGGATGTGTATCATTTCCGTAAGCTCAAGATAAAAATTATGCAATATCCAAGTTGAACAAGTAGGTTAATACACATACTAAAACATACCAAGAAGCAATACAAAACCATTAGACCAAACAAATAGAGATGAAGCATTTGACCCCCAACGACCATTGAAAACCAATGGTTGGATCGTTGTGGCTGTTAGATTACATTGAAAACCAACGGTTGGATTGTAGGCATATGTTCTCTTAGAAAATTGAAATTGGTGGTAGAATTGTAACTCAATTTTTAGGGTCACTCATATAATATTTAGAACTTAAAATGCAGAACTATTATTCAGCGTCTCAATACAAATATATTTAACACATTGGGTGTCTTGCAAATTGACCTACTAAACTTAGGGAGAGAAGCATAAAATCCCTAATTTTTTTAACAATATTTCCATATTATTTGTCATTTATATGAAAATGTATTATTTCCACATGGTTGAAATATTTCTACAAGATGACATGTCTACCTCTCATAAGGAAATTGAGCGTTTTTCAACAAAACTATTTATGACAGGTATGGCAAAGACTAGGCTTTTGGACATGGGTGGAGTCCATTCATCCATTGGGCATGTTTATGTTGGTTGGATATTTTTTACTGTGAGAAGATGGGCTGCGAACAATAAATTAGGAAGTTTTGTTTAATATCACTAGTAGACAGCACGTGCATTTGCACACGATTAACAAAATTTCTAAATTACTAATGGTGTGTTTGATTGCGCGGAATTATTTTTTAGAAAATACATCTGGAAATGCCGTAAATGGCTGTTTGATTGCACCCGATATCATATATTTCAATCATGTGAGAATAAAGGCATATTTTCAGGTGGAAATGAACTTTCACCTACGTGGAACAAAAATGGATTCCTGGCTTGGAGGGGAAAATTTACCAGATTTTAAATGGCTATCTAACAATGGACAATTGTGGTTTACCAGATTTGACTGGCCGCTATCTAACAATGGACAATTGTGTTTTCTTCCAAGGAAATGCAATTTTCCCAATTGGATGGGGTACCGGCGATACTTGTGATAAAACATTTCCCATTTACATTATTTAGAATATATATCATATATGTTCGAAAAGAATGCATTCTATATAGCATTTCTTTCATTGCAGCTAAGTTGTTAGCTGCTTATTACAAAACGATAATTTTTACTATAATAGACATAGAAGTATACATGTGTAGATAACACAATCGTATGCTTACTTATGACATGCAATTCTTAATGGAACAGGCGGGTCGGAAAATTTGCCACCCTTGATTTGGTCATAAATCCATTTGTTAGCGGCTTCAGTGTAGTGGATTCCATCCCAATTTACTCGAACTGAGGGACGTTCGCACGATCCTACCAACACTTGGGTGCCGTTAATGTTGATTGTTCCTCCACAATCCACATCACTACTGTAGTTGTTCTTCCCGCCGTAACCACAACAAGCTATAAGTGGGTGCTCAAATCCTGCAATTTCAGTTTATTAAGACAGAACATCGAGGAAGAAGAAGAGCAATATTGCTTGCACATTTCTACTTTTTGTGCAATATTGCTTGCAAAAATCAAAAAGAAGAAATACAAGAACAAGAACAAGAAGAGCAATATTTCTTGCAAAAATTAAGCTTCTTTTTAGTGCAGTCACTAACCAAGTTTATTTTTAATGGGTAAATCCATTAAGTGGTGTGGGTGCCAAAACTTCATGGTCGCAATGGCTCTGAAATAGTGTAATGTGGAATTTTGAAAAAGGGACATGTCAAACTTTTAAATAGACGTCCATGACAAAAATAAAAAATCTAGCCTAGCAATACTTTTGCAGAAGGGTTCCTCCTCTTGTAGGACACATACCTAAAAAGTTGTAGCTGTAGCTTAATCCAAAAGCGTAAGCTAAAACCATTTTTATTACTCACGGCTTCCATCTGGGACCCACTGACCTTATGGATGTTTAGCTCACCCCTTGGTAGACATTCATACAAAAAATCAATTTGTTTTTTAATAATTTTTTGGAATTCTCAAAATATAGTTGAATTCAACAGTTAGAATCACATCTTAAGAAGTAGTAAAATCTTATGGCTAGAGATTACCAACAGGACCGGCCCAATCATAAGTACAATAAGGCCGTCGCCTAAGGCTCCAGGTGAGAGAAGGCCCCTAGACCACTAACCACATGGATGTTTAGCCCACCCCTTGTTATATATACTAACCAAAATCAACCTGATTGGTTATCTTTAGCCATAGATTTTAGTATGTTTTAGGATTCATTCTAGCGTTGGATTCAAGCATGCTTTTTGAGTTGTAAATTCAAGGGCTACAAATCATCAATCAAGCTGATTTTTAGTGTGTTTATCCACCAATAGGTGGGCTGAACATTAGGACCAAAAAATGATCTATGTAGGGCCACAAGAGTCCTCTGCATGGACTGCAATGGGATTATGGGAGTCCTCTGCATTTAAATTTTTTCGTAGTTTTTGCTTATCATGAATACTTAAATAAGATTTTCTAATATATAGAGAATTAAAATTTTAATTAATATCATATATATTAATATGTTAAATATAAACCTTATATAGAGTTTTCACCTTAGGCCTCAACATGTAGTCTTGGTTACCAATCATGGTGATTTTTGGTGTGTATATCCACCAAGGTGTTGGCTAATCATGAGAAGCAGTGGATTTTTTGAAGCGGCGAAGCAATGGCCAATCACACTACGCCACAATCTGCTAATTCTTTTAAACAAACCCAAAAATGCTTTTGAACAACTGATTGTAGTGTGATGTGATTGGCCACCGCTTCGCCGCTTCAAAAAATTTCTCGTTGATCATCCATGCGGTAAGTGGGCCAAGCTGGTGCTAGCTTACACTTTTGGATTAAGCTACAACTTGTTACATCACCACTTGATAAGTCATCATTTTATGTATTTTTACCCCATTGTTTTTAGTTGATTATTATAATTATTCTACATAAACCCTCAAACTTATATGAAAAATATGATAATATTATCTTTTCACCAATTGTATATTAGATTTCTCTTAATAATAGTTAATTACTTTATATTAATAATCTTATTTAATTAGGTACCCGAGCTCAAGACTAAAGTGAGCATAAGTCCAAGCCAAAAGCTTATGTGCAAAAGTCCAAATCTAAACAAAAGAGTGGACTACATTGACGGGACAAGAAGTGGGCCAAGTTAGTGGACTAAGCATGGACCAAGGTGGTTGAGATTTCAACAAAATGAATGGTCTAGATTACAAAAGGCATAAGGATGGCTTTCCAAAAATAAAATGATGGTTTTGGTTTTTAAATTTAAAAATGATTGAATATTTAAGAAATAAATATCTTATCAAAAGAAAAATTCTTTTTGAAAAATGGAAGAATATTTCATTGGTTTTCAAAATGAAGTCTTAAAATAATAAATTATTGATTGATTCCATATTGAAAAATAAAAGAACATTTTATTGATTTTTAAAAGAAAGTTTAAAAATAATAATTTGGTGAATGAGTCTATTGAGAAAAGAAAAATATATTTTATATAATTATTTTCAACTTTGAAAATATTTTTTCTAAGAAAAGAAAGTCTTAATTCACTAAAGATGGAAAGAATGTTACACATCTCAGCCTATAAAAGGACTTTCAATGGACGATGGAAGGAGTTCTTCTCTTAGCTGCTTTCTGGCTGGCAATCTCTCTCGGCTACACACATCTTACGGCTACAGTCTTCTCTTAGCATTGGATCTCTTTTTTTATTTTTTTCTTTATTTCTTTTAGTCGTTTATTTAATCTTCTTGTAATTTTTTTTTTAGTTTAGTTTTGATTATCAAGTGTAATGTTTTCTGATCATAAGAGAGATTGACAACCTCTATTGATGACCGATAAAAACTCATTCTCTTAAATATTAGTTATAAAGTATTTTTTTTTTGCTAAAATTATTTGTTTGATCAAGTTCATTTTTCATCACCCTTCTCTGTGGTTCGATCCCTATATTTGCACTATACTTAAATTGTTAATTTGATTTTTTACAGATTTTAGGTTTGATTTGACAGTAAACTACAACGATTAATCAAAATATTGTCCGTCAAATGACGCCGCTGTCGGAGAGAGAGAACGAAATGTGAAGACAACCATCAAGCAAAACTATTCAAACGAAGAATCATTCTCTTATTTTTCTACATTTTTTTTCAATTCAGCATCAGGTAAGTACCCCTTGTACACCACATCCCCCTGTTAACGGTTTCATTTCGTAGGTTTAGAAGTTACTTGAAAAAAATACAAAAATAAAAAAATAAAAAAACATAAGATTTTTTTTAGTATAACGTTTTTTTTTCTTATTCTTGCTTATTAGTGTAATTTCTTTCTTGCTTTATTAGTGTAATTTATTTTATATTTTATTAGTATAAAATCATTCTTGCTTTATTAGTATAAAAAAAGAAAAAAAAACATTTTTTTTGCTTTATTAGTATAACATTTTTTTATTAGTTCACTTTTTTTTTTCTTCTCTTCTTTCTTTATTAGAGTAATTTTTTGTGCAATTACTATGTCGATTTATTACTGTAGCATTTTTGCATTAAAATATTTAAGGGCATTAGAACCCGAATAAGATATGGTCAGGATTTCATCACCTGTTCCGTGCCCCACAAACCACCATCATTTGTATATGCATACCCAAAGCCTAAATTAATTTAAAAATCATTAAAGATTGGCTTAGGGTTTCGAGCTTAATAGGACGGAAGCGGTTGTTAGCCACTCCAGTGAGTTCTATCAAATTGACAATTAAGGATAGTTTCTGTCTAAGGAAAGAAGGACGTACCGTCATCAAGTAGGCCTAGTGCCTCTCCTTCTTCCTGGGAAAATTACTTGTTGTTTGTTTGGCATAATTTAATTGGTAAGCTTTCTGCTTAATCTGGAATAATTATGAGAGATTTATTTTGGAAACACTCCAAATATTTCTAAAAAGAAAAACAAAAAAATAGAAAGAAAAAATAAAAAAAAAATAGCTATCCTTAACTTAAAATTAGATAAAGGCCAAATTTTGTTTGTGTAGTGTACCAAAGAAAATAAACTATAATGATAATCGAGAATCGAAGGGGTTTAGTGCACTTTCATTTGTGGATTTTTCCTACAATGATGGGACAAGATTTGAACAAGAAAGTGTATTGAACACCTACGAATGATCTTTTAATCTAGTAAGTTCTGGGACTTTTCCAAATTTTGAAAATTGGCAAAATGCTAATAATCCTCAATGGCCTTCTTCTTTTACATCTTATGTACCCTCTTCAAAGAAGATCCTAGAGGAAGCATTAGAAGCATACTTATATTGTATGAATATCGTCAACTAAACAAACATGCAAATTCTTATAAATGGGCAAGGTGCTAACGATCCTACATGGTCTTCTTCTTGTAGATCCTATGTACCCTCTTCAGAGGAGACCCTAGAGGAATTCAAAACCTACTTACACAATATGAATATCTTCAACCAAATGAACATGCAACTTAATCAAGAGCGTCAAACTTGAGTGAACACACTCGTAAGATTTGAGAATATTGAGGGTATTGATGAACTAAATTTTTTTGATACAATTAGTCATCACCCCTCATTCAATTTTCTTACTCACTAAGAGGACAATGAGGATATTGAGATGTATGAGGATGAACCTTTAAAAAAATTTGGGCAAAATAATGTATATCAATTAATTGATTCTACCCCATTTGAAGCTTGTTCTGAATATTGTGATGATAAGGTTGATGAAGATGATGACTTTAGGGAGGACATATTTTTGCCTACTATTGTGGGACCTCCCTCCATCTCTGACCTTTACAATGATACAATAATGACGTGCAAATTCTTTCAGATTCTACTTCTCGTTTGACATTGAGAAAGAGTATCCAATTGAACCATTGCCCATCATAGCAAATGAATCAATTCCCTATCTTGTTAAGGTCCCAAAATTTTACCTTTTGCATTCATCATATGAGCTTACATGTTCTTACCTAGATCATAATAAGATTCCCTTTCTTTGATCTCTTTTGAGATAATCATGAACCAAAAGACAAAATTATTAAAAGACCTTAAGAAACATGAACATGCAATAGGTTTGATTATGAATGGCATAATGAGATTCAATCCGATAATCCATAACCATGGGCCTCATCTTGAGGAAATGGTCGGAGTGCAAAGGCAACTCCAAACTGAAAAATTTGAGGAAAATGTATCTCCATACATTGCTTTTACAATGTCACATTCTGATGATATTGAAATTGGATACCTTAAAATTGAATGAGTTTTAAGAACCAATAGTCATTTTATCAAACTTCTATATTCAATTTAATTTTTCAAAATTCTATCAAATATGGCTAACATTGTACTTTTTTGTCCCAAGAGAAAAAATATTTTTAAAGTCATGATGAAAAGTCAAAACTTCCTTCTTCAATATGGTTCTTGAAAATCATTTCTCTAACGTGAGAATGACTTTGGTATATATATATATTATTGTATTTTAGTTTTTATTTTTATTTTTATCATTTTTTATTTTGTATTTATTTTTCTTAGGATGTTCTATTACACATTCTCTATTTATGATTTCTCAGTGTTTATGATGCTCTATTGTTGAAACATTGAGGATAATTGTTTGATTTAGGTTGGGGTGTGTGGACTTGTGCTTCACTTTTAAGATAATTTCTGTTAATAGTATTGACTAAAGCATTCGTCCTTTTCAAAAAAACAATTTGAAAAAAAGAATAGTTGTTATTTTTTTTCTCTTACTTGCATTTCTTTTATTGAGATATTAAATTTTGGATTATGAAGGCATATGGTGAAAACTTTAAACATCCAAATTCTGATATTTTAATATTAAGTCATTACTATTAACTCTTAATTATTGAATTTTAGAAACTTTTGATATTTGAAAAGTCCACTACACATCTAACAGATTGTTAGAATTTAGGTTAACTTTAGTGGTTGTGACCTAATGATTGCCTATAAGTGTTAGAAAAGATCAAGTCCAATGAACTTTGTTTAACTGGTTCATTTGGTTGATTGGAAAAAAAAAAATAGAACTGAGTATAAATACACTTTGGAAAGTAACCAGTGAATTACATCAGGTACACTGAAAAGGGCTACCTATTTTTTGTATATTGTATGAAAAATCTTTCATATAAAAAAAAAGAGAAAGTATTGAATATGAAGAAGAAGTATCAAGGAGACTAGGTGCAATCAAAAGAAAATTTTGTTAAAAGTTCAAATGATTCATGTTTCTGAAAAATAGGGTGAAAGTCGTCGTCGTAAAAATACAAGTGAGTTGGAATATTACAGATAAAGCCCATGAGGTATTAAGGTGAACATCCAAACCACTTGTTAACCCGAACATGTAGCTTAATTTTGAATTGGGTCCTTCGGTTAATCCGACCATCTCTTTGGGGATTAGAAGTTCACTTCTGCTTTAGGAAATCGACCCACTAGTTTCTGTCAGACTTCACATGCACTCAAAGCCACCTTGTTCTAGAATTTCTCTAAAAGGGAGTTAATGATTCAGACTCTATCTTAAATTTTTGGAATAAATTGATAAAAATCATAAATAACCAATGCCTGATAAAATCTTGAGTTTGATGTTTTTTTTTTTTAGCTTAGTTCTTTTTATTTTATCATTTAACGAAAAACAAATGGAGGATTGTAGGTCTTGCTTTACAGTTGTTATCCCAAATTTTGTATTCACCTTTCTAATCTAATTGGATATTAGTATCACATTTAGAGGGTGTTCTGAGGGATTTAAAAAAAAATGTTAAATAATTTAAATTTTGTCGGTATATTTACTGCAAACCCTCACGAGTCAAACTCATCCACTAGGGATAACCTAGGGGTCTAAGAGCTTGCTACATATGCTAAATGCAGTCGTGATGCCTGCGAAAGTGGTAGTTTAATTTTTTCTTTCTTTTTGTTTTATTTGGTGAATCGCATGAATTGCTAGGGACTAGCAATATGCTGAAAGGGGAGTGTGATAAGTCATCATTTTATGTATTTTTACCCTATTTTCTTTAGTTATTTATTAGAATTATCCTACATAAATCCTCAAACTTACATGAAAAATAGAATATTCTCTTTTCACCAATTGTAAATTAGATTTATCTTAATAATAGTCAATTACTTTATATTAATAATCTTATTTCATTAGGTACCCGAGCTCAAGACTAAATTGAGCATAAGTCTAAGCCCAAAAGCTTATGTACAAAAGTCCAAATCTGAGCAAAAGGGTGGACTACGTAGACGGGCTGAGAAGATTGGTCAACAAGTTGAGCCAAGAAGTAAGCAAAGTTGGTGGACTAAGCATGGACCAAAGTGGTTGAAATTACAACAAAATGAATGGTTCAGATTACAAAATCCATGAGGATGACTTTCCAAAAATAAAATGATGGTTTTCGTTTTTAAATTTAAAAGTGATGGAATGTTTAAGAAATAAATATCTTATCAAAAGAAAAAATATTTTTGAAAAATAGAAGAATATTTCATTAGTTTTTTAAAGGAAGTCTTAAAATAATAAATTAGTGATTGATTCCATATTGAAATATAAAAGAATATTTTATTAGTTTTCAAAAGAAAGTTTCAAAATAATAATTTGGTGAGTGATTCTATTGAGAAAAGAAAAATATATTTTATATAATTATTTTCATCTTTAAAAATATTTTTCTAAGAAAAGAAAATCTTAATTCACTAAAGATGGAAAGAATGTTACACATCCCAACCTAAAAAAGGACCTTCAATGGACGATGGAAGGAGTTCTTCTCTTGGCTGCTTTCTGGCTAGCGATCTCTCTCGGCTACGTACATCTTACGGCTACAGTCTTCTCTTGGCATCAAATCTCTTTTCCATTTTTTTTCTTTATTTCTTTTAGTCATTTATTTGTTCTTCTTGTAATTTATTTTTCTTTTTATTAGTTTAGTTTTGATTATCAAGTGTAATGTTTTTCGGTTATTAGAGAGATTAACAACCTCTATTGATGATCGGTAAAAACTCGTTCTCTTAAATATAAGTTATAAAATATTTTTTTATTACTAGAATTATTTGTTCGATCAAGTTATTTCATTTTTCATCACTTATCTTTGTGGTTCGATCTCCATATTTGCACTATACTTAAATTGTTAATTTGATTTTTTGTAGATTTTAGATTTGATTTGACCGTTAGCTACAATGACTAATCATAATACTGTTAGTCACCATCCAACATGTTGTCTTCAAAAGTGGACTCCCATGTCCTACTAAATGTTAGTCACTTGTCATGATTATGTACTTTTAATTTGTGAAGAGATTGAAAGTAAAATACTCACCATATTTTTTGGCTTGGCTTATGAGAGTGTACTTCACAGAGTAAATATCCACGTACGTGAATGCAACTAAGGGAAGGTCCTCTCTAAGTTGAACCACGGCCTCCTTCAACTTTTGATTAAAGTATTGAGCAACATCATTGTAAGGAATCCCACAACCCGCATCGTCTATTTGAGCTGTTGTGAGTGGTAGATTAGCCAAAATTAATGGTAAGCAGCCGATGGGACCTGTGTTATGTATCCAGAATGATCTACCGCTTTGATTATATAGTGACTGCATGATAAGAAATTACTGTTGTTTAGTAATGATACTTTAAAAAACAGAAGCACATGTGCTTCTCCGAGGCCACATCTTGGATGATTCCAGTATCTGAAAAATATGGTGATCGTTCGTTTCTGATTACTAGATTAGTCACTTCATTTTAGTACTTAGTAGAACTACAGGTTAACGATCCAAGAAAAATAGATCATTAGTTGGATGTTTGTGATCATTGGAACAGATCATGGTTCGAAGTCTTGGCTGATTTGGATTGGGATTGATACGTACCGATCCATTTTATTTCGAGTCTTCTTCTATGAGAACGTCGAGATTTTGATGGATCGGACCTATCCGGATTGAGATCGACGTCAACGATCTAGCTTCCGATCCCAATACTTCGAACCATGGAAGAGATCATACTAATCGAAAAGAACCTGATTCGGGTACCAATGTGCTGGGGGGGGGGGGGAATTCGTCGTTTTAATTCAGTTATATATAACCTATACTATTATAAAGTAAGAACTTGAAGGGCGATGACAAGGCTTCAAATGACACTTTTATAATTATGAAAATACCTCTATGTTTTCTCTTTAATTTTCTTTAAATTATTACTTTGATAAAGGTTTTTTTGCCTTTAAGAGGGATTTTTTTGTCTTTTAGTTTCTAGAGGCATATGTCACCTCTGCTTTCCCATTAAATGCAAGCGAAAAAAATACATAAAAATCTTCCCACAGTCAACCACATAAAGGGTACTAATTGAACATATGTTTTGTCTTTTCTACCACATAATCTTCCCTCAAGTCAGCCCGATTAATGATTTCTAACCTTTGGATTTGAGTAACCCAAATCATGATCAAAATCCATGGTTAAAAATCAACTCCTAAACACGACTCCAATCGAATGCTTAGAAATCACTAATCCGACTGATGTTTTGCATGTAGGTCTACTTAGGGATGGGCCAACCATCCATACGGTCAGTGATCTCTTAGAGTGTTCCATGTGTAACGTGCTGCCATGTGTAATGTGCACGTGCATCGCACTTTCCGTTCCCCTAGTTTATCTTTAGAAAAGAAGTTTTGTTTTCACAGAGTCCAATAATGATGAATATCATTAATTATGGACATAAGTCACGGACTTGACAATGATTTATTTCCAATATTCAAAATGACTTTTATGGAATATTGTACGGTTGAAGGACTTGTTTACAAATAATTAACAAGATAAGACCTTGCAATAATTAACTTTCTTCTTTGGGGTTAATTGTAATACGTTGATAGACATTTTACAATTATGTGAAAGTATATTAGAATTACATGGCAACGATCCAAGAAAAATAGATCATTAGTCGGATGTTCATGATCATTGGAACAAATCATGCATGGTTCGAAGTCTTGGCCGATCCCATTCTAAATCGGGTGATCTGGATTGGGATCGATAGGCACCGATCCATTTTATTTTGGGATGTCTTGAGTGAGATAGTTGAGATTTTGATGGATCGGACCTTTTTGGATCGGGATCGACACCCAACGATATGACTTCCAATCCCAATACTTCAAACTATGGAGAGATCATATTAATTGCAAAGAACCTGATTCGGGTACCAATGTGCTAGGGGGTAAAATTCACTATTTTAATTCAATTTGCCCTTAGAACCAAAATTAATGTATATATATATATATATATATATATATAGAGAGAGAGAGAGAGAGAGAGAGAGAGAGAGAGAGAGAGAGAGAAAGAGAAAAGAAGTTTTGTTTTCATGGAGTCCAATAATGATGAATATCATTATGCACATAAGTGATAGACTTGACAGTGATTTATTTCCATTCGTGGGTACCATAATTTCACCACCATGGCACATGGCAAATTCGGGGCATGATAGTCCTTCATTTGATACCCCATAGGAGTACAGACCAGCTGGCGGCTCATGACCAGCTGGCGGCCCGCGACCAGCTGGTGGCACAGAACCAACTGGTGGCCCGAGATCTCTTGAAGATCCCGGACCATGTGACAACCCAATTCCAGCTGACGGTCTAGACCAGTTGGCGGCCCAAAACCAGCTGGTAGATCATGATCACCAGACGGTCCTAGATCGTCAAACTGTGCAAATCCACCAGTCAAGCAGGACTGGCCAGATATTCATAGGCCCTAGGACAGAGATAGGGTTCTAAGACGGACAAGAGCGGTCCGGGCCGGCCCTCGGATCTGAAATTGCAACGGGCGATAGTATGAAGTCTTGAAGACGGAGAAGGCTTTCTACAATCACTATCTCGTTGGCAACCGACTTCAGCCTTGCATAGGCGACTTTCCTAGAGTCAAGCATCTTTTACTTGAGATTTACAAAGTTGTTTGGAGTGTGAAGAGGTTTTATGTATTAAAAGAAAAGATTCTATTAATAAAAATATCTGTTGACTTTGAGGGTGGAAGGGTGAGATTACAGTTTTTGCCCCCACACTAATGACTTTTATGGTATATTGTATGATGGAAGGACTTATTTACAAATAATTAACGAGAAAGGACCTTGCAATAATTAACTTTCTTCTTTGGGGTTAATTGTAATATGTTGATAGATATTTTACAATTATGTGAAAGTACATTAGATATTGCCAAAATTGGAAAGCCCAATAAAGGAGAATACGTTGGGATTAGAATCTGATGCCCAATTAGCAATATTTAATTGTGCGCTATTAGGATTAACAACTAAGGTTAAAAAGTTCCTTAAGAGTAGTTTTCACACTTTATTGTACACCCATTCTCTTATTAAAATTCCTAATCCTTCTTTCAAACTACTTTATGAAAATCTTAGAAATTATAGGAAACTGTTTTCTAGCTTCAATATAAAAGAGAGATTAAAGAAGAAAAAAACCCTAATCCCATTCAAAATTTTGAGATTTTCTCTCTTTTTTCTCCTCTTCTTAAGTGCAAAGAGTCGCACAATAAATCTAAAGGAGACGTCCAATAGTTCTAAGAGAAGGCCATCAATTCTTCAGGATTTTAATTGAGAATAGCCACTGTGAACCAATATTTCAGCGGCTTTCATTCACGTGGTATTGTACTAAGTTACCGCCATAAAAGTGAGAGATTGGTCACAATCTAACAGACCAAATAAAAGTGATGGATCAAATGGTGATGATTGTACGATCATGGCTGCATCTAAGAATTACCTTAATACTAATAGAGAATTGGTCGACGATATCAGGGATAGAAGCATTGACTTCTTGTATCGACGTGTTACCAAGAATCCTGCGGCTAGATCATTTTGACCAATATCGATCGTATATAAAGCTTGAGAGAAATAATCATCCTTTGGTAACAAATCCATAAAGATACCTCCTGTAAAAGGATCAACGGACAAATTAAAAAATTAGCAATGATTGATTTTCCAATGAGCGTAGATCGAAAATATAAATTTGAACTAGTATTACGCAGTAGCATTTACCTCGTTTGTTGATCAACCGTGATCCAACCTTTAACTCAGTAAACTGTGTATTGCAAATCTAAGGAAAAGGGACTGAATACACCCAAAGGTAAAACATTGCTTTGTGGTCTGATTGTTGATCTTGAGGTGGCAAAATTTGCTCCGTGGGTGAAGTTGGACCCCACAGAATCAAGATAAGCACTGAGATAAGG
The DNA here is from genome assembly GCA_035048495.1 of Euptelea pleiosperma. NCBI lineage: Eukaryota > Viridiplantae > Streptophyta > Magnoliopsida > Ranunculales > Eupteleaceae > Euptelea > Euptelea pleiosperma. The sequence continues at coordinate 8,045,371 of CM068544.1, read as the reverse complement.
CAATCCAAAGCTCTCCGCTGAAAACACAAATTCAATCGGATGGTTAATAAATGATCTAACTTGATTTAGTATCAAGACTCCATTAATCCTTAAAAGGACACCATGCATGTGGCCAGGGCCGTCTCGACGGAAGTTGAGGCCTAAGGTGAAAACTCCATATGAGGCCTTTTTTATAATTAATATATTAATACATGTATTAATTAAAAATTTCATGTCTTTGTAATTATGTAGTAGAAAATCTTATTTAACAACTATTCATGATAATCAAAAGCTACGGAAAAGAAAATTTAGATGTAGAGGACTCCCGCAGTCCGGCCCATTGCCGTCCATACATAGGACTCTTGCAGCCTGCCTTAGATAATTTTTTGGGCCTAATGACTGCGTGGATGTTCAGCCCACCTCTTGGTGGATAAACCCACTAAAAATCAGTTTGATTGATGATTTCTAACCATTGGTTTTACTTCTCAAAAAACATGTTTGAATTCAATGGCCAGAATCAATCCTAAAAGGTACTAAAATCTATGGCTAGAGATAACCAATCAGGTTAAATTTTGGTTACCATATCCAACAAGGGGTGGGCTAAACATCCATGTGGTTAGTGGGCTCGGGGCTGGGGCCTTCCCTGACCTGAGATGGGGGCTTCTCTCACCAGGGGCCTCAGGCGACCGCCTTATGGTAGAGACGGCCCTGCATGTGGCTCCAGATTTTACCTTACGATAAATAATACACATCTCTCTCTCTCTCTCTCTCTCTCCATTTTGGCAAATGCTTTGTCCGGGAGTGTCGTGGGCACGCCACCTACAAGTCTGTATAACAAGTGACGGTGGTTGTCTCCCCACTTATATCTCCTCTTATAGGCTTCATATACAGAAGGGCCGAGATTTTATCACCATCTGGACGGTGGATCTCAGCCACTTAAACTCGTTTTTGACAATTGCTGTCAGGGAATGCCGTACATAACATAGATGAGAACTCAGAAAGAGACAACATAATCTAATTCCATTGTAACAAAAGAACTCCGTAATTTTATGCCGCACATCCATGGAGAAATTTTTTGAAGCGGCGATCATGCACCAATGATCACGCGCCACATATACCCATAGTTACTTTTTATAAAGTCTTTTTAAAATCAAAGCCTAAACCATGGGTATATGTGGCGCACAATAATTAGAACATGATCGCGTCAAAAAATTTCTCCACATCCATGTGATCTCATCATACATTGCCAAATAACCCATGAAAAGAGATATATGCACCTATGAAATCGATGATGAGGCGTCCATCAGAATATCTTCCAGCGGGCATGTGAAAGAAGGTCTCGCCGTAGGGTGGGGGAGGGGATCCAAACGCCGCAGCCAACCCGCCTGTATCGGAATTTGAATCGCCAAAGTTGAAAATAGCCGGGAAATCACAATGATTTGAAGCAAAGGCATGATTCAAGAGGGATATCAGAGATAACAAAGGGATAACCAGTTTAACAATGGCATGGGAATCCATGATGAAGAAGAAGAAGAAGTTAGATGGAAAATGGAGTACCGGTAGAAGCATTAAATAGAAGAAGAATGCGTGAGAAACTTAAAGTCAAACGCTTGGCCAACATTTCTTTACTCAATCCAATATTTAGTATTCATACTCGTGGTAAGCATGTTATTTTTCATCGTCCCTCTTCTCTGCCTTGCTCCATGTTTTAAAAGAAAAAAAAACGGTTATTTACCGTTATTTAGTCCACAGTTTAAAAAATGAGTCGGTCTAAAGCTCAACAATTTCTTACATCCAGTTCTTACACCCGGTTGTGGGGCCTATATGGAGATCATATTGGACAATCCAACCATACATTGAGTTGTCCTAGCTATGATGATCATCATCAACAAAAATCAGATCATTTCGACATTGCCATCCTTATAAAATATTGACCCATGGCTTAATTGGATGGTCTAGATTTTTCAAATTAAAGTCAATCTTCTATGAGGTTAAGAATGTCGAAATATCCGGATTTGTTGTGATTAGGGTAACCATAGTATGAAAAAACTCATTGTGCGGTTGGATTGTCCAACATGATCTCCATGTGGGCCCCCACCAACAGGTATAAGAATTGGATGTAAGAAATGGGTTAGCTCTTGATGAACTCTTAAAAACGGCTGTTATAACCGATTCAGACCTCCCCCATTAAAATAACAAACATTATTTTCTTAGAAAGAAAATGTGTTAAAAAAAGTCCATTAATTCCGTTATTTCCGCTATAAATTTTATTGAAAATTTTAATTTCGAATTTTGAAGTGTAGCACCATTTTTTTCTGTTATTTTTCTATTTTGCCCCTGTACGTTACAATCTGTTATAACGGAAAAAATGGTAACACCCCAGTCCGTGCTATGGGGAACATAAAAATGCATCATACAATGCATTCTTTCGGGCCCACTGGCCCTTGAATGATTGGCTCTATCCTTGTCTGACCTACATACAAAAAAATCAGCCCCATTGGTGATCTCTAGCCAATATTTGGTCTGAGCACCCAGAATAAATTACTTGAATCAAACTGTTAAAAATACGTACCCCATGAAAATTGCTCGAATCCAATGGCTACAGATCACTAATCAAGTTGATTTTTAGTATGTAGGTCCACGAGAGTGACCCAATCACGCATAGGTCAAGGAAAATTCCCCCTCCAGTTAAATTTTTAGGTGGAAGGACAAACTTCATTGAATCTTCTATAGAAAATTTAGGATTATCTTCCAACCCAAGCAAACATCTATATAACAAATCAGCTCAGTTGTCTCCCCCTCTTATAGGCTTCATATATAGATGGCTGAGATCTTATCCGCACTTAGACGATTGATCTCAGCTACTCACACCCGATTTGGGCAAATGCTTTGTCGGTGAGTGCCGTGGGCACGGGCCTCCCACTAGTTATCTATAAGTTCAAACAATCAATTCTGACTCTTAAAACAATTTGAAAGTTAAACAACGAATTTAACACGGATGCGTTTCTTTAACAACACACTACACATCCCATCATCTGAAAACTCTAGTCTTACGGCGATGACAGGGCTGCAGTTCTCGCGTTGATCTTGTACGGGCTGACCACTTTGGCCTCACCACACACGTACGCCCAGGGTGTACTTGAGTGCTTTTTGCCACCTACCTAGTGAATTAAAAAAAATCTTAAAAAACAGTTACTTGGGTATGTGTCTGGTGAGGCCGCGTTGGTCAGCCCATAGAGTACTGTGGCATGACAGGGCCCGGTCATCAAAGTTTTACTCTGGTTAAGAAAAAAAAATTTCTCAAATATATCAGTCAGCCACCTTACGTTTTCTTATTAAATTCTGTAATTAAATCCTCTCAAAGAAGTAACATTTGGATTTCGTAGTCAGACTGATGTGATTGATTTGTTGGAAATAGAAGTGACAAATCCAAGCAATTTCTTGCCACACACGACAACGTATGGATGAGTAAAACTTCTGTCACAATGGGATTGCAAATCACACAAACAGAGCCAATGATTTCTCGGCACTTACACCTAAAACGCAAAAGCACATGGGTACGTTGCAAAAGCACTTGTGTACGTGCCGAGAACTCATTGGCTTGTGATTGTGTGATTTACAACTTCGTGTGATAGAAGTTTTACTCAGTATTTATAGGGCAAAACCCATGCTTGTTCTTTTTACTTTGTTACAAGTAAAACTTCGATGACAGGGCTGCAGTGTTTTGGCAAAAAGCACGGTCCGCTCTGCAAAATCCACATGCCAAGAACTGCAGCCCAGTCTTTGCCGCCAATGACGCGGCGGTCATTAAAGTTTCTCTCTCTCTATCTCTCAATTTTTGCTTTTCAAGCTTGTATAAAAGCCAACTACCTTCCAGCAAACCAACCCTTATGAAAACAATATTAACCCTTAAAACAAAGTTGAAAAGTATACGACTTTAACACGGTTGAATTGCACATCATAACGACACATGGAAACCTGTGTTTCCAATTCTCCCATCGCTCTGATTTCAACTAGTTATTAAGACCCGTGCTAAAGCACGAGCGAAGAAATAAGATTATAAATTACTTTAATATTATTATAATATATTTTTGAAGTCATATATTATTGATGGTTTTCTTAATTAATGATTTTTTATTTTATTTTTGTATAAAATCATGCAAAAGTAACAAATGTAACATTGAAATTAGAAAAATCAAATTATTTATAACTAATTTAACCAAATAAGATATATTCAAAAACCTTAAAAAAAATAAAGCCAATATAACAAAACTGAAGAAACATAGTAGAACTTATAGACAGGAAGTTAAACTTTAAGCTAATATACATTTCAATCCAGATATGGAAAATAAGAACGAAATACACCTTAACAACAAATTAAAAAAGAGATTGCAAATTCTCCAAGCCAATAACCCCCTCAAGCAAGGAAACCACTGAAATGTTTCGATTTTATTTTATTTATTTCATTTTTTCAACATAAATTCGTGGTTTTAGTTGTTTCAATTGTTGTGGATTTTCTTACACTTATGTTTAAGCTCTTGTACTTTCTATATCACAAGTGTCTACTTGATTTTTGTTGTCACCTTTTTTATAGACATTTTATTTTCTCCAAGAAGATTTTATTTTTCTTTGTATTTTTCTCTACATGATTATATAAGTTAGTTTGATTTACTTATATTTGATGGATTATTTTGGTCGTTTGATGATGATTTAACTTCGTTGTTATTGTTGGGATGCTGAGAACTTGAAATCTATCTTGCAAACTATAAGTTGTGAAATCTTCAACTAATGATTATTATTTTTTTCATGCTGTTTGTATTGGATTTTGTAGAAAAATTTAAACCGTTAAAAAAAACAAGCAATTAAGAAGTAATCCAAAAGAAGAGAGAAAATATACAATGAGGGAAAAAGTTACCTGGTCGATGTGGTGATTAGTGATTATGTAGTAGAAAGAGAGTTTGCCCTCCCCGTCGGATATGTTATAGAAATTTTTTGCTTCTAAGTCTCTTGCTCTTGACATCTGACCTTCTAATGAATAGGCATCCAATGTTCTATTGTGGAGAATTCTTTTGCTACAGCGTGACATTCTGTTGTAGAGAAGAAGAAGAGACATTTTGAGAGATGGAGGAGAGAGACATGTGTTAACATTTTGGGAAGGAGAACATACATTTTAGAAAAAAAAAAATATTTTGGAATTGGAATCTCGTGAAGTTATTATAGATGGTGTCTTCTCCACCTTAAAAAAGCCTCAGAACTTCCAACGTATTTCAAGAGATAAGTACTCCAAAGCGTGCCTTGATTTTATTACTTTAAGACACATGGTAACAATGTAGCATCTTTGGCCCTCGATCAACATCACACATGAATCTCAAAGGAGGACTACCTTCTTAGAAATTCAATCAACATCACACATGAGTCTCAAGTACCACCTTCGTAGAAATGAGCATGAAGATGTGAAAGATGCACTTCTAAAGTTTTGCAGCTTTCAAGTCAAAATAGAGTTGAACCTTTTCGAGTAGAACTTTGAGAGACAGACCACAATATGAGCCACATGGCACAATCTTAGAGACGACTGATCATATGGGTGTTTGGCCCATCCCTAGGTGGACCTACATACCAACAATCAGCCTGAATAGTGATTTCAAACCTTTGGATCTTTGTACCCCAAATAATGCTTAAATTCCACAGTTAAAAATCAACCCATGGATACGACTCCAATCCAACAGTTAGAAATCACTAATGAGGCTAATTTTTTTGTCTGTAGGTCCACTAGCTTTGGACCAAATATCCATATGTTCAGCGATCGCAAAGAGTACGCCATATGGCACATACTGTGGTCCGTTGCGACGAATGTCCAGCAGTAAAGTCTATTCAACCTTTTCCATAAAGGCACCCAATACAATTTCTTGGAGCCCTCCTCGTGAAAGAAAAGAAAATACCCTTTTTAAAAGGGTGGCATTATTTGCACACACTATTTCCATACGTACACACCGCATCTAAACAACACATCTAAACTACGGACACCATAAGTTGCACAATAACAAAAAAATGTTCATTTTAAAATCAAAGTTGTTCTTATTCTATGATAAGAGAACGTTCAATTTTGCATTTAAAAAGGGTAGATTTGTCTTTTAGATTAATAGGATTCATTTATCAAGAGTGGTGCCTTAGTCAAAATATTAGGAACCTAATTCTTGTATGAGCTTGAACCCCATACTTGACATAATTTCTCCTAAAACAAAATTAGAAAAAGAAAGATACTTTATGTCATTCCCGGTAGTACTTAGTATAATAAGACACTTTAACGTCGGCCCATGGATTTTGGGATAATGTTATGGCCCCCAAGGAAGCAACATAACAGAATAAAAATTTGATGTCCACCCAAAAATCAATGCCACTTGACAAATTCTTTCGGGTCCACTGACACCATGAACGTTGGGCCTGCTCATTAGTGAGCCTCCAAACAAAAAATTAGCTTGATTGGTAATTTCTAGCAGTTGGATTCAAACATTTTTCAATGGGCCGATGGTTGGTCTATAGACCATGAATCGAACTGATTCTTGCATGTAAATCTACTGATGGTGACCGAAAATCCAAAGGGTCAGTGGGCTCGAAAGAGAGTTCCACGTGGCTTTTGGTGGTGGACTGTGGACATCAAAGTATGACGTGTGGCCTTTACATCAAAGTTTCTCTATTTAGAAAAGGAAAAAGAACAACAAATGTAAACTACGGATTGAGTTGATTACAACAACACAAAAAAAAAAACTCCGGATTGAGTTGTTTGCATGCTCTCTAGCGCTCTGCTTCTATGGCAAAGAAACCATAGCAGCAGAGGCCTATATTTGCAGATTGATTAGCTTGACATCGAAGTCCGAATCATTGATTAGCTTGACTTCGAAGTCCAAATCTGCTACAAATGCGTTCTTTACAACATCAACACTGAAGAATCTAGCATCAAGTTGATAAATGGTTCGTATTCTATTCTTTCACGGGGGTTTCCCTTCTTCTTCGGTTATACACCATTTTTTGCAAGGTTTTGCTTTGTGGATATTTGATATTATGACTTTTCGAGTCTGGATTTTGGTTAATTTGAACTGGGTTTGTGTGGTTTGGTGACTATGAGATGGATTGAATTGGTTTCATGGCATTGGTTCATTTTATTGCGTTTTGTTTGTTTTGATAGTTAGGTGTTTTTCCCTGGCCCTCCATTTATTTGGATAAAAAAAACCAAAAAAGAAGAAATAGAATTGAAAGGAGGGGATAGAGTGGAAGTAACTAAAATTGAAAACTAACCCGTTTGCTCTTCTTCTTTCTCTATGTTCTATTTTGTTCATTTTCTATTGGAGCTTTGTCCTTACAGCGGAGCACCACAGTTGAGTGCCACCTCAGCAATGTCGAACGGAAGAGGAGAGAACGGTAGGAAAAGGGTAGAACGGCAAAGGCGTGCAGCTAAACGGCCATGACGTCTAAGGGTTATAATCCTTTTAAAATAGTGGTGAGATTTTAGGGGAAGAGAACGTGGAGAGGAAGAGATGCATTGAGAGAGGGAGAGACGGGAGAGGAGAGTCGCAAAGGGTGTTTTTGAAAAAATATTGCAAAAAAAGATGGTCGTGGGACTGAAAAAAAAAAAGAACAGTGTAAATTTATTTCAAATTAATTATGTAATATCCTTTTGAGTTTGTAACGTTTAAACTTTCAGCGACGAAACCTTTTGATTTTGTAAACGCACTTGGTAAAGTATCAATTGATGATTGGACCCACACCATGTCGAAGTTAATGTCTAATTAACATTTTTAAAAAAGTTAAATAGGAAATGGAGAGACATAGCCAAAACGTGTGAGAGAGAAGGTTAAGTTGTTAACCTTTGTGAAGGGGTATTTTTGGAAAAAACCTTGGAAAAAAGATGGAGAGTGCGCCACCTCAGCAATGCCGAGCTTTAGTATAGATAATAGATTTGGATCCGTCACTTAAACCTTAAGAATGGTCTACCAATGCCAGATTGGCATTGACACGTGGTTCAATTCTAGGTGACTTAAATTCTGTTTAAAACTGGGTAATTACTAAAGTGTGCCTGGTCCAACAAAGCTGAAAAACTTCCAACTGTGGCACCAAAGAATGCCACTGCATTGAAAGTTAATAACATAACTACTACAAAAAGAGAGCCAAAAGTGATTGGAGGTCTAGTGACAAGGAATCGTTCACTTACAATAACAAGGCATTGAATGTCATATACTACCAAGTAGGGCGTGGGACATTCTTGAAATGACCCACAAGAGAACTAGTTCTGTGAAGGTCTAAGAACTTCAAAAATTGACCGCACAATTTGAAATAATCAAGATGAATGATGATGAAACATTTATTGATTTCTACACTATACTTAGTGAGATAGTGAATACCATGTGGGGACTTGGTGAAGCAGTATCTGACTTCAAAATTGTGAGAAAATCCTGAGATCTCTACCTAATAGATTCTATCCTAAGATCACTGCTATAGAAGAAAGCAAAAACGTTGATGCGATTAAATTAAAGGAACTAATAGGATCTATACATACGTTTGAATTAAAACTTCAACCGACTAAGAAAAAAGGATTTGCACTAAAAATGACCCAAAAACAATCATTGAAGAAGATCGGATGAATCTAATGAATTTGAAGATGTAATATGTAAATGATATTTTCATATTCTAGTTTTGACAAAGATTCTGTGTGACATAAAACATTCTTGTAACCGTTCCTACGAGCACTAGTGTAGTGTTGAAGATGTCGTGGTACTCATACTTCGCCGACTACGTAAAGATTAAAAGATAGAGACAACAAGAATCAGACGGTTGATGACATGAGTCATCTGAGTAAATGCCCATTTGTCGGTTATAGATCGTGTATGCTCGCTTAGGAAGGTAAGCGACTTAGTGGCAATAGGAATATGTTTAAAATGAGTTATCTGAGTAACTGCCCATTTGTCGGTTATAGATTGTGTACGCTTGCTTAGGAAGGTAAATGACTTATTGGCCATAGAAATATGTTTAAAATGAATAAAATATAATTGTCAAACCTAGTCAATGAATAGACCCGAGTCTAAGTCAAGATTATATATTGACTTTTGGAAAAGTTCGATCGATTGGAATTTTTAGGCGAATCGATTGGACAAAGCCCAATCAATTAGAGACCTATGTGAAATCGATTAGACTCCACGAGACAACTTATTTGAAGCTAATCGATTGGAGACCTCTGTGAAATCAATTAGACTCTACGGGATAGAAACTTATACAAATCCGATCGATTGGACACTTTGTACAATCAATTGGACCTAAAGTACAATCGATTGGACTTAGCCCAATCGATTGGACCCAAAGTACAATCGATTGGACTTCACACGAATTGAGTCTTTTCAGATCCGAAATTCTAGTTTCCACTTCCTTCACTTATCAATAGACTCAAGGCTACGAATTTTATAAATATAACCCCTCTTTGAACTTATAAAATACACATTGGAATACAGAAAAAAAAAATTTATTTATCAAGAGTATCCATTCGAAGAGCAAAAAGTCTTTAATTCTCATTAATATCTTGTGAGCTTTTTCTCTTCTTGATTAAAGCCAAAGGCTTGATCCTTTACTCAGCTTAGGTCTTTCACATAGAAACTTGACTTAAAAGCCCTAGTGCGTCTCAACACTATTTGAGCAACTTAGGGTTTAGGGTGTACTGAGTCCTTCACCTTCAGCAAAGGTTGGAGAGTTGAGAATTAAAATCAGAGTGGCTGATCGAAGGTAGGTTTGGGGAGTACCAATCTGAACAAGCGGACAAGGCTTCTTGACTGAACTAGAGAGTTGAGAATTAAGGCATGCGATTTTATTACTCTTACCAAGACCAGTAAAACTGTTCAGGTTAATTAATTTTTAGATACCTAATCACCCCCTTTCTAGGTATTCTTACGTAAAAGAGAACAGGCCGATTATTTCAATTGGTATTAGAGTGGGTTAGTCTATATAAGGTTTAATCACCTGAAGTTAGATTCTTGTAAAACTAGTTCATTATTTTTATTATAAAGTTGCCGAAAGAAGGGTTCACTGTGAATAGTAGTAGTAACTCAGACAGTAAAGATCATGGTGATATTTATACTGCTTATCAAAAGTTATATAAAGAAAGCCTCAGACTGACCAAAGCAAATAAAAAATTGACTAATAGAGTTGAATTTCTTGACTCTAAAAATTTTGTTTTTAAACTAGACAATAATAAATTATCTGTGTTAATTGGTTAGCTTAGGGAAGAGAAAAAATCTCTTTAAGAGAGAAAACTAGTTCTTGGAATGCGAGTTTCAAACTTGTACGAATGCTAAGAAATCTTTTGAAAGTGAGCATGAAAAATATGAAACTATTTTTAGACAGCTTAAAGAAGATAAAGCTAGCCTCCAAGACAAAGTTAAATTTCTTGAATCTGATTATCAAGAATATCTAGAGAAGAAGAAGTCACTTTAACTTAATCTAGTTCAACTAAAAAAGGACTTGTCTTATATTTTTTTATTTTATGTATCTTTTGATTTCTCTGGATACTGATTTTGTTATATTTTTTATGATACGTGTTATTTTCTACTTGAACCACCCTTTGTCAATTCTAGACAAAAAGGAGGAGATGTTTTTATATTTGATTATAGTCTATATCTGCTTATGGTTATGGTTTATTGATGGATATGTTTTATTTATCATTTGGATATACCCACTATTGCTTTCATGCTATACTGCTCTATTTATTTGACATTTTTCTGTTTAGTATGCTTTGTCATTTGTCCGTGGATGAAAATGAATGATCATATAGAAAACTATAAACAATTTACAACTTCAATACTAATCTCTTAGTCGAAGAAAAAGGCATTTGTGTGTATCTCTATTTCAGGATCGAACTCTAGATTGCTCCATGTCACCAAGCCTCATGATAGGGGGAGTTGTTGTGCTTGAATGTTATATTGTTGGTCGCAGAGGGAGCAACTGTGTTTTCTTTGTATTGGGTTTGTTTGTTGTAACAGTTGTGCGCACTAACATGTAAACATTGTATTTTTTTTTAGCACTGTTTTTTGTTTCAATTGTTTTTAAGTTGGTTGTTGCCATGGAATTGACAAAATGGGAGATTGAAAAACCCTGATTTTGTTTTGTCAAAATTCCATGACATGTGTCTCTTGTATTGTCAATTAGTCTGTCACCTTGTTGCTGCAAAAAGATTAGTTGAAGAACTGGTACAACTGCGGGATTGAAAAGAGCAAGTACACAAGTAGGTATTTCTAACTTAAGTCAAGGTAAGGATTTAAGTTCTTGGAAGCTTTCTGTCATATCCTTTGTGTGGAGCATGATATCACCTGTGGATGAGTAGACAGTCTAACGGGTAGAAAGGTTGTGTGTCAGAGGACTGGGCGACCGAAACCTTTTCGGCCGACCGAGGCTACGTAGTCTTTTGAAATTATTCAGACAGAAGCATACCTTTATTCGGGAGACCGAACGATTACCAGTCGACTGAGAATATCGGGCGACCGCACTTGTTTTGATCGACCCCACACAGACACCCTTCTGTTCTACCTCCTGACTAAGATCTGACAGAGGTCGGGCAACTGAAGTCTTGTCAGTCAACCATGCTCTTGTGGAGCGGTCGACCCCGCCATTTCTATTTTGGGCATTTTGACCATTTTTCCCATTGCCTATATAACTCCCAATAGCGAATTTTTTAAGCATGAAAATTCCTAAAAGAAAAAGAAAATATACATTGAGTTTTTGTGCTTGGGAAATTACTCTTAGTTAACCTAATATTTGCTTAGTCTATTCATCGAGGACCAATCATCAGAGATTTGGTTGGTGCATACGGTGTGATTTCGTTCATTGGCTACTGGGAAAATCTGTCATCAAATCGATATGCCTTCTGGATTGCACCATGTGATAAGCTTGCTCCACAGCTTATGCTCCTCTCTTGTCTCCATCTAGAGAGGTAAGTACCTTGTTTGTTTTGCCTCCATGAGGCTTTATCTCATTTGATTTGTGTTAGTCCGATGGAATAAGTATTCGCTTGTGACATGTGTTTGTTGAGTGAATTCTCAACGAGTTGAACTTAGGTTTATCTAGGGTGGGTGCTTGTCAAGAGTCGAATCTTGATGGCAGGAGACTTACTCCTCTTGTGAGTAGGTTAGGATAGTTTCTGACGGGTTGATTATTCAATTGTATAAGAGTGTAATACTTGATTGAATAATATATTGGCTCGTGTTTTCAGCATTGATAGTGAACATAGGTGTGGATACACCGAACCACTATAAATCTTATGTTGCAGTGCGCATTGTGTCTCTTTTATCTGCTTCATCTATTGTGAGATTGGTTTACTCTTTATTTTCTCTACGTGTTATTTCCTAAGTATACCTTGAACTCCGCACTTTGATTGAACAAATTTTTTATCAACCTTTTAATTTAAAAGAATTCGTACTCTGTCCTATTCACCTCCCCTCTAGGACACTTACAATAATTCAAAGGGAATTTCACCAAAATCACTTTTTGACCATTTTTTATCACTTGTTCAATTTGGTATAGCCCAAACCTACCGTCAATTAGTACACCCCGATTTTAATTTACACAAACCAGTCAAGTACCGATGGTGAAGGATTCAGTACACCCTGAACCCTGTACGTTGCTCAAATGATGTTGAGTCACACATGGTACTCTCTAGATTACTAGGGTGACTTTTTAGTTGGTAACCTACGCAGTAGAAATGATCAAACAATAAGATATGATCAAAAGAAGAGAAAACCTTAACAAGAATGAATTGGTAAGTAAGGTTTTGCTCGTCGAATAGGACAACTCTCTTTAGCTCTATGTAGCTTGAATACAATAGCTGATCACTATTGTTACCTCGTGTCGTTTGTTTGATAAACCTCAAAGGAAGCTTTATTTACAAGAGTATTGAATCCCTCAGTCGAACTAGTGATTGGGGTAGTGGGACCACAAAAATAGGATTTAAATTTTGACAAATTCCTAAAGGTCCAATCGATTTGATATTAGTCCAATCGATTGTACTGCTCGAGTGGGTTTTTATTCATTAGTCCAATCGATTGTACCATAGGGTCTAATCGATTGGTCCTTTGGGAAGTTCTGTCCCGTAAGGTTCAATCAATTGTACACATGGTCCAATCGATTAGACTTCCTCTTAGGTCATTTTGGAGCATTATCTAATGGCCTAAACTAGCTGGGTCTTGTCCTGTGATAAATTTTAGCCAATATATTATAATTAAATATCAATCTTAAGGTCACTAAGTCACTTACCTTCCTATGCAAGTGGGCACGATCTTCAACTAACAAATTGTAGTTCGTCAGATGACTCATTCGTCAACCGTCTGATTCTTTCAATGCCTCAGATGAATCATTCGTCAATCTTTTGAGTCTTCATCTTTCAATCTTCAAGTAATCAATGTGGGATGCATACCATGGCATTCTCGAAGCCATACTAACACTCGTAGGAATGGAATAGTTACAAGTGTGTTCTATGTCAAATGAAATTATGCCAGACTAGAATATTGATATATTCCTTATACTAATGAACTCAAAACTTGATTTTCCTTTTGCAAAGTTAATCTTTTGGTGGGAAATGTAAAATTTATTGCCAAACACTTTCTTTAGGCTTGAGGCCAATGGATTGGAAAATAAAGAATGTAATTATATACTTCTCTTGACAATAAAATATGAAGTTTTTGGACAAAGACTAGGCTTTTGGACATGTTTATGTTAGTTGGATATTTTTTAATGTGAGAGGATGGGCTGCAAATGATAAATTAGGAAGTGTCGTTTAATTTCACTAGTGGGCAGCACGTGCATTTGCACATGATTAAAAAACTTCTAAATTACTAATGGCGTGTTTGATTGCACATATTTTTTTTAAGAAAATACATCTGGTAATGCCTTAAATGGTTGTTTGATTGCACCCAAGAACATATAATTCAATCATGTGATAATAAAGGCATATTTTCATGTGGAACTGAACTCTCACCTATGTAGAACAGAAATGGATTCCGTGCTTGGAGGGAGAAATTTACTAGATTTTAAATGGCTATCTAACAATGGACAGTTGTGTTTTACCAGATTTAAAATGATTATCTAGCAATGGACAGTTGTGTTTTTCCAAGGAAAATGCAATGTTCCCACTAGGATGGGGCAGCAATGATACTTGTGATAAAACATTTTTCATTTGCATATCTTAGAATATATAGCATATATGTTTGAAAAGAATGCATTCTATATAGCATTTCTTTCATTGCAACTAAGATGTTAGCTGCTTATTACAAAACAATAATTGTTACTAGAATGCACATAACTTCGTATGCTTAGTTATGACATGTCATTCTTAACGGAACAGGCGGGTCGGAAAATTTTCCACCCTTGATTTGGTCAAAAATCCATTTGTTAGCGGCTTCAGTGTAGTGGATTCCATCCCAATTTACTCGAACTGAGGGATGTTCGCATGATCCTACAAACACTTGGGTGCCGTTAACGTTAATTGTTCCTCCACAACCCACATTACTATTGTAGTTGTACTTCCCGCCGTAACCGCAACATGCTATAAGTGGGTGCTCAAACCCTGCAATTTCAATTCATTAAGACAGAACATATAGAAGAAGAAGCAGAAGAAGAAGAAGAAGAAGAAGAAGAAGAAGAAGAAGAAGAAGAAGAAGAAGAAGAAGAAGAAAAATAAGAAGAAGGGCTGTTCAGGAAGCTAATGATAAAAGAAATTTACTTAAATCAAATGGCTAGACATCACTAAGCAAGCTTATTTTTAGTGCAATCACTAATCAGGCTGATTTTTAGTGGGTACATCCATCAAGGGGTGGTGAGCTGCCAAAAATTCATGGTCTCAATGGCCTGAAAAGAGTGTCACGTGGCACTTTTAAATAGACGTCCACGACAAAAATAAAAAACCTAGCCTACATTGTAGGCCTAGCAATACTTTTGCTGCAGGGTTCCTTCTTTTCTAAGACACATACTTAAAAAAAGGTTTGCGATGTAACAAGCAGTAGGTTAATCCAAAAGTGTAAGCTAACACCATTTTATTACTCACCGCTTCATTCTGGGACCCGCTGACCCTATGGATGTTTAGCCTACCCCTTGGTAGGCATTCATACAAATCAAGAATGTTTTTTGGGTTAGTAAATCCAATGGCTAGAAATTGTCAATCAAGCTGATTTTTAGTGTGTTTATCCACCAATAGGTGGGCAGAACATTAGGCGCAAAAAATGATGGCTGTGAGAGTCCTCTGCATGGACTACAATGGGACTGCAATGGAACTATGGGAGTCCACTGCATTTAAATTTTTTCCGTAGTTTTTTATTATCATAAATAGTTAAATAAGATTTTCTACTATATAGAGAGTTTAATTTTTTTTAATTACTATCGTATATATTAATACATTAAATATAAAAAGACCTTATATAGAGTTTTCGCCTTAGGCCTCAACTTATAGTCCTGATTACCAATCATGATGATTTTTGGTATGTATATCCACCAATGTGTCGGCTACACATCCATGCGGTCAATAGGCCAAAATGGTAAGCTACAGCTTGTTACATCGAGAAATTTTTTTGAAGCGCCTAGAAATTTAGAAGTAGCGATCAAGTGGACCGGCATACTAAATGTTAGCCACCTGTCATGACTATGTGCTTCTAATTTATGAAAGATTGAAAGTCAAATGCTCACCATACTTCTTGGCTTGGCTTATGAGAGTGTACTTCGCAGAGTAAGTATCCACGTATGTGATTGCAGCCAAGGGAAGATCCTCTCTAAGTTGAACCACGGCCTCCTTCAACTTTTGATTAAAATATTGAGGAAGATCATTATAAGGAATCGCGCAACCCGCCCCGTCTATCTGAGCTGTTGTGAATGGAAGATTAGCCAAAATGAATGGTAAGCAGCCGGTGGGACCGGTATTGTATATCCAGAATGATCTACCGTTTTGGTTATATAGAGCCTGCATGATAATTACAAATTACCATTGTTTAGTAATGATAATTTAAAAAACAAAAGGACATGTGCTTTTCCAAGCCACCTCTTGGATGATTCCACTATCTGAAAAATATGGTGAACGTTGGTTTCTAATTGTCTGATTAGTCACTTCATTTTAGCAGTTATTAGTGCCACGGGGTAACGATCCAAGAAAAATAGATCATTAGTCGGATGTTTGCAATCATTGGAACAGTTCAAAGTTCGAAGTCTCAGCTGCAGGGCCATCCATAAGGCCAATAAGGCGGTCGCCTTAGGCCCCAAGTCCACCCCTTGTTGGATATATATACAAAGCAAAAAATTAACATGATTGGTTATATATATCTAGCCATAAATTTTAGTACTTTTTAGGATTGATTAATCTATCCATTAGATTCAAGCATGTTTTTTTGAGTAGCAAATCTAATGGCTAGAAATCATTAATCAAGTTGATTTTAGGGTGTTTGTCCACCAATAGGTGGGCTGAACATCGACATAGTCATTGGGCCCAAAATATATATAAATGATCTATGTAGGGCCACAAGAGTCCTCTATATGTACTACAACGGGACTACGAGAGTTCTCTGTATCTAAATTTTTTTTTGTAGCTTATGAGTATCATGAATAGTTGTTAAATAAGATTTTCTACTTTATAGAGAGTTAAAAATTTTAATTAATACTATATATATATATATATATTAAATATAAAAGGCCTCATATAGAGTTTTCGCCTTAAGCCTCAACTTGCATCGAGACGGCTCTGCTTGGCTGATCCTGTTCTAGATCAAGATCGACAGGCGCACCGATCCATTTCAGTTCGGCCCGTCTCGAGTGAGATGGTCATGATTTGGATGGATCAGACTGATTCAAATCGAAATTGGCGCCCACCAATCCGGCTTCCGATCCCGAGACTCCAAACCATGAAAGAGATCATGTTATTGTCGGTTATAATTCTGCAGAGAATTACCTTAACAATAATAGATAATTTGTTGACAATATCAGGGATAGAAGCGTTGACTTCTTGTATCGACATGTTACCAAAGACTCTAAGATCATTCGCACCAATATCGATTATATATAAAGCTCGAGAAAAATAATCATCCTTTGGTAACAAATCCGTAAAGATACCTCCTGTAAAAGGATCAACGGCCAAATTAAAAAATTAGCAATGATCGATCATCCGATGAGCGTCGTTCTAAGATATAAAATTGAACTAGTATTACACAGTAGCATTTACCTCTTTTGTTGATCACCTGTGATTCAAACTTGAACTGAGTAAACTGTGTGTATTGCAAATCTAAGGAAAAAGGACTGAATCCACCCAAAGGTAGAACATTGCGTTGTGGTCTGATTGTTGATCCTGCCGTGGCAAAATTTGCTCCATGGGTGAAGTTGGACCCCACAGAATCAAGATAAGCACTGAGATAAGGCAATCCAAAGCTCTCAGCTGAAAACAAAAATTCGATCGGATGGTTAATAAATGATCTAACTTGGTTTAATATCAAAACTCTATTAATCCTTAAAAGAACACCATGCATATGGGTCCAGATTGTTGCTAAACAATTTTGGAAAAGTCCACAACAATGATTTAGGGGTAGTTGGATTGTCATTTAATGATGATCCAAACGACTTTTTTTTTTTAAGAAAAACACATTTTCAAAAATATATTTTCAGAAAAGTCATCTTTCTTTAAAAATTTAAAAAAAAAAATGGCGATCCAAACAACCACTACATTAACCTCATGATAAATACATACTTTCCTCTAAACTCTCTCTCCCTCTCATGTACTTCTGGCTGTCTAAAATAAAATACAATTGGTTTGATGGTTAGGATCATTTTATGGAGCTTATTTTTTTTATTTTTTTGGATATATAAGATGGGATTAGGTGGACCCAACCGACAATAACAATAAAAGTAATTATAATAGGTTCTATCTAGCTTAATCCATTTTTGTCATCTTCTATCTATATAACAAAACAGGGAAGTTGTCTCCCCCTCTTATAGACTTCATATATCCCAGGGCCTATATCAACCTTTACATAAAATAAAATTTAGACGGTTGGATTAATTTAACAGAAAAATTGTCTCCCCACTTATATCCCTCTTATTGGCTTCACAAAAGATGACCGAGATCTTATACCCCAAATGGACTATGGATCTCAACCACTCACACCCGATTTTGGGAAATGCTTTGTAGGGGAGTGCTGAGGGCATGCGTCACCCACTATTCTATATTGTGATCACAGCTTCAAAAATCCCGCCGCATCAAAAAAATTCTCCACATCGGAGTGATCTCATCATAGATTGCCAAATAAACCATGAAGTTATTAAAAATAAGAAATAAAAAAATCTCTCGCTTTTCTTTAGAAAGTTTAGAATTAATAAAAATAAAAAAAATAAAAAAAAAAGTGAAAAAACGATATAAATGCACCTATGAAATCGATGATGAGGCGTCCATCAGAATATCTTCCAGCGGGCATGTGAAAGAAGGTCTCGCCATAGGGTGGGGGAAGGGCTCCAAACGACGCAGACAACCCGCCTGTATCGGATTTTGAGTCGCCAAAGTTGAAAATAGCCGGGAAATCACAGTGATTAAAAGCGAAGGCATGATTCAAGAAGGACATCAGAGATGACAAAGTGATAACAAGTTTAAAAAGAGAATCCATGATGACGAAGAAGAAAGTTGATGGAGAATGGAGTACTGGTAGAAGCTTTAAATAGAGAACAAAACAAACTTGAGAAAGTCCAGTCCAACGCTTGGCCAATATTTATTATTCACACTCGCGCGTGTTATTATTTATCATTATTCTTCTTTGACTCACTCCATTTTTTAAAAAGAACAACGGTTGTTCTATCAATATTCCATAAATTATTTGGATTCGAATAGATGTCAAATCATATTGGATTTTTTCTGGATTTGAATTCTCAAATAAATCAGGCAGCCAACTTAACTTTTCGGAGTAAAACTCTGTGATAGATGCTTCTGTCACAATGAAGGACACAGGCCATGTGGCACACTCTTAGTGGACGCAGAGCGTATGGACTTTTGGTCATTCCCTCGGTGGACCTCTAAACCAAAAATCAGCCTGACTAGTGATTTCTAAGTGATTCGATTATACTTATTTTCATGGGTTGATTTTAAGGTAAGAATTCGCGTTATTTGAGTGCAAGATCCAATGGTTGTAAATCGCTAATCAGGCTGATTTTTGGTTTATAGATCCATTGAGGGACTTGCCAAACATATATCCATTCTGGTCGTCTAAATAAAAATACAATTGTTGAATGGTTAAGATCATCTGATGGAGCTGAATTTTGATATAGGAATGGGGTCCACAACTTGAGAATCCATGAAGAAGAAGTTGATGGATAATAAAATACGGGTAGAAGCATTAAATAGAGAAGACTTGAGAAGCATTAAATCCAACCCTTGACCAACATTTCTATAGTCCATCCAATATTTAGGAGAAATTTTTTGAAGCGGCGATCATGCAGCCAATGATCACACACTACCTTTTAAAAAGTAACCATGGGTATAGATGTGGTGCGCGATCATTGGCGCATGGTCACGGCTTCAAAAATGATTAATGAAATACGTTCTTTCGGGCCCATTGACACTTGAATGATTGGCTCTATCCTTGTCTGACCCACATACCAAAAATCAGCCTGATTGATGATCTCTAGCCAATATTTGATCTAAGCACCCAAAATTACTTGAATCAAACGATTAAAAATACCCCCATGTGGTGCATTAAAAATTGGCACATGATCACCGTGTCAAAAATCCCGCTGCATCAAAAAAAATTCTTCACATCGGAGTGATCTCATCATAGATTGCCAAATAGCCCATGAAATTATTAAAAAATAAGAAATAAATTATGAGGCATCCATCAGAAGTAGGGCTGTTCAGAAGTTAATGATAAAAGAAATTTGCTTAAATCGAATGCCTAGACATCAGTAAGTGTGTGCCACGTGGCTCATATTGTACATTGTGACGGAAGCTTCTGTCACAACGCTAAATGATAGAAGTTTTACTCGGATGACCGAATTCTAAGAATTATATTTCAATTCTGTGATTTTCCCAGAATTTGAAGTTTTAAGGGGGAGAAGAAACTTTGAATCCTTGGAATTCTATTTCTGGGCGGAGAGATTCGAGAGAATTTTTGTCAGGCTCCAACTCTCACACTCAACCCTAAGAGGACCTATAAATATAAAAAATCAGCAAAATTAGTTATTTGCAACTGTTGGATTGGTTTATTTTTTGGTTAATTTTTAACTGTGTGATATCTAGCATTATTTGGGGTACTTAGATCCAAAGGTGAGAAATCTTTAATCTGTTTGATTTTTAGCATGTAGGTCCACCTAGGGGTGGGACAAACATCCATATGGTCCGTGGTCTCTACTAATGTGCCATGTGGCTCATACTATGGTCCATCATCAATGGATTACAAATTTGTAACCGTTTGATTGATGTCTTTTATAAGTTGATTTCTAACCCTGGGATATATAGCATTAGTTGGGGTACGAAGATCCAGGTTGATAGATAACTAATCAGTCTTATTTTAGTTTGTAGTTCCACCTAGGGCTGTAACGTACTACCCATTAATTGGATTGATATCTTTTATGAGTTGATTTTAAGCTGTAGGATTTCTAGCATTAGTTGGGGTGCGAAGATCAAAAGCTTATAAATAACCAATCAGCCTTATTTTTAGTATGTAGGCCCACTTAGGGATGGGACAATATCCATACGCTATTAGTGATTTGTTACCGTAGGATTCGTGTCTTTTTATGGGTTGATTCTTAAATGGGATATCTATCATTATCTGGGGTACTCAAATCTAAAGGTTAGAAATAACTAATCAACCTAATTTTTAGTATGTAGGTCCACCTAGGTATGGGACAAAGTTTGTCCGACAAACATCAAAATGGTCTATTGTCTCTAATATTGTGCCAAATGGCGTGCTCATAATGTGGTCCATCATTAGTGTTGATGATGGACATCCGTATTTATTGCATCATGTGCCAGTTAGGCTTTAGCCATTAAGATTTTGACACAAGTTAGTCAAAAAATTATCAAAATAATTTTATTTATTATTTTTTAAATTAACATCGATAACAATAAATTGACAGATGACAAAAAAACAACAATCGTTATAACATAAAGCTCATGAGATGATATTTCTCTTATGTAGATAGACTAGTAGGTGGCCCGTGCCCACGGAACTCCTCGACAAAGCCTTTGTCAAAATTGGGTGTGAGTGGCTGATCCACTGTCCAGTTGAGGGATAAGATCTCGGCCCTTCTTTATGAAGCCTATAAGAGGGGGACACAACTTCCATGTTTTGTTATATAGATAGAAAATTCAACGGAAAATTACTTAAAAGAAAATAAATTTTCAATAATTTACAAAAAAGAATACAACTTTTCTCAAATCCCAAAAAAAGTAACTAAACGCCCTTTAAAAGGGCGTTTCATTACTTGACACATCTTTATCTAGAAAACGCCCTTTTAAAGGGCATCTGTCAGTGAAAAATGTCATTTTAAAAGGCATTTTTCAGAAACAAATGCCTTTTTAAAATACATCTGTCAGGTTCTGATTGCCGTCTGACAACTGACAGACGTTATTTTAAAGGCCGTACGGCCATTGGGAACCGTTACTACCAAAAATGCCGCTTCGACAAATGAAAAGATCTTACGTATACCCTGTTAAAACCTCCCAAATTCTCACAGTTGAGATCAACCCATGAAAATAAGTCTAATCCAACGCCTATAAATCACTAATCAGGCTAAGTTTTGATTTGTAGGTCCACTTAGGGATTGGCCAAACATCCGTACGGTCAGAGTCCTCTAAGAATGTGCCACGTGGCTAATATTGTGTCCTGTAACACCGGAGCCTGAGCCCATAAAATCTAGGAACCCCAATTTTTACGCCCATTTTGGCGTACCCAGAAGATGAATCAATGGCTGATTTTTGGTGAGGATGATCTCTATGGTGAGGAGATCATCCTCCCAAAAATTCAAATCATTCCGGTATTCGTAGACTGATTTAGAAGTTGAGGAATTATGGGCCGTCGATTTTTACTGTGTACGCCAAAATGGGGGTCCCCCAAGCCCTTCCAAAAAAATAAAACTAAAAAAAAAATAATAATAACATACCTGAGTTTTAATCGGAGGAGGCCACGTTGAAGGACTCGATCGGAGAAAGGAGGCCGCGCGTGATGAGACCGCCGGAGAGAGATGGGAGAGTTTGCCGGAGAAAGCAGAAAGAGAGGAGAGATGGTGGGAGAATAGATGAAAGTGACTTAAAGGAATTTAAGTCGTCGCCTGACAGACGCCATTTGAAAGGGCGTTTATTCCATAAAAACGTTTTTAAAAAAACCATTTTTCAAGAATAAACATTCTTTCAAAGGGCGTCTGTCAGGCGTGTCAGCCATCAGTCATTCGTTAGTCAGTCATCGACTAATCGACTGACAGCCTGATGAAACGCCCTTTCAAAGGGCGTTTAGTTTTCATTTTTGAGATTTGAGAAAAGTATTTTTCTTTTTTGTAAATATTTTAAAATTTATTTTCTTTTAAGAAATTCTCCGAAAATTAAATTATGTTTGATATCCAAAACAAGGTTTAAAGGGGACCGTTATAACGGTATAACGGATTGGGGGCATTACCGTTTTTTCCGTTATAACGAAAAAAAACACTCAGGGGCAAAAACGGAAAAAATGGGAAAATAATGGAAATAACGGAAAAAAATAGAAATAACGGAAAAAATGGCGCTGAAATTCAAATTTTGAATTTTAAAATTTGAATTTCAAAATTTCAAAAATGGAAAATAACGGAAAAAAATAGAATATAATGGAAAAATAATGGAAAATAACGGAAAAAAATTAAAATAACGGCCATTCTTTTCACAAAATTTTTCAGAAAATAGCGGCCGTTATTTTCAGGGCATTTTAACGGTCCATAACTTAACAACGGGGTAGGTCCGAATCCATTATAACGGCCGTTTTTTAAACCTTGATCCAAACAGCAAAACTTAGAATTCATTGGGAATTCCAAATAATTTCAATGGTGCAACCATACACAAGAAATTTCAATTTTATGAATTCAAATTCATAGAAATCACAAATCCTGGAATTCTATTTTCAATTCCAAATCCGTGTCTGTTTGCCAAACAGACCCAGGAAAAAAAAGCACATAAACAAAAGTTTTTTCAGAAAATGACCATAAAGGCCGTAGCTAAGGCGATGTGGTCATTCAAAATTGTAGGTAATAATTGTGGGCCATTTGATTCTGCTTTATAATTTGTTGGACACGTTGTACGAAGAGTTAGGATATTTGATCGCTTTTTTCATTTTACCCATCTGAACTAGTTGAACAAATCTGTAATTTAGACCTCGTTGACGACGCATATAACAGCGGCGGAGCCAAGATTTTAATGAAGGGGGGCACATTCTTGTAGCTGGCATGCCACGTGTCAGTGGCATGCTCGTAGAGATCATTGACCGTATGGATGTTTGACCCATCCCTAGGTGAATCTACCTACCAAAATTCATCCTAATTAGAAGTTTCTATATATTGGATTAGAGCATTGTTCATGGATTGTTTCCAACTATAGATGTTGAACATTATTTGGGGTACTTAGATCCAATGGATAAAAAATGATTAATCAGGCTGATTTTTGTTATGTACGTCTACCTAGGGACGGACCAAACATCCATAGGGTCATTGTCCTCTAATAGTGTGCCACGTGTTTCACGCTAAAGATAGAAAGAAGAGTCGGTCTAGTCAGATACATGACGCAGGGATCCGGTTCAATACATATCTGATGGAATTCAGGTCATCTAAGTGGGCCTTATTGGCCCATGGATGATCAGATCAGCCCACTGGGCCCACAAACATCAACACAAGGGGCCTGCAACAAAATCCATTGTGTGATACATCTTCGCCCTTTTGAGCATACGATGTGTGAAGACCACACGACCTACAGTCGATGTCATGCATCCGATCGATCCTATTGACCTAATGAATATCGAATCACCTCAAGTGGTCAGATTTATCTAAGATAAATCCACACTATAAGCTAATATCACTGGGTCAATAATCATTGAATTATTCTTTAAACAATCAAAGCCATTAGATCTTTTGGTCTTTGTAACCACACCATCCAAGAATGATCTCGCCGATTAGAGTATGCCTACTGATTCTTAGTGGGTATGATTGAATGGTGGTGGAATTCACACATCAGAATATAGTCTGATGAGTGATCCGAAATGGGTCCAAACCCTAATATGAGGCTCGTGGGTCTCCAACTGGGCTCTAAAGTCTCCCAAAAGGTTTGAAAAGCCCACTCGAAAATCTAGGGTTTTATAAGCTGTTGAGTCGCCTTCACTCTCAGATAGTCTAAGACTTAAAAGAAAATGCACAAAGCAATGACCACTGTTTGTTTCAAAGATAATTGGATTTGTTCACTTAGATTCTAATCTATTGATTGACATTGTTTCAACATGGAATGAGACGCTTGATCAAAGCTAAAACTGTAGCAACTCTGCTTAGTATTGATTGCATTTGAGATTGGCTTTAAAATGAATTAATGATTCTTTGAATGATTTTGTAATACTACAATTAGGGAAAGTATCGAAGTTAACTATTTCTATGGCATTCGAGTCCAATCATCCATGGATGTTATCTATCCAATAAAACAAGAAACACTCATGGAGGATGGTGAGTAGGCCTGATGAACAGGTGCTCACTAATTAAATTTTTCTGCATAATCTTTTTTTGTATAAGTAAAGATTTTGTTATCAATGGTACTATTATACTAATTTCTATGAAAATGCTACTGGTTCTACCAATTTTCATTAAAATGATACTGGTACTGATTTACCTACACCTTATCAATAATTGAAAAGCAAAAGCTGAAGGACCAACCCACCAAAAAGGTCGAGGGGATATATTGAGGATGGAACAAATTAAATACTTGTAACAATGTCATTCTTTTTTAGCAAGAGCTTCAAACCGTCATCTTTCTTCACCGTCTTCTTTCTTAACTTAAACTTCAAAACCGGCGTCACCTTCATGTGTTAATACATAAGCTTCAAACTAAAATAATTTTCTTCAACTTCTTTCTTAGCATAAGCTTCAAACAGGCATCACCTTCTTCACCATTTTTCTTTCTTAGCTACCTTTTACAAAGTTTTAAGCAAGTTACGAAGAACCCGGCATCACATTCGTCTTCACCTTGGAGCATAAACAATATGTAGAGGAAGGAAATGGAGGAAAACTCTATTACTGGAGCTGTAGAGGATGGAAATAGAGGGAAACTCGTTGAAGATGAGGTTGATGTACTATCTTTGTGCATCAGTGACACATCAAATCAAACTGTTGCAAATGGGTATGGGTATTTCAGACAAAAATAGATGGTAAGTTAGGCTTTAATAGGCAGACGTTTCAACTAAAGTGTCTATAGTTTGTATAGGAGACTTAATAGTCCTTATTTGTGTAAAAAGGGATTGAAAATAATTTTTCCAAATATTTTAGGCATGGAAGAGTCTACATTGACCAATCCAGATCTAGAAAACATCATATTACTATATAATATTCCATAAATTATTTGGATTCGAATATTTATTCAAAATAATTGTTGGATGTCAAATCGAAGAATTTCGACTTTGGATTTTTTTTTGGGATTCTTATTTGATTCCAATAGATATTATTGGCTCTACCCAATCCAACAAAATAATAATTCTCAAATAAATTAGGAAGTCAACTTAAATTTTCTTATTAAATTCAGTAATTATATCCAAGCTTTAAAAAGTGGTCGTTATAATGAAAATAACTGCCGTTAATTATAACGGATTCGGACCTACCCCATTACGTTATGGACCATTAAAACGCCCAAAAAAAAACGGTCGTTATAACGAAAATAGCAACCGTTATTTTGTGAAAAAAACAGCTGTTATTTTCGTTTTTTTTCCATTACATTCCATTTTTTTTCCATTTTTGAAATTCAAATTTTAAAATTCAAAATTTGAATATTTCAGCTCATTTTTTCCATTATTTTCCGCTATTTCCATTATTTCCCCATTTTTTCTGTTTTTGCCCCTGAGCGTTTCCGCCGTTATAACGGAAAAAATGGTAACGCTTCCAGTCCGTTAGACCGTTATAATGGTCCCCATTAAACCTTGATTATATCCTTTCAAAGTGACATTTGGATTTCATAGTCAGACTAATGTGATTGATTTGTAGGAAATAGAAAGTCACAAATCAAAGCAATTTCGTGCCTTAAAGGACGAGTAAAACTTCAGTCACAGCGCACTATGAATAGAACTTTGATGACAAGGCCCTGTCATCAAGGCCGGTGACAGGGCAATATGAGCCACCTGGCACACACTTAGAGGACTCTAACCGTATGGATGTTTTTCTAATCCCTAGGTGGACCTGCAAAAAAAAAATTCTTGATTAGTGATTTCAAACCTTTGGATCCTTGCACCTCAAATAATGGTCAATAATGCTCAA
The DNA here is from genome assembly GCA_035048495.1 of Euptelea pleiosperma. NCBI lineage: Eukaryota > Viridiplantae > Streptophyta > Magnoliopsida > Ranunculales > Eupteleaceae > Euptelea > Euptelea pleiosperma. The sequence goes on along the minus strand of CM068544.1, from coordinate 8,018,896 downwards.
ATTCCCACGGTTAAAATAAACCCATGAAAATCATTCCAATCCAACGCCTAGAAATCACTATTCGGACTGATTTTTGGATTGTAGGTCCACCTAGGGATTGGCCAAACATCCATGCGGTAAGAGTCCTCTAAGAGTGTGCAACGAGGATAATATTGCACCCTGTCATCAAAGTTTTACTCGCTATGACGGAAGCCGATCACAGGGCAGCCCATAATACGAGCCACGTGGCACACTCTAAGTGGACACTGACCGTATGGATGTTTGGCCAATCGCTAGGTGGACCTACAAACCAAAAAAACCTGATCAGTGATTTCTAAGTGTTGGATTGAAGTTATTCTCATGGGTTGATTTTAATCGTAGGAATTTAAGCCTTATTGAGCGTTATTTGAGTACAAAATCCAAAGGCTGTAAATCACTAATCGAACTGATTTTTGGTTTGCAGGTCCACCGAGGGACTGTCCAAACATCTATACGGTCAGTGCCGGCCCCTGTAATAGTGTGCCACGTGGCTCGTATTGTGGGCTGTACGTGACGGAAGTTTTTCTCCATAGGACAATGCAAATATGTGGGGACAGTTGTTTTCATTTATTTGAAGAATGGTCTCTGAGTTGAACATTGGCCTCCTTCAACCCCGGGCCATCTCGATGCAGGTTGAGGCCTAAAGCAAAACTTCATACGGCACTAAAACGGCCGTCATAACGTAACGGGGTAGTCCGAATCCGTTATAACAGCTGTTATTTTTGTTATAATGGCCGTTTTTTAAACCACGGTAGTAATTAAAAAATTTAACTCTATACATAGAAAATCTTATTTAACAACTGTCTATAATAATCAAAAGCTACAAAAAATATTCGATGCAGAGGACTCCCATAGTCCCGTTGTAGTCCATGCAGGGGACTCTGGAGGCCCTACATAGATCATTTTTTGGGCCTAATGATTCCGTGGATGTTCAAGATAGGTATGGCAAAGACTAATGGCCTGTTTAATTGCACTGAATATAATTGTTTTTGAAGAAAATACAAATGGGAATGCTTTAAATGGCTTCGATTGCACCCGAGACCATGTATATATATATATATTTCAATCATGTGAGAATAAAGGCGCATTTTCAGGTGGAAATGAACGCTCACCAATGTGAAATGGAAATGAATTACGGGCTTGGAGGGAAAAATTTACCAGATTTTAAATGGCTATCTAACAATGGACAGTAGTGTTTTTCCAAGAAAAATGCAATTTTCCCACTTGGATGGAGCACTAGCGATAGTTGTGATAAAACTTTTTCCATTTACATTTCTTAGAATATATAGCATATATGTTCGAAAAGAATGTCTTCCACTTCGAACCTAATTAAATATATAACATTTCTTTCATTGCAGCTAAACTGTTAGCTGCTTATTACAAGACAATAATTGTTACTAGAATACACATAAAAGTATACATTGTGTATATAACTTTGTATGCTTACTTATGACTTGCCATTCTTAACGGAAGAAGAAGAGCAATATTGCTTGCACATTTCTAGTGACCCAATGAATGTTTGGGCTCCCTCTAGACATCACGAAGAAGAAGAAGAAGAAGAAGAGCAATATTGCTTGCACATTTCTAGTGACCCCACGAATGTTTGGGCTCCCTTTAGACATCACTAAGTAAGCTTGTTTTTCGTGCAATCACTAATTAGACTGATTTTTAGTGGGTACATCCATCAAGTGGTGATGGGCTGCCAAAATTTCATGGTCTCAATGGCCCCGAAGGAGTGTCACGTGACACTTTGACAGAGGGATGTATCAAACTTTTAAATAGATGTCCATGACAAAAATAAAAAACCTAGCCTACGGTGTAGGCCTAGCAATACTTTTGTTGCAGGGTTCCTCTTTTTGTGGGACACATAACTAAAAATAAAAGGATTATGATGTAACAAGTTGTAGCTTAATCAAAAAGCGTAAGATAACACTATTTTTACTGTTCACCGCTTCCATCTGGGACCCACTGACCCTATGGATGTTTAGCCCACCCCTCGGTAGACATTCATACAAAAAAAAAATCAACTTGTTGATGATTTTTAGGAATTCTCAAAAACTAGTTGAATTCAACGGTTAGAATCACATCTTAAAAAGTACTAAAATCTTATGGCTAGAGATTACCAACAAGGCTAACAATGCGGTGGCCTAAGGCCTCAGGTGAGAGAAGGCCCCTAGCCCAGTAAGCACATGGATGTTTAGCCCACCCCTTCTTGGATATACAAACCAAAAAATCAACCTGATTTGTTATGTTTAGCCATAGATTTTAGTACTTTTTAGGAGTGATTCTAGCCGTTGGATTCAAGCATACATTTTGGGAAGTAAATCCAATGGCCTCAAATCATCAATCAAGCTGATTTTTAGTGTGTTTATCCACCAATAGGTGGGCTGAACATTGGAACCAAAAAATGACCTATGTAGGGCCGCGCGAGTCCTCTGCATGGACTACAATGGGACTATGGGAATCCTCTGCATTAAAAAGTTTTTCGTAGTTTTTTATTATCATGAACAGTGTTAAATAAGACTTTCTACTATATAGAGTTAAAATTTTTAATTAATATCATATATATTAATATATTAAATATAAAAAAAGCCTTATACAAAGTTTTTGCCTTAGACCTCAACTTCTAGTCTTGATTACCAATCATGGTGATTTTTGTAATGATATATATCCAAGGTTTAAAAGGGGCTATTATAACCGTTTAACGGACTGGAGACGTTACCGTTTTTTTCCGTTATAACGAAATGTAACGCTCAGGGGCAAAAATGGAAAATAACGGGAAAAATGGCGCTGGAATTCAAATTTTGAAATTTAAATTTTCAAAAATAAAAAATAACGAAAAAATTTGCCTTTTTTCACTAAATTTTCCAGAAATAACGAAAAACAACGGTCCTTATTTTCGTTAGAACAGAAAATAACCGTCCTTAATTTTTGGGCGTTTTAACAGTACATAACGTAACGGGGAGGTCCGAATCGATTATAACAGCCCTTTTTTAAAACATGTGTATATTGACTAAGGTATTGGCTAAACATCCATGTTGTCAGGGGGGGACAAGATGGCAGCGCTGAGTAACTGAAATGGTGCTAGCTTACACTTTTGGATTAAGCTACACCTTGTTACATCACCACGCAACTAGTCCTTCAAAATTGGACCCCCCATGACTCTATTAGTAGGCACAGGTGCCATCGCATTCAAGACAACTGGCGCACAAATTAGGGACAGTTGTGCTCGAGAAAACTTATCTCCCGCAAGACGTGTCCAAGGCATCAAACGAGAAAAAAGGCCATGTGCGAAGACTTAACACCCAGGGTCTCCTTACATACTAAATGTTAGCCATTTGTCATGATTCCATGTTTCTAATTTATGAAAAGATTGAAACTCAAATCATGGTTTTAAAAACGGCAGTTTATACGGTTTTAAGGGCCGTTTAAACCAAGGTTTAAAAAACGGCCGTTATAACGGATTCGGACCTACCCCGTTATGTTATGGACCTTTAAAACGCCCAGAAAATAACGGCCGTTATTGTCCGTTATTTTTCCGTTATAACGAAAATAACGACTATTATTTTCTGGAAAATTTTGTGAAAAAAAATGGCCGTTATTTTCGTTATTTTCTGTTATTTTCTATTTTTAAAATTTTGAAATTCAAATTTTAAAATTCAAAATTTGAATTTCAGCGCCATTTTTTCCATTATTTCCGTTATTTTCCGTTTTTGCCCCTGAGCGTTTTTTTCGTTATAACGGAAAAAAGGTAACGCCCCCAGTCCGTTATACCATTATAACGGTCCCCTTTAAACCTTGGTTTAAACGGTAATGTCCCAAGTCCCTTTCCGTTAAAACCGTTTAAACATGTTTTAACGTTTTTGAATTTAACGGCTGTTTTATTGTTTTAACGGCCGTTAAAATCGTTTAAAAAACCATTAAATTCTGAAAAAAATTGTGAAAAAAAGGCCGGTTAATCCGTTAAAATCCATTAAATATCTGTTAAAATCCGTTAAATTCTATTTTTTTTTAAATTTCAAAATTTGAATTTCAACGCCATTTTTTTCTATTAAATTCTGTTAAATTCCATTTTTGCCCCTGGCCGTTTCAATCCGTTTTAACAGCCATTTAGACGGTAACACCCCCAGTCCGCTTAACAGTTAAAACGGCCTCCTTTAAACCTTGAGTCAAATACTCACCATACCTCTTGGCTTGGCTTAGGAAAATGTACTTCACATAGTAAATATCCACGTATGTGAATGCAGCTAAGGGAAGGTCCTCTCTGAGTTGAACCACGACCTCCTTCACTTTTTTGATTAAAATATCGAGCAATGTCATTATAAGGAATCCCGCAACCCGCACCATCTATCTCAGCTGCTGTGATTGTAAAATTAGTCAAAATAAACGATAAGCAGCCGATGGGACCCGTGTTGTGTATATATCATAACAAATTACCATTGTTTAGTAATGATAATTAATTTAAAAAACAAAAGCACATGTGCTTCTCCAGCCCCCTCTTGAATGATTCTACTATCTCAAAAATATGGTGATCGTTCGTTTCTAATCGTCCGATTAGTCGCTTCAGTTTAGCAATTATTAGAGCTACGGGGCAACGATCCAAGAAAAATAGATCATTAGTCAGATGTTTGTGATCATTGGAATAGAACATGGTTTGAAGTTTGGGTTGATCCCATTCTAGATCGGGCGATCGGGATTGGGATTGATAGGCACCGATCCATTTCATTCCGGGCCGTCTTGTGGGAGATGGTTGAGATTTAGATGAATTAAACTCATTCGAATCGAGATCGATGTCCACCAATCCGGCTTCCGATCCCGAGACTTCGAACCATGGAAGAGATCATATTAATCGAAAAAAACTCAATCGGGTACCAATTTGCTAGGGGCAAAAATATTCATTGTATTAAATCAATTTGCCCTCAGAACCAAAATTGTGTATACATATACCCACACACACATTTATGTTTAAAAACATTTTTTTGTTTTCATCAGAGTCCAATAATGGTGAATATTATGACGGACATAAGCTAGGATTTGACAGTGATTTATTTCCATTCCCAATGGCTTGTATAGAATATTGTGAGGTAGAAGGACTTGTTTGTAAATAATTAACAAGGGCCTTGTAATAATTAACTTTATTATTGGGGGTTGATTGTAATATGTTGATGGACATTATTACAATTATGTGAAAGTCCATCGGGCATTGACAAATAAAGGAGAAAATGTTGAGATTAGAATCCAATACCTAATTAGCAATATTTAGTTGCTATTTGGACTCACAACTACTTTATGAAAATTCTAGAATTTTTATGAAATTGTTTTCTAGCTTTAATATAAAAGAGAGATTAAAGAAAGAAACTCTAATCTCATTCCAAAATGTTTTTGCACTTGGGGTTTTCTCTTTCTCTTTTCTCTCTTTCTCAAGTGCAAGAGTGGCACAGAAAGGCTAAAGGGGACATTCACAAGTTCTCGGAGAAAGCAATCAGTTCTTCAGGATTTCAATTGAGAATAGTTAGAGTGAAATGGTGTGAATCAACAAGAGGCTTAATATCTGGGAAGCTACCGTAAGGTACATCTTCATCTTTCATATAAGATCCATAAGATCACGTAATGATTGTTTCTATTTGGATATTATTTAATTGATTCTTATTGCGAAAAATCTAAATATAATGTCGATTATAATTCTGCAAAACTTACACGTTGTCCCCTAGATATTTAGAATTTAAAGTCCCCGCCTTCTAAAATGTTAACACATACTAGTACTTTAACTCTCCTAACCCAATGCCTTAATCAAACCGAGCTAGGTTAAACCCATAGTTAGTTGGTTAAGGGAGACTCAATTTTTAAGGGTTAAAATGCTCATTCATATAATATTTAGAACTTAAAATGTGGAACTGTTATTCAGCGCATCTAGTCAATGTCGTTGACCACCATCAAAGGGTGAGACACAAATATATTTAAAACATTGGGTGTCTGGCAAATTGACCTAATAAACTAAGGGAGAGAAGCAAAAAATTCCTAATTTATTTAACAGTATTTTTATTATTTTCGTATTATTTGTCGTTTACGTACAAAAAAAAAATATTATTTCCACACTAGTTGAAATATTTCTACGAGATGACATGTCTACCTCTCCTAAGGAACTTGAACATTTTTCAACAAAATATTGTGCTAGTGAACTCAAAACTTGATTTTCCTTCTGCGAGTCAATCTTTTGGTGGGAAACATAAAATTTATTGCCAAACATTTCCTTTAGGTTTGAGGCCAATGGTTGAGAAAATAAAGAATGGAATTATATACTTCTACAGACCACGACAATTCCCAAAAAGCTATGATAGGTATGGCAAAGACTAATGGCGTGTTTGATTGCACTGAATTTTTTTCAAGAAAAAACATAAGAGAATGCCTTAAATGGCTGTTTGATTGTACTTGAGAGCATATATTTCGATCAGGTGGAACTGAATGCTCACCTATGTGTAACGGAAATGGATTCCGGGCTTGGAGGGGAAAATTTACCAGATTTTAAATGGCTATCTAACAATGGACAATTGCCTTTTTCCTAGGAAAAAGAAATTGTCCCTCTTGGATGGAGCACCAATGATACTTGTGAGAAAACATTTTCCATTCACATTTCTTAGAAATATAACATATATGTTCGAAAAGAATGCATTCTATATAGCATTTCTTTCATTGCAGCTAAGCTGTTAGCTGCTTATTACAGGACAATAATTGTTACTAGTATATGCTTACTTATGACATGCCTTTCTAAACGAAACAGGTGGTTCAGAAAATTTGCCACCCTTGATTTGGTCAAAAATCCATTTGTTCGCGGCTTCAGTATAGTGGATTCCATCCCAATTTACTCGAACTGAGGGACGTTCGCACGATCCTACCAATACTTGACTGCCATTAATGTTGATTGTTCCTCCACAACTCACATCACTATTGTAGTTGTACTTCCCGCCGTAACCACAACATGCTATAAGTGGGTCTTCAAACCCTGCAATTTCAGTTCATTAAAACAGAACATAGAAGAAGAAGAAGAAGAAGAAGAAGAAGAGCAATATTTTTTTTTTTGGTAGTTGAAGAAGAGCAATATTGCTTGCACATATCTAGTAATCCCAAAATGTTTGGCTCCCTCTTGGTTTACCTGAATACTAAAAATCATCTTGGTTGCTAATTCATAGCCATTTGGATATGAGCATTTTTTATCAATTGCTTTTAAGTCATCTATAGGGCTGTTCAGGAAGCTCATGATAGAAGAAATTTTCTTAACTCGAATGGCTAGACATCACTAATCAATCTTATTTTTAGTTTAATCACTAATCAGGCTGATTTTTAATGGGTATATCCATCAAGTGGTGGTGGGCTGCCAAAAATTCATGGTCTCAATGGCTCTGAAGGAGTGTCACGTGGCATTACATTTTGAGAGGGGGATGTATCAAACTTTTAAATAGACGTCAGAAAAATAAAAAAAACCTAGCCTAAGGTGTAGGCCTAGCAATACTTTTGCTGGAGGGTTCTTCCTTTTGTAGGACACTTACGTAAAAGAGGCTCGCAATGTGACAAGTTGTAGCTTAATCCAGAAGCGTAAGCTGGGACCATTTTTATTACTCACCGCTTCCATCTGGGACCCACTGACCCTATGGATGTTTAGCCCACCCCTTGCTAGACATTCAAACAAATAATCAGCTTGTTTGATAATTTTTAGGAATTCTCAAAAACTAGTTGAATTCAACTGTTAGAATCACATCTTAAAAAGTACTAAAATATTATGGCTAGAGATTACCAACAGGGTCGTCTCAATCATAAGGCCAATAAGGCCGTCACCTAAGGCCACAGGTGAGAGAAGGCCCCTAGCACACTAGCCACATGGATGTTTAGCCCACCCCTTGTTGGATATCCAAACCAAAAATCAACCTAATTGGTTATCTTTAGCCATAGATTTTACTACTTTTTAGGATTGATTCTAGCCGTTGGATTCAATAAGCATGTTTTTTGGGTAGTAAATCGAATGGCTAGAAATAACATTAGGCCCAAAAAAGGATCTATGTAGGGCCGCGAGAGTCCTCTGCATGGATTACAATGGGACTATGGGAGTCATCTACATTTAAAATTTTTTCCTATTTTTTATTATCATGAATATTTAAATAATAATTTTTACTATATAGAGAATTAAAATTTTAATTAATATCATATATATTAAATATAAAAAGAGACTTATATAGAGTTTTGGCCATGTGGGCAGACTTAACACCTAGGATCTCCTATTAGCCACTTGTCATGATTATGTGCTTCTAATTTATGAGAAGATTGAAAGTCAAATACTCACCATACTTCTTGGCTTGGCTTATGAGAGTGTATTTTACGGAGTAAATATCCACGTACGTGAATGCAGCTAAGGGAAAGTCCTCTCTAAGTTGATACACGGCCTCCTTCAACTTCTGATTAAAATATTGAGCAACATCATTATAAGGAATTGCGCAACCTGCACCGTCTATTTGAGCTGCTGTGAGTGGTAGAATCAAAATGTACGGTAAGCAGCCGATGGGACCCGTGTTGTGTATCCAAAATGATCTACCGCTTTGGTTATATAGAGACTGCATCATAACAAATTGCCATTGTTTAGTAATAATAATGCAAAAAACAAAAGTACTTGGTGTCGGTTTCTAATCGTCTGTTTAGTCGCTTCATTTTAGCAGTTATTAGAGCTATAAGGCACGATCCAAGAAAAATAGATCATTAGTCGATTTTTGCGATCATTGGAATAGTTTATAGTTCGAAGTCTCGGCTGATCTCGTTCTGGATCAGGATTGACAGGCACCAATCCATTTCACTTCGGGCCGTCTCGAGCGAGATGGTCATGATTTCGACGGATCGGACCAATCCAAATCGGGATCAGCTCCCACTGATCCAGCCTCCGATCATGAGACTTCAAACCATGGATCCGGGCACCAATGTGTTGCGGGGGGGAATTCGATATCCCCTGCGGATTTCGAATTTGAAGTCCTTGCCTCCCAAAATGTTAACACTTACCAGCACTTTAATTCCCCTAACCCAAGGCCTTAACCAAACCCAAGTTAAACCCTTGGTTAGTTGGTTAAGGGAGAATTAATAAGGGGTAAGGCTGTGTTTGTTTCGTGAAAAATATGAATTCTGGAGATCGTGTTTTCGAATAAGAAGAGACTTTTGAAAAATAAAATAGGAAAACCAACATACCGAATTAAAGTCGGTTCGTTGATTTTCAGAAGTTGCACCATGACTTTATTTTACCTCGAGGCTTGAAACCATGAGTAATGTTTTCATACACTGACCGTTCATCCAACCGGTTAAGGGACCAGTTCACTGGGTCACTGGTTCAACAACTGGGTCAACTAGGTCAACCCGTCACATGGCAACTCTTTGGGGCCCACTGACCCATGAATGTTTTGCCCGCCCCTTGGTGAACCACCCCGGGTCACCGGTTCAACCTATGTCTAGGTCAGCCGGGTCATCGGTTGAATTGGCCGAGTCAATCGGGTTACCAGAATGTGAACGATTTTTTCAAAGATTATTGGGTAGGATAAACCCAACCTAGTCACCGATTCGACCAGTCTGGCCAGGGCGTAGTTAATAACATTGACCATGACAACTCCTTCCTCACTATATCTTTCAAACTAGGTAACATGCTTTGTGTCCATCTCTCTTTTGATACCGTGCAAGAATGTGTGGCCACATAATAGGGTAAAGTACATTGGCATCTTGGTAGGAGAGAAATCGTTCCCTCTCCTCAGATATATATATGGCATAATTTGCTATACACAAGCTTCCACTCGCTTTTCAATAGCCACATCATCGAGCTGTAATCATTTTTCTCTGAAAATTTTTTGAGTTTTTAATCGTCATTGCCAAATGCAGAATTTCTTTTTATAGATTATGACTTTTCCAAAAAAGTCATGACCTGAAAAAAAAAAAGAATCCAAAATCTGAATTCAAAAAAGTCGTGACCTGGAAAAAAAAGAATCCAAAATCTGAATTATTGGTGAACCAAACGCAGCCAAGTGTCGAAATTCAAAGAGGGGACCCGAGGAGACAATGACTTTTTTCTTATGTGCCGGGTCGGGTCGGGTCGACTCAAAGTACTTAGTGGGCCCTGATGGCAGTGGTGAGTAACAAAAAAAAGTTTCAGGCATACCTTGTAACATCACGACCCAAGTTTATATTGAATAGCTATTTCTATAGGAGGATCATAACCATCCGATCTATTGACTATTCTATGACTCTTCACTACAGTTAATCAAATGGTGATGATTAAATGATGATGCTTGCAATCAAAGAATTACCTTAACACTAATGGTGAATTGGTTGATGATATCAGGGATAGAAGCATTGACTTCTTGTATCGACATGTTACCGAAGAATCCTCCGCCTAGATCATTCTGACCAATATCGAGCGTATATAAACCTCGAGAGAAATAATCATCCTTCGGTAACAAATCCTTAAAGATACCTCCTGTATAAGGATCAACGGCCAGATTCAAATATTAGCAATGATTGATCTTCGGATGAGCACCAATCAAAAATATAAATTTGAACTAGCGTTACACAGTAGCATTTACCTTTTTTGTTGATCAACTGTGATCCAAACTTCAACTCAGTAAATTGTGTGTATTGCACAGCTAAGGAAAAAGGACTGTATCCAAGCAAAGGTATGATTGTTGATGCTGACGTGGCAAAATTTGCTCCGTGGCTGAAGTTGGACCCCACAGAATTAAGATAAGCACTGAGATATGGGAATCCAAAGCTCTTCGCTGAAAACACGAATTCAATCGGATGGTTAGCAAATGATCTAACTTGATTTAGTATCAAGACTCCATTGATTTGTTAAAAGAACAACATGCATATGGGTCCAAATTGTTGTGAACCCTTCTGAAAATGTCCACAGATCAAAGGGTTGAGTTCATTCAATCAGATTGATTTGGTACTAAGAGATCTTTTAGATTGGATCCTCGAAATGAAACGAGGATCATAATATAAAGTCTCGGTCTTCTTAGAAAACGAAGTGTATCTACTGAGCTGGTTTCGGGACCAGCTGAGAAACCCCAATTAATGTATTGTCGGGGGGTCTCGATCATCTGACGCAGCTTAATTTTATTTTTAAATCTTTCTTTGGATAGGAGGATGTTGTTAAGCGGACCCGACCGACAATAACAACAAATAGTGTTAGTGGAGTGTACGTTCCCGCGCATGTGTTGTGTTGACCTGACAACTTGTTAGTATCAGGACGTCTCGACAGAAGTTGAGGCCTAAGGCGAAAACTCGAAACGAGGCCTTCTTTGTATTTATATATAATTATAAATAATATTTAATAAAAATTTTAATTTTATATAATAGAAAATCTTTATCTAAAATCTATTTTTTTCTCTTTTTGAGATGCAAAATTATTAATTAAATATGGTTTTCAAATTATTCGATAAAAATAGACAATCTATAATTCTTCAACTTCTAAACCCGTCTACGAATATCGGAATGATTTGAATTTTTGTGAGGAAGATCTCCTCACCATAGAGATCATCCTCACCAAAAATCAGCCATTGAATTATCTTTTATATGGGTCCACCAAATGGTTGTCAAAAATAGTTGTAAAAAATAATTGTCCTAGATCCCGACCCATATTGTATTTCTTTGCATCAAATTACACAAAGAACAACATCAAAGAATTTCTTACATCCTAGTCCTTTCCAAATGAATGCAAAATTGAAACCCTAAATTAAACAAATCTCTTCCAAAAACAAAATAGAATAAAATATATAAAAATCCTAAAACTTATTAAAATATGTTGTTTAATACAAAATCCCCAAACACATGTCATTAGAAAAAGGAAAAAGATGTAATAAGGTATGCCTGAAACTATTTCAAATGCGGAAGCATGGTTGTTGTTACTCACCACTGTCATTTGGGCCCACTAACAGCATGGATGTTTATCCCACCCCTTGGTGGATATAGACACCAAAATTCACCCTGATTGGTAATATATAACCATTAGATTTTTAACACTTTTTAAGGCGTTCTTATAGCCGTTGAATGCAACCATTTTTTGAGTATTAAAACCAACGACTAAAAATCATTAAACAAGCTGATTTTTAGTATGAATGTCTATTAAGGGGTGGGCTAAACATCTATGCGGTCAGTGGGTCCAGATGGCAGCGGTGACTACCAAAAATGCTACTTCTGCAAATGAAAAGATCTCAGGTATACCTTGTTACATCACAACCCTTAAAAAAAGAGGGTTTACCTTTTGCTTTTGATCTGGGCTGTGGTTCCCACAAAATAAAAGAGAAACAGGTGCACTTGGAGCATTGGAGCTGTGGAAATTTTAGAATCATTGAGAGAGATCGTGCGGTTAAGATACGAGAACAAATTTGAGAGAGGGAAGAGGGTTTAATGGCTAACAGTTAAAGCATTTGAGAGAGAGAGAGGAGAAACTGAATTTCCATAAGGATCAAAACACGTGGTAGATAGTGATAGGAGGCCATAAAAGGCAAAAAAAATTTGGGCGTTCTAATTTTGCTGTGGTCCATGAAGAGGAGAAACTGAATTTTCATAAGAATCAAAACACGTGGTAGATAGTGATAGGAGGCCATAAAAGACAAAAAAATTAGGGCCTTCTAATTTTTGGGGGCCTAAGGCGACCGCCTTACTCGCCTTATGGTCGAGCCGGCCCTGGTTAATATATAAAGTTATCTCACTTTTCCCTAACAGGTCGATTTTTAGGAGTAAATGGTGTTATGCAACATGGTATCGGAGCATGAGGTCCCAGTAGGTCGCGGGGTTTGATTCTCGGCAAAGTAATGAGGGGTTTCTAATGCATGTGTTGTGTTGGCCCGACGACTATTTAGTATAATTAGTTATTTTGCTTTTCTCTACCAGGTCGATTTTTTTGGGTAAATGGTTGTTCAACATTGTATCAAAGCATTAGGTCCCAATAGGTTGCAGGTTCAATTCTCGGCAAAATAATGATGGTGTGTGTTATTGGAATATGTTGTTTGGTTGTATGGCTAGCACTCTGCCTCTATTAGACCCGTGGACCCTTTGATATATATTACACCTCCCTCCAGTAACTTAAGTTTTATAGAGTAAAGTGGTTGTCAACATGGTATCAGAGCCTCAAGGCTTGGGAGCTCGCAGGTTCAAGTCTCTAGCGGAGTATTGTATTCCCACTGAAGGGATCGTGTTAGTAGAGAGAGTGTTCCCCCGCACATGTTGTGCTGACTCCACGACTTGTTGGTTTACATCGTTATTTCGCCTTTTCCAAAAGGTATATGTGGTGCGCAATCATTAGAGCATGATCACCGCGTCCAAAAAATTTCTCCCCATCGGTGTGATCTCATCATAGATTACCAAATAACCCATAAAACTATAAAAAAATCTGTGGCTTTTCTTTAGAAAGTTTAGAAATATAAAAATAAATAAATAAATAAAATAGAAAGAGTTATATGCACCTATAAAATCGATGATGAGGCGTCCATCAGAATATCTTCCAGCAGGCATGTGAAAATAGGTCTCGCCGTAGGGTGAGGGAGGGGATCCAAACGCCGCAGACAACCCGCCTGTATCAGAATTTGAGTCGCCAAAGTTGAAAATAGCCGGGAAATCACAATGATGCGAAGCAAATGCATGATTCAAGAAGGATATGAGAGATAACAAAGTGATAACAAATTTAACAAAGGCATGAGAATCCATGACGAAGAAGAAGAAGTGAGATGTAGAATGGAGTACGGGTAGAAGCTTTAAATAGAAGAATAGGAAGAAGAAGACAAGAGAAACTTTTCAGTCCAACGCTTGGTCAATCCAATATTTACTATTCATCGTTACTCTTCTTTTGCCTCGCTCCATGTTTAAAACGAAAAAACCGTTATTTACTGTTATTTACTCCATGGTTTAAAAAATGGCCGTTATAACGGATTCGGACCTCCCCCATAACGTTCCGAAAATAAGGACTGTTATTTTCTTTATAATGACCGTTATTTTCTTAAAAAAACATGTGTTAAAAAAGTCCGTTATTAATATTTTCCGCTATAAATTTTATCAAAATTTTGAAATTCTAAATTTTTGTAAAGCCGTAAATTTCCATTTTTTGCCTATGTGCATTACAATCCGTTATAACGGAAAAAAAGTAGTGATGCCCCCAGTCCGTTATATCGTTATAACGGCCCCTTTTAAACCTTGATTTACTCTACTAGAAAATCCAGCATGAAGCGAATATTTTCCCTTGTACTTGCTATGGGGAACATAAATGTGCACCATGCAATACATTCTTTCGGTCCACTGACCCTTGAATGATTGGCTCTATCCTTGTCTGACCAAAAATCAGCCTGATTGGTGATCTCTAGCCAATATTTGGTCTGAGAACCCAAAATAAATTACTTGAATCAAACGGATAAAAAATGCTGGCCCCATGAAAAATGCTCGAATCTGATGACTATAAATCACTAATCAAGTTTATTTTTAGTATGTCAATTGACAAGAGCAGCCCAATCACCCATGGGTCACGGGACCCGAAAAGCGTGTGACATATGGTACAATTTTGTGAATCTTGTAGAGAAAAATTAGGATAAACAGATGTGGCAATTTATTTTTTCAAAGTTCAAACAGCAAAAATGAAAAAAGGGCTCCATCGCTCATATCTTCTAACCCAAGCAAACGTTATCTCTAAATTGGAAAAATCAATTCTGACACTTAAAACACGATTTGAAAGGTAGACCACACACACCACATCCCGTCATCTTACACGGCCTAGAGGCCGGCCGCGCCGGCCTGGCCCCTCTAGGGAAATTGAACTTCTTCTTCTCATTTTCTTTTCTTTTTTCTTTTTTTTTTTTTTGTTGGTGGCGGTGGCGGTGGTTGTGTGTGGTAATCCAAGGAAATTAAACCATGAAAGGGGAGAATCAATGGAAAAATTTTAGATGCAGAGGGTCCCGTGGGCCTACATGGCTCATTTTTTTGGGCCTGCATGGATGTGTACCCCACCCCTTGGTGGATATGTATACTAAAACTCGGCTTGGTTGATAATTTCTAGCCGTTAGATTAAGTGTCCAAAAAATATGCAAATAAACGTGCTTGAATCTAACAGTTACAGTCGATCCTAAAAAAGTGTATGGCTGGAAAAAAATCAATGTGACTAATTTTTCTTATACATATCCACCAAGGGGTGGGGTACACATCCATGCAATTAGTGTGCCCAAAAAAATGTTCCATGTAGGGCCACGAGACCCCCTCGCATCGACTGCATCCAAAGTCCTCTGCATCTAAAATTTTTCCAGAATCAAATGCCTACTTCTTTATGGGGAAAAACTTTAGATGCAACCGACTTTGATCCACTCGATGCAAAGGGGTCTCGTGGCCATACATTGCTAATTTGTTTGGGCCCACTGACCGTATGGATGTGTACCCCAGCCCTTGGTG
Source organism: Euptelea pleiosperma (assembly GCA_035048495.1). Lineage (NCBI taxonomy): Eukaryota > Viridiplantae > Streptophyta > Magnoliopsida > Ranunculales > Eupteleaceae > Euptelea > Euptelea pleiosperma. The sequence continues at coordinate 8,003,434 of CM068544.1, read as the reverse complement.
GATATGCATACTAAAAATCAGCTTGGTTGATAATTTATAGCCATTGGATTAAGTGTTCAAAAAATATGCAAAAAAATGATTAAATCCAACGGTTACAGTCAATCCTAAAAACCTGCTAAAATCTATGGCTAGATAAAATCAATGAGACTAATTTTTCGTATAAATATCCACCAAGAGGTGGGGTACACATCCATACGGTTAGTGGGCCACAAAAATGAGTCATGTAGGGCCACTGCATCCCTCTGCATCTAAATTTTTTTACTCCTTCTAGGTGTTGTTTGCGGCGAAACAACTTCAATTTATGTCTTGTCATCTGGGCTTGGATTCTGAGGGTGGTTTTACTTTGGCAAAAGTGATGCCAGCTCATCACTAAGGCAACTTGTGTTTCCAATTCCCCTCCCGCTTTGATTTCAATTTGGACCCGTCCAACGCCAGGTTGGCATTGACATGTGGTGCATTAAATTCTCTTTAAAATTGGGTAATTGTTAGAATGCGCCTGGGGTCCACTACAGCTAGACAACTTCCAAGTGTGGCAGAGAGAATGTCAAAAATGTCCCTTGCTTTGTATGGTTGCACTTAGGGCGTGTTTGACTGGCAATTTTCCCATGGGAAAATCGTATTTTCTCGGGAAAACGCAATTTTCTATTGTTTAATTGTTATTTTAGAGTCCGAAAATTTTCTTGAGAAAATGATACTTTCCTGTCCAAGCCCGGAATTGGTTTCCACTCCACATAGGTGAGAACTCGTTTCCACTGGAAAAGACGCCCTTATTTTCCACGTACTCGGGCTCCTTTCCCCCACTTTTTCTCAAATCATCTGTTGCTTCACCCACTCTTTTCCACAACTCTCATGGCAGCCGCTGGTTTCACTCTTCTCATTTCTTGAAGGTATGCCAGATTTCATTTCTTAAACCTAGAAATAAAATAGAAGAGGCATCTCTTCGATTTGCAAGGCGTTTCTTAAACCTTCCAAACTCGCCGTTAAACCTGGAAAGTTGCTGCTCACAGACGAGTCCCGACCTCCGTGAAGTCATTAATCTCGCTCTCAATCGCATTGTTGCTGCTCTCAATCCTCTCGCCACTGAAGAAATTGTTGGTAACGGTAATGGTGGGTCCTAGCTAATGGCCTCTATGTAGGCCTATCAACGGATCCGGGCCCATCTTCCTGGGTTATATCACAGGGAAGGTGGGAATAATGTATTAGGGTTCGTTTGTTGTTTGTCTAAGCATCTATTTTTCGGTTGGCTAGAGATTTTCTAATTTTCAAGCTAATTAGGGGTGTAAATAGGCCGCCCGATAAGGGTTTCGGACATGCATTTGAATTGTCTCAGATCTGGCCTCAAGCTTCGATCTATAAGACTTCACCAAAAGCCAAGCCCAGTCCCAGTCCCAGACCCATTTTGTGCCTAGGGTGAAATAACGGATTACCCAATAAGCATAATCATTTGGTTGGGTCTAGAATCCATACTTATGAACCAATTAGTAATACTGTAAAATTTAGGAATGCAGGTATCTAAACTACGGCGGCAACCCACTGATACCTAACTCATAGAGCATCTCCAATTAGCTTCTTCAAAAAATTTCTTAAAAAAAAAGCGTCTTCTTCGAATTTGATGTTGGATAGTGCCCTCTCAAAAGTGTTGAACTCCAATCTCCCCCATGCAAAAAACATCTTCAAAAAATATTTTTCCAAAATGACATAAAAAGTATTTAAATTTTTTTGATCTGTTTATTTAAAAATTTCATCTTTATCAAAAGGACGAGAAAATTTCAATGGAGAATAAAGAATTTAAAAAAAGTTGAATGGAAGAAAATGAAAAAAAATGAAAATTCAAAGAGTGAAAAGTAGCCCCTCCATATTTGATGTCAAAAATAAAGATATAAGGGCCTTCAAATTTGATGTTGGATATAGAGACCGGTTGAAGTTGGATTTTACAAAAACACCATCAAATTTGAAGATATAGAGACCGATTGGAGATGCTTATTTATGTGATTTGTTGTAACGATGTTCATAGAAATGGACATTCCCGATCTCTGTTACTAATTAAAGACTGTGTGGCATCCCTTGAGAAGTGTTTGACAGAAAATATAATTTTAAGTGGAATCGAATGACAAATTAGGATTTATGTTGCCAACCCAAACATTTAGAAGAAGGGTTAGATGATAATGATGATGATGATGAATAATCCGATTGCTTTATCCAAATAATGTTATTTATTTGGGTATAACATTAGATCTTTCTTTCGCGTGTTTTGTCTCTTTAGTCATATTTTTCGAAATGGCAATGACACCCCAGTAATTCTAATAGTCATTTGATGGTTAAGAGAAAATCATAAATTTCTAATTGTTGGTGGAAAGATCATGTTTGTTACTCTATTGCAAATGCGGTGAGTTGCATTGCAGTCACTTACCATAGTTTTTGGGCTGCACATGCTTGCATTCATTTTCTTAAAGAGTTTGCAAGGGCTTGGCAACCAATTGCAGAGCAACTCATTTGTACGCCCCCCAACCAATCACATGTAATCCCAAAACACACTTTTGATTGGCTTCAATAAGCTAAGCCCAACTTTGGTGATACTTGTCCTAAGAAATTTTTCATAATGGATGTAAAAATTGGAGGTTTTCCAAACAAGTATGATTTTCAAAGTGTTCCTTTCATAGCGGATGAATTTGACTTGGAGGTTAGTCAACTTTCGTGTGGATTGTTGCACCAACCAAGCTTCCGAGCGGATCTAGACATTGGATGGTTGGAAAGCACCCCTTCGGTGGAGAACCCTACTCTTACATACTTCAGATTCTCCTGATTTTTCTTTTTCTTGGTTTTCTTCTTCTTACTTATAGTGTTGTGCACATGTTGTGCCTAGCTTCTTGCTTTGAGGCTCTCCTTTCTGCTTTCTCTTGTTCCTTCTTTTTTCTATTTTCCTTAATATATTGCTTCATTCAAAAAAAAAAAAAAAGGTTGCATAGAGATCATTTTCAAGGAGAACAAGTATAAGAACAATTTGGAAAACTGTCCATCTTTACAGAATTCTATCTGTCTTTCTTGTAGTGTTTAGAGCACAAAGAATGAAGATGGATGAGAAGTAATTCTCTGGCTGTATATATACATTAACCATTTCACTCTCTATCTTAATGACCTAGTAAAGATGGTCATTATAAAGATGGTAAGTAATGGGAAAGAGTCCTCTTAAGGATTTAGGGCAACATTTTCCACCTTCTAAATTCTTCCCTTATTTCAAAATAGTTGCTTATTACACAATGCAAGACAATAATAGTTTCTAAGTTTTTCAAAGCAAGAATAATAGTTTCCTTAATTCCAAAATCTCTACACCACTACCAATTAACAAAAACAATAATAAAGCATTTAATAATTAAATAAATAAATGGTGAGTCATTAATTATGTATGTTGACCAAGTCAACCTTCCCATGAGTCAACTTGACCAAAACATTTCCACCAAAGAGTGATGAGGTGATATATTTCAAATATGGGAAAAATGCCCAAAAATCCCGAAGTGTCTCACATGTGACTCAAATTATATTCGATTCATTCTAAATTTTGCAGGTAAGTCTCACAACTTAGGTTCTGTATAATATTAAAATTAGAAATATCTATTTATAGTTTATGGGGGTCCCAAAATGGAAAGTTTCTAAATTCAACTCAAACAATGTGCAAATGATTCTAGATTGATCCCAAATTCGAGAGTTGCATTTCCAGACCTAAGATAAGGCGTGTGAGTTATTTTTGAAAAGTTTTCGGGGGCCTAGGGTCAAAATATTTTTATTTTCTTAATAGATCAAGTACATTATCTAGTGTCTAGAAAGTCTCTTGTGAGTTATTGCTCATTATTTTTAGCAAGAAATTAGCCCTAAAAGTGAGTTTAAAAAAAATAGCGAGTTTTTCAAAGTTGTCCGAATCCTACCAAACTTGACACATGGCTTAATATAGGATATCTAAGGATAAAAGTAAGTTCAAACTGTCAAAATTATCCTCTGATGGTCAAATTTTATCATAATATCCCTAGTTGACGGTTTAGGGTATTACAACCTTCCCCCCTTCAAATAATTTTGTCCTCAAAATTAAAAGAAAACTCACCACTGTTCGGAGAATAGGTCTAGATACTTCTCGCTCATCTCGGATTCCAACTCCCAAGTGGCCTCCTCCTGATTGTGATGCTACCATAGTACCTTGACGAGTTGGATGGTCTTAGTGCGTAGCCCCTGGTCCTTGGTATCCAAAATACATACAGGTCACTCCTTGTATGTTACATCCTCTCGTAGGTGTAGTTCCTGTCAGTCGACAGCGTGCGTGGGGTCTAGCTCATATTTTTGAAGCATCGATACGTGGAAGACATCGTGAATGCCTGCAAGCTGGGGTGGAAGTCCAACTGATAGGCAACCTGTCCTGCTCTACTTAGAATCTCGAACGATCCGATGAAGTGTGGTGCTAGCTTTCCCTTCTTTCCAAAACGTATAGCTCCTCTCCGTGGAGTTACTCATAAAGACTTTGTCACCCATTGAAACTCAAGTGGCCTCCGCTGTTTGTCTGCATAGCTCTTCTGTCGACTCTGCGCTGCTAATAGTCGATATCTAATAATCTTAACTTTATCTATAGTTTCTTGGGATCTCCAGTCCTGACAAGGAACGTTCTCCAACTTCTACCCAACACAAGGGCGATCTACAAGGTCTGTTGTACAAGGCCTCAAATGGTGTCATGCTAATGCTCGTCTAGAAACTATTATTGTAAGCAAACTCTGCTAGCGGCAAATGTTCACTCCAACTACCTCCGAAGTCCAAAACGCATGCTCTGAGCATGTCCTCGAAGATCTGAATGGCCCTCTGACTGTCTATTTGTCTAGGGGTGATATGCCGTGCTAAGCTGGAGTTGTGTCCCCAGAGCTGCCTGAAGTCCCTACCATAATCGAGAGGTGAAACAAGGGTCTCGATCTGACACTATCAAAAGAGGAATCCTATGAAGTTTGACGATCTCGTCAACATAGAGTTGTATTAATGTTGGCACCTTGTCGGTTGCCTTCATAGCTAAAAAATGTATAGAGTTGGTCAGTCTGTCCACAATCACCCACACTGCGTCAAATCCCCGACGAGTTTTCAATAATCCTGTCATGAAGTCCATCGTAATATGTTCCCATTTTCATTCCGCCACTAGTAATGGTTGTAAAAGTCCTACTGGTCGCTGGTGCTCTGTCTTCACTTGTTGGCAAGTGAGACATCAGGAAACGAAAGAGGCGATGTCTCTCTTCATCCCTCTCCACCAAAATTGGCGTCTCAAATTTGAGTAGATCTTCGTAGCGCCATGATAAATGGTGAGTGTAATACCCCGAACTTTTAAATAGGGGTATTATGGTAATTTGACCCTCAAAGGATAATTTTGGCAGTTTGAACTTACTTTCATCCTTAGATATCCTATATTAAGTCATGTGTCAAGTTTTGTAGGATTCAGACAACTTTGAAAAACCTATTATTTTTATAACTCACTTTTAGGGCTAATTTCCTACTAAAAATAATTAACAATAACTCACAGGGGACTTTTCTAGACACTAGATGATATACTTGATCTACTAAGATAAGAAAAATATTTTAACCCCGAGCCCCAAAAACTTTCTAAAAATAACTTACCTCATTTTAGGGTTGGAAACCCATCTCTCAAATTTTGGGTCATTTTGATATCATCTTGACACTTTTCCGAGACTTTGAACATTTTTGTGAATTTTGTGTACTTAAATTATTTTATGTGATTTATGTGCGAGTGACATGTGTCAATACCTTATTGTATGAACTTTTAAATTTTATAATATAGTTTATTTGAATTAATACATGATTGTTGTATATTATTATATAGTATTTGACCCATATGTATTATATATATTAAATCACCACCTTTTTAGGGAATATGGCATAATTATAATTAATAAGTATTTAAATTGTTAATATAAGTAATTGCATAAATTATTGAGCTATAATTGTGGGGTGAGCCGTAGAGCTAATTTAGAGGCCTTTTGGACTTAAAAATAACCTTAAATGAGGCCCAATTGATACATATGGGTCTTGGGCCCATTTTTAACCTATAAGTAACTTAAAATATGAGCTTTTAAGGGTTGAGAAAGTCATCCATTTGAGAGTTACGAATTTCACCTAGAATAGAAATCCTAAAGATTACTTCCTAAACTTATTTAAGAAAGCCTTGAAAGTTTGGAGCTTTCGCAAGCCCTAAACCAGCACTGTCATATTTCTCCATAAAAAATCTCTTTATCTTTCATCTTTCTTTCTCTCTTCCTCCATTGAAATACCTCCATTAAAGAACATTTTCAAGCCATAGAACACCCTCATCCCACCAACAGAAAAGAGATCAAAACCTAGCATTCAAAGCCTCTCATCAACCTCTTCAACATAGTTAGAAATCAACGGCATCGAAGAACTCAAAGAAAACGTGGAGCTCCCATTCCACCATTATTTCAAGCTCCACAATACGAATCTATTGTCTATTTAATAGGTAGGTAACCCCTACCGTGCATATCTTCGTTTACATATTTTGTTTTCTCTGAGCATGTTCATTACGGTTAAAACAAATGGTTCAATTATTACTTTGAATTACTCACATGTGCTTCTATTTCTTTTTATCTTAATAATATATTGTTCTTTCCTTATAACCCCCTTCTTGTATATTATATTTAATTTGGAGGGGAGGATTGATATTCACTTAAAAGTACTTATTTTAAGTAATTATCCTTTTAACATTATCGCACTCTCCTACGTAAAACGCCTCTATTTATCAATATTTTCTTTGTAAGAGTCTCTTCTGTTGCATAGAACACACTTTTCTTGACGAAATGGTATATTTGCATGCATTAAACATATTTTTAGAAGTCTAGATATTAAGCCGTTTTGATCAAGTCTCATTATATCCTTTTTTTCTATCGTGGGAAGCCCTAATGAACAATTCTGATGGAATGCGAGCCCACAATCAACCTCCAGAACCTATGATCAAAGCTCAAGAGCTAACAGGCTGAGGACGAGAAGATACATGCCAAGTATGGGTCAAGCCAGAGGATCACGGAGTCGGTCCAAAGAACCAAGAGAGCTGGAGAGCTAAAGACCAAGAGACAGACCAAGTTGATTCAAAGCCGCAAAAAATGGTGGCTTACATGATTTGAGAACGCGATTGAAGATCTAGGTTCAAGACCCTCTGCCAGCTATTATCTCTGTAGTCTATAGTACTTTCTCTCTCCTCTCTCCTAATTCTCTCTCATCTCTCTTCATCTCCTTATACCTCTCCACCCAATCCTCAGATCTACTGACCTAACCTCAGATCTCATGTCCATTGGCTCTATCCCATCTCCCTTGGCGTTCTAACCGTTAGATCTTCCATCAAACAAGTTGGATATCTTTAGATCCGTTAGTCTACCAATCTGGGTCCCAGTCCAGTAATCATCCATCCAATCGTCAGCAAATTATCTATCACATCATCTTATGAGACGATGGCCATCATCATTCCTTGTGGGCCAGCAACTGGGCCCATCATCATCAACTAACGGCCCAGCCATTTAGTGGACCCCCTTCTTTTTAAAAAATCATTTAAAACATTTTTGAAATTACGGGGTCCACTAAATGGGGAAATTCCCCACTTAAAGAAAAGGAATTTTCTTTTTCAAAAAAAAATATTTTTTTTTTATTTTCAAAATTCCCTATTTTCCATTAAAGGAAATAGGGAGCTTATAAAAGGGGAAGGAGAGGGACGAACCCGAGCTAATCCCCTTTCCCCCTCTCCTCCTCTCCTTCTCCCTTCCTCCTCCTCTTCTTCTTCATCTTCTTCTTCTTCCCTATCCTTCGCCAGAGTTGCAAACCGGAGTTGTAGGTTTGCAACTCCGGCCATTTTCTTCTGGTTCTTCGATGTCTTCTTCCTCTTCTTTCTCTTCTGGTTCTCCCCTTCTTCTTCTCTATATGCCCCTCCTCTTCCACCGTGCGCTGCAACTTCCTTCCTCTGCCTAGATCTCAGGCCACCGCCCACCTCCACCTGTTGCAGCACCTCCACGGCCTCCCGCCTCCTCTTCTCTTCTCCTTCTTCTCTTCTGCCTTCACTCCGCATTTCTGACACGGGCAGCACCACCACCTTGCCTCTTCTCCACCGCCCGTTGCAACTTGCTCCGCCCTTCTTCCTCCACTCACCTGCAACAGCTTCCACCCACTGCAAGCAGCACCTCCCTTCAAACCACGCCACCCTTACCTACAACCACAACCATCTCCTCCTTCCTCGCTTGCAACTCCACCACCGTCTTCTCCTACTTCGCCCACACCTTGCTGCCCTGCTCATGCACTGCCTCCGCCAGCACCACCTCCTTCTTCTGCCTGCAACTTCTGGCGACTTCCCTCTCAGACCATGCCCGCCAGCAATACTTGCAGCACCACCAACCCGCTGCTCCCTGTTCCTCCGCCAGCTGCTTGCTCTGCTTCGACCATCACCACCACAGAAACACATCTCCACAATGCCACCACTCTTGCCATCCACCATTACCATAGCCAGCAACCCTGTAGTCCTCACACCATCGTCATCCAGGTCTACTACCACCATCTCCATCATGCACAACTACCGTGCACAGACCTCTTCTTCACTAGCCACCTCACCACCTTCAAACTTGGCCGACCATCCTCCATCTCCAATGGATCATCTTCATGGCCAATCCCTACCTTCATGGTAAGTCCAAATGTGAAGAACTCATTTTCTCCTTCCTCTTCAATTTCTCTCTCTAAAATCTCTAGCTTTTCGCTTTCTCACTCCACTTTCTCTATCTAAGTTTTATATATGCTTTCTAAGTTAGTCTATTACATCACTTTTTAGATAATTGTTTGTTATTGTTATTTTAATTTCTAAGCAACATTTCAAGTTGATGAATAAAGTTGGGGTTGTTTCTGTATTTTTATTTTGATATGAATTGCAATTTCTCTCTTTAAAATCAATCATTTTTTAAAAATCCTTCTCACCATTCTCATCCTTTTCACATATTTCTCAGCAATTTCCATTATGTTCCATGTTCCTTATTACGCTAACCCAAACTAACCCCAAGTGCGGATATGACTCCGACTTTCCAATGTGCAAAGCATTCTGTATTTTTGCAGGATTTGAGTTAAAGTGAACTGGAAAAGATAAAAATAATTGTTGAGATTAGGGTTGATCTTCCAACTACAGAAAAACTCTAGTTTCAAGGATAATGGGTGAAAACATGCCATGACCATGCACTAATGGAAACTCCTGATAGTTCTCATTAGTGGATCAGTCATGAAAACACCTGTAGGTGAAAACTGTTTTGGCCTTAGCACTCCTCTCACTATAGTTATTTTGACATTTGATTTACGTTATGCTTATCATGGTCATTTGGGGGTTCGTGTGAGAGGAAGTTTAGTATTTTGTTGTTAAGCAAGAAGGGTTAGAAAACCCTAGAGTGAAAGACCATAAACAATCCTGCATATGAGCCATACGGCTACTCCCAGCGAGGAAAGGAGATGGAGACCCATTAGTGGTTGAGTTATTAGGATGGGACGTCATCGCATTTTGCATACCTTGTAGACTATTCATTGTATATTGATTGTTATGTCTTGCTTATTAATGCTCTATTCTATCCTTGCTTTCTATGATTATGCTTAGTTAACTTTATATGTGGATTAACAATGCCATGGGGTTACCCGTTGCACTACTGAATTCGTTGGACTCACAGTGTTTTGTGACACCGCACAGACGAGTTGGGCTTTAACTCGATGGATGACTCTTCGTGGGAAGTACCCAACGACGAAGAGTACGAGGATGGTGATCACGACAAGCCTTTGGAGGCATCGGAAGAGTTCTAGTCCTTTAAACGCTTTCTTAATAAAAATGAGTTATCCTTGATTTTGATTCCGGGCTTGTTCTGACATATCTTTGGGAACTTGTCCCTTTTTATCTTATTGATGATGCTTAATTATTTTTATTTGATAAAAATAATAATTTGACATTATATTGTTTATATGATAATAGTAGATTAGTGGTTAATAATGGAAAATCAACCCTTAATGGACCTAGACCGAGTTTTAGACTCGAGAGACTAAAAGCACTAGAAATATCATATGGGACAGAACTATAATTTTTTGGCCTATAACATATTTTCGGTAAGGTAACTGATAGAATTTGTGATTATCTCAGAAGGACTTTTCGAAGGTATATCAGTTAGCTTTCCATTGATATAAATGGTTTTCACAGATTCTTTCTATACAGAAAGTTATCGCTAAAACACTGACTGTAGTACAAACTAGTTTATTCTGAACCCGAGCCAAACAGACCTGTTTCGACCCTTTATATGGCATCTTTGAGCTCTTACCTCAATACAAAAGTTGTATACAACTCAGAGGTCTATCTAACGGGCTTTGGAACAGCAAAATCGGACATCATATGAAGAAATGGCGGCCGTTTTACTGCAGTGCTGTCTGGGTGCACTATAAAGACGGAAAAATAGGAGAAAAATTTATTTTCTCCGTTAGACCTAATTTTTGGTTTGAGACTTCCTTATATATAGTGGGTTAATGTCATATAGTTTAAAAATTAAAAATAATTAACCCATAATTTATTTTATAATTTATTCTAGAGTCTAATTATTGAAATCTGTTTAATCAATTAATGAACTGTGGTATAGATTAGCTTGTTTGAGAATGGATCCTAATGGTTTAGAGTTACACTTGAACCGTTTAGAGTTATACTTGAACTATTAGGATGCATTCATAGATCACCTCTAGGTTCGGGTATGAGGTTGACCCATAGATTTTCGGGTCGTATCTGGATACCCGAATTTGGGGCGTGACAGTGAGCATAAAGCAGTACGCCTCTGACATGATGTCCTCCTGAAGGTTGGCATCGTCCGGCAAGCCTAATCGTCCGTTAAATCGGATGCTGCCGTTTGGCTGGATAGTAAAACCCTCTAGTCCTGAGCCTCTTGAAATCTCTGTTCATGTTGCCTCGATCTCTGAGTCGCTGGTCTGAGCCTCAATGATCCGTCGAATAATGGTTGGCTGAGCGGCAATACTGAAAATAATCGTTCTATCACCTCGTTGGTCTATACAAAGGTCGTATTCTTCAAGGATCTTTATCCACCTATGCTGCTGTAAAGCTATACTTACTAATGTTCCTCGAGTCTTTCTACTCAACGAGTCTGCAACTACGTTAGCCTTGCCCGGATGATAGTGCAGCGCAAAGTCGTAGTCCTTCATGAACTCCATCTATTGTCTCTGTCACAAGTTGAGCTCCTTCTAGGTGAAAATATACTTCAGACTTTTATGGTCTGAGTATACCTAAACTGTACACCGTACAATTAATGTCTCTAAATCAATTGCTGCAAGTTCCAAGTCGTGCGTCGGATAATTTTGTTCGTGAATCTTCAATTGCCTCGAAGCGTAGGCCACAACTCTCCCGTTCTACATAAGCACATAACCAAGTCCACTCCTCGAAGCGTCACTGTAGATCACATAGTTGGCTCCTCTGTCTAGTATTGTCAAAACTGGGGCCGTCGTAAGCCGCATCTTTAGCTCCTAAAATGATGCTTCACACTAGTCGGTCCAGATGAACTTTTCGCCTTTCCTAGTCAGTTTCATCATTTCTGCTGCCAAGCTCGAGAATCCCTCAATGAAACGTCTGTACTAGCTTGCGAGTCCAAGAAAATTGCTTATCTCTGAAATGGTCTTCGGTCACTCCCAATTGGAAACTGCCTCAACTTTTGCTAAGTCTACTGAAATGCATGCTACTATAATCATGTGTCTAAGGAACTGAACTTCCTCGATCCAAAATGAACACTTATCTTTTTTAGCATACAATTGTTGTTCCCGCAAGGTCTGAAGTGTAATCCGAAAATACTCTGCGTGCTCCTCTGGCGTCTTTGAATAAATCAGAATGTCGTCGACGAAGACAACTACTAACTGGTCCAAGTAAGGTCAGAAAATGCAGTTCATCAAGTCCGTGAAGGTCGCTAGTGCGTTCGTCAACCCAAATGGCATGATGAGAAACTTGTAGTATCCATATCTGGTCCTGAAGGTTGTCTTCCACACATCTTCATCCTTCACTCGAAGCTGATGATATCCTGACCTTAAGTTAATCTTCGAAAAGTGTCGTGATCCCTGAAGCTGGTCAAATAAGTCGTCGATGCAAGGTAATGGATATCGGTTCTTTACTGTAACTCAGTTGAGCTGATCAGAGTCGAAGCGATCCATCCTTCTTCTTTACGAATAACAGTGGTGCCCCCACAGTGAAATACTCGATCTGATAAACCCTCTGTCATGAAGCTCTTGAAGCTGATCTTTGAGCTCCTTCATCTCTAATGGTACCATCCGATACGGTGTAATCGATATCGGTGTCATCCCTAGATAAACCTCTATTCCAAACTCCACCTCTCTCTTCGGCGGTAAACCCGGTAGTTCCTCTAGAAACACATCAGGGAAGTCCCGAATAACTTCCTCTGATCCAAGTGATGAAACGACAAACTCTTCACAGAGTACATGCACAAAATAGCTCGCACTATCCTCAACACGTCTATTACCATAGAAGTGGAAAATAGAACCATCTCATACCTGGAATGATATCTTCTTCTTAAAGCAATCCACTATAACATGGTATGACGCTAGCCAATCCGTGCCTAGGATAACATCGAAATCAAATAACTCCATCAGAATTAGATCATCGACCAATTCCTAGTCTGAAATTCGAAGTGTACGATCTTTACAGATCATGTTAACTCCAACCCTCCTCCCCACAGAAGTACACACAGATAAGGGGTGAGTCATAAGCTCAGAACTCAAGCCCATTGATGCAAGGGATGTGGCGATAAAAGAACTCTTAAGTATGTTATTGTACATTATGGATTTTGGTATTTTAATATCTACTTATGTTAATATATTTCTATTATGTGTACAAGGTACCTCTAGTATGTCCTAAGCGTATACTCATTATTGTCGATCCCAAGGAAATCATATAACTGGTGCTCTGATACCACCCTCTCACGTCCCAAATCTAGGTATCCAGATCCAACCGAAAAATTCATGGGTCAACCTCATACCCGAACCTAGATGTGATTTATGAATGAATCTTAATGGTTCAAGTGTAACTCTAAACTAATAGGATCCATCCTCAAACAAGCCAATCTATACTACAATCCAATAAGTGATTAAATAGATTTCGGTAATTAGACCCTAGAATAAGTTATGAAATTAATTATGAAAAAAGTACTAAATTAATTATTTTTTATTTTTAAACTATATGGAATTAACCCACTATGTATAAGGAAGTCCCAAACCAAAAATTAGGTCAAACGGAGAAAATAATTTTCCTTCTATTTTTTATCTTTATAGTGTACCCGGATAGCGCTGCAGTAAAATAACCACCATTTCTTCGTTCGATATCCAATTTAGTTGTTCCAAAGTCAGTTGGATAGCCCTCTGAGTTGGCTACAAATCTCTTATTGAGCTCAGAGCTCAAAGGTGTCATCTTAAGGGTAAAAACTAGGTCTATTTAGCTCAATTTCAGAATAGACTACTTCGTACTACAGTCAGTATTTTAGAAATAACTTTCTGCACAAAAAGTATCTATGAAAATAGTTTATATCACTAGAAAGCTAATTAACAGACCTTCAAAAAGTCCTTCTATGACAATTGTAACTTCTATTAGTTACCTTACCGAAAATACGTTATAAATCTAAAATTATAGTTCTGTCTCATACGGTATTTCTAGTGCTTTTAGTCTCTCGAGTCTAAAACTCAATCTAGGTCCATTAAGGGTCAATGTTCCATTATTAGCCACTAATCTACTATACTTATGTAAATAATATAATGTTAAATCATTATATATATCGAATAAAAAAAATAACTAAGCATCATCCATAAGACAAAAAGGGACAAGTTCCCAAAGAGAGGCCAGAACAAGCTTGAAATCAAAATCAAGAATAACTAGTTTCATAAATAAAGTATTTAAACGACTAGAACTCTTCCGATGCCTGCAAAGGCTCGCCATGATCACCATCCTCATACTCCTCATCGTCGGGTACTTCCCACGAAGAGTCATCCATCAGGTTAAAGCCCAACTCGTCTGTGCCATGTCAGAAAACACCGTGTGTCCAACGGACTTAGTAGTGCAACGGGTAACCTCATGGCACTCTTAATCTAACTAAGCATAATCATTGGAAAGCAAGGATAGGATTGAACATGTGATAAGCAATACATAACAATCAATATACAACCAATGATCTACAAGGTATGCAAAATGCGAGGATGTTCCATCCCAATAACTCAACCACTAATAGATCTCCATCTCCTTTCCTTGCTGGGAGTAGCCTTATGGCTCATCTGTATGATTGTTTGGGGTCTTTCATCCTAGTATTTTCTAGCCCTTCTTGCTTGATGACAAAAATAATAAACTTCCTCTCACATGAACCCCCAAGTGACCATGATAAGCATAATGTAAATCAAATGTCAAATAACTATAGTGAGAGGAGGGTTAAGGCCAAAATCATTTTCACCTAGAGGAGTCCTCATGACCGATCCACTAATGAGAATTATCCGTAATTTTCATTAGTGCATGGTCATGGCACATTTTCACCCCTTATCCTTCTTTCCAAATAAAAGATAATATACAAGGAGGTTGCAAGGAAAGAACAATATAATATTAAATAAAAAGAAACAGAAGCCCATATGAGTAATTTAAAACAATAATTCAACTACTTTTTACCCATAATGAACATGCTTAGAGAAAACAAAATATGTAAATGAATATACGCACGGTAGGGGTTACCTACCTCTTAAATAGACAATAAATTCATATTGAGGAATTTGAAATAATGGTGGAAAGGGAAACTCTAGGTTCTTCTTTGAGTTCTCCGATGCCGTTGATTTCTAACTATGTTGAAGAGATTGATGAGAGGGTTTAAATACTAGGTTTTGATCTTGTTTTGATGGTGGGATGAGGGTCTTTTAAGGCTCAAAAATATTCTTTAATGGAGGTTTAATGAAGGTGCTTCAATAGAGGAAGCGGGAGAGGAAGATGAGAGAGAATGAGAGATTTTTGGGAGGTTTGGAGAGCTCTCCAAAGGGTAGCATGTTTTTCACTATTGGGAGCTCTCTTGCCTCCCTCATCTCATATATAGAGATGGTAGGTAATGGTAAAGAGTCCTCTTAAGGATTTAGGGCAACCTTTTCCACCTTCTAAATTCTTTCCTTATTTCAAAATAGTTGCTTATTACACAATGCAAGCCAATAATAGTTTTAAGTTTTTCAAAGCAAGAATAATAGTTTCCTTAATTCTAAAATCTCTACACCACTTACCAATTAACAAAAATAATAATAAAATAATTAATAATTAAATAAATAAATGGTGAGTCATTAATTATGTATGTTGACCAAGTCAACATTCCCATAAGTCAGCTTGACCAAAATGTTTCCACCAAAGAGTGATGAGGTGCATAGTTCAAATATGGCAAAAAAGCCCAAAAATCCTGAAGTGTTTCATATGTGACTTTAATGATGTCCGATTCATTCCAAATTTTGCAGGTAGGTTCACACAACTTAGGTTATGCATAAAATTAAAATTATAAATATCTATTAACAGTTTATGGGGGTCTCAAAATGGAAAGTTTCTAAATTCAACTCAAACAGTGTCTAAATGATCTCGGATTGATCCCAAATTCGAGAGATGGGTTTCTGGTTCTAAGACAAGGTGTGTAAGTTATTTTTGGAAAGTTTTTGGGGGCCCGGGGTCAAAATATTTTTATTATCTTATTAGATCAAGTACATTATCTAGTGTCCAGAAAATTTTCCTGTGAGTTATTGTTCGTTATTTTTAAAAGGAAATTAGCCCTAAAAGTGAGTTGGAAAAATAACAAGTTTTTTAAAGTTGTCCGAATCCTACCAAACTTGACACATGGCTTAATATAGGATATCTAAGGGTGAAAGTAAGTTCAAACTGCCAAAATTATCCTCTGAGGATCAAATTACCATAATACCCTAGTTGAAGATTCGGGGTATTATAGAAGAGATCTAGAGAGATAAAGTGAAAAATACTTCTTTTTTTAAGAGAAACAAGAGAGAAGAGAGAGAAAGAGAGTTCTTTACCCTTGAACTTACTAGAGAGTTGAGCCATTAATGAAGATGATGAGGTGGCTGGAGTAGGTCGACAATGGTGAGCTCGGCCAAGAGGTTTGCCTTGACTGCATGGTGTACACTTGCTGGGGTGTGAAGAAGGAGGAGCAGGCCGCAACTAGTGATGGTGAAGGGATTGCAGGCTTTGTCCGGTGGAGGATGGTAGGCAGTGGAGTGGGAGGCCAGCACCAAGGTTTTGGTCGATTTTAATGAAGCTCTTGCAGGTGGAGCTCTTGCTTGTAGGCCATTCGGGCATTACCTGTGGAGGGCGCTTGGCGGTTGTAATTTGATGAAGGTGAGGAGAGTTTACCTCGTAGAAGCAGGTGGAGTGGAATGGTGCCAAAGTAGAATTGCAAGTGGTGAGGGCGCTGGTGTTGGAGACTTGCAAGGTGCTAGAAGTGGCTGCAATGTTGTGGGAACGTGGAGGTGTTACAGAGGGGTGTTTCACGGTGGTGAGGGATATGCGTGGAGGAGATGTGCTCGATCCAAGCTGGAGTTGTAGGCGTGCAACACCAGCAATGGTAGTAAAAGAAAGAGACGAGGGAAGAAGGGGAGAGAGAAGTAAAGGGGGAGGGAACCTTCTAGTTGCTGCTGGAGATTATGGAGGCACACAGGTGGTGCATTGAAGAGAAGGTGGTTCTTATGGGTGTTGCTGGTTCGTGAAGACTAGAAGTTGCAGTCTGCAACTCATTGTCGGTAGTGATGGCAACAACTGCGGAGCCCGTGAGTTAAAGTTTGAAAAATAATCGATCCGTTCTCTTTAATCAGAAATACCTAGAAAGGAGGGGTGATTAGGTTATTTAAAAATTAATCTAACCTATCACAAGTTTACTGGTTAAGGTAAGGTTATTTAGCGGAACAATAATCAAACATCCACAAGACAAAGGTTACCTATGCAGCACCATTGTAAATGCAGCTTCCGACCTTAGCCAAGACCTACTGTCGATGCGTCCACGTCCTCTGAATCAATGCTACGAATCCATGCGCGCCCTCGCAGCCAAGAAGCCTTGTTGGTTTGTTCAGTTTAGTACTCCCTAAACCTACCTTCGATCAGCCACTCCGATCTTAATTCTCAACTCTCCAGCCTTTACTGAAGGCGAAGGATTCAGTACACCCTGAACCATAAGTCGCTCAAATAGTACACTGGTACTCTCAGACTACTAGGTCAAGTATCGATCTGGAAGACCTAAGCTGAGTAAGAGATCAAGCTTTTGGCTTTGATCTAGAAGAGGAAAAAGCTTACAAGATATTAATGAAGACTAAAAGCTTTTTACTCTTCAAAATGACACTATGATAAATAAAACTCTATTCTCTTTAATCCAATGTGTGTAGAAGTGTGTTTTATAAGTCTAGAAAGGGGTTATATTTATAGAATTCGTAGTCCAGAGTCTTTTAGAAAGTGGGGGAAGTAGAACCTAGAATTTCGGATCTGAAAAGACTCAATCCGCGTGAAATCCAATCGATTGTACTCTAGGTCCAATCGATTGGGCTAAGTCCAATTGATTGTACTCTGGGTCCAATCGATTGGGCTTGTACGGATGGGTTTTTTCCTTCGTAAATCCAATCGATTGTACCAAGTCCAATCGATCGGACTTATATCAGTTTGTCCCAAAAGATCCAATCGGTTTCACAAAGGTCTCCAATCTATTGGACTTTCTCAGAAGTCAACATTCTTGACTTAGACTCGGATATGTCCATTGACTATATTTGACCATTATATTTTATTCATTTTAAACTATTCATATGGGCACTAAGTCACTTACCTTCCTAATCGAGCGTACACGATCTATAACCAACAAATGGGCAGTTACTTAGATAATTCCTATCATCAACCGTTTAATTCTTACTGTCTCTGTCTTTTAGTCTTTACATAGTCAGTGAACTATGCCTACCACGACATCTTCAACACTACAATAGTGCTCATAAGAACGGTTACATGAATGTTTTATATCATATGGAATCTTTATCAAACTAGAATATGAAAATATTCTTTACAAAGTTAAGATGGTGTTTGAAGGTGCTATCTAGCTGGAAAGGAGGAGTGCTAGAGATGGTGTCGATGGTCCCATCCAAGGAAGACAACAAGCAGCTTGGGAAGCAAGAGGAGGAGACGCATAGGATGGTGGAGCTCCACGTTTCTCTTCCCCTTTTTTTCTTTTTTTTTTCTTTGTGAAAGATGAGAGGAAAAGGGGGTGAGAACGACTAGAAGAGGAGAATGGAGGAGAGTGGATTGAGGTTTGTGTAGAATGGAAGGCGTGAGAACAGCTAGGATGTATGAGTGAGAGATTTTTGTGAGAGATGGAAAGAGTAGAGAGAGATGAGATCGTCTCGATCTTAAGGTTTTTGAAGAGTGAAAAACATGGGAGGGTCCTCTCTCCCTTCTTTCCTCTTCTCTCCATTTTTTTGGTCCAACCTCTCCTAATAGGAACCAATAGAAATCCATGGCTTCTATTATGGATGAGTTTCTAATAAAAGATTTAGTTTTAAAATACTTATATCCTAAAACATCATTTTTTTTTCAAAAACCACATTAATTTTCACACAACTTTCCTTTTGGAAATATATTTTCAAAGTGTTTATAAACTCTTTCATGGAATGTTTTACAAAATTTTAATTTTAAAAATCTTTTATTCCCAAATTCGATGAATCAGACCGATCCGGATCGAATCGGAGCCCACTAATCCGGCTTCCAATCCCTAGACTTCAATGAATTAGACCGATCTGGATCAGGATTGGTGTCCACCAATCTGGATTCCGATCCCGAGACTTCGAACCATGGAAGAGATCATATTAATCACAAAAACTCAATCGGGTACCAATTTTCTAGGGGCATAAAATCCGTTGTATTAAATCAATTTGCCCTCAGAATCAAAATTGTGTATACATATACACACACACACATTTATGTTTAAAAAGAATTTTTGTTTTCAGAGTCCAATAATGGTGAATATTATGATGGACATAAGCTAGAATTTGACAGTGATTTATTTCCATTCCCAATGGCTTGTATAGAATATTGTGAAGTAGAAGAACTTGTTTGTAAATAATTAACAAGGGCCTTATAATAATTAACTTTATTATTGAGGGTTGATTGTAATATGTTGATGGACATTATTATAATTATGAGAAAGTCCATTGGGCATTGACAAAATTGGAAACCCCAATAAAGGAGAAAACGTTGGGATTAGAATCCAATACCTAATTAGCAATATTTAGTTGCTATTCGGACTCATAGCTAAGATTAAAGTTTCCTAGAGATCCCATACTTTATGGGACACTCAGGTGGTGTTCGGTAAAACTTTTTTCAGCGCTTAAGTCTGAAAAAGGCAATTTTCAGTGGTTTTTGTAAAACGAGAGTGTTTGGTAAAAAAATAATTCAGCGCTTAATTTTTGAAAATCGCTTTAATTCAAATTTTTTTTAAGTCATTACGAGGTGTCTTTTTCGTTTCAGACGAAACCCCCTTAACGCAGTAAGTGATATCGAAAAAATGCCTATCATACCCCCATCAAACTTTTATAATACCTACTTTACCCTCTCTACAATCAAAACCCATTCCACTTCCTCATTCATCTCCTCTCAAACCCAAGCTCCTTGCATCTCTCTCTCCGGCATCCTATCTCCATCCACCACCACCGTGAGCCACCTCGCCATCTGCCACCACCGTGCATTACTTTCTGGTAAGGTTCTCACCCGATCTCTTCTCTTTCTTGACCTCTTTTCAATCTCTTCTCTTTCACTATCTCAATTTTTTTTTCTTTCTTTGTTGTGAAGAAGATTTCTGGTTTTTTTTTTTTTGCATGGGGGGGGGGGGGGGTGGGGTTTGTGATGATTATTTCTGGTTTATTTTTGTTGTTGTGATGATTTGAGTTTTTTTTTTGTGGTTTTTTAGTTGTGATGATAGTTTTTAGATTTTTTTTGTTGTGATGACGATTTCTGAGTTTTTTTTCTTGGGTCAGGTTCAACGGACACATTTTCACACACAAAAAATCGTCGGGGGCCAATACATAAATTAGAATTAATAGATAAAAATAAACTCCATCATTCATTAATCAAAATGTCCTTACAATATCTGAATAAAAATAAGCAATAATCAAAACTAGAATAAAAATCATTCTAGAGAGAGAAAGTCAAAAGTGAAAACGTGATGAAGAGAGAAATAAAGATTTAGAGAGAGAAATGGAAAAATAGAGATAGAATGATTTCTAGAGAGAGAGTGAGGTGTCTACCCTAGGGAGAAGAGAGAGAAAGAGAAAAAGAGATGAATGAAGAAAGAAAAGGAGAGAGAAAAAGATAATCCTACCATAGACTTACCACTACAGCAAGATGGGAGTGTGGTTGCTGATGTAGAAAGATGTGCAACAAGGAAGCAAGGTCACAGCCAAAGCAAGGTGATGGCGATCATGTGGAGGAGACGACACCCAGATTTGCATACTGCCGGTTCAGCAACGTGGTTCCAAGCTCTTGAGGTGCTGCATACATCGTTGAAAGGGAGGAGACCGATGGCTTGATAAAGACAATTGCAGCACCATGGATGGTTCTGCTTTGAAGAGCCTCAACGGAGGAGAAGGGAGATGGAAGGGAGCTGACCACATCTGCAAGAGGGGCAGCAACGTGGAGTTCAACAAGTGGAGCACGGCTTGGAGGTGGAAAAGATTGGCAGAACGACTCCCTCTCTTCTTCTTCTTACCTTTTTTTTTCTTTTTCTTTTGCAAAGAGAGATGAAAGTTGAGAGAAGAATTTTTAAGAGAGTTTTTCTGGAGAAAGAGAGAGAGAGAGAGAGAGAGATACGGTTAAGAGAGGGTTGAAGAGAGTTGCCCAGAGTAGTAGCAGCATCGTGGATGGAAGAGAGAAACGGTGTAGTGAGCGTGCAGGCCGTGAGGGTGGAGTGAGATGACGGTGGATGGTGCTGCTAGGGAGCAAAACGGTGGTTGTTGCAACTACCTTAATAAGATGAGAGGAGGAGCACGGCTGTGGAGACTATGAATGGGGAGTAGCAACATGATGCAGCAAGGAGGTGCATGGCTGGTGTGTAGTCTACAGCAGGTGGGAGGCGCTTGGGAAGAGAGAAAACGGTGGCTGGTGGTGTTACGGGTCTACCCTGTCGGAGATGGTGGAGGAGCAGGCAGAGGCTGCTGCAGTAGGCGGAGTGAAGAGGTTCTGGACGAATTGCAGTCGAGGAGGGGGGCGTTGACAGCCGGAGTTGCAGGTCTACAACTCCGACGTGGAGAAAAGAAGAAGAAGAAAAAAAAAAAGAAGAAAGAAGAGGAGGAGGTTTGCAAGTTCGCCGGAGTTGCAAACCTGCAACTCCGGTGGTGGTGATAGGCGTTCACACCAGCAGGTGCACTGAACCAGTCCGCCTGAGCTCGTGGCTGCTGCAACGGCAAGTGGAAAGAAGATGGAAAAGTAGAAGAAGAAGAAGAAGAAGAAGAAGAAGAAGAAGAAGACGCACCACCCCCTCGCCGGCGATGGCACGCCAGAGAAGAAGGAGGAGGTGAGAGGAGATGAAGGAGAAGGGAAGAAGAGGAGGGAAAAGAAGGAAGAACAAGATGGGAGGGGGGGTTGTAGGGTTTTTAACCCCTCTCCACAAGTAGAAACCATGGGTTTCTAAGCTTAGAAACTCACGGTTTCTAAAATAAAGAATTTTTTATTTATTTTATTATTTTTTTTAATTTTTTTTTATGTTTTATTTTTTTATTTGTTTAGAGGAATCATAAGTGGGTTGCGGGCTCGGGCTCAAGGTTTATGGGCCATGAGGTTGATTGATCACTAGGCCAAGAGATAATGTCATGTGTCGACCAGTGGTCAGCCAATGGGAATGCTAAAAATCGTGAGCTCGGAGTGCATCGACCATGGGCCAGAAGGTGGGTGAGTAGGATAGTGGACCACTGGGCTCGATGGATGTGGGCCTCTTACGAGGTCGTGGGTTGGGGTGCGTTTGGTTGTCAGGGGAGAAAAATGCATTTTTCTTATGAAACATCCATCAAGGAAAATGCATTTTTCTTTCCTCGAAGATCAAGCTATGCGCTCTCAGCCACAATCAATCATTTGAGGCATTTCTCTATAATCAAACACGCCCTAGGGACTGAGATTTACAATGGAGATCGGGTGGGTGATAGGATGGATGATCAAATGATCGGTGGCACGATCGGATGGTCGGATGCATAAAATGGATAAATCAGATGGCGATCGAATGGTGGATTTGATGGATAATGGTGATAGGTCAAGAGAGAGAGTCGATTAGAGCTAAGAGAGAGAAAATTAGGATTTAGAGAGAGGAGAGAGGAGAGAGAATTAGGGGAGATGATATAGAAAATGTTAAAAAATTGAGAGAAAATCACTAGCAGAGGGTCTGGAACCCTGGTCTTCACTGTGCCGCTCCTCACTCTTCACCAGTAGAGCAGACCATCATTCATTGTCGATTCATGCGGCTTTAAACGCTTCGGTCCGTCTCTTGGTCATTGGCTCTCCCGCTCTTTTCGTTCTTTGGGCCGGCTCTTCAGTCCTCTTTTTCAGCCCGTATTTGGCCCATATCTTCTAGTCATAACCTGTGGGCTCTTTAAGCTTTGATAATAGGCTTTTATGATCGATCTAGGCCCGCAAGTCTCGAGAATAGCCCGATCGAGTTTTCTGCAAGAGAAAAGCACGTAATGAGGCTTGATCATAACATCTTTATACCTAGACTTCCAGAAATACGTTTAATGCATGCAAATATACCATTTCATCCATAAAAGTGTGTTCTGCGCAATGAAAAGTGGATAATTAGAGCAATTTTACGTAGTAGAGTGTGATAACGCTTAGAAGATAATAGTGGAAAATATGCACTTTTAAGCGAATATCACAACCCCCAACCAGCATATTGCCAATCCTTGGCAATTAGTGCGAAATAAATGAGCTTAAAAGGGCTCTGCACATGCTGCACACTTTTTCATATTAGCTTAGGGAAAACACCGTTCGTCAAATCATTGAATGGATGCAAAAACAGTTACGTGCTAGCGAAGAATTGGCAAGTTTTGGCAAGACTACAAATTGATAATCATGACCCAGAATAGTCAGACTCTGCATGTGTGTGTGCTCAACATTCTCATCATCCGACAGTAAAGATTTTCAGATCACCTCTAAGTTATTATGCCTCGACCTCAAATCTCACATGTTTAGCACTCAGAATAGAATCACACAAGAAGGGTTTTCTTTTTTTCTCTCAATTTATATGTGAGGAGATGTGTTGATATATGAAAGCAAAGATCTCACATATGTATTATTTAAAAGAAGGACATCTTTAATAGAAGATCTCATGATTGGAATACCACTTCACTCGGGATCGTCAGATCAAACTCTATAGCTTCTCCTTCTCCAATCTCCACATTTTATGATCGTGCTATCCTAGAATCAAGTAGGACTTTCCTGGGTTGTAATGAGGCCTAGGTCAAGTGTAGAAAAATAAATGGATACAAGATTTCAAAGATCTTGAGAGGATATCTCTATTTTCTTGTATTTTTCCTACTGGTGTAAAACAAGTTTCTGTTTCTTTTCTTCCTTTTGTATTTTTTTCTCTTTTTTTGATATTTCTGAGACTGCTCATTTTATTTTTCAGCTCTTTTTCATACTTTCTGTTCATATTTTCTTTTCAGCTTAAACCACTTTCTTTTCCTTTTGATTTTCTTTCTTTTCACGGTACACCCATATCAGTTATTCTTCTATCCATCTCAAGAGTAGGGTAGCTAGTAACACTCCGTAGGTGAACTGGGTTTTGGTTAATGGACTTAACAAGAAAATATTTTTATAGAAAGGTTCAAAGGGTTTCTAGTGAAGTATAATTTAGGTGAGTAAAAAGGCTGAATAGTTCAAAAAAATGGCCTAAATTATTTTCTAGGGTTTGCACTATCATGTATACTGTCTTGACTGGATACAGAGAAGGTTCTGTCGTAGTAATCCAATGTTGATGTCGTTCCGAGTTTTATGATCGAAGCAAAAGATAATGAGATCTCTCAATGAATATTGCGGGCATGAAGAATAGTGAGTCATCTTGTGACTCAGGATTGTTGTATAACCCTCTGAAATGATTAAAGGCTCGAAAGCTCACTGGGTTAGGTCTCCACAATTCTTCTCACAGGATCTCTAGAGTTTCTAATCTTAGGATGACTCTGATGTTGATAGTGTACAATTGTGCCGAATCTGAGTTTTTCTAAGTTTTCAAACCTGCTGTAGCCACACTTGACTTGACTCAAAGCTAATCTTTAACGAAAATTGACATCCTCAATACTGACTTAACGGAGGTTTTCAGCTAATCAAAGTCAGGGTATTTGACACATTTTTGAAATTCTAGAAAACTTCGAAAAATATCAGAAACCACCCAAAAACAAGAATTTCTTTTATTTTTTTTTTATTTTATTTTATTTTATTTTATTTTTTTTTATCAAAATGAATACATGAGTTTTGGTAAATACCCACCCCCAACCAAAATATAGCACCGTCCTCGGTGCTCATGACCGGGACATAAAATGATGAAAAAAATCGGTAATGATGCAAAGGTTCAGGGAGGATGTTACCAAGTCCGCAGAAACACAACAGTGTGTGGTAGCTGATGATCAGAAAAATGAATGTACCTGCCTTTCCAATGATATAATAGTTAATAACAAATGCGTGAGACTCGTCTACTCTAGGAATATCGGAATTGCCTTTCCGAAAGCGCTAAGTTTTACGTCTTCAGCCAGACATGACGGGAGTATATCAAGGACCCCCAACCAAGTTAAAACTCATGGAGACTGAGTGAAACTGCAGTCTTCCTGACACCTAAAGTGGAACGGAGACAATTATCCTATCCCTTGTCTAGGTATACCTGTGTAAAATAGGTCTTTCTCAGTGTAGACTAAGAGAAGGATAGTAGGCTCTCTAAGCAGCCCTGCAAAAGTGTGTAAGCTAGTGGGGAGGGATCAGAGTTGCTCAGTAAAGACTAAGAGGAGAGCAGTAGAGGGTTCTCTGACCATGGTTAGCAGAGCTGCAAACTCATTGAGTTTAGCGGGAAGGTATCTGAATGGAGCAGACTCCTGTAGATCAGTAATACCAGAATTGTCTGACTTCGATATGAAGTCAGACTCAAAGTGTTCTTGACACTTGGATAATTTATTTTTGTGAGAGTCCTGAATGAGACTCGCCATGACATACGGTTCATCGACGTAGGGTGACGGGTGAAAACTGTTGACCTCTTTCTCGATGTTTCCTAATGTGATAGGGATGTTCCAATCCCTGCAATCAATATGTTCCTCCTCGGTGGGGACCGATAAGTTCAGGACAGCGGGAGTCCCATGTTCTAAACACGGCTCATCGGTGGGAATGTCTGCATCTAGGGCAGAAAAAGAATTATCAGAGATAGAGATGGAACTGGGTTTCTCTGGGCTTGGTCTAGAAGTTGGTGCTGTTAAGGGCACCAAAGATTGAGACTCCGGTTCATCACTATTGTTGCACAATCCAACGGAGGTGGGGAGGAATGGTAGATCTAGGACAGTTGGTATCGTGCGATCGAAACACAGCTCAGTGTCATGAAGATCGTCATTAGGGTCAGCAGAGGTAGAGTGAGAAATAAGTTGCTCTGAGGTAGGTTCAAGATTTGGTGTTATTAAAGGCACCGAATAAGGATATTCTGGTTCCTCAATAATCGGGCTTGATCTAGGGGTGGTAACAACTTCTATTTCATCCTGGCAATTCTGGTACTTAGTCCAATTGTGCGACTCTTCATTATAGATAGTGGTTATATCACTCTCCTCAGGATAGTCTATTGGTGGGCTGGTGAAGTTGACTTTCTCTCTCTCATTTTCTAATTGAACTAGACGTTGCTCCAAGCTCTCCATAGATTATTGTTGTTGGTGCTCTAGACCTTGGAAATACTGTTGTTGCTGGGCAATGTATTGAGAGAGAAGGTCCTCTAGACAGGGTTTAGTAGCCAACAGAGGTGGTTCAGCCAAGGGGAGCTGAGGTGCCAATTCTTGATTGTAGTCCGACTGGGTTTGAAAGTTGTAAGGCAGAGTGGAGTCTTGGACTAGCTGCTGACTCTGAAAATCCTGAGGGGCCCACTGTTGATCAGAATCGTCATTCTATGGATATGACGGGTACTGGGATTGCGAGTATTGCCAGTCATACTCTCCAATGGGTTGATGGAACCCGGAAGAATAATTATCCTATGGAAGTTGTTGCGGGATAGCAGACTGTTCCCAACCAAAGTTATGATGACTCCTATTGTCCGGATAATAAGTATTGTCATAGGAGGTCTGCATTGGAGATGGAAAGGTACAGACATCTTGCTAGATAAGAGGGTAATATCCTACAGATTGGGAATTGTGCACAGGTTGCTGGACCGCGGCACGAAGGGCAGAGACTGAATTTTTAAACTCTTGGAGTACAGATTTGTACTCCGGATCTCGGTGATTATCATACCCTGTAGAAGTGTGCGAGACTGGAGTGTCATGATAGTACGCAGAATTGTCATACCCCTGTTGAGAGTGATCAGTTAGATTCTCACAGAAATTGTAGTAGGTCTCATACAGAGGCCGTTCATCTGCCATTAGAAGTGATAGAGGGGTGCGGTAGACTGACTCTCAGATCGAATCAGTCAAAGGATAGGACTAGTCCAAACTGACATACGCTTAAAAAGCGAGTTCTAGACTTGGTAAAAAGTTGTCAGAGAGGAACACTATCCTAAATGATGCACACCAAGCACAGATAATCATATTCTAAGTAATCAGGATATATTTTAGGAATTATCTTTGTTAGTTTTGGGGGCTAGAGTAGATTATGACAGTGGGCGGACCACTGGTTTATCTTTTAACCGCTGGACTAATTGTTTGCACTCAGAAGTTCTCACCAGGCTACACTCTTCAGAGTGAATCCTTTAGTACTAACTCTAGTCAACAACAAGGCAATCCGAAGCCTAGACAGACGTGTGGCACAATGGCTATCTTAAGTACGTCTCAGACTAACCGGATTGGTCAAGTGTATAAGAAGAGTGTTCCCTCGGGTTAAGCTAGGGTTGGTGCGTGTTCCTAGTCCACACACAACTAACCGCCGAATAGTCCAAGATGCCATGTCGAGCTCAGTGTACTTGAGTAACAGGGACTTATGGGTGTGTTAGACAACAGGGACCCACGCTCGTGGTCTTATTTCGATTGGATGTTAAGCGGGTTCGCTTTGTGTGAAGTTTTCCTCGAACACCGGGCTAATTGGCTCTACTTCTTGATTCTTTTTAATTAAATGGAGCTTTGGGATCAAATCAGTTAGAATGATGAGGTGGGTGATGAAATCCCATCAGTTTCAATTTGGAGCTAGGTCTGCTCTCTTAGAGTTGATTGATTAACGGCCACGCCACGCAAGTCGAGTAAGTTGTTGTGAGAAAATAAATAGACATGCGGCAATGATTCACCCAACGGCGCAGTATCGCACTCAAGGCGAGGATAGGGACTTACCTCCCGTGCTCTTGATGGAAAGTGAAAAGTGATGAAGAGAGAAATAAAGATTTAGAGAGAGAAATGGAAAAATAGAGATAGAATGATTTCTAGAGAGAGAGTGAGGTGTCTACCCTAGGGAGAAGAGAGAGAAAGAGAAAAAGAGATGAATGAAGAAAGAAAAGGAGAGAGAAAAAGATAATCCTACCATAGACTTACCACTACAGCAAGATGGGAGTGTGGTTGCTGATGTAGAAAGATGTGCAACAAGGAAGCAAGGTCATGGCCAAAGCAAGGTGATGGCGAACACGTGGAGGAGACGACACCCAGATTTGCATACTGTCGGTTCAGCAACGTGGTTCCAAGCTCTTGAGGTGCTGCATACATCGTTGAAAGGGAGGAGACCGATGGCTTGAGGAAGACAATTGCAGCACCATGGATGGTTCTGCTTTGAAGAGCCTCAACGGAGGAGAAGGGAGATGGAAGGGAGCTGACCACGTCTGCAAGAGGGGCAGCAACGTGGAGTTCAACAAGTAGAGCATGGCTTGGAGGTGGAAAAGACGGGCAGAACGACTCCCTCTCTTCTTCTTCTTACCATTTTTTTTTCTT
Source organism: Euptelea pleiosperma (assembly GCA_035048495.1). Taxonomy (NCBI): domain Eukaryota; kingdom Viridiplantae; phylum Streptophyta; class Magnoliopsida; order Ranunculales; family Eupteleaceae; genus Euptelea; species Euptelea pleiosperma. Next base: position 7,975,243 of record CM068544.1, on the reverse strand, counting down.
TTTCTTTTGCAAAGAGAGATGAAAGTTGAGAGAAGAATTTTGAAGAGAGTTTTTTCTGGAGAGAGAGAGAGAGATACGGTTAAGAGAGGGTTGAAGAGAGTTGCCCGGAGTAGCAGCAGCAACGTGGATGGAAGAGAGAAACGATGGAGTGAGCGTGCAGGCCGTGAGGGTGGAGTGAGATGATGGTGGATGGTGCTACTAGGGAGCAAAACAGTGGTTGTTACAGCTGCCTCAATAAGATGAGAGGAGGAGCACGGCTGTGGAGACTATGAATGGGGAGCAGCAACGTGATGCAGCAAGGAGGTGCATGGCTTGTGTGTAGTCTACAGCAGGTGGGAGGCGCTTGGGAAGAGAGAAAACGGTGGATGGTGGTGTTACGGGTCTACCCTGTCAGAGATGGCGGAGGAGTAGGCGGAGGCTGCTGCAGTAGGCGGAGTGAAGAGGTTCTGGACGGATTGCAGTAGAGGAAGGGGGCACTGACGGCCGGAGTTGCAGACGGATTGCAGTAGAGGAAGGGGGCGCTGACGGCCGGAGTTGCAGGTCTGCAACTCCGGCATGGAGAAAAGAAGAAGAAGAAGAAGAAGAAAGAAGAGGAGGAGGTTTGCAGGTTCACCGGAGTTGCAAACCTACAACTCTGGTGGTGGTGATAGGCGTTCACACCAGCAGGTGCACCGAACCCGTCCGCCTGAGCTCGTGGCTGCTGCAACGGCAAGTGGAAAGAATAACGAAAAGTAAAAGAAGAAGAAGAAGACGCACCACCCCCTCGCCGGCGATGGCACGCCGGAGAAGAAGGAGGAGGTGAGAGGAGATGAAGGAGAAGGGAGGAAGAGGAGGTAAAAGAAGGAAGAACAAGATGGGGGGGGGGGGGGTTGAAGGGTTTTTAACCCCTCTCCACAAGTAGAAATCGTGGGTTTCTAAGCTTAGAAACTCATGGTTTCTAAAAAAAAGAATTTTTTTTTTTTTATTATTATTATTTTTTTTTATGTTTTATTTTTTTATTTGTTTGGAGGAATCATAAGTGGGTTGCGGGCTCGGGCTCAAGGTTTATGGGCCATGAGGTTGATTGATCACTAGGCCAAGAGATAATGCCATGTGTCGACCAGTGGTCGGCCAATGGGAATGCTAAAAATCGTGGGCTCGGAGTGCATTGACCATGGGCCAAAAGGTGGGTGAGTAGGATAGTGGACCACTGGGCTCGATGGATGTGGGCCTCTTACGAGGCCGTGCGTTGGGGTGCGTTTGGTCGTCAGAGGAGAAAAATGCATTTTTCTTATGAAACACCCATCAAGGAAAATGCATTTTTCTTTCCTCGAAGATCGAGCTATGCGCTCTCAGCCACAATCAATCATTTGAGGCATTTCTCTATAATCAAACACGCCCTAGGGACTGAGATTTACAATGGAGATCGGGTGGGTGATAGGATGGATGATCGAATGATCGGTGGCACAATCGGATGGTCGGATGCATAGAATGGATAAATCAGATGGCGATCGAATGGTGGATTTGATGGATAATGGTGATAGGTCAAGAGAGAGAGTCGATTAGAGCTAGGAGAGAGAAAATTAGGATTTAGAGAGAGGAGAGAGAATTAGGGGAGATGATATAGAAAATGTCAGAAAATTGAGAGAAAATCACTAGCAGAGGGTCTGGAACCCTGGTCTTCACTGTGTAGCTCCTCACTCTTCACCAGTAGAGCAGACCATCATTCCTTGTCGATTCATGCGGCTTTAAACGCTTTGGTCCGTCTCTTGGTCATTGGCTCTCCCGCTCTCTTCGTTCTTTGAGTCGGCTCTTCGGTCCTCTTTTTCAGCCCGTATTTGGCCCATATCTTCTAGTCATAACCTGTGGGCTCTTTAAGCTTTGATAATGGGCTTTTATGATCGATCTAGGCCCGCAAGTCTCGAGAATAGCCCGATCGAGTTTTCTGCAAGAGAAAAGCACGTAATGAGGCTTGATCATAACATCTTTATACCTAGACTTCCAGAAATGCGTTTAATGCATGCAAATATACCATTTCACCCAGAAAAGTGTGTTCTGCGCAATGGAATAGACTCTTACGTAGAAAAGTGGATAATTAGAGCAGTTTTACGTAGGAGAGTGTGATAACGCTTAGAAGATAACAGTGGAAAATATGCACTTTTAAGCGAATATCATGGACTCAGCAATCTTTTTCAGAAAACAATGGACTCAACAATCTTTTCTTTGAGAAATGTTAACATGTGTTTCTCTTTAATGCAGCTATGGGTTGGAAACTACTCCTATTGAGGAATTGTCCGAAGTATGCCACTCAATGGTGAGTACGCTATTTTTTGTACTTGGAAATCATTAGGCTGCTACGACCTACCTACCCTACAATGTCCGACTCAATATGTCATCATATTATGTTTCAACACAAACACAATGTTACAAACACAGGCACAAGTCCTTGGGTTTAGTTTGTAGTTTCACGTAGTAATATGTATATGCAAAGGCATTATACTCATAATTCATTTTCTTTATTCATCTCTTCATACTTTTTCAGTCCCAGTATTCTTATGTGGATGGAGATGGGACAATTCCCGCTGAATCAGCTAAGTTGTTGTTTATGAGCCTTCCCTTTCTTTTCTTTTCTTTTTCTTTTTTTTTTAATTTAAGCTACAAAAAAAAACCTTTGGGATGAGCCTGTAATTCAATTGACTGATGCTTTGGGTTGCAACCTTTAGGTAGCAAGCTTAATCCGAGCACAAATACCAACAGAGGAAAGAGATAACATCTTTTTTCTGTTTCAAAAAACTAGTAATGGTCTCTTGTTGGTAGGACTGAGATACTCTTTGTATATAGGGAATTCTTTTTCCTAATTTTATATATTTATTTACTTGAGGGTTGGGATAAGTTGACTCGTAAAATGACACACGACCGTGTGCCCACATTAAGATGAGTTGAGGGTTGATTTTTGGTGAGGACAATCATCCTCACAATTTATCAGCCCTTTCTAAAACTTCTAACCCTATTAGATGTGGACTTGTAATCCACTGTAGTTAGCTTTATTACTAAAAGAAACATCAGTCATTTATGCCACAAAGTTGAAGCATCATCTTATATTCCCTTACATAGAAGGTTTGAATTGGTCTTCTTCCAAAATATGATTTATCTTTGTGTTCTAATCAACATTCATCAAATTCATATTGGGACTGCTAATTATGTCTTGATCATTAAACGGTCACATTCTCTTTGACGTTAGCTTCCACATCAGGTACAACATCACCTATTGTCTTAGGCTCTAAGCACTGCTAATGTATGATGTGTTACAGCAAGGCTTCCATCTCCCTCTATAGATCACGAATTGATTTTCCACATGGTCGAATTTTCTCTTATACCAATTGATGCAGACCGGGCGATACAATTTATAATCAACAGGTTTCTCCTCAAATAAACAAGAGGAAAACAATAAGGGTCTGTTTGGCAACTAAGAAATAAAGTTTTAATGAAATCAAATGCGTGCTCAAATGATGGCATGCTTTATTATTTGGGAGAAAATTTTATGTACGCGTGGATCACTTTTGTTTTTCTCATCCAAATGATGCGGTCAGCTGTGAACCTGTGTATGTTCCACCTTTTTTCTGGCTAGCTTGACCTGCACTTCGGTGGGGCTGGGCAAGGGTACCTCAGGTAGTTCAGCACTGAGTGAGATGTTCGAAGTTTTTTGGGGTTGATCCGAAAGTTTGGCATCACCAATCCAGCAAGTTGTGAACCAATCACTCATGAGTCAGTGAACCTGAAAGAGTATGCCAAGTGGCACAATTTTAACTCTGAAATTTGAGCATTAATGATAATAATTTGGGTACAACCCCAAGGCTTGAGTGTAGATGGCTAGGACTCCACTCCAAAAGTAGGAGGTTCTGAGTTCAACTCTCCTTGGGACCACCCCCTAGAAAGAGTAGAGAGTAATAAGTGGCTCTGTCCACATTGTTTGGTTGTAATTATCAAACAGACTTAACACTTAATAAATATGACAAAATGCCAATTTCCCAGATATTTTTTGTTATGTTTACCAAACAGACTTAACACTTATTTACAGATTTCAGCAATTTTTTCAAACAGTTTACCAAACAGTTTTTTCAGACCTTCTATTCAGCACTTTTAAGATTTCAGATCTCATATTCAGCACTTTAAGATAACAGATTTTAAAATAAGTTTTACCAAACGCCACCTCACTCTATTATTAGAAATCTTAATCTTTTTTGGAAACTACTTTATGAAAATTCTAAAATTTTTATGAAACTGTTTTCTAGCTTTAATATAAAAAAGAGATTAAAGAAAGAAACTCTAATCTCATTCAAAAACATTTTTGCTCTTGGGGTTTTCTCTTTCTCTTTTTTCTCTTTCTCAAGTGCAAGAGTTAACTAGGGCTAAAAGGGACATTCACAAGTTCTTGGAGAAAGCCATCAGTTCTCTAAGATTTCAACTGAGAACAATTAGGGTGAAGTGGTTGATATTCGCTCAAAAGTGCTTATTTTAAACCATTATCCTTATAGCGATGTTACATTCTCCTACGTAAAACTTGTCTTTTCATCGACTTTTTCACGTAAGAGTTTCTTCCATTGCGTAGAGCGCATTCTTTAGACAAAAATCGACTATTGGCATGAAATATATGCATTTCGGATAGTCTAGATATAAAGCCGTTTTGATTAAGTCTCATTACGCGCTTTTCTCTAGCAGGAAACCCGATCGGGCGATTTTTGAGACTTGCGGGCCCACGATCAACCATAGAAGCCTAATATCAAAGCTTAAGGAGTCAACAAGCTATGACAAGAAGATACCGGCCAAGTACGGGTCAAGTCAGAGGATCGTAGAGCCAGATAAAGAGCCAAGAGAGGGACAAAGTTGAAGACCAAGAGATGGACCAAAGTGATTCAAAGCCGCACCAACTGACACAAAATGACGGCTTATGTAATTGGTGAAGCCCACGGAAGATTACATTGAAGATTAGGGTTCATGACTCTCCGCCAGCTCTTTTGCCTTTATTTTGTATTATTTTCTCTCTCCTCTCTCCTAATTCTCTCTCTATCTCTCTAGACTCTAATATCTAACCCGTAGATCATCTCATCCTACCATTAGATCCCCAGATCTACCATCCAATCCCCCTCTTCATGATCGAATTGCCTATATCTCACCATCCTTTGATCGATCATCCTAACCCTCCGATCTCCATCATCTAACCTCAGATCTTCTCTCCTTTAGCTTTATTCTATCTCTCATAGTTCTTCTACCGTTAGAGCTTCAATTCGACCGTTAGATCATTCATCTGACCGTTGGATCTCTCCAGATCCTACGGTCCGCCAATTGTGGACCAAGTCAAACCGCCACCTCATCTCATCAAATTATCATAGTTCCATCAAATTATCATAGTTCCCCATGGCCTTAGTGGTCCACAAAACCCATGGCCAAGTGGCCCACAAGCAAATTGGAAGCCCACGGCCTTGTAACCCGTCCTAGAGCCCATGGTGTTTTGGGCTCATTTACCATTTCTTTCATAACATGGCCCACAACCCACTCTCTCAAGCCCAAATCCTAGTGGGCCATCATATATGCCCAAGGCCCATGGTGTCACATCATGTCATGGCCCATAGCTCATTCCCATGGAGAAAAGGTCTTCCAAGACCATTTCTTTCTCCTATCCCGTGGTCACTTATCCTTGAGAAGAAGAATCTTTTCTCTCTCTCTCTCTCTAGCAACCTATAAGAGGTTTACAACCTCTTTTGGGAAACTCAGTTCCCTCCCCCTTCAATTCTCCTTCCCTTCTTCTCCTACTTCTCTTCTTGGAAGGCTTTGGGTGGGCTGTATGACAGCCAGCCCCCCCCCCCCCCCCCCCACAATCTCCCACAATTCCTTCCAGCGTGACAGGCTAGAAGCAGGTCATACACAGCATTAATTTCGGCGAGAAGCTCGTCGGAAATGATCACAACCACACCATTCTTCTTCTTCTTCTTCTTCTTCTTCTTCTTCACCACAACCTGCAACAGCAGGTGCACAGCTATAGGCATCAGCAGCTTGGACCAAGTTCCACCCTTCACCACCGCCCACCTGGGAGATCTTCTTGGTCTTCCAAAACCTGCAACTCCCACAACAACCACTGTCTTCCTCTCTTGTCCAAACGGACTGCCAATCACCATCCACCTTCTCTCCCCTATCCTCTTCTTCTTCTTCTTCTTCTTCTTCTTCTCACCTTCACCCCGGAGTTGCAGACCAACTCCGGCCAGCCATTTCAGGCGTCGCAGCCTGCATCCTTGTTGTAGCTCTACCACCCTATTCCAAACCACAACCAGCACCTCAGTCCTCTTCATGCCTCACCAAGGACGTGCATACCTGCAACAGTCTGCCAACTGCACTTTCCTTCTCTCATCCTTCCTCCCTGCATGCACCTTCACTTCTTTCATCATCGTTTTTACGGCCTGCAACAGAGCAAGCCGTGATTTCCACCACCATGCAAATCAGTCATCATCACCTTCTTCCCAACGCACCTTGCTACTGGACCTCTCTTGGGATGTCCACCTCTATAGCAACGGATCTACTCTCCAATTTGCTGCTAGCTGCTACCACAGATCCAGATCGTGCTGCCTTCTCATCTCCAACAGCCAACGTGAAATTAGCAACCACTAGTGTAGGACCACCACGTGTCTTATTGCCCTTCATCCACATCAGCACAGTCACCGGTTCCTCCTCTCTTCCACGTGCACAGAGTGCATCCCATTCACGCCATCCAAGTTGCATGCTTGCAACACCTTCAAAGGACTGCCCAACCTAGCAATTAGGATCTCATCCTCCTCTCACCTTAGCAACATCTCTTTCTTGATGCCCATGTGCTCCACTACCATCAAAGTCTCTCACTTGTTGCCACCTCTATTGACTTAGCCACATGGCTTGCTAAGGCACATCCAAGAAAATCACGTGGTGCATCCCATGCAATCACTTGGCTGATCTATCACTACGAGCAACCACAGAGATTGCCCCCACCTTTCGGTAAGTCGCGTTGATAATTTTCCCTCTCACTTTCTTCTTTCTCTCTCCTAATCTATTTTCTCTCTCTAAAACCATCATTTTTGCCACTTTCTCTCTCTAGTTCATACTTTCTCTCTCTACCTCTCTCTATTTCCTTTATGCAAATTTAATTTAATCAGTGTAATTTGACATTCCTTTTGATATATAAAGTTAAATTTTCTTTAATCTGTTCTTTATTTGCCATAACCCCGAGTGCAGACGATATCCGACACGAGCCACTGTGCAAGTCTGCATTTTTGCAGATTAAGTGTACCAATTCGGAGTAATTATAAATATTGTTGAACTTTAGGGTTTCCGTAACCAACGACGTGGAAAAATTCTACTTTTAGTGGTGTGAATCAACAAGAGGCTTAACATCTAGGAAACTGCTGCAAGGTACATCTTCATCTTTCTTATAAGATCGATCATGTGATGATTATTTCTATTTGGATATAGATTAATTGATTTCTTATTATTGAGAAAAATCTAAATATAATGTCGGTTATAATTCTGCAAAACATACACGTTGTCCCCTAGAGATTTCGAATATGAAGTCCCCGCCTTCCAAAATGTCAACACATACCAATACTTTAACTCTCCTAACCCAATGCCTTAATCAAACAGAGGTTAAACCCATAGTTAGTTGGTTAAGGAAGAGTCAATGTTTAGGGGTTAAAATGGTCATTCATATAATATTTAGAACTTAAAATGCGGAACTGTTATTCAGTGTCTCTAGTCAATGCTATTGATTATAGTCAAAGGGTGAGACAAATATATTTAAAACATTGGGTGTCTTGCAAATTGACCTAATAAACTAAGGGAGTGATGCAAAATATCTATAATTTTTTTAACAATATTTCTATTATTTCCGTATTATTTGTCATTTACATGAAAAATATTTTTTCACAATGGTTGAAATATTTCTACGAGATGACATGTCTACCTCTCCTAAGGAAATTGAGCACTTTTTCAACTAAATATTGTGCTAGTGAACTCAAAACTTGATTTTCCTTTGCGAAGTTAATCTTTTAGTAAGAAACATAAAATTTATTGCCAAACACTTCCTTTAGATTTGAGGCCAATGGATTAGAAAATTAAGAATGCAATTATATACTTCTGCAGACCATGACAATTCCCAAAAACCTAAGGCAGGTATGGCAAAGATTAACGGTGTGTTTGATTGCACGGATTTCAAGAAAATACATATGAGAATGCCTTAAATGGCTGTTTGAGTGCACCCGAGAGCATATATTTCAATCATGTGAGAATAAAGGCATATTTTTAGGTGGAAATGAACTCTCACCTATGTGTAACGGAAATGGATTCCGGGCTTGGAGGGAAAAATTAACCAGATTTTAAATGGCTATCTAACAATGGACAGTTGTGTTTGTCCAAGGAAAATGAGATTTTCCCACTTGGATGGAGCACCAACGATACTTGTGATAAAACATTTTCCATTTATATTTCTTAGAATATATAGCATATGTTCGAAAAGAATGCATTCTATATAGCATTTCTTTCATTGCAGCTAAGCTGTTAGTTGCTTATTACAAGACAACAACTGTTGCTAGAATACATATAAAAGTATACATGTGTAGATAACTTAGTATATGCTTACTTATGACATGCCATTATTAACGGAACAGGCGGATCGGAAAATTTGCCACCCTTGATTTGGTCAAAAATCCATTTGTTAGCGGCTTCAGTGTAGTGGATTCCATCCCAATTTACTCGAACTGAGGGACGTTCGCACGGTCCTACGAATACTTGGGTGCCATTAATGTTGATTGTTCCTCCACAACCCACATCACCACTAAAGTTGTATTTCCCGCCGTAACCACAACATGCTATAAGTGGGTGCTCAAACCCTGCAATTTCAGTTCATTAAAACAGAACATCGAAGAAGAAGAAGAAGAAGAAGAAGAAGAAGAAGAAGAAGAAGAAGAAGAGTAATATTGCTTGCACATATCTAGTGATCCCAAAATGTTTGGCTCCCTCTTGGTTGACTTGAATACTAAAAATCAGCTTGATTACTAATTCATAGCCATTGGATATGAGCATTTTTCATCAATGGCTTTTAATCCTTCTATAGGGCTGTTCAAGAAGCTCATGATAGAAGAAATTTGCTTAACTCGAATGGCTAGACATCACTAATCAATCTTATTTTTAGTTTAATCACTAATCAGGCTGATTTTTTGTGGGTACATCCATCAAGTGGTGGTGGGCTGCCAAAAATTCATGGTGATCTAAATGACTCCGAAGGAGTATCACGTGGCATTTAATTTTTTGAGAGAGGGATGTATCAAACTTTTAAATAGACATCACAGAAAGCAAAACCTACCCTAAGGTGTAGGTCTAGTAATACTTTTGCTGGAGGGTTCCTCCTTTTGTAGGACACATAAGTAAAAAAGGGTTCCCAATGTGACAAGCTGTAGCTTAATCCAAAAGCGTAAGCTGGCAACAATTTTATTACTTACAGCTTACATCTGGGACGCACTGACCCTATGGATGTTTAGCGCACCCCTTGGTAGACATTCATACAAAAATCAGCTTGTTTGATAATTTTTTGGAATATTCTCAAAAACTAATTGAATTCAACGGTTAGAATCACATCTTAAAAAGTACTACTGAATTCAACAGGGCGTCTCGATCATAAGGCAAATAAGGCGGTCGCCTAAGGCCCCAGCTAAGGTGAGAGAAGGCCCCTATCACACTAACCACATGGATGTTTGGCCCAACCCTTGTTGGATATACAAACCAAAAATTGACCTCATTGGAAATCTCTAGCAATACATTTTAGTACCTTTTAGGATTGATTCTAACCGTTGGATTCAAGCATGCTTTTTGGGTAGTAAATCCAATTGCTAGAAATAACATGAGCCCAAAAAAGGATCTATGTAGGGCGCGAGAGTCCTCTGCATGGACTACAATGGAGTCATCTACATTTAAATTTGTCTCTAGTTTTTTATTATCATAAATATTTAAATAATAATTTCTACTATATAGAGAATTAAAAATTTTAATTAATATCATATATATTAATATATTAAATATAAAAAAGGTTCTTATATAGAGTTTTGGCCATGTGCGCAGACTAAGGTCTCCTGTTAGCCACTTGTCATGATTATGTGCTTCTAATTTATGAGAAGATTGAAAGTCAAACACTCACCATACTTCTTGGCTTGGCTTATGAGAGTGTATTTCACGGAGTAAATATCCACATACGTGAATGCAGCTAAGGGAAGGTCCTCTCTAAGTTGATCCACGGCCTCCTTCAACTTTTGATTAAAATATTGAGCAACATCATTATAAGGAATCCCGCATCCTGCACCGTCTATCTCAGCTGCTGTGAGTGGTAGAGTCAAAATGTATGGTAAGCAGCCGATGGGACCCGTGTTGTGTATCCAGAATGATCTACCGCTTTGGTTATATAGAGACTGCATCATAACAAATTACCATTGTTTAGTAATGATAATTCAAAAAACAAAAGTACGTGGTGTTGGTTTCTAATCATCCTATTAGTCGCTTCATTTTAGCAATTATTAGAGCTATGGGGCAACGATCCAAGAAAACTAGATCATTAGTCTGATGTTTGCGATCATTGGAATAGTTCATAGTTCAAAGTCTCGGCTGATCTCGTTCTGGATCAGGATCGACAGGCACCAATCCATTTCATTTCGGTCCGTCTCGAGCGAGATGGTCGTGATTTTGATGGATCGGACCAATCCGGATCGGAATCAGCACCCACCGATCCAGCCTCCGATCATGAGACTTCGAACCATGGATCCGGGCACCAATGTGTTGGTTAACCAAACCCAGGTTAAACCCTTGGTTAGTTGGTTAAGGGAGAATTAACAAGGGGTAAGGCTGTGTTTGGTTCGCGAAAAATATGAATGGAGATCATGTTTTCTTTCAAATTTTTGAAATACTTGTTTGGTTTGTTCTAGGAAAAAAAAATCAGGAATAAGAAGAGACTTTTGGAAAATAAAATAAGAAAACCAACATACCGAATTAAAGTCGGTCCATTGATTTTCGAAAGTTGCACCATGAATTTATTTTACCTCGAAGCCTAATACCATTAGTAATGTTTTCATACCCTGACCGTTCATCGAACCGGTTGAGGGACCAGGTCACTGGATCACTGGTTCAACAGTTGGGTCAACTAGGTCAACCTGCCACATCGCAACTCTTTGCAGCCCACTGACCCATGAATGTTTTGCCCGCCCTTTGGTGGACCACCCTGGGTCACCGGTTCAACCTATGTCTGGATCAGTGGGGTCATCGATTCAATTGGCCGAGTCGATCGAGTTACTAGAATGTAAACGATTGTTTCAAAGATTACTGGGTTGGGATGAACCCAACCCAGTTACCGATTCGACTACTTGGGCCAGGGCTTAGTTAATAAAATTGACCATGACAACTCCTTCCTCACTATATCTTTCAAACTAGGTAACAGCCTTCATGTTCAATCCCACTCTTTTGACACCATTGAAGAATGTGTGGCCACAGAATAGGGTAAAGTACCTTATTGGCATCTTCGTAGGAGAGAAATCATTCCCTCTCCTCATATATATATGGCATAATTTGCTCTGCTCGAGCTTCCCCTTACTTTTCAATAGCCACATCATCGAGTTGTAATTATTTTTTTCTGGGAAATTTTTGAGGTTTTAATCGTCATTGCCAAACACAGAATTATTTTTATAGGTTACGACTTTTCTAAAAAAAGTCATGACCTGGAAAAAAAGAACCCAGAATCTGAACTATTCGTGAACCAAATACAGCCAAGTGTCGAAATTCAAAGAGGGGGACTACGAACTCGAAGTCTCCGAAAGACAATGAATTTTTTCTCATTTGTCGGTCGGGTCGGATCAAAGTACTTAGTACCCAGGGAAAAAATTCGATGGCCCGGAGGGAATTCAAACCTTGAAGTCCCCCTCCAAAAAGTCGAAATCCATCCGGTCAGTGGGCCCTGATGGTAGTGGTGAGTAACAATAATGCCAAAAAGTTTCAAGCATACTTTGTAACATCACGACCCAAGTTTATATTGAATAGCTATTTCAATAGGAGGATCATAACCATCCGATCTTTTGACTATTCTATGACTCTTCACTGCAGTTAATCAAATGGTGATGATTATATGATCATGCTTGCAATCTAAGAATTACCTTAACACTAATGGAGAATTGGTTGACGATATCAGGGATAGAAGCTTTGACTTCTTGTATCGACATGTTACCGAAGAATCCTGCGCCTAGATCATTCTGACCAATATCGAACGTATATAAAGCTCGAGAGAAATAATCATCCATTGGTAACAAATCCGTAAAGATACCTCCTGTAAAAAGATCAACGGCCAAATTCAAAAATTAGCAATGATTGATCTTCCGATGAGCGTCAATCGAAAATATAAATTTGAACTAGTGTTACACAGTATCATTTACCATGTTTGTTGATCAAATGTGATCCAAACTTTAACTCAGTAAATTGTGTGTATTGCACATTTAAGGAAAAAGGACTGAATCCACCCAAAGGTAAAACATTGCGTATTGGTCTGATTGTTGATGCTGCCGTGGCAAAATTTGCTCCGTGGCTGAAGTTGGTCCCCACAGAATCAAGATAAGCACTGAGATAAGGCAATCCAAAGCTCTCCGCTGAAAACACGAATTCAATCGGATGGTTAGTAAATGATCTAACTTGATTTAGTATCAAGACTCCATTGATCCTTATAACGACATCATGCATATGGGTCCAAAATTGTTATGAACCATTCTGAAAAAGTCCACAATCAAAGGGTTGAGTTCATACAATCAGATTGATTTGGTACTAAGAGATCTTCTAGATTGGATCCACGAAATGAAAGGTTTAGTGCTTGAGCAACATTATATGGTCTTCGAGACCATTATAAGATCATAATATAAAGTCTCGGTCATCTTGATACAAAACCCCAATTAATGTATTGTTGGGGGCTCTCGATCATCTGATGCAGCATAATTTTATTTTTAAATCTTTTTTTTTTTGGATAAGTAAGATGGGGTTAAGCGGACCCGACCGACAATAACAACAAAAAGTACTGTTAGCGGACTGTATGTTCCCGCGCATGTGTTATGTTGACCCGACAATTTGTTGGTACACATAGTTATTTCGCTTTTTCCTAACGGGTCGATCTTTTGGGGTAAATGCATGATTGTTCAACATGGTATCAAAGATGAGGTCCTAGTAGGTCGCGGGTTCAATTCTCAGCAAAGTTATGAGGGGGTGTGTTATTGGAACATGTTGTTTGGTTGTATGGCCAGCAGTCCACCCCTTTGATATATATATAGTTACGCCGCCCTTTACCAATTTAATTAAGTTTTGAGAGTAAAGTGGTTGTCAACATGGTATCAAAGCCTTAAGGCTTGGGAGCTCACGGGTTCAAGTCTCCAGCGGAGTGTATTCCCACTGAAGGGACGTGTTAGCAGAGGGTGTGTTCTTGTGCATGTGTTGTGCTGAATCCTTGACTTGTTGGTATTATTTTACGCCCCTACATCCGTAGAGAAATTTTTTGAAACAGCAGTCATGCATGAACCAATGATCACGAGCCATATATACCCATGGTTACTTTTTATAAAGTCTATTTAAAACTAAGGTATGTGGTTGATCATTGGAGCATGATGGCCACCTCCAAAAAATTTCTCCCTGTACGTGTGATCTCATCACAGATTACCAAATAAGCGATGAAACTTAAAAAAAATAATAAATTAAATAATAAAAAAATCTGTCATTTTTCTTTAGAAAGTTTCGAAATATATAAATAAAAAAATAAAATAGAAAAGAGTTATATGCACCTATGAAATCGATGATGAGGCGTCCATCGGAATATCTTCCAGCGGGCATGTGAAAGAAGGTCTCGCCGTAGGGTGGGGGAGGGGATCCAAACGCCGCAGACAACCCTCCTGTATCGGAATTAGAGTCGCCCAAGTTGAAAATAGCCGGAAAATCACAATGATTCGAAGCAAATGCATGATTCAAGAAGGATATGAGAGATAACAAAGTGATAACAAGTTTAACAGAGACAAGAGAATCCATGATGAAGAAGAAGAAGTGAGATGGAGAATGGAGTACCGGTAGAAGCTTTAAATAGAAGAAGAAGAAGAAGACGTGAGAAACTTTTAAGTCCAACGCTTGGTCAATCCAATATTTAGTATTCACACTTGTGGTAACCGTGTTATTATTTAATTTACTGTTATTTACTCCATGGTTAAAAAACGGCCGTTATAACGGATTCGGACCTCCCCCATTACGTTATGTATCGTTTTTAACGCTCAGAAAATAAAGACCGTTATTTTCTTTATAACAGTTGTTATTTTCCATTATAACGAAATAACAATGTGTTAAAAAGTCCGTTATTTTCCGCTATAAATTTTATTGAAAATTTTTGAATTTTTGTAGCGCCGTAAATTTTTATTATAACAGAAAATAAATGGTAATGCCCCCAGTCCGTTATATCGTTATAATGGCCCCTTTTAAACCTTGATTTACTCATCTACTAGAAAATCCTGCGTGAAGCAATTTTTTTCCCTTGTACATGCAATGGGGAGCATAAAAGTGCACCATGCAATACCCCATGAAAAATGCTCGAATCCAATGACTATAGATCACTAATCAAGTTGATTTTTAGTAGGTCGATCGACAAGAGCGGCCCAATCACGCATGGGTCACAGGACCCGAAAAGCGTATGCCATATGGTACATTTTTGTGATCCCCACAGGAAAATTCCATCTCTCGTTAGAATTTTAGGTGTAAGGACAAACTTGATGAGGCAATTTATTGTTTCAAACAGCGAAAATGAAAAAAAGGCTCCATCGGTCATATCTTCTAACCCAAGCAAACGTTATCTCGAAATTGGAACAATCAATTCTGACTCTTAAAACACTTTGAAGGATAAAACTTTGATGACCGGGCCCTGTCATCGAAGGAGATGACAGGGCAGCAGATCTTGGCACGTGAATTTGTACGGACTGACCACCTCGGCCTCACCACACTCGTACCCAGGTGAGTACTCACCTGTGCACGTGGGTGGTGAGGCCGAGGTGCTCCGCTAGTACAAAATCCACGTGCCTTGATCTGCTGCCCTGTCATCTCCTTCGATGATGGGGCCCTGTCGTCTCCTTCAATGACAAGGCCCTGTCATTGAAGTTTTACTCCAATTTGAAAGGTAAACATCGAGTTTCTTGGACCACGTACGCACTACACATCCCGTCATCTGGAAACTCTAGTCTTACATGGCCTAGAGGCCGGTGGCGCCGCCCCTCTAGGGACTTTTCTTTTTCTTTCTTTTCTTCTTTTTTTTTTTTTTGGTGGATAAACTCAATTTGTTGGAAGTGACAGGAAGAGGGTAAGTTAAACTACAACCTTGATTAGTGAGGTATGTTAAACTACAACCCAGTTGAATCATTAGAGAAAGATAATTTTTTTAGAGGAGAATTAGGGGGTGTTTGGATTGCCATTTTTCAAAAAATACTTATTTAGAAAAAAAGACTTCTCTGAAAATATGTTTTTCTTAAAAAGGTCGTTTGGATCATCATTAATGCTTAATGCAAAATGTCTTTATTATGTTTATTCATCTAGCAAAATTTTAAAAAGACCTTTTTAACTTAAAAAATAGCTTTCAGCTATTTTTTTATAAAAGACTTTTTGACTTACAAAATATATTTTTATGGAATAAATACTTTTTAAAAATTGCTCATTCAAACAATTTATTATTTTGAAAAAAGTATTTTTGAGGAAAAAAAAAAACGTTTCCAGGTCTGAAAATGGAGATCCAGACACCCCCTAATCTCAAGCTCCGGGGGGGCTTCAAACTTTGAAATATTCCCTCCAAAATGTATGACAAGTACTCTTTGTTAACCACTAACCGAGGGGTTAACGCGGGTTGCGTTAAGGGATTGGGGTACGTGTCAGAAATTTTGGGTGGGGAGACTTCAAAGTTTGAAGTCCCCTGAGCCGGCGAATGTTCTTTGTATGTCCATGTTGGTATTTAAGTTTGGTATTGGGCTAAGAAATAGGAAACTTATCCTATATGTGTTGCAGGAAGAAAAGGAGACATAGCTTAATTCCAATTTCCTTCCAAAATTGTATACACGTGGCATTCTCTCGTGCCACACTTGAAAGTTGTCCAGCTGTAGTACTGGACTATTTTTAAGGTTTAAGTGACGGGTCCAAATTGAAATCAAAGCGGGAGGGGAATTGGAAACACAAGTTTCCATGTGTCGTTATGATGTGCAAACTTCAAACGTGTTCAACTCCTTTACTTTTCTAGTTTTGATTTTAGGGTTAGAATTGCTATGAACACATCCAATCATAAAATGAATGGTGCAAATGTTACGTCACCGCTTTGATTGGCTTAAAATTAAGGTTCTAGATGAGTCGCTCCACGGGCACTCACATCTTTCAGCTGCGCACCCACAATGGACAAAAATGCCCCCCTTCAGTTTGGGCACCCTACCCAACCCCACCCCAACCCAACCCACCCTAACCCTTCTCCTTCATCTTCTGATGTTGGTGAGGATGATCTCTAGCGACAAGGAGATCATCCTCACAAAAATTCGAATCATTCTGATATTCGTAGACTGGTCTAGAAGTTGAAGAATTATGGACCGTCTATTTTTACCATGTAACTTGAAAACCATATTTGATGGGGTTAGAAATTTTCGAATGGGCTGATTTTTTGTTGGGGTGATCTATATGGTGAGTGGTCATCTTCATCAAAAATCAGCCATTGATTCATCTTCTATGTGGGTACGACAAAATGGTTGTACCCCCGATCCTGACCCTTGTAAATTTTGGGCAGTCTTTGGATACGGCACAACAAAAATTCATATTATTCCAATAATCCTAAAACCCCCTGAAAAATGCAACATTGATAACTGAATTGGACGGTGAGGATCTGACCAATTGGAAGTTATAATTAATTTGAATGGGTATGGTCAGGGCCATCTCTACAATAAGGCCAGTGAGGCGGTCGCCTTAAGCCCCAGGTGGGAGAAGGTCCCCAGCCCACTAACCACGTGGATGTTTAGCCCACCCCTTGTTGGAAACCAAAAATCAACTTGATTGGTTATCTCTAGCTATAGATTTTAGTACTTTTTAGAATTGATTCTAGCCACTGGATTCAATCATGCTTTTTGTGTAGTAAATCTAATGGCTAGAAATCATCAATCAATCTGATTTTAGTGGGTTTTATCTATCAATAGGTGGGCTGAACATCTATGCAGTCATTTTGCACAAAACCACAGTTGGATTCTCGAAATCCACGGCTGAAAGCACGAGTGAAAAGACAAGTGCAAAAAGGTGAGCCCCCTGATCCCAACCCATATAAAAAGGCCTTATATGGAGTTTTGGCCTTAGACCTCAACTTGCATCGAGATGGCGGTCATCAAGACCAAGGTTTAAAGGAGGCCGTTTTAACGGTTAAACGGACTGGGGGCGTTACTGTTTAAACCGTTTAAACAGCCGTTAAAACGGATTGAAACAGGCCAGGGGCAAAAATGGAAAAAAAATGAGAAAAATGGAATTTAACAGAATTAAACGGATTTTAACGGGTTTTAACGATTTTAACAGAAAAAATGGCGCTGAAATTCGAATTTTGAAATTTGAAAATTTTAAAAAAAAATGGAATTTAACAGATTTTAATAGAAATTAAATGGATTTTAACAGAAATTAAACGGATTTTAACGTAATTAAACAGATTTAACGGCTGTTTAAACAATTTTAATGGCCGTTAAAACAAAAAATCGGCCGTTTTTTTCAAAACTGATAAAACATGTTTAAACGGTTTTAACGGAAACGGGCTTGGGGTGTTACCGTTTAAACGGCCGTTTTTAAAACCATGATCCAGACAGTATGAAGTTTGGTTAATTTTAAGCCAATCAAAGCGGTGACGTAACATTTGCACCATTCATTTTATGATTGGATGTGTTCATAGCAATTCTATGCCTTAAAACAAACCGGAAAAGTATACGAGTTGAAGTTTGCACATCATAACGACACATGGAAACTTGTGTTTCCAATTCCCCTCCCCCCTTTGTTTTCGATTTGGACCCCTCACTTAAACCTTCAGAATGGTCTACCAACTCCAGATTGGCATTGACACGTGGTGCATTTCTAGTTACTTAAAATTCTGTCTAAAATTTGGTAACTACTAGAGTGCGCCTGGGGTCCACTACAGCTGGACAACTTTTAACTGTTGCACGAGAGAATGCCACGTGTATACAAGTTGATGTGTGGCACACTCTTTTCGGGCCCATTGACCTCATGAGTGTTTGGCCAACATCTTGGTGGACCTATACACAAAACATCAGCATGATTGGTGCTTTCTATCCATTGTATCTAAGTACTTTTTCATCATGGGCTTGGAACAACCAATTGATCTGTTAATGAAGCCCATAATGAAAAAGTGTTCAAATTGAGCAGTTTGAAATCACTAATCACGCTGATTTTTGTTGTGTAGGTCCACCAAGAAATGAGCCATGCATTCAAGGAGTCCGTGGGTCCAAAAAGTGACACGTGGAAATTTGAGAGATCGTCTGCATCAAAATTTTGATACAGAGTTCTGTATCAACGGTTATAGTAGAGTTGTTTTAAGAGAGTGAGAACTGTTTTAGGAAAGGAAAACAAGCTGATTTTTGGTATGAATGTCTAGCAAGGAATGGGCTAAGGTCATTGGCCCAGATGGCAGCCGTGAGCAACAAAAATCGCTATACCTGCTGCGTTTGGCGTCAGGTATACCTTGTTACATCACTACCCTTTTTTCTTTAAATGGAGCAGCTGAGATAGCAGGCCAAAAATGTCCTTTGCTCTCTATGGTTGCACTTAGGCTACATTAACAACCTCATAGCATGGACTTAACTAAATTTGAGAGGCCCAATGGATCATACCTAGATCTAGCAAGTTAAGCCCAACATAGCCTTCTATTGGGAATCTCTTAAGGCAAGCTCAGTCCATTAACATTGCTGTGATTTTTTGAGGTCCCATTGATGGTGGGTCCTATTGGTCTCTATGTAGGGCTATCAACGAATCCGGGTCCATCTTCATGGGTTATATCACAGGGATGGCGGGAATAATGTATTAGGGCTCGTTTGATGTTTGTCTAAGCGTCTGTTTTTCTGTTGGTTAGAGATTTTCTAATTTTCAAGCTAATTAGGGTTTCGGGGGTGGATTTGTATTGTATAAGATCTGGCCTCAAGCTTCGGTCTATAAAACTTCACCAAAAGCCAAGCCCAGGCCCAGTCTCATTTTGTACCAAGGCTGAAATAATGGATTACCCAATAAATCATGGGTCAGGCTCAGCGGACACATATTTTCAAACACAATTTCACATAAAATAATCGTCGGGGGCCAATATATAAACCAGAAGTTTTGGAATGGGATGCGTTTCGGTGAGGATGGTCTCTATAGTGAGGAGATCACCCTCACAAAAATTCAAATCATTCCGATATTCAGAGCATGGTTTACAAGTTGAAGAATTATGGACCGTTTATTTTTTTCCGTTAACTTGAAACCTACATTTGATAGTGTTAGAAATTTCAGAATGAGCTGATTTTTTGTAAGAGTGGTCTATATGGTGAGTGAAATTGTGTGTGAAAATATGTGTCCACTGAGCCTGACCCATAAATCATTTTGGTTGGGTTTAGATTCCATCATTTTTAACCAATTAGTAATACAGTCAAATTTAGAGATGCATGTATCTAAACTAAGCACGACCCACTGGAACCCGACTCTTTGAGAATATCCAATTAGCTTCTTCAAAAAAGTATCTTCTTCAAATTTGATGCTGGAGGTGCCCTCTCAAAAGTGTTAAACTTCAATCAGCCCCCATTAAAAAAAAAACATCTTCTTCAAAAAGATTGCTTTCAAAAAGACACAAAAGTCCTTTAAAATTTGTTGGTGGGTTGATTTAAAAAATTTATCTTTATCAAAAAGGACAAAAAAAATTAAAGTAAGTCGGGGGTTTCTTTTGACAATTTCTATGGACAATAACGGTATTTAAAAAAAGTTGAACGGAAGGAAAATGACAAAAATAAAAATTCAGAGAATGAAAATTAGTCGCTATATATTTGATGTCAAGAATAGAGATATAGAAGGGGCGTTCAACTTTTAACCTAATCATTGTGCAAATCGAATACTAGTTAACCGTCTATATCTAATCATATCACTCCTGTCATGACCTCGAAGTACAAAAAAAACAAAAGAAAATAAGGAAAAACTCATCAACATGTATAAAGCAACTACTTGATCAGTCCCAACATCTGAAATCCCTGACAGACCATCTCAGATTCTGTGAAATGGATATGCAAAAAGATTTAAACATTTTGTAAGCCTCCCTAGGGCATGGCCACTAATGTGCATTGAGAGAGTGTCATCTTTCACAACAAGAAACCCAAAACACAGACGAGGAGGACTCTGAATCAGTTGCAGAAGAGTTCAAACTTGTCCATCTTTTGATTCTTTCCAATGGGGGTCCAGTAAATGCTACCTTACTTGGCCTAGCATGTTTTTCCTACTTTCATTTGCCCACTTGAACTTTCTTACTCCCATCCCAACTTGACTTTCTTTACTGAAACTTAACCAAACGCTAGTGAAATTAAAGAAAGAGATATATGGAAACGAAGGCGAAGGCGAACAGAGGCGAGTGCTGGCATGAGACCATTTGCTCAAAATGCATCGCTTGCATCTTCCTCATCAATGGAGTCCGCTTTAGGATCTGAATCTTCAGGGGAATAGAAATGCAGATCCTCTGTTTGTGGAGCAGCAGGTTTGAAGAGGGAGCTCCAACCGACCGCGGAGACGTGCTTGCACCATTACCTGCAAAGGATGCATCTCAACAAAGTTTCTGACTTGAGACTAACTAAGTTTATGGATAGACTTGGCATCAAAATGGAACTCGAGAACAAATTTTCAATTGTGTTGGAGCCTATCCTCACTATCTGGTCCACACTGACCAAGCAGCCCCTCTTATCCAATTTCTGCAACATCAACACATCGACCCTATGACTCTTCTAATGCATTTATCCCAAGCACGCATGAATAAAGAATTGAAGGACATGGTCCTTCTAACTTATAAGGGCGTGTTTGATTGCCAAGTGAGAAAATTACATTTTTCTTGGGAAAACACAACTGTCCATTGTTAGATATCCATTTTAAATCTGTATAATTTTCTCTACCAAGCCATTTAAATCTGGATAATTTTGCCTACTAAGCCCAGAATTTATTTCTAATCCAGATAGTTGAGAATTCATTTCCACCTGAAAATACATCTTTATTTTCTTACATGATTGAAATATGTGTTCTCAGTTGCAATCTGTCAGCCATTTTGAGGCATTTTCCACCTGAAAACGCACATTTCCCATATGTGTTCTCTGTTTGTGGGACTGAAGAGATGACATCGTCTCCATATATAATGAAATCCATATATAATTGGTTGGCACCAGAACCATGAGGTTGGATGTTCGAAATCAAGTCTTGATGCCAAGAGAAGAGAGAGGGAGAACCCTGGAACGTCCTCTGCTTCTGCTCAAGTGAAACTTCAAGCACTATATAAAACAGGAACATGAACTTTTGTCTTGGTCCTTACCAATAGAAATGTTAATTGGAAGCAGGTGAGTATGCAAAATCCTGGCTTTGGCATAGTCATTCTTTTCCATCCCATGCCCCTTGATTTGAGCCCAACTCATATCCATTCTTTGATGCCAAAGTTTTAGCAATCCCCACAGATTCCTGGCTTTCAAAATGTGGTTGACTGATTAGTGAAGCTTCAAAATGAAATATAAAAAATGACAAATGAACTGAACTAAGTAAATAACCTCTTACCAATATAGCTACAGCCATGATGAGAAGAGCTGTTGGGATTAAAGCTCTTTGCATACTCAAAACTTTTTGGGAATCCAAAACTTGGGAATGCCTTGTGGTATCTCTCCAACATAAAACAACATTTCCCAGCTTCAGAGTTTCTTTAGAAGTAATTCAAATTAAGAAAATTTTTACATACCCCCATGTTATCTTTGAAATTTGACATGTGCCCCACATTTTGAAAAAGCTGACATACCCTCAATGAGCTGTCCACTATATATGACCGGCGTTGACTTTAATTGACTAAATTTTTTGACGAAAATGCCCCTTTCTTCAACCTTAGATTAAGATGTGTTTCATGCTAGATTGAGTCATGGACCGCATTGGGATTCAAACAACTTAACCCTCGCTTTCAAGCAACCCAAGTCATCAACCAAGTGCAGACCAGGTCTCACCGCTGAGAAGATGAAATGACCTCTTTGTCGTCCAAAAAGAAGCTCTCCGATCAACTGGACGCTATCATCGAGTGAGTTCTATGCATCATCATCTATGTGATCTGCTTGATAATTTGTCTTCTTATCAGATCCATCTTTGGAATATTGTTTCTACCTTTGCCACGAAAAGAGAAGATCAACATCTCTTTGGTTAAAAACCTCCATATGTGAACTGTGTTGAAGGTTCTGAGTGATTTTCTTAGCAGCAAGATCAAAACCTTGATACAGATAAAGCCTTTTCATTTAATGATTTTGTTCCTATATTCCATTACGTGAGATCCGGCATTGTAAGTGTTGTAGTTAGACGTTCGATATTTTACCCTCTCATATTGCTCTTGTATTGTTTCCCTCTTTAGATTGTGGGTTTCAATGTCTTCCAACCATGCAATGTCGTACAAATCCTATAAGCATGTTATGTACTTTGTCTTCTCTCACATGCTTTTACATATATATCAATCTCTTTGTAGCAACCATATGATGCTTCCACCTTGGACAACACTCTTATCACCAAGAAGACTACATACAAGTTCTTAGTAGTGACATGGGATGACTCTTGTAGGATAGTGACCAGTGATGAGCAGTCAACCTATTGGAGTCTTGTAACCGATCGTCCACCACATCCATTTGGTTTGGGATAGGGATTTTAGCCAACCCACATGTTCTTGATCTAAGGTTGAAGAAAGGGGCATTTTCGTCAAAAATTGTTAGTCAATTTAATTCAATGTCAGTCATAGATAGTGGACCGGGTCATGAGGTGCATGTTAGCGTTCTCAAAATGTGGGGGGGGGGGGGGGGGGGGGGGGGGGGGGGGTGTCAAATTTGAAAGATTAGATGGGGGGGTATGTCAAAAATTCCCTTCTAATTAAGCAAAAGACTAGATAAACTTATCCAAAAAACCCAATTTCTTACCAAGCTCTGATACCAATTGAAAAATATCGGTATTTAGTAGATGCAAACCTAGAAGGGGGTGAATAGCTATTTAAAAAATTAATCTAAATGCTTCAACCTAAATCGCTTACTGATCTAGTCTAGGGTATTCTAATCGCATGCAACGCAATCCTAAGTATGGGTGTTCTAATTAAAACCATTAATCTAACCGACTCAGTTTAAATATATTAAGTCACTAATTCGTTTATATTAATATCAGATAATAATAGCAAAAACAAATCAAACCAAAATACATATGATTTTTACGTGGAAACCTTCAAGAGGAAAAACCAGAGGACGCCACGTTCAGATGTGAAACGTATCACCGTGCAAAGTTATCGAAGACAAAGAAGTTACTCACGGAATAATATTACCACATATTATACACTTGAATCCATCAAGCAACTGCTGATGCATCCACGCCCTCTCTTTTTATCATGCACAAGTTCACAAATTCCTTCGCAAGTACACAATCACACGATCAACACATCTCGGTCCACTCCGGATGTGCCCCATCTTGGTACACCTAGAACTTACTTTTAATCAATAATTAAACACCGATCTTCTTTATAAAATTCAGTCCATCTTCAAACTGTAATGATTTGGTCCGTCCCCAAAATCAACAACACTCTATCTGATCAAGCACAACGCACCAAGTGATTTCTAAAGTTTCTAAGAACAAGTTTGCATCATTGGTTCTTAGGCTAAACTGTAAGTTTGTATCAAGGGACAACCATTTGGCGTACCCACATAGAAGATGGATCAATAGCTGATTTTTGGTGAGGATGATCTCTATGGTGAGGGGATCATCCCCACAAAAATTTAAATCATTAAAGCCCTATCTTCTTTATAAAATTCAGTCCATCCGCAAAATGCACAACACTCTATCCGATCGAGCACAACGCACCAAGTGGTTTCTAAAGTCTCTAAGAATTAACAAGTTTGTATCATTGGTTCTTAGGCTAAAATGGATATAGATTGGAGAATAGATCATGAATATCAAATACTCAGGCTTTGATAATTCAAGAGAACTCTAAAGAATGAGAATAAGGGTTCTTGAGTAAGAGCCCACACGAAATAGTAACTGTTTAAGTCAAATTAGGAAGGCTTACTAATTTTCAAATTTGTGCTTGTGGCAGTTCAAGCGATTGTAAGCTAATCAGAAAACCAAAATTTTGTCTCCATTCAAAGCGACTAGGGAATTCAAATATCCACATTTTTATCTCTAATCGAAGCAAAAATTGCCTTTCAATCGATTAGAGACAAAAGTTGTTCTAGAGATTTTTTACCAACTCTGATCGATCGGACTCAAGGTCCAATTGATCAGGCTTGTGAAGATTTGCACAATACATCAACCTTTCCTTCTTAAACTCAACCACGAGCTTAAGGACAATTAGAGAAGTATTATATTGAATTAATGACCTAGTTTTAAGGTCTCTAAGTTACTTAATTACCAACTTATCAAGATATAGTTGGATGAAGCTTTCAATTTTAAGATGTATCAATCTTCCTTTAGGCAGTCTTCATGCTGTTCTTGAGTGATAAACTACACCAATACTCTTAAAGTCTAACTACCCACACACTAGGATGGTATACACATGTGTTTTGGCATACGGTATTAGCCAACACTTATGGATATTTAACCCTTACAATTAAAAATAGAAAATCTCAAATTTAGCCAAGGTACCTTTACAAAAAAAACGTTTCTATGTATTTTAGGACTTTTTTTTGATATAAAAGAATAATTTTTTCGGAGAACTTTTATTTTTGACCATCCGAGGGATCGCTATCTCTTAATCATAAAAAATTAAATTGAAGAAGGTATGAAATAAATGTTCCAGCCATATTATTACAAAAGTTGTTTTGATCTTATGATTTATGACAGCTTAGACCAATTTTTAGTATCACACCCTGGATTTGGGGTAAATTAGTCAACCCACGAGCATTCGGGTCAGGTAAGAGTACTTGAGATCGGAGCATATGACACTCCACATAATGAAGTAACTCAATTATGATTCTTGAAATCAAAGGGGGGGGAGGAGTAAAGTAGATGTGGAAGAATCTAAGAATATCGAATCTTCAGAATTTCTAAGAAATACACGATCGAGAATAACTAAGGATTTTTGTCTTGATTATGTGATCTACCTAAAAAATATCTTTCTATTTATGACACCATGATGGACCTTAACGAACCTACCATCGAATTGTAAGCCAACTAGATGAAAGTTATAGCCTCAACGCAAATTTTGAAGCAAGTAGCACTATGCGCAAAGCCTGATTGATTGCAAAGGGGTTTAATAAATAAAAAGGTTTGATAAGTTCCTCACAAGAATATTATTAGATTGGTTATAACTATAACTTCCGTATATTAGATGGGTATAATGGACAAAGATGGACATAAAGAACAACTTAAAAATGAGAGCAAAACAAGGACTGATGTTTCTCTTTATAAAATGGAAGTCTATGTAGAATAAATTTATAGTTATGTGCAAACTCCGAACGCGATTTGTGAAATGGTATGAAAGAATCTAAGAATATCGAATCTTCAGAATTTCTAAGAAATACACGATCGAGAATAACTAAGGATTTTTGTCTTGATTATGTGATCTACCTAAAAAATATCTTTCTATTTATGACACCATGATGGACCTTAACGAACCTACCATCGAATTGTAAGCCAACTAGATGAAAGTTATAGCCTCAACGCAAATTTTGAAGCAAGTAGCACTATGCGCAAAGCCTGATTGATTGCAAAGGGGTTTAATAAATAAAAAGGTTTGATAAGTTCCTCACAAGAATATTATTAGATTGGTTATAACTATAACTTCCGTATATTAGATGGGTATAATGGACAAAGATGGACATAAAGAACAACTTAAAAATGAGAGCAAAACAAGGACTGATGTTTCTCTTTATAAAATGGAAGTCTATGTAGAATAAATTTATAGTTATGTGCAAACTCCGAACGCGATTTGTGAAATGGTATGAAAGAACTAAGGGAGCAAACTCAACCTTGTCACTACAATGGAGGAGAGAAACTCTAAACTCTTTACGATTTCTTAAAGAAGAGGCAAAAACTTCTTCTCCTCTCTCAGAAGAGATAGAGAGACGACATATAGGAGAAAAAAATTTAAGTTCTTCCCCTAGAACTAATCTTAACCATAGGATTGTCCTATACAATCTCATCCCTCCATTTTTAAGAAAAATTACAAAAAATATCCCCTTCACTCCCAAAATACAAATAAACTCTTAACAAAATTAGAAAAATCTCTAAAAACATCAAGTCTTCAAAATAATCCCTTAAAATGAGAAACCCCCTCAAAACCGTTACAATGGGCTGTTATAGAAGGCCAATTTTGATTTGAAAAGCCATCTATCCATGATGCTTGCATCGGGTTGTCCAAGAATAGAAAATTTGAATTCAAATTCGAATCCATATTCCAAAAATCAGATATTATTCAAACATTTCGGATACTTTTTAATATTGGAATAGTTTTAGGATGCGTATTCATATATTGATATATCTTATTCGATAATATCCCATTTAATAGATTATTTAATAATTAAGAACTATACATATTATATATCATAGATTATATTATATTTATCACATTAAATAATATTTATTATATATAAATATAATAGTTATTTTTACTTTCTATATTTGTTATATTAATATAAAAAAAATATTTATTATTATATTAACATAATAATTTATTATATATATCTAATTTTCAGATCGGATATTCTAAGATATCCGATAAATTAATCAGATTCGAATGAGGATATTGATTCAAAATAGCCGTCGAATATCAAATCGGATTCAAATATCGGATTTTTTTTTCGGTTTCGGATTCGAATTCAAATTTGCTTATATTCTATCCGAATGGTATCCATTGACAGCCTTACTCACATAGTGAGTATGCCATATCCATACTCATGCAACATTTTTATCAATCCAACCATCAACCTGTCAGACCAGCCCTTGGATGAGTCATAAATTGCACAATTCCAACGATCACAACCATTAATTAAATGCCGTCGATCTGATCAAGTCTTCATCGATACATTCCAATATCATAAGGCAAATCTTGACTTGTTTTATAATTTTCTTTCACACAACATGCTAATAATTTTTTAGCCCCAGTTCCCATCCATTGATTTATGGCTCGAAAAATTTGAACGGCTAAGATTGAAGAGCACCCATATTAAGAAATTTAACCCACACCATTCATAGAGAATCAAAAGTAGGAAATATTCTTTTAAGGATAAGCGTTACACACTTAGAAGTACAGGTTAGAGAAAGTTAATAGGCTGAGTTATTTATAGAAGTATGAGTAATGAAACATACTGAACATAGTATCTGTGATATATTTGAAGAAAACTTAAATCCACACTGCACTCACTCCCTTGCTTACTTATGGAAATTCTTTGATTTTATTTAATACATGGGGTGTTAAATCCTATAAGGAGCTCCCTTTCATTCAAAGCTGTGACAATGTTTTTAAAAATAAAAAGGCAAGAGAGAGATCAGGAACTCCATTCATAACTTTCCTTCACGACCTTCTCCTTCTTTTTGTCTCTGCTCTTACTCAAAAATGTCTATTTTAAGGCCATTCATAACTATAGAACAGGATATTATTCTATACTTAGAAGATACAGCATTCAATCCTCATAAATAATTTTCTTCCTCTCTTTCAAATCCTTCACTTTATTTACACTACAACAAGACAGGCTAGAGAACAGAAGAGAAGAGTCTTTCAGTTTCGCTCTCAGAATGTCTAGTCTCCCTGCAACATCAAGCGTCGTCTCAGTTTCAGAAGAGTCTCCATGCTTGAAAGAAGAGATTAAATCTGATGATGATTTACTTGATCTGAAGCTCTCAAATAAGGAGTTGGATCATGGGTCGAAGCGTGAACTAGATTGTTTGGACGTGGGTTCTTCGAAACGGTCGGCGTCGTCGACCGTTTCGAAGAAGGAACCTCGAGTTTTTTTCTGTAACTACTGTAGGAGGAAATTCTACAGTTCTCAAGCGTTGGGTGGGCATCAAAACGCTCATAAACGCGAGAGAAGCATAGCGAAAAGAAGGCAACAAGGTATGGAGGCTGTGGGTATCGGGCACCCGTATTCGAGTATGACAACACTTCCTATTCATGGGTCTTTTAATAGATCTCTTGGTATTCGGATGCACTCAATGTTTCATAAACCATATTCGTCATGGGCACTTGCCGGACTTCGTTACGGCAATGGTGGGTGGTCAAGACCAAGTCTTTACCCACAACCTGCAGTTGGTAGGCTGAGGATGGATGATGATCATCATCAGGCTGCTAATGAACACTTTATCAGAATGCGGCCGGGAGTGGCTAGGTTCGATGGTGGTGCTAGTAGTACTGGTTGCATGTTAGGAGGTTCTCCGGCTGTTGTAGTTCCTAATACTGCAGCTAATAAGACTGTTATTAATGGTGGTCATCTTTGGGCAGGTGGTCGTTTGGAAACTCGTCAAAAGGAACCACAAGAGCTTGATTTGTCCCTCAAGCTCTGATTATTTTATTTCTTAAATTTTCTTGTTTTTTGGTATTTTTTTGTTTTTGATTGCTTTAGTTATTATCAATTTATTATTATTGAAAGGGTGTGTTCTTGTGTTTTATTATTATTATTATTATTATTATTATTATTATTATTATTATTATTATTATTATTATTATTGTTATCCTTGATGTTTTTCTCATTAATTTAAAAAAAAAAAAAAGAAAAATGTTTATGTGATTATGGAATGGCCCACTTGATCTTTCATCTAAACCATTAAATCCGCAGAGCTATCACACCTAACCGTCTGATCTTTAGACATGGGTATGTTAAGATCTTCTAGGATATTTCAATGCAAGGTGGTCAGCCAATTAAATGGTCGGGATTGGTAATGGGTGGGATCAATTAAGGATGATTAATTGATCTTAGGCCCATCATCACATAACTTGGGACGTGTGCTTTTGTAATTTTTAAGAAAATTGTTATTAGGGTTTTGCAAGTGGTGGAGGGATGATTTAATGAATTTAATGCGTGGAGGCGGAAAAATCAATGATACAGACTCCATCAAAAATTTTGACACAGAAGCCTCTCAAATTGCCACGTACGTTTCCGAGCCCACTGGAACCCTGAATGTTTGGCCCACACTTTGTTGGACCTACACACCAAAAATCAGTGTGATTGGTGATTTCTAGCCATTGGATTTGAGCACTTTTTTATCATGGTCTTGGAACCAACCCATATGCCTGTTCATGAAGCCCATGATGAAAAAGTTCTC
Source organism: Euptelea pleiosperma (assembly GCA_035048495.1). Classification (NCBI taxonomy): domain Eukaryota; kingdom Viridiplantae; phylum Streptophyta; class Magnoliopsida; order Ranunculales; family Eupteleaceae; genus Euptelea; species Euptelea pleiosperma. The sequence continues at coordinate 7,945,678 of CM068544.1, read as the reverse complement.
GAATCCTGCGGCTAGAAATCACTCATCACGCTTATCTTTGTATGTAGGTCCACCAAGGTGTGGGCCAAAGATTCAAGGAGCCAGTGGGCACGAAAGAGTGTAATACGTGGCAATTTGATTTTCTTGATCTAAGGTGTCAACGGGTCGGGTTCTGGTAGTGATCATGATTGTTAGCTAACTCTGAATATGGATAATGGGCCCATACCAGGCCAAATTGATCGGAAATGGATAGAAAAATTGGAAAAAAATTTGAGGGAAATTATTTAATAAGTTTGGGTTATTCAGTTATTCCAAATTTGACCAATGTATAGATGGCAGGGTGAGCCCACAGTATATATAATATATATTAAAAAAAAAAAAAAAAAAGGAAGCGCGAGTCATCTGCAAACCTTTGACATAACGGGAGTTCAAAAAATTTCATAGCTTAAATAACAGACGTACAGAAGGATAGACCAAGGTTTAAAGGAGGCCGTTTTAACGGTTAAACGGACTGGGGGCGTCACTGTTTAAAAGGCTGTTTAAACAGATTGAAACGGTCAGGGGCAAAAATGGAAAAAAAATGGATTTTAACGGAAAAAAATGGCTCTAAAATTCAAATTTTGAAATTTGAAAATTAAAAACAAATGGAAATTAAATGGATTTTAACGGATTTAACTTTTTCACAAAATTTTTCAGAATATAACTGCTGTTTAAACAATTTTAACGGCTATTAAATTCAAAAACGTTAAAACGTATTTGAACGGTTTTAACGGAAACGGGCTTGGGGTTACCGTTTAAATGGCCGTTTTTAAAACCATGGGATAGACAGCAACATAAGTAATCCGGGTCGGATTTGTTTGCTATGTTGGGACCCATTGGGATCTATTTTGATTATGTGATTAAAATACGAATCTAAAATAATCCCATAGTGACACACGATAATACTCTTCGAAAAGAGGCATCAAAATCTTCACTCTTTAACGCAATAGAGATCTTCGTTCATTAAATTCAACGCGTCTTAATAAACACAAAAATATTTAGTTTGATTCAAATAAGAAATAAGATCTGGGTGTAACGTGGTGCGCGCACATGTTGAAACTGGAAGTTATGTGCAACCCATAACTTGTTCCATTCTGATCGATTGATGATTGCGTACTCTGAGGTTATTGCTTCAATCCAAAATTAATTAGATGATTATGTTAGGATGAGACCAACAAGGGGGAAGATGGAGAAGAAAAAAGACGAGTGCCTTTATGGTTTCTCCTAGCTAGGGGTGTCAACGATTCGGTTCCTAAGGTACCCAGAACCGGAACCGATATTGTCGGTTCCTGTCCGTTCCGGTTCCTATCGGTTCTAGTTCTCAAAATGATGGAACCGGAGCCGGAACTGATTATGTGGTTCTTCTCGGTTTCGGTTCCGGTTCCGAGTATATATATTTGATTCCAGTTCTTATCGGTTTCAAGTCCAAATCTAACTACCCAGAACCGGAACATTAATTAGTTTCAGTTCGGTTCCGGTACTTTTTTAATCGATTCCTGAATATGTGGAATCGGAACCGGAAGGTTTCGGTTAATTAGGGTAAAATTGACACCAACGAAATGCTGAATTTTTATTCAAGGGTATTATGATAATCTCACTATCACAGGGTAATTTTGACAGTCTGAAATTTTTTCGAACTTTATTTCTTGCATAAAATGATGGGTATGACACTTAGAAATACTTTTGATAAGTTAGTCAGAAAAACAATGTCACGATACGCAAGGCTATCTTGATCTTTGGATACTATATTAACAAATTTCATGTTATGCTAGTGACACACTTGTGTAGGGACATTTTGACACATACTAACGAACTTAATATATTAACACCATAATAAATTCTGAGACAATGGGATCCATGCGAGAATTCTATCTATACTTTTATTTTGAACATTTTTGACTTTGATAACTTGAATAATTTGAATGATTTGCATAATTACTTGACAAAAAGAACCATAACCCTCACTCAACTACTTAATTAATTATAAATAAATAATTAGTATATAAGTGTAGACCTTATGGAATAGTTATCTTCGGTACACCTTAATTTATTATAGAACTTAAGACGAGTGTATGAACTACGTACTAGTATGCCATACAAAAATGGCAAATTTGAAATTTCTAGCTATAAAGAACTTTTCTCAAAATAATTACGATTATTAATTAATTTCTTAAATTAATGCGCCATGTAGCATGGTGAACACGTTTTCCACTTTGGGAGAAATTCTAGAGTTTTCAATTTGTATTTTAAAAAGAGAAAAATAGAAATTTCCAAAGAAAATAAAGTTACTTTAAAAGATAAAAAATAATAATTGAGTATCTAATGGGTGGGCCGTGGGCACTAATGGACCACACGGCCATGCCTATTTCTCTTCCTTAAATGAGATCATTTAGAGCCCATGAGCATTGATAGTCACTATTAGAAAAAATTTGGAAACTAACGGTAGAAATTTCAAATGTTTGGAAAGTCTTTAAATAGACCAAAGCCTTTTGAAACAAAAAATAAACTTTTGAACAAATAAGCATTTCAAAAACTAGTTGGTGCACACGTGCGTTGCACGTGGATAAACATGTTAGAACAAAGAGTGTGCAACGTGGCATTTAGGGGTTTGATATGGGACTTTGATGAAAATATTATCGATATTGACCCAATTGAGAATGATTCAATGAAACTTCAACCATTTCACGCGAACTCAGAGATATCATAGAACAAACTTCTGTCTCCTTTCCTAATAAAACATGCTTGAGCAACAGTCCCATTTTTAGACGGCAATCAACAAACTTGTACAGTTCAATTTAGGAAATGAACAGAGGTGCAATTCCAAAAGGCCAGTGCGACAAAATTAGATGATCAACATATCTCCATGTAGGGTCTCCTGCAAGTCTTCCCCATCCGTGACAGTGAATGAAAAAAGAAAGAAAGAAATGGCAAACCACTACAAACTCCTCATCCACACTAAAACAGAAAATCGGCCACAACTAAATATTTTTGCACCTCAAAGCCGAATCTTACAAAGGCGTCGACTTTATTGCTAATCCCACATGCATGATGGACAGCACCCTCATCAGAAGCATGGATTAAAAATAAAAACAAGAAAACTTCAATCCATTTGTATTTTGTTTCTTTTTCTCATTGGTTGTCTGTTCTTCTAATGATTCTGAATCAGATTCTTCAATTTCCTCAACTTCTTCCACCACCAATCGTCCAATTGCTAGAACATTTTCATTAACTTTATGCAGTTTTATAAAGAATAACTTTACGATAACTCGAAGGACCTGCAAACGTAATTTGTTGTCAGGCGGTTTGAGGAATCAGGTTGGGTGGGACATGTCTGGAACCGATTTGCAGGTCCTTTGAGTTGTCATAGTCAGTTTTTGGCCAAAAATAATTGGGTCTAATTCAGATATTTGTTTGATGTTCTGCCACCAAGCACAATGTCGCCAATATTTGCGTGCAAACATTTGTAGTTCTACCAAGCAAGGCCATAATACATCACGTCTTTGTGCACAATGACACAAAGAGGTTTTTGATATTCCTTTTCAGAGATTATGCTCCTTTCCGAAGTTCTTTGCTTGTCCTTGATATGGTCCAGCATGCACTTGCAGCCAAACACCCCTAGTTTTTTTTTTCCTTTTTAGCATCCTATGGCCCATCTAAAAGAAGATCAATCATTTCTTTGAGCTCCCAAATTTCCTCCCATCTAATGGTAAATAAAAAGGGCAACAATAGCCTCATCCTGTGTCAATGCTCCTTATCATACCTTGTGGTAATCTTCCCTATCATCGTACCTAGGTCCAAACCACTGATGGTCATCACATTCCCATAGCATGAATCCTAAAGACCACAACACAAATCTCGAGGAACATCCAATGGTTTTAACACAGGGACGACATACTACAGAGTATTGGGATGATATATCCTTTTTCAAATAGAAATGTTTGATCAAATCTTTTTTCAAACAATCACAAACAAGAAAATTGGCGAGGCAGAGAAACACTTCTGAGTTCCGAAAATTGGTGAGGGAGATACATGATATTCGCTTAAAAGCGCATATTTTTCACTATTATCCTATAAGCGTTATCACACTCTCCTACGTAAAACTGCTCTAATTATCCACTTTTCTACGTAAGAGTTTTTTTTGTTTCGTAGAACACACTTTTCTAGATGAAATGGTATATTTGCATGCTTTAAGCACATTTTCGGAAGTCTAGATATAAAGCCGTTATGATTAAGTCTCATTACGCGCTTCTTTTATTGCAGGAAACCCGATTGGAGAATTTTAGGAATTGTGGGCCCACAACTGACTGCCAGAGCCTTTGATCAAAGCATAAAGAGCCAATGGACTTAGACAAGAAGAAGTAGGCCAAAGACAGGAAGAGTCAGAGAGTCGAAAAAGCTTGAGCGAAAATCAAGATAGAAGGAGAGACAAGCCCCCAAAGAAGAGACTACAGAGATTAAGGCTTATCAACTAACATAAGATGAGGACCTACTCAGTTGGTAAAGCATGCAGAAGACCAAGTCAAAGGCCAGGGTTCAAGACCCTCTACTAGCATTTTTCTCTTTATTTTATAATATTTTCTCTCTCCTCTCTCTAGATCCTCATTCTCTCTCTGCTCACAATCCAAATCATCCGATCTTCTCTTCCTCCTCAGTCATTCAATCCTACGGCCTACCTTGACCAATCTCCATCGCCCGATCATCACCATCCATCTCTACCGTACGATCGCTCAGTCAGTCCCCCGATCATCTATCTCACCATCTCGTAAATCCAATGGCCCTCATCACTTCATGTTCAATCCTATGGGCCTAAGCCATGATGGAGTGCAGGCCCATTACCTATGGCCCAGCCATTCGGTGGGACCTACATGCCTAGCATGCATAGGAAACAATTTTTAAAGAAGAAGAAGGATAGGAGAGTAAATTTTGGGAAAGTTTTTAGAAACAAAGATTTTTTAAAAGACAAATATTTCTTCAAAAAGGAATTTTTGGGTGTCAAAAAAAAGATGGAGATTTTATCCTAGAAGAAAACTAGGTGTTCGGCATTTGAAAGATGATATTTTATAAAAATGTTTCTAAAAACAAGTTTTCATTATTTAAAAGAAGAAAATATTTTTGGAATGAAAGTTTCTAAAAAATGGGGGTAGCTAGTGATGGATTTTTGGAGAATCTTTGTGATGCAAGGAAATACTTAGGGCGTTTTTAAAATCTCAATGGGGGCCCCAAGAATTAAGGGGAGGTTGCTGCCAAGGAGGAGGACGTCCCTCCTATTAGAATCAAACCCTAATATATATAGAAGAGAACGGTTTTCTTAGGACCTCTCCCACTTTTTTCCATAACAGCTCTCTTCACCGTCTCCCCCATCCACTCAACCCTAGCCGCCCCTCCATCTCTCCATTGATTCCAAACCTCTCTTCTTCTCACTCTCTCTCACACCCAACCGTGATCCTTCACCAAAACCACCGTCCGTTTCGCGATTTCCACCATCAAAGCCAGCGAAATCTGCCTCCTTCCATTGCTGCCACGGTCTCACTCGCAGCGTTCTACCTGTAGCATGTGCTGCCACCTCCCTCTCCTCTCCAACCTTGCTGCTCCAAAACAGCAAGGCTGCACCACTGTGTAGTCGGACTGCAACACCATCACCGGAGTTGCAGACCTGCAACTCTGGTCGGCCTCTCCTCCACTATTGTTGGGCGCATCTGCACTTCCCATCCCCTCCCAACTGCCAAGCCGTTAGGCTCTTCCATTGCAACGTTGCTGCCATGACGTGCTGCAACTCCTATCATCTATCCCTCTCATAACCAACGTCTCCACCTGCTGGAGCATGATCGTCTCCACCATTATCACCGCCCCCAGCTCTGTATCTTCACCGTTGAAGGCACACCAGCAACCCATTCACACTCCCCTCCATTACACCGTCCTCACTCCTCTCCTTGCTCATCTTCCTTTAAAAAAAAAGAGGAGTTCGCCGGAGTTGCAGAACTCCGGCAATCTCCATTAAATCCGGCCACCTATTGGTGCACTAATCCTCCACTATCGGGCTGCACAACCAACCCCATTCGATCTTCATTCTCTCCACGTTTCCGCACGTTCCTCCTTGAGTCGCCCCTCTCCATAGAGTCTCCTACCTCCTTTTCTTCACCACGTCTTCTTGGTGTGGTTGCTGCTCCTCTACGTGGTGGCTGCTGTTCCTCTCAACGGTTTGCTAAACCGTCCTCAACTGCACCGGCATCCCACTGCCAGCAGTCCTCTCTTTTAGCTTCTCTCACCAAGCCGTCATCACACCCCTCTTCCAGTCACCGTGGAGGCTTGCAAGCACACCTGCAAGTGCCGCCTCCACCATTAGAACCCTTTCCACGGTCCACCCTGCACTCTCCCTAGTTGTAGGCGTCATCACTACCCCCTTCTCCTTACTGCCCTTCATCGTTATTTACATCACCTCCATCCACTAGCACACGTCACCAACCTCCACCACTTCAGGTGGTCCATCTCCTGCAACACTGCCCATCATCTTCTCCTTCACGGGTTGCACTCACTGCCATCGTGCAGCCCTGCAACTTGGAGGAAGAACAACAAGCATTCATTCCGGCCAAGTTCGGGTAAGTCTAGAGTACATTCTATAATCTCTCTCTAGGTCTCTTTGATAGTTTTCTCTCTCTAGGTCTCTTTGATAGTTTTCTCTCTCTAGTTCTTAGTATCTCTTCTCTCTATCTCTTGTTTCTCTCTCTAGTTTCTAGGTGGTTCTCTCTCTACCTAGTTTCCTCTAGATCTCTTTTTCTCTCTAGAGAGCAATCTCTCTCTTTAGAGATCTCTCTCCACTTCATTTTCTCTTTCTAACTCTCTCTAGAATTTTCTTTTTTTAAAATTGCTTTTTAGTTTATCTTATTTTATTTTATTTTCGATTCAAGCATTGTAATAGACATTTTGATCACTGAATGATGAAGTTTATTTTTATCTATTATTTCTTGTAATGTTCCGTCATTTCATGTTCCTGATTATGCTAACCCGGCTAACTCCGAGTGCGGATCGACATCCGACACTATCCACTGTACAAGTTTGAATATTTTGCAGAAATAAACAGTGAAATAGAAGGATCAAAAAAAAAATATGTGTTGAAACCGGGGTTTCCGATTCGACGACACGGAAAAACCCTACTTTCAATACATATTTCTGAGTTCCATGCAAATACGTGTCGAGTAGTCTGCCATAGTCTATTTCCTGTTGTGATGGGTGCAATAGATATCTTACTCGAAAAAAAAAGTGAGTCTGACCTAGAAGATATCCTAAGTAAAAAAAATCACATGATTTGCCATTCACAGCAACTCGTTGTTTCCGTTGATCGAGAAAGTTTGAAGTCTAGAAAAAAAATGCAGATTGGATTGTTGTGTCCATCTGAATCATCTGATTGTTTTGATCTTTGTATGATTTCAACCTTTTGATCGATGACATTTTACATCTTGTTCTAAATTATCCATAATATTTTCTGTTGTCGAGAAGACAATTTGGCCCACAATATCTCCTAGGTGAGCCTGCTGAATGGTCGTCTTGACCCACTTGCAGGCATCATGGAACCGCACCCGGGTAGTGTAGTACGGGTCCTCTTGCTTGTCATTTGAGCATTTCTTCATCTTTTACAGAAAAAATAGCCGTAGGCCCATATCAAAGGCCCATTGGGAAAATCTTTCCAAATTAAAAATGGGTCAGGTTCAGGATTAGCAATAGAAAAATAATAACTCCTATTTCAAGAGCAGAAGATGAATTACTTAATAAAACTCACCCGAGCAAGTAAGTTTGAGAGGAACAATCATCTCATTGCCGGCTTGAAGGGTTCAGGTGTTCAGATCTGAAGGTGAGGTAAGCTAGGCTAGTGGACTCAAGTATAGATGTGGAATTATATCTTCTAAAAATCTTACCTTTTCTCATACAAAGCTGCCGACCAAGAATCAGAGAGAAAATCAGAAAAAAAAATGATAGTTCAGAAACCCATAAAGGACTGAGAAAGTTTTGATAAATGGATTTGGTTATCTAGGAATTGTTAGCAGCGTGATAGGGGCAAAACTTGTCATTTTAGCAATTCAGGTGTCCTTTAAACCTGAAAATGATATCTCTAAGATGATAACAATTCAAAATTTGTGTCTGAATTCTAGAACTCTGCTTTTAACATAATGGAATGCAGGTGACTTCTTTGCTATCTCTATCATGGATGAACTTTTAAAAGGAGAAGAAAAAAATATACTGTGGTTGGGTAATAACAATTGTATTTGAGCCACAATCACTGGATCGGAATGACTTTTGGCACTGAGTATTCAAGAGGGTGCCCCACTAATTGAACAGTTAATGTTGGTGGTGCCCGCAACTTCATACATTTCCTTCCCATAATAAAAGAATTAACAGCAACTGGGAGGATCTAAATCAATGATTTTCAGATGTGCTTATCCTGAAAACGGTTGACCCATAAACATGGATATTTCAAGTTATCCAACTAGAAAGAGAATCGTTAGCCAAACCAACACACATTTTGTGAAACATTCTAAGAACAGGTGTTGAATTGTTTCTATATCATTTTGATAAAGGGGAATATCATTTCATCAACATGAAAAATAGTATTCAATCTAGCTCTACTTGGGAGTAAATCTTTGGCACATTTCCATACAAAAATCTGAACCCTTTTAAGCACCTTGAGGTGCCAAATTTTAAGCCATAGAAATTGATGATTGGGGTTCAATGTGTTAGCTATGGTTTCATATGCTGACTTCTTTGTGTGTGATCCCACTCTAGTGTGGTTCCATCTAAATTATCTCCACATTGCGACTTAGAAAGGGGAAGGCTATGGATGGTGGGAAGAGTGCATCGATACATTGACTTTTCATGATCTCTTTGGTTTATGAGTTACCACACTTTTCTGATTTGAGTATCCTAAGGTAGAGGAGTTTAGGGATCTTTTAGGACTGTAGTGATGGGATCCATGGATCATCCAGACAGCAATGTTAATTCTGTCACCAACTTGCCAACATGTGTTAAAATTGAGGCCTTTCAAGATAGCACGCCCATATGACAGACATTTGATTTTTTTCAGGGTGGTTGGGGGCTGAGTGGACGGTGTACCCCACACTATTTGAGATTAGTATTGTGGCCCAAATTGTTGCAGGCTTATTTAGCATCCTTTATCCTATTTGGGAAATGGGGGGCCAACTTTTCGTCCTGAGTTAAAGTTATGCCTAGATCTCTTTTCTTGGGACAACATAATGATTTCCAACTTCGCAAGCAAGGTCCCCTTCTTTTCCTCCTTTTTTTATCCACCAAAAGTCCCTCTGTAGGGCATCTATTGCGGTGCATGTCTTTTTTGGGAGGATAAAACATGACTTTTGATAAGTTGGGAAGGCTGATGTGATGATTTTATTATTGTAGTTCGGCCCAGCTGCGAAAGTTTCTTTTTTTTTGCAAACCTTGAATTTTGAATCTGATTCTACTCACTATTGATTGGAAAGTTCTAGTTTTGGCTCTACCTATAAATGATGTGTTCCATAGCATTTATCATCCAAGTTTAATTTCCCGACCCTTAGGATTCTCATAAATATTTTGAAATGTTTCTTTGGGGTGTTAGTCATGGTCTATAACATGCTAAATAATTAGTCATGGTCTTTACCTTTTGATTGTGCCCGTGCTAAGCACGGGTAATCTGGTTTATAAAAAAAATATTGTTTTAAAAAATTTGAGATTAGGAAAACCTCTAGCTACTCTACAAAAATATGCAGTAACAAATACATACATGCAAATTAAGACCAAAAACCCATTAAAACACCTATATTTGCTAACCCAAAAACCCACTCCCAATTTACAGACCAATTAAGGAACCAAATTTAAAATCACCAAAAACAAAGCAATCAAACGAAAACGCAGCTCATGTTCATTAACACACAGGCCAATAGATAATTTTTTTATTTTGGAATAGAGTACCATCATAATCCAATGAAATACATCAGTTGAATGGTCAAAGAGAGATAGAACTAATAGTAAGTGCTACAATGATGTCGAGCTCAATCTACCATTAGATTTTAGCACTTTTTTAGGAGTGATTCTAGCTTTTGTATTCAAGCATTTTTTGGGTACTATAGAAATAGCTTTTTTTTATAAGTAGTACTATAGAAAACATCAATCAAGCTTATTATTGGAAATTTGGCCCATCATATCCTTCCTAGGTGACCAATCACATTGACTCAGCTGGATGATCACATTGTGGTATTCTTTTAGACGGTCACAGTATATGCAAAGCATTAAAAAAAAGTCTAGAAATATTGTGGAAAAGATATTCAATCTAGTCATTTCTTTACCTAGTCTAGTAGATCTTCTAGTAAAACCAACTTGTATGTGTACCTGTGTACGATACATGTGGATGATGATGCAGGTGAAATACTCAGATCTAAGCATTAATCTGGATTGCTTGATCCATAAACAACCTCTTTGATGAACCAACACACTGATTAATTCCATGTTTAAGTTGTTCCATCTAGACCTGTAATTTAGTCAGATTAGGACACAACTTGTCTGTGTAAAAATGTTGATTGGTGATTTTGATCATCCAACCAAGATCTTCCACTTGAAGGGACATACATCTAAGTAAATGGGTAAAAAGGGCACCAATCAGGCGGTTCAGGTGTAATGGGCTTGGAATTGAGAGAGAGAGAGAGAGAGGAGTGGTCCAAAAGGATTACTTTGAGTAGACAATTACGGAACCTTTCATGTTGTTTGCATCGATTGGAAAGTTTCTGATGTAATAGAAACTAAAAAGACGTAAGAGTTTTAAGAGTGTGAAGAGGTGAGCATTGTACTGAGCGTTGTATTGAAGTTGTTGTTAACGAATAAAGCAACATTCATACAAAAAAGACCTTTTAATTTTTAATATATACAACCGATCATATTTTTTTTTTATTTTGGGCAAATAACGTAACTGGGTTGGGGGCATTACTGTTACAACAGTTGTTATAAAAATTCAAAATAGAAACCGACCCACATCAAAAGAAATAAATAAGAATAATAGAAAGAGACCCTAAGATTAGTCAACGTGTAAGAGATGAGAAGAGCCATGTAAATATTAGAATAGTGATGCAAAAACATTTCTAGCTCTCCATCTTGGTGGAAAGTGCCCAACAGACGTATATGTGATAAGAAAAAATTAAAAGTCTGTTGTTGTAAATCGATTTTTAGTGCAACCCATTTGGGATTGAAAGGCCCCAAGCCCCCTGTATGTGTATGTAGTTTTTTACACATGAAAGGGAGAATAGATTCTTCTCCCCTTCAAAGCTATTTCACATTCTACGGTAAGGCATTCAATTCAATTTTGCACTAAAATGGGTTCGCTTGTAGCTGAACAGAGTTCACATCACAAACTTTATAAAAAAATTTGTCGATAAAGAAAGAGACCCACTATAGTACAATTGCTAATTGAAGGTGAAAAAAAATCTTGTCTTTAAACCAAAAGAAAGCCACAATTGAAAAAACCCGAACAAACTTTTTCCCGTGTCATTCCCAAATAAACAAAAATAAAATAAAAACACAAACTGATATGGATGGTCGGATAGATTCATCCACTTGGGTCTACGTACAGAAATCTAATCGGCCCGTTAGATTTCTCGTGCAATTTCTAGATTTTCTGATTTGAACTCTGTTCGCGGGATGGAACCCTCACTCCGAATCTTCAGTCGTTGCTTCTCCTCCAGGTGTTTTATTTTCAGAATATCTACTTTAATTAGTGTGGGTACTAAGAGAAATAACGAAAATGTTAGTGGAGATGAACTGTAACTACAACGCAGACACATGCAGTGAAGAGTGGGGATAGGTGGCGCATAATTAAGTAAAATGATCTGAGAAAGAATTTACGTGCAACTGCTTCTTCACGTAGTTGGACCCGTACCCACCACCATAGGTACCATACCCACGACCACAACAGACACTTCTGCAACTACAACAAAAGTTGCTTTCTCTTTTGATTCCCAGAACGAACTACCCATCAGTCCACTTAGAAGCTAGTTCTCTTAGGTTGTGGATGAGAAAGAAAAGGACCTGTGATTTTGGGGGTAAAAACAAAGAGAAGCATTGGGAGCATTTCAATTTCTGAGGATTTTGTTATCTTATGAAGAGAACGATTGGTGTTTAATTTTGTAAGTGGCGAAGGGGTTGGATGAGGGCAAGCCGTTGGGAGAGGGAAAGACTCTTTGAAGAGAGGAACACGTTTTGGAATCTGAAGAGTTAAAGCGACAAGGGGTTGGATGAGGGCAAGCCGTTGGGAGGGGAAAGACTCTTTGGAGAGACACACCGGAAGAGAAAGAGTTGCGTTTGGAGCGTTATTTAGAATTTAATAAGTGTTGTGAAGGGTAGAGTCGGTAAAATAGGAAAAAAATCATGGAAAAATAGGATTTTCAGGATATCGACATTTAGGAGTAGTATAGATATAGATTATGGAGATTATGACCAACCCCAAAATAGAATAGTTTTAAATCAAGTTGTAGAGAATTAAGAAAAATAATAAAACAGTTGAGCCTTTTTTGGAGCCCATTAATTGCTACTATCAAGTGGACCCCACCATACAAAAAACGCCTAGACCTATTTCTAATTCTAGTAGGAGCTATAAAGGTAAAAAAATTAATAGAGTCATCACTACTTTGTGCATCCTTGCCTTTCTTTCTCAACCCTAACCTCTTTTTCTTCTCTCATTAACTTGGAAACTCCATTAAAAAAGCTTGAAGATTCTAATGGAAAGTATCGAAAGGTAAGGATGATTCCACCATTATTACCTACATTAAAATTATAATTTTTGTGCATTGATGATTGTTAATTATGGTAGGGATTATTTAGATCGTTTCATCATGTTGAGTTATTTTTCTTGATTTTCGGACTACAAAAACCAGTATATTTGTGAAGGTCAGATGGACACTTTCTCGTGGTCCGATTGGACTGAAATGTTGTTCACAGAGAGTTACTTCCTCTAGTATGACATAACAAAAATTAAGCCACATCAGACGGTTAGATCTTGTTTTATGATTTTCTATTTATTTTTTATTTTTTTATCTAATTTATTTGATTGGTTTTGTTCAATTTGGAATCATCTATTGGTTTTTGGCTATTCCTTTGTGGAATTAACTATTATTGTTTGAGCATTCTTTGTAGTTGAATTACCTATTGTTGCTTGGTTATCCTCTTGTCATTAGATTATTACGTTATTATCGAGAGTGCTTCTAGGCGAAGGCCCGATTTTGGATTGAAAATTAGCGGGAGGGCTTCCAAGCGAAGGCCCAAGGTTGGATTGGATTATAGCGGGAGTGCTTTTATGCGAAGGCCCGATGGAAAATAATAAAGGACTCGGAGCCCTAGGGTGCAAGACCCAAAATTATACTTGCAGAAGAGCTTCGGCTAAGGATCGGATTGATATTATTGGTTTTTGGGTGGGGTCATAGCTTGATATCCGTAGTTTCTCTCATGAGTTTGTTAATCTATTGGTTTCACTCATTGATCTTTCCTATGCCATGATTTTATATTCATTATCTAGAATTTTGATGTTGTATATTATGGTCACATTCATCCCGTGGATTATTACTGGGCGTTAGCTCACGGTTTGTTAACTGATTAGATTTAAAAGAGTTCATCGAGACCGGCGTGGAGGAGATTCTTGAAGAAGTGGATCCATGAGATGGGGTGGAGTTCGAGGGAGAGTTATGATTATTAAGTATGTTTTAAGACAATTTGAGTTTTTTGGGATACTTTTATTTCATGTTAAATGGTTTAGAGATTGATTGAAAATCGTTTGGGAAGTTAGTGTAAATTCGGGTTGACAGAATTTTCGTCATGCCGAACGGTAAATTCTGCCATTTATTCCCTAGTTAATGTTTTAATGCGATTCCAAAGCCCAGAGTTTCATAACGGCCTGTAGTATTTATCTAAATTTTTTGGAGCATATTGAGTTGTGTATTTTTCTATGGAATGCTCAGAAGTGGACTGCAAGTTACTGTCCAAAAAATTATAGGTCACACAATCAACTTTGGGGCACTTTTTGACCCATTTTCATTAGGATTTAACTCTAATGCCGAACATGAGGAACGTGGAATTTCGAGCTAGCTTTCCAATGCCAGGTGGCAGGTCACCCAGTTCTTTACGGTTTGATTGCTAGGTTCGAATTACTAACTAACTATCGAGCAGTCTCTATTTTTGGTTTTTCTTATAACTAGAAACTTGTTTGCTATATTTCTTCAAAATATTCAACAAAAATCCTAAATTATATTTTTAATAGAAAAATCAAAAATTTTGAGAACTATAAAATCCATATCTTATTTGCTCCGTTTCGATCTAAATCGACCATTGGATGAGGCAACGAAGTTAAGAGAAAATCTCATAAAGTTAGTTTTTGTCAAATTTCTTAAACATAGAAATTTTATCTTTAATATTTGAAAACAACGATTTTTTTTTATTGATCTTAATGAACCTTGTTCTATATTATATTTAGGGTTTGTTGTGAGAAGAACATCAAAAATATTATTCTTGATAAATGGTCGACCTTGATTAGAGTTAACTTTTCTCTTAAAAGCTATTAAAACACAAATTTTGATTGAAGTATCTAAACGGAAATTCATCCTTATGATACTTACCAACTTTTGAAAGCATTAAGAGAAATTTTTGTAATAACCAAAAGAATTCGACCTTTTGTCAACAGTTGAAATCTTTTATTTTTACCTATTATTAGGATTCTTCTTCATGAATCGATATTAAACGCTTCTACATTCTTTTTGAAAGTTAATTGGAACAATATTAGTTCTGTGAGTTATCATTCAAATTAAAGTCTATCAAATAAGTCAACTTTCCCAACTCTTTCAGAATCTCTCCTACTAGATGATTTGATGAAAGATCAAGTCTTCCTAAGTGAGTTAACTGCCCAAACTCATGTGGTATCTTACCATTAATCTTATTCTTAGAGATCTGTAGGCTTGTCAGACGTTGGCACTTTCCCCAATTTTGTGAAAGCTCGCCATACAATTTGTTATGGCTCAAATCAATGTAATCCAACTTTGGATATACACCAAAGATTTCTGATAAATTCCCAGTGAGTTGGGATTGGACCAGTGAGATTGTTGGTGCACAAACTTAGATCAGTAAGAAATTTCAGGTTTCCCATTTCTAAAGGTATGTTGCCAGATATCTGATTTTTGAACAGGTACAAGAGGGTGAGCTTCTTCAAGTTTCCAAAAGCGAAAGGGATGGAACCGGTCAGATGATTAGTAGAAAAGTCTAACTCAACAAGATTGTTCAGATTTCCTATTTCTAGAGGAATGGAACCAGAAAGTTGATTATTGTCAAGGTATAAAGTGGCTAGGTTGGTCAAGTTTCCTAATGAATAAGGAATTGTACCAGTGAGATAATTAACACTTAGTTATAGCTTAAATAGAAATTTCAGATTTTCTATTTCTAGAGGAATGAACCCAGTCAAATGATTAGAAGAGCAGGCTAGCTGAACAAGATTCTCAAGATTTCCTATTTCTAGAGGAATGAGACCAGAAAGTTGATTTTTGTGGAGGTATAGAGTGGTTAATGTGCTCAAACTACCTAAAGAAGCGAGGATTGAATCGGTGAGATTGTTGGTGGACAATACTAGCTCAGTAAGAAATTTCAAATTTCCTATTTCTGGAAGTATGGAGCCAGATATTTGATTTTCAAACAATAGTATGGTAGTGAGCTTCTTCAAGTTTCCAAAAGTAGAAGGGATGGAACCGTTCAAATGATTAGTTGAGAAGTCTAACTGAATGAGATTTTCCAGATTCCCTATTTCTAGAGGAATAGAACCAGAAAATTGATTCTCAAGGAGGTATAGAATGGTTAGGTTGATCAATTTACCTAAAGAAGCAGGGATTGGACTAGTGAGATTGTTAATGCCCAAGTTAAGATTAGTAAGAAATTTTAAATTTCCTATTTCTAGAGGTATGGAACCAGATATAAGATTTTCGAACAGGTACAAGCGGGTGATCTTCTTCAAGTTTCCAAAAGTGGAGGGGATGGAACCGGTCAGATGATTAATAGACAAGTCTAACTCAACATCAGATTTCCTATTTCTTAAGGGATGGAACCAGAAAGTTGATTTTTCCAGAGGAACAAGCCAGACAATTTGGCCAAATTTCTTAACATGGAAGGGACCGAACCAGTTAAAAGGTTTCTAGAAAGGCTGAGCACACTAAGATTAATCAAATCTCCGACTTCTTGAGGAATTGAGCCGTTAAGATGATTTTGGTGGAGATACAAGTTATGTAGACTTGTTAGTAGTCCAACTTCAGATGGAATTTCTCTAGAGAATTAATTGTCAAACAGACTGAGGAAGGTCAGTTTGGAAAGACAACCAATTTGAGATGGGATGACACCAAATAGTGTATTGCTACTAAGAACAAGTGAAAGTGCGAACCCAAGAAAATAGATTTAGGCCATCTTTCTAACTAAACAGATCTTTTTAGCTTACCTCACTACACTGTTAGAAACCCTCTTAAGCCTTATAATGACAACATTCTCTTGTTAACCATTCAACCAAAAGTCCAACCCCCAAAATGAGCATAATTCAAACACCTACTTCTGAGAGAGATAAAGGAATTGTTGGTATGATCACACCATTGTAATATCCTGAACTTTTATTCAGGGGTATTAGTATAAATTAACTATAAAATTATAAAAATTGGTATCCTGAAAGTTTTTGAACCTTATTCTTTATCTAAAATATGTTATAATGTCACGTAGAAATAAATTTGACAACTTAGTCAGAACATTTATATCATGACACGTAGGGAATTTCATTATCATGGCACTAGAACCGATTTTCATAGATGTATACATGTACGGTAGTAATGTAGGGACATTGTACTGAATAACCAACTTAATTAACTAAGATCATAATTTTAAACAAAAGATTATTTTAAAAATAATAATATTTTTAAATGATGAATGCCACCTTGGCATTTTTAATCAACTCGTTGTTATAATTGGAGTATTTGATATTCTTATCACATTTTGATATTTTATAAAATAATATAATATTTTAAAAAGAACTTTAAATTAAAAATATTTTAAATAATTTTTATTATCTTTTATAAATTTAATGAGTAATCGTTGGTAAGTTTTGTTATTATTGCTTGTTTACATGTTAATTGAGTTTATTTATTAGAACAGGTCTTTCGGACTAATTTATAGATCTTTTAGGCCCAAAAACAATCTTATTTAAAGCCTACTTTATACCCATAGGCCTTAGGCCCATTTTTAGCCCATACCATCTTAAAATAAGTCATTTAATGAGTTATAAAAATCATCCCTTTTAATGTTACGAAAATCAATTAAAATAAAATCTCTTTAAAGAATCTTTTAAAATAAAATAGAAAGTTTTAAATATACTTGCTAAAACTATAAATCTCATATTTGGAAGTTTTTTCTCATAAACTATTATAAATAGGACCCCCCGCCCTCATATCAATTCATCAATTCTCTTGAGCTTTCTTTTGCTTTCTAAACTCTCTAGAGTTCTTCATGTTCTTAGTGGTGGAGGTTCTAGTTCTAAGTTCTAGAACTAGATAGGTACGGATATTCTCTTCTAATTTGTGATTCATTTATTTTAAATTCTTGTTGTATGATTTTATGAGTTCAGATCTCCATAGCTTATGCTTTAGATTATTTTGCTAATTATTATGTTATTCATCATCATAATGATGCATTCTTATTTAGGTTGGGTATTAGACGAGAGTGCGCATAGGCTCTGCGGCCCAAAAGAACCCTAAAAAATTAACAAGGACTCGGTGCCCTAGGTTGAAAGACCCCAAACCCCTGTAGAAGAACCTACGGGGTTGGACTTGTGAAAAAAAAGGAATGTGTGAAACGGATTTTTGGGTTCATTCAATCAGATCATCATCAACATCTTCATCATATTTTTATTTTCTTGATCATGTATCCCATGTGCTCTTAATCTATGCATGTGTTTAAATTAAATGAACTACAAACATGTGATTATCAGGTGGACTATACTGGACGAAAGCTCACGATTTATAACGAATAAAATTTTAGATTTCATAAAAAAAGATGAAGATGAACCATTGATGGGGAAGACATCATGGATGAGACAGAGTTTGAAGATTAAGATTGTTTTATTTTATTTTTTTGGTTTATAGATGTTTAAAGATTATTTATTCATGTTGGGATTGATCAAAATATTTTAATTGACGTTTTGGCATTTTCTAAATTTCTAGATTACTCCGATTTACCCGATGTTCTAGACGGGAATATTCGTCAAATATTCTCTCGATATTAAAATAATATGATGTCATAGAGATATATTTCTAAACTGGTTCTAATATTTTATAGAATATTTTGAGAATTTAATTTGGTGTTTGTTGTTCTGTAGAACTTTACAAAAATGAACGTTACAGTTCCTAGCTCCTACACAAACAGCACATAATAGTCCACTTCGTCTACGTTTTAGACCAACTTATATTAGATATTTATCTTTTTGCCAAACACAAAACCTGTGTGGCTTCAAGTTAGCTTTCCAAAAAAATATATTGGGTTACCAAATTCAATTGGAGCTATCCTGTAGACCCTTTTTACTAATTGACTATCAGTTACAAATTTTAATATTTTCTTATTTTATTTCGACTTTTTCTTTGATTTGTAAAACAAAACCTATATTATATTATTTGATAAAAAAATATATCACTTGTTGGATTCCATTTTAAATTGACCCTCGAATTATACGACTAAGTTAGAAAAAAATCAACCGACTGAGTTTTGCCGGTCACTTTTATAAAACTACAATAATTGTAAAATCACTAAAAGAACTATAAAACGTCATTTTTAGCCAAAGTTCATTTGTTAAAGTTGTTTTTTATGAATTTTAGAATAAAACCCCTAAAGAAAATAATTTTTTGACATATTTTGAATTTTGACCAAAAGTTGACCATTTTTGTTAGAACCGCAAAAATAAAATTTTAAAACTATCTTAAATGAGTGTTTTGGCTTAAGTGCTTTAACAAAAAATATTTAATATAAATATTAGGTAATTATAGAGACCCTAATTAGTAATTTTGATAAAAATTAAAAAGTTTGACTTTTATTTTGACTTTAGTTATTTCAATGTAATAACTTGTTTACGCTTCCGCATTATTTTGACTATTGGAGTTGAGCTGTTATTCATTAATCACGATGGTGATTCTTGTCATTTTCTTTATTTTTTTGGAGCATTTTATTTTTATCACACCTTAGATCTTGGGTAAACAGACTGATCTATAGGCATTCGGGTTTGATTTGGGTGCCCGGGTTCGGGGCGTGACACCATAAAGAAGAAGAGAAATCAAGAAAAGAAAAGAAAAACAAATAGATCAAGCATGAGCTAAAAAGAAAGAAAGAAAAAAAAAACAAAAAAAGAAAGCTGATAGAACAAATGTCAAAAAGATAAACTAGTTGAAAAATGGTAGAAGTAAGAAAAGTCAAGGAAATAGTGTCACCACCCTCGGGAAATGCTGCAAAGAAAAGTGAGATATCCTCTCAGAACTTTCGAGTCCCTGAATATCCTTATTTTTCTAACCCTTTCCTAAGCTACAATCCAACTTAATCAAGCCATATTTGATACTAGGTAGCACCATCACAGAATGCAGAGAATGGAAAAGAAAGAAATTATAGAGTTTGATCCGACACTCCTGAGTAATAAAACATTTCAATCATGAGATCTTCTAAATCTTCTGTTGTCCTCTTTTCTAGATAGTATATGTGAGATGTTTATCAGTTTCAAATATCCATCTCCTCACATATAACTTGAGAGAAAAAAATAAAGCCACTTCTGAGTGATAAACAAGTGAGAATTGAGGTCAAGGCATACAGTCTTAGAGGTGATCAGAGAATCTTTACTACCAGATAAGGATGATGATTGAGCACACACACACGCTGAGTCTGAGTAATCTTTGGTTCAAATGTCCACTAGTATATTTTACTGACTAAACTCTAATTTGTGAATGATCTCTTGCATCCAAGAAATAAACTGACAAAATGGAGTTTTTCTAAGTAATGCGAGCAAAGTTTTTCAGCATGTGCCAAGCCCTTGTGAGCTCACTTATCTCGCACTAATTGTCAAGGATTGGCAATATGCTGGTTGGGGGTTGTGATATTCGCTCAAAAGTGCTTATTTTAAATAATTATCCTTTTAGCGTTATCGTATTCTTCTACGTAAAACTATCATTTTTACACAAAATGGTATATTCGCATGCACTCATACGCGTTTATTTGACCTATATGCGAAGTCATTTTATAGAAGTCTCATTACGCGATTTTTCTATCGCATGAACACTAATCGGATAATTTTGATGGAATGCGGGCCCACAATCAACCTCTAGAACCTATGATCAAAGCTCAAGAACCAGTGGGCTAAGATAAGAAGTTCAGGCCAAATGATGGGAGAACCAGAGAGTCGAAAAAACTAGAGAGATGATATAGAGAGAAGGAGAGCCAAGCACTCCGAGAAGAGATTAAGGAGAATAAAGCTCAATCAACTGACACAAGATGAAACTTGACCCATTGGTAAAGCTTGCAGAAGACCAAGTCATAGAGAAGGGTTCAAGACCCTCTACAAGCACTTCATCTTTATTTTTGTAATAATTTCTCTCTCCTTTTTCTAAACCCTCATTCTCTCTCTACTCTCAAATCTAAATCATCCAATCCTCTCTCCCTTCGCAATTACTCGATCCTATGACCTACATTGGCTGATCTCCACCGTCCAATGATCCATCCGATCATCGCCATCCCAGTCTACCATCTGATTGCCAGTAGATCATCCATTTATCATCTAAATCTTCAAATCCATTCGACCACGACCCGATCATTCTTCCATTCCCCTAACCTTTGATCTTACGGCATTCCTCCCTTCCTACCATCGACCTCAATCCAACGGTGGTAAAAATGTGGATTTGGAAGTAAAGTGAACGGAGAAACGGAGTGACATTTGTTTGTTTTCAAAAATGGAAAGATTCTTTTAAAACCATATTTTGGAAATGTTGAAAATCAAAACTTTTTAAAGAAAGGATTTACTTGTTAAGATTTGATTTCAAAATAACATCTTTTTGAAAATAAATAAATGTGATTTTTTTTTGTGGACTATTTTTTACAAAACGGATGGCTGTGATCCTTTGAAGGAAAATCTCTTCTTTAAAAGGGTATTAAAAAGCTTAATAGTGGGCTGAGGTGGCAAGTGATGGCTGTACAAAGGACTTAGATGTTGGAGATATCCATCTTAACATGGTAAGTACTGGATGATCCAAATCTATGCGTTAAAGAGAGAAGATCTCTCATCTAACAAGGGGCCCCACGTCCCATTCTTAAATATAGAAACTTGCTGATTTGGGGCGGTCCATATAAACTCTCCCATTCTTGCATCTTGGAGCACGTTTTCTCCCTTGAGAAAAACCCTATCTTTCTCTCCCACTTTCTATTATCTCCTTTAACCCCCACTCTCTCCACCACGTTTTCAAAAGAAAGAGAAAAACCCTAAATCCCCCCAAGTCATTCTTAATCCATCTCTTCCTTCTCTTCTTCCTCTCTCTCCTTCAATCCACTCCTCTCTCCCCTTCTCTCCATGGTTCTAATGGCTCCTCCATTGGAGCCACCCTTTGCTGCACTAAACAGCAACGGTTAAGCAAGCCTTGCACCCCTCCACAACGGTGATGCCTCCTTTCATCCTCACGAGCGCATCAACCAGTGTTGATCTCTCCATCTCTACCCTTTCTCCCACACACATCTGTTATCCATGGTGGTGGCTGCTACTCACATCACCGTTCTCACGATAGCTTCTCCAATCTTCCGGGCACATCCACAGTCCACTACGCCTTCACCACTATCTAGAGTTGCACGCTGGAGTTGTCCGTTGATTTCCACATCCAGCCGACACCTACACCCTGCAACTCTGGTAAGAGATCGTACGTCTTCCTCCACGTGCTACCCTCCTCGTCTTCAATTATCACTGCTGAACTGTGTGCCCACCATCTTCTTCACCTCCTTCAAGTTGCAAGTCCCACCAGACGGCATGCAACCATTTTCAGATCTACAACGTCTCCTTCATGAGCCCCTCTTTGCAGGTCTGCATCATTTCCTTCACCTGTTGGTGTAGTGTCTGGCCGTGCACATCCAAAGGACCACTACCTGCTGCTTCTCCATAGCTCCTCAGCCACCAACACTAACCACCGGTTGCAGGTGGTTGTTCTCTGTTCTCCTCTCATCTTCCCACCGTGTCTGCAACTCCAATCAGGTGGTGGTGGGATCTTCTCCCTTGAGCCACCACACACGTGCAACCTTCCTTCTCATGCACCATCGCACCACCATCTCTCCCTCATGCTAGCTGCTATCTCCTTTGATCTTCATTGTGGTACCCTTCACCATTGGGTAGGTTGGATGGTAAGTCTACACTTTCTCTCTTATTCTTCAATCACTTTCTCTCTCTAGGACTTATCTTCTTGTTTCTCTCTACTCTCTAGTTTCTATTTCTACCTCTCCTTGGTTTTTCTCACGTTCTCTCTCTATTTCTTTCTCTCTCTATAGGTTTAATTTTCTCTCTCTGAAATTCTCTCTTCTCTCTCTCTAGCCTCACTTTATTTCTTTCTCTATCTTATGTTTCATGCTTTCTAGAGTAGTTGATTATTTTGTTCAAGCAATGTACTTTTGTTTTTTTTTCAATTAATAAAATAGTTTTTTTTATATTTTTTTTTAAATTCTAGTCTTTTGTTATTTCTTTTGTTTCTTAGTGATTCATGTTAATTTTCCTTTCTAAAATATTTGTTTTAAATCCCGATATCATCATCATTCTCACCCCTACATTGATTTCATAGCATTTTCTGTAGAAAAACCCGTCATTTTATGTGCCATGACTTGCGCAAACTAACCCCGAGTGCGGACGATATCCGACATGAATCCCTATACAAATTTTTGAATTTTACAGGATAAGAAAATTGGAAAAAATACAAATTTTGTTGACTCTAGGGTTTCTGATCCGACGGCACGGAGAAACCCTAGTTTCAGTAACCAATCGATTATTGCTTCTTGATCTCTTCTTGTTGTTGGTTTGAGGATGATTAATTATTGGGTAATTCTATTTGCACTCCACAAATTCCATAAGCACCCCATTTGGGTGCTTTTTGGACGAAAGTGCCCTTAGACCAAAAAAAAAACCCAGCGCCCCTCTCTTCGTCCATCCCTCTCCACCTCTCTCTCTCCCTCTCCACATCTCTCTCTCTCTCTCTCTCTCTCTCTCTCGAATATGCCTTACGATTGGACTGGCCGTGGGGACTGTAGTAGCCACGGCTGGGTTGGTTGTGGGCTACAGTCCCCACGGCCCAACCCAGCCATGGGGCCTATTAGAGAGAGAGAGAGAGAGAGAGAGAGAGAGAAAGAGAGAGTGGTGGTGGAAGCGGCAGCGACGGCATCCTCCTTTTCTATTTTTTCAAGGTGAGAGAGAGAGGGAGAGGGAGGGACGAAGGGGTGTTGGGTTTTTTTTTTGTCTTGGGGGCATTTATGGCCAAAAAGCACCCAAATGGGGTCCTTATGAAATTTGTGGGGTGCAAATAGAATTTCTCTTAATTAATTGTACAAGGCTTTTATATAGGTGCAAAATCTCAATCTCAATCTCAAGTCATTGTTTTGTTGTCTTTGTCGTGTTGAAAAGCAAAAGAAGCATAGTTTCCTTATATATGGAAAGTTTCCTTTACCACTAAGAGAAAAGAGAAAAGAATGTAATGAGGTAGACCTCACGCCAAAGGTGTTTGACAATTTTTGTTACTCACCGCTGACCTCTCACCTCTGGTCCCACTGACGCATGGTTGTTTAGCCCACGGTTTTAAAAACGGTCGTTTAAATGGTTTTAATGGCTATTTAAATGGTAACGCCCCAAGCTCGTTACTGTAAATGTTTTGACTCTTTGACTTTAACTGCCGTTAAAATCGTTTTAACAACCGTTAAATTTTGAAAAAATTTGTGGAAAAAAAACGGCCATTAAATCCATTAAAATCCGTTATTTTTCTGTTAAATTCCGTTTTCTTCGTTTTTGAAATTTTCAATTTCAAATTTTGAATTTTGAATTTCAGCACAATTTTTTTCCGTTAAAATTCAATTCTTTCCATTTTTGCCCCTGGCCGTTACAATCCTTTTTAACGGTAACGCCCCCAGTCCGTTATACCGTTAAAACGGCCTCCTTTAAACCTACTTTAGCGCACCTCTTGGTGGACGAAAATTTTTAGATGCAGAGGACCTTGGATGCAGTCGATGCAGAAGGCTCTCGTGGCCCTACATAGCTCCTTTTTTGGGCCACTAACTACATGGATGTGTAGCCCATCCCTTGGTGGTTATAGATAACTAAAAAATCACCCTGATTGGTTTTCTCTTGCCATAGATTTTAGCACTTTTTAGGATTGATTCTAGCCGTTTGATTCAATTTTTTTTTTTTGCAAATATTTTGGGTACTATATCTAATGGCTAGAAATTGTCAATCATGCTGAATTTTGGTATGTATATCCACCAAGGGTTGGGCTAACCATCCATGCAGATAGTGGACTCAAAAAATTGAGCTATGTAGGGCCATGAGAGCACTCTGCATCGACAGCATCCAAAGTCCACAGCATCTAAAAATTTTCCCTTGTAGATATAGATACAAAAATCACCGTGACTGGTAATCTCTAGCCATTAGATTTTAGTACTTTTAAGGCATGATTTTAGCCGTTGGATTCAACTATTTGATTTAAGTCTGTGGTACTATAAATATCATACTAACACATGCAGTGTACCTGTAAGTAACTGATATTGGCCATGATCCGACCTAAGAAATTTTCTGCACCAAAAATTAACCCTGATGAGATGACGATCACCATTCGATCCAGTATGCAGGGGTCTCACTACATCCTTAGGGCTCAACACCTGTAAGTCTCTACACGGCTGTCATATCATTTCAGGATCCCTCCTTGAAATGCCATGTGGCACACTCTTTGGGACCCACCCATGAATGTTTGACCCATCCCTTGGTGGACCTACACCAAAATCATCTGATATTAATGATTTCTAGGCATTGGATTGGATCTTTTTCATACGCTTCATGGGGTTGGAACTCATCATAGGCCTATTCATGAAGATCATCATATGTGAACTCCCAAATAATAACAGAGATTGATAGATCATATGTGGACCCCATACATCAAGTGGATCCCACATAATAACAGGGTTGATATATAGATCGTCCCACTAAGATCTAGTGGCTAGAAATCACTGATCAAACTGATTTCTGGTGTGGAAATCCACCAAGAGGTGGGCCAATTTTATGATTCTTAATTATGATAAAGAAATCAGTTGTTGCCAACAAAAAACGCATGAATGTCAACTTTTGCCCCTCATAAAATGCCAAGTGGCACATTCCTTCAGGCCCACTGACCTCATGGATTATGGCCCAACCTTGGTGGATATACAAACCAAACATCAGCCTAATTGGTGATTTCTAGCCATTAGATTTGAGCATTTTTTATGCAATGATACTAGGCAGTTGGATTGAATCGACTACTCAATTCCACCGAGGCTGCTTTTGGTGTGTAGATCCATCAAGGGGTGTGCCAATGTCCTAGTGATCAATGGGCCTTAAAGAGTTTACTAAGCTGAAGCTTAATCACCTAAAAAACAAAAGAATATTCTGCGTCTTACTATGCCTTGTACAGATGGAAACACCTGATTGCAATTTCTAAAACTTGCACATTCCCTCAACAAAAATCAGCAATTTCTAAAACTTCTAACCCTATAGACTTAAATTTAACAGTGAAATTGGACGGTACGGTCTAAAGTTTTTCAACTTGCAATCTACTTTTCATAAGGCTACAACTGTTGGAATGGGCTGATTTTTTTTGTGAAGTTGATATCAATGTTGAGAAGAATATCATCAATAAAAAATCAGCTCTTAACTCATCTGCATGTGGTCCCCACATCCATTAGCCATTATATTAGTAAGAATAGCATGAGTAAACGTATCCAAATCTAAATCCGGCTCAATTCTGGGTTACCAAACAGACCCCTAATGTTATATGGGATTAGGTTATTTTGACATCTCTAAAAAAGTTATTTTGGCATGCCTAAAATGACATTTGACACACCCTTGTGGAGCCCACATGGAGATGAGTTAAGGACTATTTTTTTGTAAGGACAATTTCCTCTCCTTGGAAATCTTCTTATTACAAAAAAAAAATAAATAAATTTAGCTCGGTAAAAAATAAGTTACAAGTTGAAAAAATATGGACTGTCGTTTTACTATGAATTATAATCCACATATAAAATTAAAAATTTCAGATTGGACTAATTTTTTTGTGAATATTTTCTTCATGGTGGGCACATATAAAATATATTAATCGCTTTTTCTCCACTGTTAAGGGTAACTACAAGTAAGGCCACCTTAACCCAGGACAGGTGGCGCTTAACTATAAGGGCCAAGATGCCTGGATCAAAATGTGTCAGGATCAAAAAAATTCTCTTAGATCATCCTCACCAAAAATAAGTGTTTAACTTATCTGAATGTGATGTGTCATTTTGGGCATGTCAAAATATGTGGCGCTATAATTAATTACCATGGAGAAGAAGACTTGGGTGTCCCTTGTTTACTACTATGGTGTGCTAGCTTTTTGTGTAAGGAACTTAGGTAGCATTTGGTTAAACTTATTTTAAGTTTTGATATCTTAAAGTGTTGAATATAAGACTTGACATCTTAAAGTGCTGAATATAAGTTCTGAATACTGTTTAGTAAAATTGACTAAAAAACCTGCTAAGGTCTGCACTAGTGTTTAAGAGTATTGGATAAACACAACCTAAAAATATTGAAAATTGGCATTTTGTCACATTTGCACTTATTAAGTATTAAGTGTTAAGTTTGTTTAGTAAACACAAAGTAGGATGGTCTATGCATGCGATGACTATGGTCCATTTCGCATGGAGAAAATAAGTTGTCATATCCTCTTTCATATTGGAAAGCACACCTTCAAAATAGCAAAAACATTTTCAATTATATTTTTTTATTTTGGCATGTGCATAATTGAATGTCTTGTCTCTCCATCCTGAGTGACCACCACATCCAAAGTCAATTTTGCATGTTGCGGTATGGTCTCATGAAGCCCCTCGTAAGTGTGTAGTCAGCATCTACCAAATAATATTTGTATAGTTCACATTTTCCCTTCACAAATTGAAAGAGGCTGTAGACCTGACCATCGTCTTACCAATTGACCTACGAGAACACCCTTTTCATTCACTGTGATAACCACAAAACACACTAATATAAGAGAGTTTAGTTAGTGTGTTTGTTTATTAGTTAAAATAAGAGAAAATGTTAAAAATAACACATTTTAAAAAAAATGTATTACATAGTGTAAACATTACACTATGTTCATCTATTCTACTTATTAATTGATGAAGGGCCTTCTTGCGTGCCTCACACTAAACCACTCCAATATCCCACAAATGCCCTTATTTTTGCTTGTTTCCTTTTCATTTAATTTACTTGATAGGGGCTTTTCGGTCTTTTTTGTGCTAAAGAATATGTCACCCTGCAAGCACACGTTACCTGCAACTCATTCAATGTTAAAAAAAGTAAAATAAATCCTTATTCCTAATAGGCCATTAAGTTCCTTAAATTGACAAAAATTATTATTTTGATTTTTGAATTTTTTTAATTTATAAGGGTGCTTTGGTCATTCAATACTTTCACATTTCAACTCAATTGTGCAACAATGATTGCATCCTGACTTGGCACTTAAACTTGGCTAAAAAAATTTAGATGATGGACTCACAATGTGAGATACATGTCACCTTATCGGAGGCTACTAACCATATGGATGTTTGGTCCATCCCTTGATAGACTTATGTAACAAAAATAAATTAACCTGACTAGTTGTGATTTCTACTCTTTGGATCATAATGATCAAAATCTATGGTTTCAAATAAATTAACAAAAAAACTCGATTATAAATTACTGATCAGGATGAATTTTGATATGGAAGTCCAACTAAGGATGGCAAAACATCCATACGTTCAATGATCTCTAAGATTGTGCCACGTGGCTCATAATATGGCCCATCATTAATGGTGTTAAAACTCATTGCTAATCAAGATGAATTTTCATAGGTAGGTCCACCTAGAGGGGCAAAACATCTATATGGTCGGTCGCACGTGCATGGTGGTGTCATCGGCCAAAAATGTACCTCAAACCATGCTTTTAAAAATGGCCATTTAAACGGTTTTAGTGGCCATTGAAATGGTAACGCCCCTAGCCCATTTCATTAAAACCTGTTTTGACGCTTTGAATTTTACGGTCATTTTTTTTCATTTGAACCGCTGTTAAAATCGTTTTAACAGCCCTTAAATTCCAGCGCCATTTTTCTATTTTTTGTCCCTGGCTGACCGTTACAATCCATTTTAACGGCAACGCCCCCAGTCCGTTATACCATTAAAACAGCCTCCTTTAAACCTTGCCTCAAACTGTGTGCTAAATAGTAATGCTAAAAATCTATAGTTGAAAATAAACCATGAAAAAGACTTTAATCCAATGGATAGAAATTGCTAATCAAGATGAATTTTTGTAGGTAGGCCCACCTAGAGATGGGAAAAATATCTATATGGCCAGTGGCCTCTAAATGTGTGCCACATGTAAGGTGCTGCCATGCGTAAGGTGCATGTGCCTCGCATGTGGCGACCCCTAGTAAAGAATAAGCATATTTAATTTGTTTTACAATGTCCTAACAAAAAGTTATTAAGAAACTTTAAGCATGTTCATAATATTTCAATTTAAAAGACTTATCATCAATAAATTCTAAAAATATGCTATAAAATGAACGAGTCTCTTGACAAGGTATTCAAATCGCCAATTTTCAAAGCCAACAAAAAATCTTCAAAATGACGATAAATGAAGACACATCAAGCGTGCATCAGAGCAAGATGATCCCATGGTTTTGGTTTCAACTATGGGCTGTTTCGCAAACCAGTGGAAGCAAAAAATAACTTCTAAATTAAGTTGCTGAATTTAAAAGTTGCCATCTAGAAGCGAAAGTTTGTTTGGTGAAACAACGACTTATAAGTCAAAAGGTAAAAAAGTTAGTTTGGCATGAATTAATTCAAAAAGTCATTTTCTTATAATTTTATATAAATATTATAATCTAATAAATCATTAATAAGGATCATAAAC
Organism: Euptelea pleiosperma; assembly: GCA_035048495.1. NCBI lineage: Eukaryota > Viridiplantae > Streptophyta > Magnoliopsida > Ranunculales > Eupteleaceae > Euptelea > Euptelea pleiosperma. The sequence continues at coordinate 7,916,430 of CM068544.1, read as the reverse complement.
CAATATCACATATGTTAGTTTTTTTTTAATTTTTTTAATTGTAAATGGTCAATAATAAATGACGCACCAAGTGAGTCATTTTATGGGTAATTATTTTTCAAAAAAGAGATGGTCTACTACTACTCAGCAAACCATCCCTACTTTTTCTCATTCATAAGATGTTTTCTATCTATGTTTCATAATGTGAAGTTTACAAGGGTGAAACTGATATTTGGAAAGATTCACTTAAAATTAGAAGCGTCAGTTCCACAAATTTTTTTTGACCTTTGCTTCCAATCAAAAAAATTTTGCTTCCATAAAAGCAAGTTTTTGCGCTTTTGAGAAGCAATTCCAAAATGGATACCCAAACAAAATTTTCAACTTTTTTGCTTTTAGAAGCAAAAAAGTAACTTATTTCGGTGTTGCCAAATGGGCCCTAAGTAACTGACTATTGCTTCTCTCCTGTTGTCGTTGGTTTGAGGATGATTAATTAATTGTAAGAATGCTTAATCGTCATGATGCATGGTACAAAAAATAAAAGGTCATATAGCCATAAATTATGTGTCTCACATAACAACAGGGATTGATAGATTATATGTGGGTTCCACGTAATAACGGGGGTTGATAGATCATATTTGGACCCCACACATCAAGTGGCGACAGATCATCCCACAGATCTAGTGGTTAGAAATCACAAATCAAGTTGATTTCTGGTATGAAAATCTACCAAGAGCTGGGCCAATTATCCATAGGGCTAGTGGGCCCGAAAGAGTGCTCCATGTTGTATTAGGGGGAGGGAGAGACTTCAAACTTTGAAGTCCTTATCAAACTAGTTTTCACCATCCAAATTGAACATTACGGATCCATGGGCCCCACCTCAAGAAATCATTTAGAACTTCTCTTGGATCTTTGGTACGGTATTGTTGGGAACATCATCCTCCGCGTTTCACATAGGCCCTGCTTGGTTCACGACACTTACATGCATTTTGCACTGTAGTGCAAATGTAGTGACTTGCGTTGCAATATTACAATGCAAGTCACTTACAATTGTTTGGTTTCACGCCCTGTAAATAGATGCAAACAAAGTTTAACTGATTGGTTGGTAGTGCAGTGCAATGGATTATTTTATTATCTTGATTTTACAAAAAAATGCACAATAAAATTATTATTGTTATTATTATTATTATTTTTTGGAGGGGAAAGCTTGGCGTTGAGCAGCTCGACCAACTATATCCAAAAAATAGAAAACTAAAAAAAAATAAAAATAGAAAGATATATAATAATAAAAAATCTCAGTTATTTATTATTATTAATATTTTTTGGAAGAAAAAATGTTGAGCTAATACAATGCACCCACTTGCATCAGCTTTTGGGCTGCACTTGCTTGCATCTATTTTGAAAGTGAGTGCATTCCACTCAATTTGCTGTGAACCAAGCAAGGCCATATATATTTTCCTTTCATTTGTACCACCCACTGGAAAATAGGCAGTCAAACATGCCCGTACATGAGAAATTTGTTTTCGATTTCAACCAAATATATAATGGGTCTGGATCAAGGGACCCCCTTTTTTTTTGACCCCTCTCCGTGTTCGTGTGCTCAGCCGTGGATTTCAATAATCCAACGGTGGTTGTCGGCACCGAGCTGGCATCACTTTTTCTCTTTTTGTGGCACTAACAACCACGGTGGATTCGTGAAACCCACAGCCGAGCACGCGAACACCGAGAGGGGTTCAAAAAAGTGAGTTTTCGAAGCTTGAGCCATATATAATTGTTAATTAACCCGGTGAAAATGACTTGGGGTGGCATTGATTTTCATGTAGTTTAACTCAAGATTTAAAAGGAGTCATTATAACGCCACAACAGATTGAAGGCGTTACCATTTTTTCCGTTGTAACAAAAATCGTTAAAAACGGAAAAAAATGGATCTTGAACCTTTTTTTATTATATTTTTAAATAACGAGCGTTATTTTTGTTATAACAAAAAATACTCTTTTTTTTTATCAAAGCATTATAACGGACGTTATTTTCAAAATAACGGTTATAACGGTTGTTATTTTAAAAATAACGGCCTATTTTTTTCAATAAATGCTAGTTTTTTTTTTTTAAATAAACGACCAGTTTTTTAAATTAGGAATTGTCTCCCACTCTGATGTGGAAGAGAACATCCAACTCATAGAAGCACCAAATCTTCTAGTAAGAACCATAGAAATAAAAGCACCACGGAATTTGCACTAGAATCAAAGCACGCAATAGTAGATCTTCGTCCACGAATATCAATTTTTCATTTTTCTAATTGGACATTCATTACAAAGATGAAAAATTTGCAGATCTGTGACATGAATGCAGATGGAATTTCTAACTAAAATCATAAGATTAGAATTTCAAATTACAAATCTCTAATTTACATTGAATATACATATAGATCTCCAATTAGATACAATCATACGAGTTTTTCGCCTTTGAATGGTGCGGGTCATACTCTTTGCATATCTCAACGCCATAGTTCGGCACCAAAAATACAGGTTCAATGCCAGGAAACAACTCCAATGCTCTTAGCATGCACCCAATTTTTAGATGCCACTTCCAGTTGTAAGAAGCGTCTACCTAATTAAGTTCTTGCTCCCTCTCCCACTTTCATTGCCAACCAAGGTGGTAGGGATTCATAGCATCCATACTGACCAACTGACCCAATAGCTTTGTAATTGGCTGAATAAATAATCAGAAGGTTGATAATATTTCCATGAAGAAAACACAATGATTATTGAGCTTTTGAAATGGTCTCTCAAAGTCCTATAATGTGGACCCACAAATAAAATCCAGGATTCACCTCAGAAATTAAACTCCGAACCTAATTTCACAAAAGCCAAAGCATAGTGATCAAATCAAGAGAAATAAAATAAGGATGATTGGCCAATTGAAGGGATTGCAGCTGACTTAGAAGAACTGGAGCAACTTCTGAAGGGAATTGCTATGATGAAAGAGCTGACACTTCGCACAAAAGACTCTTTAGTTTCATGTGGAGAGTGCATGTCAACGAAATTTTTTGCAGCATATATTAAAATCATTGGTGCTAAAGCTTGTCAAGTATGTTATTTCAAGATTACTTGTTTTAAGCTTAGCATGCTTGGCAAGTTGTACATTTCTTGATAAGTAAACTTGATCATAGCAAGTTGTATGTTGAAGATAATTACTTGTGGTACAATTCATGCATATCCAAATTTCACCCAAAAGCTTCCTGATGAAAAAAAAATGACACATTAAGCATGGAATGAATAGGCTAAATCCCATGACACAAATGCAGTAGCTTGTTTAAGACAGGGATAAATGTCTTGACCTCGAGAAATATGAAGGGGGAAAAGAACATTATTACTATGGTTTCTTGTTTTTTTTGTAATCAATTATTATTATGGATTCTGAATATGTAAATTAATATCAAAGTTATGAGAAGAAAGTTCAAGATATCTGAACTTGTAACCAATGCATAATTAGACAAAAAAGTAGGTGATAAAGAGAGAGACCTCGCTACTGAACTCAATGTATAGTACTCACAAATTTGGACAGTTTATACAAAAATTAATAAGCAACTGGAAGAGAAAACATTGGTTAGGCTCGGGGACCCCCATTTTTGACACCCATTTTGGCGTACCCACATAGAAGACGAATCAATGTCTGATTTTTGGTGAGGATGATCTCCTCAACATATAGATCACCCCAACAAAAAATCAGCCCATTCTGAAATTTCTAACCCGACAAATGTGGTTTTCAAGTTACATTTGGTAAAAATAGACGGTCCATAATTCTTCAACTTCTAAACCAGTCTATGAATATTAGAATGATTTGAATTTTTGTGAAGATGATCTCCTCACCATAGAGATCATCCTCACCAAAAATCAGCCATTGATTCATCTTCTATGTGGGTACACCAAAATGGGTGTCAAAAATGGGGGTCCCCCGAGCTCGACCCAGAAACATATAAGCAACTCACAAAGTCACAATCAATTACTATTTATAGATACAAACAAATTAGCCCAACTTGCTTCCTTTCCCTCCAATGTGCAGGCCAGGATTTAACCACTGCCAACAGCCATTAATAACAACGTTATGATGTTTGGGGTCATACCCCGCAATAGTTGAAGAAAAATTAGATGCAGAGGACATTGGATGTAGTCGATGCAGAGGGCTCTCGTGGTCCTACATAGCTCATTTTTTTGGGTCCATTAACAATATGGATGTTTAGCCCTCCCCTTGGTTGATATACACACCAAAACTCAGCTTGATTGATAATCTCCAGACGTTGGATTAAGTACTCAAAAAATATGCAAAAAACATGCTTGGATCCAACAGCTAGAATCAATCCTGAAAAAGTGCTAAAATCCATGGTTACGGCAACTCAATCAGACTGATTTTTGGTATGTATATCCACTAAGGGGTGGTCTAAACATCCATGCTGTTAGTGGGCCCAAAAATGAGCTACGTAGAGCAAGGAGAGCCCTCTGCATCTAAAATAGCACCCTAATCCTAACAATTTTATTATTGAACACTATCAGTGGCAGAGCCAGGATTTTGTTCGGGGGGGGGGGGGGGGGGGGGGGGGTTGGAGGCATGGCGGTTTTAGATCCAAGCGTCCAGGCACCACCTAAAATGCCATGTGGCACTCTCAGATACTAATGACCGTATTAATGTTTGGCTCATCCCTTGGTAGACTTACAGACCAAAATTTAGCCTCATTGGTAATTTATAACCATTGGATCCAAGTACCTCAAAATAATATTGAATCCAAGGTTGAAAATCTACCCTTGAAAAAGACTAAAATGTAAAGGTCATAAACAACCAATTTGGATGATTTTTGGTCTGTAGGTCCACATAGAGATGGGCCAAACATCCATGCGGTCATTGGTCTCTAAAAGCATGTCAAGTGGCATTTTTAAGTGCTCCCAGATGCTTTGATCAAAAACCTCAGGATCAACAATTTTCTCAACAACAAGTGGAGGCAGGCGTCCAAGACCTTAAGTAGGAAAGTTGCAGGCGAGATTTGAGAGATGGTGGTCATTCTCCCTTTAGCTATAGGTTAAAGGGGTATTTTTGGAAGGGTCATGATGTAACAAGGTAGACTTGAGGCCAACGGTGTCAGGTATAACGATTTTTGTCATTCACCACTATCATATGGGCCCACTGACCGCATGGATGTTTAGCCCACCCTTTGATAGACATTCATGCAAAAAAATCAGCTTGTTTGATACTTTTAACTGTTGGATTTTAGTACCCAAATTTTTTGTTGAATCAACAGCTAGAATCACGCCTTAACAAGTATAAAAATCTAATGGCTAGAGATTACCTATCATGCTGAATTTTGGTGTGTATATACACCGAGGGGTAGGCCAAACATCCACGTGGTCACTGGGCCCATAGGGAAGCAGTGAGTAAAGTTAAGGGGGGCAACAGCAAGGGATGGGATAAACTTAAAGTTTTTTAATCCATTTTGAAAGTTGAGGGTCGCCCCCCTGGCTCCGCCACTGAACATTATCCCCTACGGCTATTACCACTTTCTCTTATTTCAGACATGGCAACTCACTGTTTTCACGATTTTTCAGTACGAAGTTACTAAAAATCACAAGAAAACAATTAGGAAAAATTGCCCCAAATGCCAATATCCTCCCTAAAGGGCCTTATTTATTAGATGCATGGTTTAAAAAACAGCCGTTATAACGAAAATAACGACCGTTATAACGGATTCAGACCTCCCCGTTACGTTATTTTTTACGTTAAAAAGCCCAGAAAATAACGGCCGTTATTTTTCCGTTTTTGATTTGATATTCAAATTTGAATTCGAGCGCCATTTTTTTTTTCACTATTTCCACTATTTTCTGTTATTTTTCATTTTTGCCACTGAGAGTTGCAACTCGTTATAACGGCCGTTATGACGGGAAAAAACGCCTGCAGTCCGTTATACCGTTGTAACGGACCCTTTTAAACCTTGGTTGGATGTTCGTCAGGATCTTCATGATGTGAATCTCAAGGAACAAGCTGTTAGGAGTTAGGACTCCAATCTGTTAAGGAGCTGGACACAATCTTATTTTGTTAGCTTTCCTTTTTATTAGTCTCTTGTTTTGTTAGGTCTCTTTAATTAGAAGTTTGTGGTCTCTTTTATTAGCGACACTGCTTTCGTTTTTGGGTATTTTTCTCGTGGGAAGAAGGTTGGCCGTGAGGGTTCTCGATTACGTTTTTTTTTTTTTTTTTTTATCTTGTATCTGTTCGATCCTTTGATCGTGATGTTGTGATCTTCATTCGTACAATTTTCTCTTGTAGGTGAATCGAAGCGTGAGACCTTCTTGGGGTGTTTTGGTTTTTGAATTAAATGGAGAACAGCATTTCGAGAGCTGGTCCTGATCCTGTTCAAGGGGAACCCAATATGGACGCTACCGATTGGAGAACCCAACTACAACCCGACTCTCGGGAGCGAATTGTCAATAAAATGTAACTCTTCCAGCTCTCAATTGATTGTCCAGAACATTCAAGAACTATGTGTTGATTTTATAGGGCATTTGAAGATTAAAGTAGAGAACCCTCGTAGAACATTGTAGAATTATGGGTTGTGAAGATCTCTGTTTCTTTTATTAAGGGAATTTTTGACATACCCCCCCATGTTATCTTTGAAATTTGACATACCCCCCACACTTTGAAAAAACTGACATACCCCCCTATGACTTGGTCCAAGGCCAGTTGACCAATGTTGACTCGAGTTGACCAGTATATTTTATATTAAATGACATAAATACCCTTGTCTTCAACCTTGGAACAAAGGTTTTGACCAAAACCAAACCCCCAAATCAAATGGCTGTGCTGGATGGCAAGCCAAATCAAATGACCGGAGTCTCATGCCGGTCATCCACCACTCCAACAAAAATTTAAAAAGCTATTGGGTTGTCTGACTATAGACTCGAGCTTGTATTTCCCATCCAATTTTAGCTTGAAAATAGATGATCTCCTAACTATTATTGTTCAAAATATCCAATCAATATATGGAGTGGGAATCCCCAATGCTAGTTGAGATACCAAAAAAGGATTCAGAGCTTAATATTTGTATTACAATGCCACTTCAGCCCTAGAAGTTTTTTTTTTTTTTTTTTAAAGTTTGTGTTTCAAAAAAGAAAAAAAAAAAAAGTGGAACTCCGAAAACCAATGGCTTTTTAAATTTTTGCCGGAGTGGTGGATGACCGGCATGAGGCTCCGGTGGGTTGGTCTCCGGTGATGGACAACTAACCCATTAGTATCACTTGGCTTGCCGTCCACCACATCCATTTGATTTGGGGGTTTGGTTTTGATCCAAACCCTTGTTCCATGGTTGAAGACAAGGGTATTTCTGTCCTTTAATGTAAAATATTGTGGTCAACTCGGGTCAACATTGGTCAACTGACCTTGGACCAAGTCATAGGGGGGTATGTTAGCTTTTTAAAAGTGTGGGGGGGTATGTCAAATTTCAAAGATAACATGGGGGGGTATGTAAAAAATTCCCTTATTTTTATTTTGATAACTATTAAACTTTTATTAGAAAGAAGAAGGTACTTAAGGCATTCATGTGGCTTGTGAAGTTCTCCGACTAAAAACCATTAAGGGCCCGTTTGGATTGCCATATTTCAAAAACGGGCATTATTTAAAAAAAATGACTTTTTTGAAAATGTATTTTTTCTTAAAACGGTTGTTTGGATCATCATTAATGTAAAATATCTTTATTTTCATGTAGGGGGCCCAACTACTATAATTAATGAGTGATAGACGGGGAAAGGTGGGAGTAGGGTTTCTTTGTTTATTATGTTAATTGAGCTAGCAAAATTAAAAAAGTCTTTTTTGACTTGAAAAATGGCTTTCAGCTAATTTCTTTTTTTTTTTTATAAAAAAGACTATTTGGCTATTTTTTTTATGGAATAAATACTTTTTAAAAAATGGTCATCCAAACAATCTGTTATTTTGAAAAATGTCTTTTTGTGAAAAGAAAAGACTTTTTTCTGGTCTAAAAATGGCGATTCGAACAGGCCCTAAGTTTTGCCAAACGCCACCTTTGCCCCCTTATTATTGCAATTTTGCAATTACGATGTTGAAATCTGAGTCTATGGCCTCTAATTCCCATAAAAAAATATTACATCAATGTGGAACTTAGAAAACTGACACACATTGAGATGTAAGTCTAGGGATGATAATACATAAATACTGATTCATCTATGGTAAGTTGGCATTTGCCCTTGTACTTTTTTTTTCTTTATAATAAAGAAATACCCCTTGGCAAGAGAACTTACATAGTGGATGTTTTTGTCAAATGTATATGTATATGATTTACATTTATGTTATATAATTGCATGTTCCACACTTGATGTTTACCCTTTCCAACTGGTTGTGTCCTGGTCAATAACCTATTAAAACTTACTCTTTTGCATGCATAGAATGGAGAGTTTTAAGAGACACCTTCCAATTTCTGGCCCTGAGGGATTACTTGAACTTAAGAAGATTAGTTTAAGATTGGAGGAAAAGATTTATACTACTGCCACAAGCCAGGTACATCCATTACTCAGATGGTTTCTTCTCTTTATAATTTCCACATCGCATTGCCAGTTCGTTTCAACCCATGTACTGGTTGGTTTGTTCCTATCAAACTGTAGTTCTTTCATTTTTCCCATAGAGTACCTTTGTAACCTGCTCCACAATGGATGCTTCTTAATTTCCAACATGTTATTTTAGCCTACTTTTGCATCACTTAATCATGATTTATGGATAAATTGTTTAAACAGTGCAACAATTGGTAGGATTCTAGGCAAACAAAATGAATAGTTAAAATTCGGCTTTGAATGCTTATCTTTATATATATATCTTACAGAAAGTAAGCTATGTTCTTCATACTGTCTGTGCTTAATTCTTGCTGGCTTGATCTGTGATAGGTTCAAGCTTGCTCTCGTGGGCATATTTTTTAGTAGTGTTGACAGTTGATTTGGGTTTTATTCTGGAGAAAGTTTGTGCAAATTGTTGAAAGACTAGGTTTGGCAAAATTGCATGGTTCTTATGACCTCCTTGGGTTTATAGTCTCAGCTGTTTCTCTATCTCATAGGACCACTAAACAAAGGTGGTTATTATCACAGTGAGCCTAGATATGTTATTATATTATTCTTATTGGGGAGGATTAAAGACAAAAAAGGTCATGGCTTGGTGTGAATTGTTCTTCTCTAAGATTTTAGAACTTTCTGCCTAATTCATGAATCCTCCTTTTGTCTTGTTTTTGTGATGGTCTACCTTGTAATTCTACTTATTGCTAAAATATCAAATTGCTAAAAAATAAAACTTGATGCCAGGCACAACACCAAGCCATGTTTGGACACATTTTATTGAGTTCTTGCGACTATTATTAATTTATTTCGGTTGTTTCATTTAGATGTTGGACTTGGCAATACCTTGAGATTGTTCGGATAGTTTTTATTGGTTGAATAATATGTCATATTGAGGTTCATTACGTTTAAAATGATGTGAAATTTTCATAAAGATTGAATGAGAAATGACACATAAAATATCGGCCCAAAGCGATAAAATCGCCAAAACATAAAGTGGACAGATTCTGTATTGCTGACTTGCAGCACCTTTTCCATCAGGAAGATGGTAGAACTAGACCTTTGAGAAAATAGATTAATCGAAGCTTGTTCTGTCAGCTTTCCGACCATATAAAGTGTGTTATGAGATTCAATGTGTACTGTCCTAGGAGGCTAAAATACTATACCTATCTCGAATCTATCTAGACCTGTATTCTAATTTGCAGCACCTATTCGGACCACTACACAGTAGAATCTGACTTTAGACCAAACTGAAGAAACGGCGCTCTTTCTGTTAGCTTTCCAGAAATGTAAAGTGCGTCAGGTGATTCAAACTATGCTGTCTTAGGCGGCCGAATCATTGAACCTATGTCAAACCAGTCTGGTTTTGTTTTCAGAATTGAGGCATTTTTCTTTCCTAGTAATTTGTAGAATTTGACTTTGGACAAAATAGAAAAGTCGGAGCTTATTGAATTAGCTTTCCGAAAATATGAGATGCGTCAGTAGATTCAATCGGGGCTGACCTCTACAGTCAAATTACTGTGCATAGGTCAGAATCGACTGAATCACTGGACTTGAAAAAATCAACTAGTACCCGATATTGCCACCTTGGAATGTATCGCGTGACCCATTAATGGTCGAACTCATTTATACAAACTAATAATTTATAGGTTGATTTCAGAGACTATTTTATTGAATTAAATATTAATGCTTCCGCTTGGTTTGATAACATACGTTTGTACCTAATACTTTAATGGGCTTACATGGTAGACTACAGTCAACCGGTTCACTCATTAGGTTAGATCGGCCTTAAGGACAATCTTTTTCTCATGTCAGGGTTTGGATATGGACCGACCCACGGATAATTGGATTGGATCTGGGTACCTGAATTCGGGGCGTGACACTCATACTTTATTGATGCAATTTGCATTGCACCCAATCTTTTTAAAATATTTGCGTCTCACCCAAGCTCATTATACTCATTTTAAAAATATTGGGATATCCATCCGGAGACCATCTATGGTCAATGACGTTGACCATGGTCAAAGGGTGAGACGCAAATATTTTGAAAACATTGGGTGCGATGCAAATTGCATCAACAAAGTAAGGGGGTAAAGCAAAAATGCCCTAAAAAGAATAAAGCTATATATGAAAGCAACTTAAGATTATGATTCAGATAATAATGATGATTCTATTAATGAAGAAACTGATCAAATGAAAACTTTAATTATTAAATCTAACTTTAATACCATTCCTCTCTTAGATAAAGAAAATAGTGAAATTGATATAGAATCTGATAATGAGGATAATGAAAACTTACAAGAAGCCTATAATTATCTATACAAAAAAGTATAAACTTGTTAAAATCTGTGATAATCAAAAATTAAAATTAAATAAATTTAGTGATGAAAACTCAATACTCATAATAAAAATCTGTGAAATTACAACTAAACACAAAGAGAAAGAAATAGAGAATGATAATGAAACTTCCTTTTAGGATGAAATCACTCAACTAAAACTCATAAATAATGAATTAGAGATAAAAATGATAACCTAATAAATACTATCACTCAAGGAAATTCTAAATTAGAAAACATGATAACTATGGGAAAAGCCTATAATGATAGAAGAGGATTAGGTAATTATGAGGGTATCTCCAACAACTATCCATAGCTATTTCCATGTTTGGCTAACAATCACCCCTTTTTACCAATGATAACTCTAACAAAAAGGTGTAACCTCCATCTGCTTCTTCAAAATAGCCAGGAAATCTATTAAAATGACCAAAATACCCCAACACTTTTAGTAAAATTCAAGAGAATAAAATTCATTATATGAAAAAGGTGTAACAAGGTATGCTTGAAATTGTTTCAAATGCGGAAGCACGATTTTTGTCACTCACCACTATCATTTGGGCCCACTGACCGCATGGATGTTTATCCCAACCCTTGGTGGATATACAGACCAATAATCACCTTGATTGGTACGTAATATATAACCATTAGATTTTAACATTTTTTAGCACTTTTTAAAAGCGTTCTTCTAGTCGTTGAATGCAACCATTTTTTGAGTACTAAAACCAACGGCTAAAAATCATTAAACAAGCTGATTTTTGGTATAAATTTCTATTAAGGGGTGGGCTAAACATCGGTCAGTGGGTCCAGATGGCAGCAGTGACTACTAAAAATGCCGCTTCCGCAAATGAAAAGATCTCAGGTATACCTTGTTACATCACGACCCTTCATTATAATCACACCTTTTCACAACCTGAAACCAAGAATTAAAGAAAAAATTAATTGCAATAAAATGACTACATTCTGTTGAATTGAATCTGAAAATTCAAGGAAAAAAACTCCATCAAGATCATTCCTTTCTGCAATTCCAAGCACCATAAATGAGAAAACAACACAACCATTTTAATTTCTATCAAAGTAACTCTTCTAACGAAGTGAATCCACTCAGAAAACCTGCAAGAAAACAAAACCCACCAAGATCACACATGTATCAACCAAAAAGAGAAAAAAAAAAAAAAATATAACAATTTTAGCTCTAAAAGAACTCCTTTGCTACCCAGATCATAAAAAGATTGAAATAACCCATTAAGATCCCATTTTTCATTTTTCTGCCACCCCATGTGAAATCTACAGAAAGAAACTTCTTTTTGGTGCGAATTCAATCGAAAAATTGAAGAGAACACGTCAAGATCATACATGTCTGCAACTCCCCTCATCGGAAAGTGAAGAGAAAGCAAAAACAGTTAGTGTCTCTTGGAGAAAATCCAAAATTGCTTTAATGACACGAGATCCGAAGAAACAGAGTATCTGAAACCATTTTAACCTCTGCGAGAGCTCTCATCAAAGGTTAGCGGATTGCGGCGGTGGGACAACCAGTTCTCTGGCGAACTTTCGGCAAAAACCTGTGAACGATGAAAACACGAACAGAGAACGAACACTATAGCAAAGGGCAAAATAGTAAAGCCTAAAATGGAGGGGGCTTATGGCGAGGGAGGAATTTCGCCAACATTGGCGAGACGAAGAGTTCGTTTAGCTAATCCCTCAAAATGGAAGGATATTAGCGACCCTGCTGGAGATCAGATTTAGGCATTTCTCGCCAAATTTTGGCTTGGTGAATGGCGATGCGTAACTGTTGGAGATGCTCTAAGAAGCCAAAACTATCTTCGTAAAAGCTAAAGATAACCCCCATTTTTAATAAACAAACTCCTATAAATAATAAGTTTAAACAAAATAAGCAAACTCTTCTAAAAAAAACTACCGATAAAAGTAAAACAACTATAATAACATGTTATTATTGTAAGAAGAATGGTCATATGAAATATAATTGCAAAAACTTAATAAGAAAAATTAACTTAGAAAAGAAAAGAGAATTTGGAAATATAAGCAAGTCTCTAAATAAAACAAACTAAATTAATCAAGAAAAACTCTTAATTAAACAAATTAAGACCCTAAGAATGGAAGCTATGAATCTGCACAAACAAATAAACATATTAAATTTTTAATAAAAATTTTGATAACCCCATTTTTAATAAACAAACTCTTACAAATAAACGAACTAAAAACTCTCCCACCAAAACTATCTTCGTAAAAGTTAAAGATAACCCCATTTTTAATAAACAAACTCTTACAACTAATAAGTTTAAACAAGATAAGCAAACTCTTCTAAAAAAACTACTGATAAAAGTAAAACAACTATAATAACATGTTATTATTGTAAGAAGAATGGTCATATGAAATATAATTGTAAAAACTTAATAAGAAAAATTAACTTAGAAAAGAAAATAGAATTTAGAAATATAAGCAAGTCTCTAAATAAAACAAACTTAATTAATCAAGAAAAACTCTTAATTAAACAAATTAAGACCCTAAGAATGGAAGCTATGAATCTGCACAAACAAATAAACATATTAAACTTTTAATAAAATTTTTAAAAACTTTGATAACCGAAATATTCTTTATAGAAAATATTAGAAATTGACTCTTAGTCTGTTTAACTTTCTACTAGTAGTTTCTTTTTCTTTTGTTTAAATATTATCTTGCATTCAGATGTGTCTATTTGTGAACCCATCTGAGGATAGATTAGGAGATCCCCTCGATGAGGTTTGGCTAACGCCTAAAGAGTATGATCACTGGATAACAACTCTGAACCCTCCCAAAAGAGATTTTGTTCACTCTCAAAGAACAACTCTTCCTCCTCCTGAGAATCGCATCCTCACCACCGTAAGTAGAGCATGGCTCTCAGCTGAACGGAGTGAAACTCCTGAGCCCAACGAGATCTCCTCTGAGAACCCTCATTCTCCTTAATCTGAAGAAGAAATTACTTCCGCAAAAAAGATAATCATTCCAAAAGAGTTCGTCACTGAGGATGAGGAAGGTGCTGGAGATAATTTTGAACTCCTTGGGTACAGGTATTGATCAGTAAAATGGCAGAAATTAGTTTCTTAAAACATTTTAAACTAACATACAAATTTCGAAAAAACTGTAATAACTTGATTATCTATTTTTCAAATATTGTCTAAACGGATTACTAATAATCTTTAGACATTTGTCTTAAGGTTTCATACTCTTATTAAACCACACCAGTGAGTTCTTTCAAACTGACAATTAAGGACAGTCTCTATCTAAGGAAAGAGGGATGTATTGTCATTTAGCAGGCCTAGTGCCTCTCCATCTTACCTGGAAGAACTACTTAATGTTGTTTTGGCAAGAATTAACTGGTAAGTTAAAACTCCACTTATCAAGGTGGTATTGATTAGAAAAATGGTGGAAATTAGTTTTTTAAAACCTTTTACACTATCATACAAATTTTTGAAAAATTATAATAACTTCATTACCTATTTTTCAAATATTGTCTAAACTGATTACTAATAATCTTTAGACATTGGTCTTAGAGTTTCATACTATAAAAACAAGAGCAGTAGTTAAACCACTCCAGTGAGTTCCTTCAAATTGACAATTAAGGACAATTTCTATCTGAGGAAAGATGGACGTACCGTCATTAAGTAGGCCTAGTGCTTCTCTTTCTTATCTAGAAGAACTACTTAATGTTGGTTTGGCAGAACTTAACTGGTAAGTTAAAACTCCACTTATGTTTTCTCTAAACCTTTACTAAATATCTCTCATTTTGATATACTATCATTGAGAAGGTATTAAATAATCTCCTTTGTAAGATTCTTCCTGATTGGATAAATTTAAAATTTTTATCTTATGGACTTATTAGTCCTGAGAGGTAAGGTTCACCAGTCTGGACTGACCAGTCGACCAATATATATATTGAAAGGCATTTTTAGTGTGGATTCACTAAGAAGCCAGAAACTAGAAAAACTAAGTTTCTCACAGACTGATCAACTGTGCACTGTAAAACTCGCAGAAATTGACATGAACTTCACCATTTGAGGTATAAAACCTCTCAAATATTCAAATCTCCTCATTTCTACTCCTCCCATCAAACCCTTAACCTTCTCTCATCCCTCCAAACCCATTAGAGTCCAGATTCTTTACTCTATTCAATATTGTAAGATTGTTTAAATTTTAAATTGAAAAGGTGCTAAGCTCTCTAAAGCTATTCTGAAAGTGGACGTAGGTGTTGATACACCGAATCACTATATATCTTTGTATTGTGGATTGTTGTCCCTTTACATTTACTGTCTTTAATTGATTGCTTCATTCAAGCATATTAGAAATTAACTTAGGTTTAAAATTAATAGCAATGGAGCTTCAATTTTGAGCTCAAATGAGATATTTACTACCTTCGATCGAAATCTTTTCATTCATTTCAAAATATTTCAACCAAAATAATACTTATTTACACTATTAATTGATCAAAATTTGCTATTCACGCAAAATATTTTATGAAATTTAACATATTTTCATATATATATATATATATATATATGTATTCTTTTATGTTAGTAACCTAGAAAATTAAAATATTTTAATAATTTCATAAAATTTATTTTCTTGTTCACATTAAAAATAATAGTATGTCTCGTTCTATTTTTTTGCATATTATTTTTATTATGGCTGTTGCTTAGTGTATTTGTTCTCTTGTGGTGCTTTTCTTTTGATTTTTACATAGTCAAGAAAGTCGGATTTCCTAATAAGTAGTATCGAAGCTAACGATTAGGATTTGGTATTCAATTAACTTTATGTGTAAATTGTAACTAAACTAAAAAATGGGAGCAATTAGATGATTTAGAAGGCTAAAATGGAAGACCTATTATATTGTAAATACTTATACGCACCTATAGAAGATAGTAAAGCTAAACTAAAAGATGTGCTTGATGATGAGTGGAAGAAGCTTGATAGATAATACCTCTAGTTTAATCAACAATGACTAGATGATGGGTTTTTCACCATGTGTCTATTGAAACTTTGATAAAGTCCCTTTGGATAAAATTAAAAGTATTGTATAAATAAAATTAAATAGTCGATAATAAGGCTTTCTTAATTAGGAAGCTTGTGATTTATAATACAAAGAAGATACCTCAATTGTAGAGCATTTGAATGAAATGCGAAATATTGGGAATCAGCTCTACTCTATAAAGATTGTGTTCGATCATGAGTGCAAGTCTTCCTACTTCTTAGTACCTTAAACTCGATAATTGAGAGACTCTGGTGGTGGTGTTACACCCAAACTACTGATCCAAATTAATTGAACTAACAATCTACGGTAGTTTTACTTGCAAGTGTACAAGTATGTTGTATTACTTTCACAATCGAATCAATAGGGATTGACTAGTATAAACAAGAACTATGTAATGAAAAAAAGATAAGGGATAAAAGATATCAAATTAAAGAATTTCCACACCATAGTATGGAATAGAGATAAGTAACAAAAAACAATAATAACAAGATACTAAGACTTTAATGATCCATTTAATGATTCATAATGTTACTTTTTTATCAATATATCTCAGTTAGAATCGAAAAAAAATTCTATCTAATCAAAAGATCAAGCAATTTAACTAACGATAACATCCACAAAAATAATCGAATAATTGAGGATTAAAAATAATTACACACTATTAACAAGTCGGGAATTTTTCAAGCGTTCATTGTATTCAAAAATCATAATAAATCAAGAAAAGTATATAGTCGCGTAATAATAACTCAAACTAAATTAAACTATTCAACCAAACATAATTTGTAATCATACATCAAGTGTTGATAAAAAATTACATCGTAAATCATCAAATTTCATCTTTAACCTTAGTTAGATGTTTAGCCAATCATTATTTAGTTTGTCAAACTCTCTAATGGTTGGCTGAACGATACAATGAACAAGAATAAAGAACATAACAAAAGAAAAAAAATAAAAGAACTAGAAAAAGAAGAGGAGATGAAGAACTTATTAGATTAAACATAGAAAAATAGAGAGGCGAACGATCTATTACACGAGTTGGGTCCCTTTATATAAGCAAGGACCAAAACAAACTTTACTTACTTATCCATGTGAGACTAAACATATTTCCACTTAATGACTATTAACTCTTCACTTGATT
This sequence comes from Euptelea pleiosperma, assembly GCA_035048495.1. Lineage (NCBI taxonomy): Eukaryota > Viridiplantae > Streptophyta > Magnoliopsida > Ranunculales > Eupteleaceae > Euptelea > Euptelea pleiosperma. Next base: position 7,899,366 of record CM068544.1, on the reverse strand, counting down.
ATATTGCTTTCATCTTCTTTTGATTTTATTTTCTCTTTCACTAATTACTTTTCATTTACTCCTTCACGCTCATTTGTAATCTTGGCCATCAAATTCCTTTAGTACTTGATCACATGTGATTAAAATTGATCTTTCTTGATCTTTGGGCTTTAAATGGACCTAAACACCTAATAAGACAAAAAGATAATCAATAGAAGCTCATTGAATTAAAACCATTATTAAGAGAAATTACATAAAAATCTAATATACAAGTGGTGAAAAGAGAGTATTTTATTTTTTATGTAGATTTGAAGATTTACGCAGGATAATTTTGATAATTCACTAAGGAAAATGGGGTAAGAATGTATAAATTTAGAGTTTTTCACACCGTAATATAGAACAAAAATAACTAACATAAAATAATAATAAAAAAGACATTAAGGCATTAAGGATCTATTTAATAATTTACAATGTTAATTTTGATCAATATATCTCAGTTAGAATTGAATGGAGATTCTATTTAACTAAAGATCAAGTGAATTTTGTACTACCCCCTGTGAAATCGTCGATATTTGCACTACCCCCCCCCCCGATGGTTTCACTTTGTTGTATTTCCCCCTTTGATTGCAACTTTTCTTCGTTGACCTTAAATGGTCGGTCTAACTTTTGTTCTCAAGACCAAAATGTCTTTTTTTTTTAAAATTACAAAATGTCATGTTGTCTTTTTCGAAACTACCAGACACTTATTAATGTGGGTGTACTTCTATTTTAGCTCCTTATCATTGACATGTGGTCTCACCACTTAGATCATTTATTATAGACAAATAGTTCATATTTTCTTACAGGAGAAAAAATCTAAACCATCCATCAAGTGACCAACAAAATTTCGCCACGTGTAGACTAATAGAACTTATATTTTTGGTGGTTTTTAACCATTGGATTTGAGTTGTTTTTAGGAAAACCCATGTACGTGGCACATTCTTGGATATCACTTGTCGTATGGATGTTCGGCCCATCCCTAAGTGGACCCACATACCAAAAGTAAGTATGATTAATGATTTTTAAGTGTTGGATTCCAGACATATTCGTGGGCTGATTTTTAACCGTGCAATTCTAACATTATTTGGGGTACACTGATCCAAAGGTCTGAACTCACTAATCAGTCTGATTTTGGGTATGTAGGTCCACCTAGGGGAGGGCCAATCATCCATAAGGTCAGTGGTCTCTAGATGTCTGCCACATGGCTCATATCGAAGGCGGGAACATCGATCACCATGGCAACAAGCATTGGCGTCATCGTTTTCAACATTGACGATGAGCCACTGTATGGGACAAATATAGTCTGCAACCATTTGCAGACTTAAAAGTATGCAAACATGGAATCCACCATTGAATGCTCATTGAAAACGTGTTTTTTAATTTATAGAAAATATTGTAATAACACATTTTTCAAGGGTCATCCAACAATACTGACCATGTTTGCATACTTTTAAGTCTGCAAACGGTTACAGACTAGATTTATCCCACCGTATGAGCGTGGAGAGTAAAAACTTACCTGACCATCGATGGTCAGGGAAGCCTTTAATATGAGCCACATGGTACGCTCTTAGAGGATGATGACCGTATGGATGTTTGGTCAATCCCTAAGTGGACCTACAAACTAAAAAATAGCCTGATTAGTGATTTCTAACCTTCGAATCTTTGTGCCAAAATAATGGTAAATAATGCTCACATTCGTACGGTTAAAATCACCCCATGAAAATGACTTCATCTAACGCTTAAAAATCACTAATCATTTTCATTTTGGGTTTATATGTCCATCTAGGGATTGGCCAATCATCTATATGGTTAGTGTCCTTTAAGAAATTGCCACATGATGAGAGTTCTAGTCTATTCCTCTTTGTCATCCCTACCACAAGAGACAAAACAAAGAAAAAGTTATTCAAAAGTAAGTTGTACTTTTGACCACGTGGCAAGAGAGGGAGTGTTTTAAATTGAAGAGATGGAGTATGGCGTAGTAATGACAGACTGTAAGTGTGGTTGGCATTTTTGTAATTTTAAAAAGAAATGGCATTTTGGTCTTGAGAATAAAAGTTAGACAAACCGTTTAAAGTCAACGAAAAAAAGTTGCGGTAAAAGGGGGAAACGCAACAAAGTGAAACCACCGGGGGGGTAGTGCAAATATCGACGATTTTATAGGGGGTTAGTACAAAATTTTTCATAAAACAATGATAACATCCACACAATAATCGAATGATCAATGGTTAAAAATAATTATGTACTTATTAATATGTCACAAAGATTTTCGAAAATCACAATAAATCAATAAAATTATATAAACACGTAATAATAACCCAAACCAAATTAAACAATTAAACCAAATAAAATTTGCAATCATACCTCAAATGTTGATTAAAAATCACATCGTAAATCATCAAACTTCACCTCTAACCTTAGCTAGATGTTTAACCGATCATTATTCGGTTCGTCACACTCTCTAATGGTTGGCCAAACGATACAATGGCAACAAAGAAAATAACAAAGGAAAAAAAATAAAATAACTAAAGAAAGGAGGGGATGAAGAGCTTATTAATTTAACTTGGAAGAATGAATGTGAGATGAATGGGATCTATTACATGAGGTGGGTCACTTTATATAAGCAACGACCAAGACAAACTTTACCTACATATCTGATGTCGGACTAAATATTTTTAACCTTAATATTAGACCATATACCCACTTAAATGACACTGAATCTTCATTTGATTATATAGTTTTCATCTTCTTTTGACTTTATTCTTTCTTTCACCGATTGCTTTTTATCTACTTCTTCACGCTCTTTTACAATCTTGGCCATCAAATATCTTTAGTGCTCGATCACCCTTGATTAGAATTGACCTCCCTTGATCTTTAGGCTTTAAATGGACTTAAGCACCCAATGAGACAAAAAGACAATCAATAAAAGCTCATTGAATATAATTAAAACTATTATTAAGAGAAAAATATATAAAAATTAATATACATATGGTGAAAAAAGAGTATCCTATTTTTCATGTAGATTTCAAGATTTATGCAGGATAATTTTGATAATTCAATAAGGAAAATTGAGTGAAAATATATAAAATTATGACTCATCAGGTGCCTCTTAGCAAATCTGCACCTAATGGAGTTGTCACCATGAGTCAAGTGACAAGTAGTTTGTTGAATAAGGAAATAAAAAGAAAATTCTTAGGCTCCTCTCGGTCGGAGGCACTTGTCAGAGAGAATTGGAGGAAACTTTTTTTGAAAACCTCAAGCTATGATAAATCTAAAATGATGTTTAAGTCAAGAAAGGGAATCATTTGCTATCATTGTAGCAAGCCGGGACACATAAGATGTCAGTGCCAAAAATACAAAAAGAGAAAAAAGTGAAGATATCACTTTAAATGGAGATTTTATTTTCTCTACTTGTGAATATGCTTGTCATAGTCTTTCATGTCATAACACAAATTGGGTGGTTGGCACCAATGCCTCATACCATGCTACCCCAATGGAGGATTTCTTTGCATCATATACGTGAGGTGAATTTGGTATTGTGCATATGAGAAATAGTGGCACTCCAAAAATTATGGGAATAAGTGATGTGCATTGTAGTACCATAATTTTTCACTCTTTACACTGATCTCGAGACCAATTTGCACATATTTCAAGAATTATAGAAGAACTTTGGTCCTCAAGTCCAATATGATAACACTGAAATCCATTGTGTCACGCCAACCGCGATGCACCAAATTATGTCTCTATTGCATATGTTGGCATACTCCTATTAGGGAGAAAATATTGTATTTTCTATATATAGACCCTTCCACCATTGAAAAGAGGATCCAGATCCAAGCACTGTAATAGAAAGAAGATAATAGATTGCCTCCACCGATGCGGCCGAAGACATAGTTGATCAAATTTTGGAGATAAACTTCGTAAAAAAGTTTGCCTCTTTCTCTTATCTCTTCTCTCATTTCTCTCCTTTCTCTCTTTTCTCTCTTTTCTCATTCTTTTATGTTCCATCCATCATCTTCACATTGGGGAAGTGGATGTGAATCCCCAAGGCTCATCTAACGACATCTCAGATTTTCACCTACATCTTCTGGCACCAACAATGGGGAGTTAAAGGCAGTTTTTCGATCGATTGGCTGATATAGCAATCAAGCAGGGGTGGTTAATGGCCAGAGAGCTCACGACATGGAAGAGGGAGCTATCAGGTAAGGTATGTGGGTAAGGATGGATCTAATGGCAATTAAGAGTGAAGGCCAGAGGGGTCATCTGCTAGTAGAGTTGCTGCTGATGAAGAGGAGTTGTTGTTAATGGCTGAGTGGTGTCGACTGCATGGCGAACTACAAGATGGCACAGGTATTTGGGGTGGATGTACGAATGAACAATCAAGTAGGGCTATCAAAACGAATACTATTTAAATAAAAAAGGAAGCATATCCGAATCTTAAAAAAATCTGACATTCGAATCCAATTCGATATTCGACGAATATTTGAATCTGAATTCGATTAGCATATCGGATATCTGATAAATCCGATCCGGAAATCATATACATATAATTACTATATTTACATAATAATAAATATATATAAAATAAATATAAATATTATGTAATATGATAAAATATAATATAATCTATTATATGTATAAATATAATTATTAATTATTAAATAATATATCAAATATTATCGAATCGAATATATAAATATCCAAATATGTATCCGAAAACCATTCGAATACTAAAACAATATCCAAATCCGATATACAAAATTTTTGGATTATATCTGATTTTTCGAATACGGATTCAAATTTTCGACTATCCATTAACATCCCTACAATTGTAGAGGTTAAAGGCTTAGATGTCAGGCGGATCAGTTGGCTGGGATGCAAATTTGAAAGTTAAGGAAGGGCTACCGACCAATGAGTTAATTGCCAAAAGGGTTAACATCTGACAGAGTTAACGATAAGAACAGATGGTGCATGCACTACCATGCAATACCGATGAGCTGCGTAGGAGCCCATGTGTGGATAAACGATGAACAAAGAAGGGGTTTCAGACATTCCTCATTCAGTTGAGGGCTGAAGAAAGAAGGACCAAAATGTTGGAAAGTCAAGTCGGTTGGTTAGGCGGCCACTAGGATGGATGGGTAGAGGCAAGGTCCAAATCTGTCATGGAACTCGGACTACTGTGAAAAGTCTCGATTGTTAATCCTAGGAACACTTAGTTTTTCTATAATTTATATCACTAAGTTAGAAGTTTACTGAAGATTGAAGTATCCAAGATCAAGTGGACTTCATCAACAATCAAAGAAGAATTAAAGATGAAGAAAATCAACCCAAGTGTCCAAGCTCAACTGAAGACAAAGTCAAGCTCAAGCATGAAGATGTGAAGAAAATGATCAAAGTATGATCTCACTCAACGAACGTTCAACTATCAAGAATCTCGTGTTGCGATTACTTGCGTACATCTAAGGGAGCATCGCTCATTGCCAACGGATTGATTTGACCCTAGACGTCCCTTGGTTCTATTCGTATTATTTGGAGGCTATCCTAATCATATAGGATGGTTATTCTATAATTTGGGTTTATTGGCGAAAGTTTTCGAAGATCGGCCGATCAACCATTTTGAGCTACCGACCGGACTCTTTTGACTCTGATTGATCAATCGGTTAAAAGGTGTGGTTAACCGGACCATACAGTAAAGGAATTCTCTATTCTGACCTAAGCGATCGACCCGGGCACATTGTGAGGCCGAACGGAGTGCAGTTGACCCCCCTATTCCGGATCTCGTTTTGACTAAGTCCTTTGTGCGAATTTTAGCGCACTTAAGCCTTTCAAACGGCTCTTTTAGGTTTGTTTATCTTGTCTGGGTATAGCCTTATATAATAGAGACTAAACCCATCAATGGAGTAACCCAATTAAGCTATCTCTTTGACTCCCGTTCTTTGATTAACATCTCTTGAGTCTAGAGATTTGGAATTTAAGAAAGCTTCACCTGAGCAAACCTAGTTTATCATTTGTGAAGCTCTAATTATTTAAAGATACTACAAGCGTATTGATTCCTGCAATCATCTTCTTCCTAGAAAAGGATTATCTTGGTAGAGTGTCTTTGTGATGAATTCTTCTCCAAGGATTTTCCATTTTAACGAATTCATCGAAAGGTAAGTATCTCTAAAAATAAACCTTTTAGATTGAATTCAATATTATCAAACTAGATTTTTTGTGATTGGTGGATGAGTGAGTACTTATCAAATTGAGTTAAGGAAGGTAGAATCATTGAGAAATCTATTTTATAAAATACTACGGGCCTAGTCTGACTCTCAAAGTACGTGAATCAATAAGTGATTCTCGTATAGATCGAGTTGAGGATTGTAGATCCGTGGAAAGAGTGCTTCTCTAAAAGACTATTGACCTAGGCTAACTCTCTAGGTAAGCGAGAAGCGATTCTCGTTAGATTGAGACTAAGTTAATCTTAGTTGGTTGATTATTTATTTCGATTGGATATGTGTGATCATTAATTTTTAATCCATATAGAATCTGCAGATACATTAAAAATTGTCCTGTTAACTCCCCCTCTAGAACATAACATGGTATTTAAAAGGGAATTTCATGGTGAGGGCGATCAGGGTGTTTGTGAGGTCTACATGATAGTTACCATGAAGAGGGTAGAGGTATGGAGCAGCTGACGAACCAACTTAGCAAATGGTTGTGTGAATGACAGACGACATGTTGTAGGTTGGTAGCCAAGATGTTGCTATAGATGAGGAAGTTGAGCACGTTGAAGCTCTTTGTCATCTTCCCATAGACGACGCTAGAAGATGTGGGAACAAAATATCGAATCATGCTCACACGATCCTCGAGGAACTGGAATTGTAGATCAATATGACTCAGGCGATTGATAGTTTATTGGATTTGGCTGAGGCTGCGTCACTGTCGTCCAGTGATGTTGTCCTATAGTCTTGAGGTCAAATCTCCAGTTGAGGCAGATCTGGCCGTTTGAAGCTCACTAAAGTCGCCTTTGCCATCGAAAACCTCTGGTACTTAATGATCTCCCCCAAAGTGGGTGGTGCCAAAGACACTTCGACGCTCAAGTAGTGAGTATGCATCAATGGCAGACCATTGGTAAGAGAAGTCAATGAAGAAGGAAATGAGATACAAAAGAAAAAGTTAAACTCATGTTTTGCAAGGGAGTGATCATGGAGATTTCTCCATATGAGGTATGATCCCCTCTCAAGAAGGGACTACTTCTATTTATAGACTTTCCGTTCACATTGGGGAATCTTTTCTAGTTAGGAAAGGTTCCCAAGCAATCTCATCTGATTGGTGCAACCTTGGGGACTACTCGTAATAAGAAGATCTTCTATCTTCGGGTTCCTATTAGACTCATCAGATTTATATTATTGGTGTGTGTCGACTGCTAGGGCTGACAGTCTTTTCTTTATTGTTTGATAAGTGGTTGTTTATTGAGGCAGACAGTGGTGTACAACCGACGGCCACCAGCCTGCTACATCATTGGTCAAGATGTTGGGCATGGCTCAACATTGTTAGTAGATTTCTTGCCAATTTGGGAAAAGAACATTGGGTAGTAGTTAAGCGGATTTTCAAGTATCTCAAGGAGTCATCCAAAAATATGTATGCTTTGGGGGGGGGGGGGGGGGGGTGATCAGCTTGTATTAGAAGGTGTCACAGATGCAGACATAATTAGAAATGTTGACTCTAGGAAATCCACATTAGGATATCTTGTCACTTTTGGAGAGGGAGTAGTATCATGACAATCTAAGTTGCAGAAGTGTGTTTCTTTATCTACCACTGAGATCAAGTATATTGTTGCAATAGATGCTTATAAGATGTTATGGTTGAAAAGATTCTTACAAGAACTAGATTTGAAGCAAGAAAAATACACTCTCCATTGTGATAATCAAATTGCTATCCACTTGTGTAAGAATTCAAACTTTCATTCCAAGTCAAAGCACATTGACGTAAGGTATCATTTGATTCAAAATGTCATTGAGCAGAAATTGTTACAATTTGAGAAGACAATAATAATGATTACAACAAAAACATTACCTAAAGGCAGATATGAAGTCTGTAGAAGCATAACTAGTTTGTGTATTCGCTTCTTTGAGAGAGTACCCTCCCCATGACTTGAGAGGAGAGATTTGTTGGATTCCTTCCTCATGTGGAAGTGGGACCCACATAAGTTGGACAAAAATTTGGGTCCAACATAGGTTTCTTTTTGGTGGAAGCTTAAAAATGTGAAAAAGTCATGGTTTTTTTTGCCTTGGGATGATTAAGAGTATTAAATGCTCTTAAGGATACTCTAAAATCAAGTTTTTAACAAAAAGAAAAAGGGATTTTTTTGTCGTTTCATATAGTCCTTGAGTGTGATAGAGGTTTTGAGAGTGTTAAAAAGGACTTCTTTGAATAAGAGAAGAAGAATGACAGAAGGTAGAATCTTGGCTGCATCTTTCCCGAGTTGTGAAACTTGAACCACATCGCCTATTCATTATTCCTCATTTCTTCAAGGTCTCCATTAGAGGTATTGGCCGTCCCTATTTGGTAAGAAAATTATTTTTTTCTATTCTTTGTATTCTACCATTTTTTTGTGAATAAATTGGATATCCAAGAACTATAATTGCTCCTTGATGATTGATATCCTTTAGTTTTACCTAGAGAAGCTATAATCCCATTATACCATAGTGGAAACTGTACTGAACTATAGTTTTTTTCATTCTTATTAGATGCTTTTCTATATTAAAATCTGTGGTGTGTCTCGTTCTATTTTTTTTTTTTATGCTTATTGTTTGGGACCAGATATTGCCACCCACGATTTCTATGAAACCACCCACTTAACAAAAAAAAAAACAAAAAATATTTAATGATAAATGTGTCCCAATTTTTATGATGCCACCCACATTTGGAAAAAGTAAACCACCACCAGCAGTAGCAAAAGAAGAGCATGCCTTCTCTCTTCTACCAAAAGTTCTGGAGCTGCTTTTTGAAAATAACTCCAACAAAGAGATCATTTTGGCTCACTACTTACAACAAGATCAATCATATTCTCCACCCCTGTTGTCAAAGAGGCTGAAGCCATTATCCTCAAAGGAGGCATCAACCTAGCTTTAGACTTAAAGCTTGATCAAGTTGATTTCAATGGAGATGCAAAGGTGATAGTGGACTACATATTGAACTACTTTAATAATACACATGGCATACATGGAAATCATGGTTGGACCAATCCATAACCAACTTAGCTATACTGAATTTTAATTCTCTTGAAAAGGCTAGTGATTGATACCAAGGTTTACTATTTTTTTCCGTTAATTATAACGGCCACGAATTGTAACGCTCAGGGGCAAAATTGGAAAATAACAGGAAAATGAAGGAAAAAATGGCGCTGAAATTCAATTTTAGAAATTTAAATTTTGAAATTCAAATTTTCAAAAATGAAAAAAAAAAAAGGGAAAATAACAGAAATAATAGTCTTTCTCACAAAATTTTCCAGAAAATAACAATTGTTTTTTTGTTATAACAGAAAAATAACGTGTCTAAGGTTAAAACGCTATAAAAATAACAGCCGTTGTTTTCATTATAACAGCCATTTTTAAACCATGATTGATACTATAGCATTGTCATCTCAGGATCAGGGTCCCAACCACACTAATATTGATTGAGATTCTCACTACACAAATCCAAAGACCACCACACAAATTTCAAAGAATGTATATTTTTTAAAATCGGCTGTTTCAATCCCGTTTCTGTTAAAACCGTTTAAACGCATTTTGACGCTTTAAATTAAACAGTCGTTTTTTAGTTTTAACAGCCGTTAAAACCGTTTTAACAGCCGTTAAATTTTGAATTTTTTTATTATGAAAAAAAATGGCCGTTAAATCTGTTAAATTTCCGTTTAATTCTATTCTTTTTTATCTATTCTTTTTTAAATCCGTTAAAATCCATTTTTTCCATTTTTGCCCCTGGCCGTTTCAATCCGTTTAAACGGTAACGCCCCCAGTCCGTTTAACCGTTAAAACGGCCTCCTTTAAACCTTGGTCTGTATATTGGAATTAAACGGATTTTAATGGTTTTTAACAGTTTTAACAATTTTAACGGATTTTAACGGGAAAAAATGGCGCTGAAATTCAAATTTTGAAATTTTAAAATTTAAAAAAAAATAGAATTTAACGGAATTAAACGGATTTAATGGCCATTTTTTTCACAGAATTTTTCAGAATTAAACGACTGTTTAAACGATTTTAACGGCCGTTAAAACAAAAAAAATGACCATTTTTTTCAAAACAGTTAAAACCTGTTTAAACGGTTTTAACGGAAACGGGCTTGGGGCGTTACCGTTTAAACGGCCGTTTTTAAAACCATGATACAGACAACGTGCTACAATATCATCTTAGGGATTAAGCTAACAATTTTCCTTTTTTTTGTTGATTTTTTATTAGCAATTATTACGCTGATTTGAGTTTTGGCACAAGGGAAGGTACTCATGGTTATGTTGTATGCCCATACATGGCACTTTTAAGAGATTCTATATGTTATAGGTGTCTTATTGTATTAAGGCAGATTGGACAGATGTAGTCATCTGAATGGATTGAATTTTCGACAAAATAGATCTCTGAAAAGAATTTGATCAAGGAAAGTTGAGTGGTCAGGCCGTTTATCGGTGTATTAACAGTTTTTATTAATACAAAATGACTATTATACCCTTACAGTCATCGACATGTGCATGTGGACGGTGGATCAATGATCAATTTCAATAATGTATGTACTACCATGCTTTACACTTTGCACACACTTTTAAGTTGTAGGACCTACATTTGATCTGTTCCATCCAAGGTTTAAAAAAGGTCGTTTTAACTGAGGGCGTTACCGTTATAACGAATTGTAATGCTCAGGGGCAAAAAATGGAAAATAACAGAAAAATGCCGCTAAAATTCAAATTTTGAATTTCAAATTTTCAAAAACGGAAAAAGGAAAATAACGGAATACTAACAGAAATAACGGCCTTTTCACAAAAATTTTCAGAAAATAACTTTTGTTATTTTCGTTATAAAGGAAAATATTGGCCCTTATAACGTAAAGAACGGCCGTTATTTTTTAAGCGTTTTAAAATGGAAAATAACGGAAAAAATGCCGCTGAAATTCAAATTTTGAAATTCAAATTTTTAAAAATGGAAAAAGGAAAATAACGGAAAAATAACATAAATAACGGCCTTTTTCACAAAATTTTCCAGTTATTTTCTTTATAACGGAAAATATCGGCCCATATAACGTAAAGAATGGTCGTTATTTTTAAGCATTTCAACAGAACGTTACATAACGGGGGAAGTCTAAATCCGTTATAACGGATGTTATTTTCGTTATAGCCATCATTTTTTAAACCATGGTTCCACCTATGATATTTCACATGTCAACAAATATGTTAGTCCAATCAATGTTCTTAGTTGTTGAATTTATAGACGTTTTTGAACTTTAGTCCGTTCTTTTTATTTTGAATACTTAGAAGGAGGTTGATTAGGTATTAAAATTTTCTTTTAACCTAACATAATTTACTGGTCCGGTAGGGTAAACTAAATCACATGTCACAATAAAATAGTTGATTGATCAAAAGATGATTATCACAATTGAAGTGGATCAAATATATTTCCGTGATATACTTTCTCTTTGTCGTTCGGGTTAATCTAATATATACACGGAATACAAATAATCAACACACCATGTAAGGTCGAGATTTTTGTGTTGGCTAATTCCGTATGACAAATCATGTGTTTGTAATATTTCTAGTGTGTGGGTAGTTAGTAATCGATTGGTTAAGTATGATTTCATCACTGAAGACTACTTGACAGAAGATTAAAAGAGTGATACATCAGAAGATTTAAAGCTTCAATTGATTAACACACCATTAGGTTGGTAACTTAAATACAAATAGGGTTGAGAATCCTTAAAATCATGTAAACTAAGTCATAATAGCAATAGAAGCTTTTTGGTGCAAATTGGGGCTTTCCGGGCAACTTTTGGATAGTCCAATTAATATGTTAAAAATTCCAATCGATTGGACCCTGAGTACAATCGATTGGAGTTGTGCTGACAGAACTAAAATTGTTACCCAAATAGTCAAATCGATTTCATAGAATTCTCCAATCGATTGGACTTGCCCAGACGAAAATAATTATTCCGTGTTATGTCCAATCGATTGGATTTACGAATGATGGGTTTTTAAAACTCCAAAATTGTCCAAATTGCCTCCAATTAGTTAACATTTTAGGTTTTACGAATGATGGGTTTTTAAAACTCTAAAATTCTCTGAGACTCTTGCTTTACTATAAATATAACATTTTAGGTCGAAAACCTAATTCTTCTAAGTCATTCAAGCCCATCTAAAGTAGAGGAGAAAACTTAGAGATCCAAGAGCTTCCATTGTTGATTGAAGCTTAAGTTTTGCTCTTGGATACTGTAACGCCCCAAATTCGGGCCACACGAATCTCGAGGTGTTAGCCACGAGTCCTGAATCCAAGGCACGCAAAACAAACTCACTCTCACATCTAACCCTAGTTATAAATTTCAGGAGATTTTTTTTTAATACGGAAGCGCAAACCTACTCAACATTATACAGTAGAGATAATGTGTGAAGTTAATGATATATATTTCTAAACAAGAATCTAAATATAAATACATACTCAATTACGAGTTCATAACCTGAAATCTGCTTCACTGCAATTAGACTTCACTTCAAAACAAGCTTGAATAAGTCCATAGGTTCTTTTCTGCAAGAGAACTGGGGGGGTGTGAACTTTTTTTGAAAAAGCTCGCAGGTAACCAAGTATCCTTAAAACAATCATCGTAAATACAAAATAATATAACAACAAAATACATTTCATTTTGAAATAAACAAAAGTGTAAGAACGAAAATTCAAACTAACAATTTTATTTAGCAATAAATGACAGAATTTAAAACGTACTAATAAAATTATAAATCAAATAGCATTTAAACATTATATCAATAACATCTATATTTCATCCATCACCAACTAATAACAACACAAGGCGGGTAGTCTATTCATCTTAGAGTGAAGAGGTCACGACTAGTATCAGCCCTAGTCTAGCAATCATTTCTTTTGTCCCAATACTTAACCAGTGTGGAACCCCATCGTTGGTATCCTGATTTGCGGTCGGACGGATATTTGCCGCTGTATGTGAGGAGCACACTATAAGCCCGTGAAATTAGGCTCAGGAGATGGCCTTTGACCACGACACTGAATACACAGGTCAAAAGAACAACGATGGTCAATCGTTCGACGTCTGCAGACATTTCAAGGATCCTTAAAACTATCTAGGGACCGGCGAACCGTACCCCTCATGTCTATCGCCTCATCGAGGCATACAATGTAAACCTCTATAAGATCTAGACTTCCAAGACATACCACTACAAAGATGATAATCTAGAAAAGAGAACTGGAACTTTCTGGATATGAATAATGAGAATATTCTAAAAGACAGGCCCATTCTACCTAAGAGAATAAGATCATTATTCGTATCTTAGAGAAATCCGTTGCCTCCGGAAAATAACATCGAATCACTCCACAGTAGTTCAACTGATCCTTTTCCAGATCATCTAGTGATATATTATATAATATAAATAATAATTAACAATTTTTAATCCAAATAACTTTCTTTCTCATCCTGAAAAACTTTTGCATACAAATATGTGTGCTGAATTCCCCAGTCACATCTTATATGTTCCGTCGTCTTGGGACCAGCCTAACTCATACGGATTATTACTCGTTAAAGCTCATGTGACTCATCATCCAAAACATATATCCCGAGCGGTCTATCACCATCACCCGCTCTATCTATAATCAGGTTCTAAGTCCCGGGCGGTCTATCACCCTCACCCGTTAACTAAGTTCTAATTCTCGGGCGGTCTATCACCATCACCCGCTAATTGGAGACTTCACGCACCACATACTTCAATCAACTTGGAACTTCCATCCCATAACCACTCACAATCTATGTCAAACCACGTACAATCACTTTTTATTTTCATTAAATGAAATAGAGAGAGTTGTTTCGATAAAAATCTTCCATAATTCTTTTGACTTTCAAAAATTCCCCTTCCAAAAACTCAATAGTGAGAAATTCTAAGTTCTAGAAAATAATTAGATTTTCTAACTTAATTCATAAATCAGATCATATAACAATATGCATAAATTTGCAAAATTTCAAAATAAATATGAGACGATTATTAAGAGGATAAGAAGCCACCCACCTTACAACGCTAATCCAAAGAATCTTTTAATGGCTTAAGGATTCTCCGATGTTTTAATTCTCCATCTGCGATCATTTCCTTGTGCAGCATCCTCTTCTTCGTTTGATGACAAAAATGCAGAAAGAAGAAGAAATTCAATTTAAGTTTGAATATTACACCCTTAGGTCAATCTAAATGCAATTCACTTAATTCTGTTCGATTTAAGTATACTAATTTAGGTCGAATAAGATTTATTTTGATTAACTGATAAACATTTAGACAACACTTAATCAAGTCTAGGCAACTTAAGTCATGTCTGTTCAATTAATCCGTTGGTTAACTAATCCATTTAGTTCCATCCTAATTCGATCGATCAACTAATCAACAAAATCAACCTTAGTTAGACTGGTCAACTATGCATTCTGATCTAATCTAGCCAAACTAATCAACTGAGAACTTATTCGACTTAGTAGACTGGTTAGACTAGTCGTTACAGTCAACCCAAGTTAAGTAATTACTTAACCTAATTACTCATTTTCGTGTTTTATTACAAATTAAGCTAAGTGAAAACCTTATTAGATAATTATACTTAATCATTCAAAATGATTAGGATAAATCAAATCTAGCCAACCTAACTTAGATTGATGAATCTAAGTCAAACTTGGTCAACCTAGCTAATTTGGTTAATCTATCGGATATGGTCAAGCTACCTATTCTAACCAAACTTAATCCATTTAAGACAAGTCTATCTAATATGGATCTAACTAGATTAATCTAGATTATGTCTAATCAATCCGGGTCCACGCTTGTCAACCAATGGTCAAAATTTGTTTATTGATCGACTATCGACCAAATTGGGTCAAACTAAATCAATTACAATTCAAATTATGTTAGACTAGCCAAATTCCATCAATGTAAGCCAAACTAGGTTTACTAGGTCAAAATTACTAAGTGACCCTAGTTGATCAAACTAATAAAATATAATTTATTATATCGAGTTACAAGTCAAAATGTCATTAGAGTTGGTGAAAAGATCGGATTGACCCTAAGGTAATCACAATGACTAATTTTTCTTTAATATGGTCTAAATGATCAAAATGAGCTTAAACAAAACCTTTATTTATTTATTTTTTAGTTACCAAAATGGGCCATCCCTATGGGCTGTTTTTAACTAATGTGGTTTATGGTTTGTGGGCTTCACTTAAAGGCCCATGTTTTTTTTTTTTTTTCCTTTTAACTACATCTTCTTCACATGAATTTTCTGGTTCAACTTCTGAACCATAACAGGGTTGCCACCCCTACTCTCCAATCACAACTATCAATGGCCTATAATCAGCCACAATGGCCCCACCAAAATCATCATTCAATCCCCAACTTAAACCCTATTTTCATTTCTTAAATTTTAATGGCCTTTATGCCCAGATTTTACACCCAAAACATTTTAGAAAATGCATAAAATAGTGCTGGATTTCAGCACTACAGGCAGCCATTAATGGCCTTTTCCACTCACTCAAAACCCCTCCATGAAAACCCGTTTTAACCCCTATCATTCTCGTGCAACTTCAATGGGTATTAGCCCAGATTTTTCAACTCAAAAACGTCCTTTAATGGACTGATTTCTCAGCAGAAAAATGGCAGAAAATAGTGTAATCAAAATATCAAGTTTTTAAAGATGAAATATGCTAACCTTCAATCATCCAAAACGGGAATTATTGACGCCAATCCGTAGCTCTCACCATGATCTTTCATACATGTTGATCTTGGCTTAAACCCATCAAGATTTCTCATTTTGGAATTCTCCAATTTTTAGTTCATACGAATGGTAATGAAAAAAATATGAATTTTATGAAAAAAATTTGGTCTTTAAAATGAAGGGAGGGCAAAGGTGTAATTTACCATGGTTAGATACAAATGTCTCATTGTCGAAGACATTTGTCTCACCATGCAATGACTCATCTTTTTTTTGGCTTATGTATATCGGGTGCATCTTATTACGTTGCATCCGACCGCTCCGATCAATATAGAGAACAATACACGACTCCGATTGTCGATCACATCCGATCAAGAGATCCGGGTCGTCACAGATACTCAAGATCTTAATCAAGTAAATTTTATTCTTTTGGTCTTGAGCGTATGAGAGTGTTAATCTTTTCATGGTTGAATCATTATTCCATGAAGGATTAAACACATTAGTTTATCGTATTACCTTTTATTAGTTACCACACCGTGTGAATTTCGGTGTGAACTCATGTGTGGATCGAGTTGGTTGTGATTCGAGATCAAATCCTGAAGGCATTTCGTGCGGTTCAGAACGTGAAGATATAAGGCGATGTGGTAAATCGGCGACTGGAGCTCGTGTGGAGTTGGATTCAGTTATGAGTCGTAGCGTGGGTAACTGTCTGTATCTCTGTCTTCTATTAATGTTGTGATTTCGACTGGATGTGGTCCCAAGGTTTTTTCCAGTTGGATTTTCCTTGTAAAAATCGCGTGTCTATTGCTTGATTGATTTTATTGTGTTATTAGCTTAACAGATTTATGAAAAATATATCTCTGGTATATTTAGATTAAATCTGGTTAAACAAATCTATTCGCTTCCACTTAAAAATTGCATGCGATAGATTATAGATCACCGACCGAATATAATTGAATATGTTGTTAGATTTTTAATTGCTAATTAATTTGAATCGAACATATTCATCCCCTTCTAGGTCATGTTAATCCATATACCCGGATATTTCAATTGGTATCAGAGCGGTTCACTCTATTAGGTTTAACAACCTGAGTGTGATCCTACTCAAGATATAAATTAATGGATTTTCAAAGAGATGGTGGTTCTGATACTCGTACACCCATGTTTGATAATAATAGCCATGTTAGCTATTCTGAGAGTGAGGATGAAGAAGACATCCATGTGGCTTTTAAAAAGCTGTATAAAGGGAGTATAAGAATTTGTAAAGTTAACAAAACTTTGAATGAGAAAATAAAGTCTCTTGAACAAGATAACTCTACTCTTAAGGTTGAAATTGATCATTCTCTGACTTGTGTGAATAATCTAGAAGATGAAAAGATTGTTATTTTAGATTAAAATAAATTGTTGGAATCAAAATTTCATATATCTATAAATGAAATAAAATCTCTTGAGAATGAAAACTCTACCTTAAAGTTGGATGTTGCGCAGTCTGTGACTCTAGCTAAGCAGCTTGAAGAAGAGAAAGCTGTCATCCAAGACAAAGTTAAATTTATTGAATCTGAATATTATGAATGTCTGGAGAAGATAATGTCTCTTTTACTAAATTTAACTCAGTTGAAAAAAGACTTACCTTATGTTTCTTAAAGCACTTAGAAACTTGACAAGCTTTTAAGTATGGGAAGTTGGTATGGAGATAAGAGTGGGTTAAGATACAATAAATCTATGAACTCCTCGTCTCTATTTAGGACTACTTCTATTAAAGCTCAACATCCACCCAAGAAACCTTTTGATTTTTTTAAACCTCCTATTCACGTTCTTACTTGCCATCGGTGTGGGGTTAAGGGTCACATTGCTACTAGGTGCCATCAGAAGAAAAGATCTACAAGGATCCCTTTCTATATAAATCTTCTGAGAATCAGCAAGAAAATATTTCATATAAGATATGGGCACTGAGTCAGAAGTCTGATGCCTTGAGACGTGAGATTGCCAATTTGAACAAACTCAAGGACACGAAGGATACATCTTATGCCTCGGCTTCAAGTTTAAACCTTTCTCTATTTATTTAGGGGGTTTGTGAATCAGAAGTAAAATCATTTGTACTTGTAGTAGAAGTTACTAGTAGGTTGTTTACCTCCAAAAAAGTTAGAAAATTAAAAGCATCGGGAGGCTTTCTTATTTTTTAGAAGTAATTTCTCTTAGAAGTTACTCCAAGCAAATCTCTAAAAATCACTAATCAGGCTGATTTTTTTGCATGTAGCTCCACCTAACAATGAGTAAACCTTCCCTCACACGATGTAGTGAGTGAAGCCGATCACAGCACACAATTCGAGTCACGTGGCACACTCTTAGTGGGCGCTGACCGTATGGATGTTTGGCCAGTCCCTGGGTGGATCTCCAAACTAAAAATCAGCCTGACTAGTGATTTAAAAACTTTGGATCTTTGCACCCAAATAACGCTCAATAATTCTCAAATTCCTACGGTTAAAATCAATCCATGAAAATAACTTCAATCCAACGTTAGAAATCACTGATCAGGTTTATTTTTTAGTTTGTAAGTCCACTTAGTGATTGGCCAAACATCCATACGGTCAGAGCCCACTAAGAGTGTGCCACTTGGCTCGTATTGTGCTGTGATCGGCTTCGCTCACATTGGCCAAACATCGTAACGGTCGGTGATCTCTAAGCGTGTACAGTGCTCGTAAAGCAAATGTACAAATGTCTCTCTAATGCTCTTGCTTTTGTCTTTGGACCTTTTTGTCCTCCTGGGAAGAAGGTTCTCGATTATGTTTGTTTCCCTTTTCCTTGTATCTGTTCGATAATTTCGATCCTTTGATCTGTCTTAATTCGTACAATTTTCTCGTGTAGGTGAATCAAAGCGTGAGATCTTCTTGGGGTGTTTTGGTTTTTGAATTTAATTGATAGCAGCAATTGGAGAGCTGCTCCTGCTCCTGTACAAGGGGAACCCAACATGGAGGCCACCGATTGGAGAACACAACTACAACCCGACTATCGGCAACGAAGTGTCAATAAAATGTAAGTAGAACCTTCTAGAACTATGTGTTGATTGTATAGTGCACTTGAAGATTAAAGTATATAAAGCCCTAGTAGAACATTCTAGAATTATGGTTTGATTGTATGGAACATTCCAGTGATTTGAAACCTAAAACATGGAGAAAGAGTAAGAAGATAAATCCTGATTCATCTATATGATTTTAAATTTATGCTATATTGTTGTGTGGTCCACTCTAGATGTGTACCCTTTCCAACTGGTTGTGTCAAGCTTAAATTTGATGGGAGCAGTAAAAAGAGAGCGGTCTTGGAAATCCAAGAAGAAGAGTAGTTTGCAGGCCTTGCCGATGACGTGCACGCAGTAGATGCAGAAGCGCTTGCACATTGGAATGGATTAGAACATTTCTACCCATCCCTCTAATCACTTGTTATCACATGGTTGAGAAAATAATGTGACATCCCATAAGAGTATCCCTCTATTCTTGGAGATGGAAACGGCCGTTTGTTTCCTTATTTGTTAATTTCTTATAATCATAAACATTTTCGAAAAACTTAAAAAAATAATAATAAACTTATAGAAAATAAATGTTATACCAGTAGATGCAAATGTGCGTGCTTGGTTTTAATAAGTAAAACAGACATCTCGAATTCAATATGATATCTTACAAGCAAGTGTACTACTGAGATACATGTGTTGTTGATGCATGAATTGACATATAACTTCTATTTTCTTTATCTTGTTTACCGTAGATATTTTTGTATTTTTATGTTTATCTAGATTTTAGAGTGGATGAGCCAGTGAGTAATTAATTTTATGCCTGGGCGAGATGAATTAATTACTGAAACACTCATTGCCGTAGATGTGACAATGACACTTCTCTAAACAGCTTCCGTAGTAAGCTAGTTTGCTTGGGAGTCTGGACTCCGAAGCCTTGTCTAAAAGGGCAGTTATCCTACTATGTTAGTTTGCTAGGTAGTCATGCTGTTCTCAAGGAGACCAGTATTGAAATTTCTTGTTTGCAGCTCACAGATTTTAAAAAGTTTTGTGCTACAGTAGTTTTTATTTAAGAACCATCGATTATTTAATCGACATCTTTTAGATTAGAGTTCCATCTAAAATTGCATTTACTTTGGACATTTATTGTGTCTTGGCACCTGCATTAGTTGGAAATTTCATCCAAGTTTACCTCTCAAGAGTTTCTATTTTACCATCAATAGCTTCTAGATGACACCCTACTCAATAACCTATTAAAACTTACTCTTTTTCATGTATAGAATGAAGACTTTAAAGAGACACCTTCCAATTTATGGCCCTGAGGGATTACCTGAACTTGAGAAGAATGCTGTAAGATTTGAGGAAGAGATTTATACTGCTGCCACAAGCCAGGTACATCCATTTCAGAATGTCTGTTCTCTTTGTAATTTCCACATCGTATTGTTAGTTGGTTTCAACCCATGTACTGGTTGGTTTGTTCCTATCAAACTGTAGTTCCTTCATTTTTCCTGCAGAGTACCTTTGTAATGTGCTCCACAATGGATGCTTCTAAATTTCTAATATGTTACTTTGGCCTACTTTTGCATCACATAATCATATGATTTATGGATAAATTGTTTCACCAGTACAACAATTGGTAGGATTCTAGACAAACAAACTGAATAGTTAAAATTCGGCAGTGAATGCCTATCTTTATATATATCTTACAGAAAGGAAGCTATGTTCTTCTTACTGTCTGTGCTTAATTTTTGCTGGCTTGATTTGTGATAGGTTTGACCTTGTTCTCTTGGGCATATTTTTTTGTAGTGTTAACAGTTGATTTGGGTTGTATTCTGGAGAAAGTTGTGCAAAGTTTTTGAAAGACTAGGTTTGGGAAAGTTGCATGGTTCTTACGATTTTCCTCGGCTTTACAGTCTGAACTGTTTCTCTATCTCATCCTCATGATAAGTAAAACTTCTTACTCATAGGACCACTAAAAAAGGTGGTATTATCATAGCAAGCCTAGATTTGTTATTATATTAATTTTTTATGGTGGATTAAAGACAAAGAAATAGGTCAGGGTTTGGCGTGAATTGTTCTTCTCTAAGATCTTGGAATTTTATGTCTCATTCGTGAATACTCCTTTTGTCCTTTTTGCGTGTGTGTGAAGGAATACCTTGTAATTCTACTTCTTACCGATATGTCAAATTACTAAAAAATAAAATTTGATGCCAGGCATAAGTTTCGTGTAGTAAGCTTTGAGAGAGTGATGTAACTGTGTAAGCTTCTCGATTTGACCAAGAAACAGTAATTGAAGTCAAGAAAGTGTAGAAACTATACTTAATGGAAAACTATATGATTCAGGAGAAAATATACACTCAGGAGAATGGTAAGACGAGTAAGATATAGAACTGTCATAGCCTATATTTCTTAAAATGAAATTCAGGTAAACCTTTTGCAAGGTACTAATTGGAGCAACTCAAAAGTTCTCGAAGGAACTAAAAAGACGAAAGGTAATTTTCATTCGCTAAATTAAAAAACTCTCCCTGAACAACTATTTATAAGAAAATAAAACCCTAGAAACATGAGCGCTTAGACATATATTTGAACCATCCATCTCAAATAATTTATATCTAATTTTGTAAATGACTAAAATGCCCTATATCACATTACTACCATTACAAGTTGGACTTGTAACAAAGATATTGTATACTTTAACATGCCCAACGTAACTAAAAAAGATATTGTATACTCTAATTTTTGTTATTTTCTTAACTTACAACAATATCTTAATTTGTTTTATTAACAAAAAAGTGTATAAATAATATATAGTAATAAATCTTACCGTAAGAATCTTTGCCCTATTAGAATTCAAAGTTTTGTTAGATATAAATTCTAAAAAATGTTACGTAGCATGCCTGTCTTGGACCGAGCAACTTCAATGCCCAAAAAATACCGGAGGAGGCCCAAGTCCTTGGTATGAAATTGGTGTGACAAATAGGTTTTCAGATCAAAGATGCCTTTAGAATCACTGCCAGTGATGATGATATCATCCACATATACGGTCGAACAAATAACCCCAGAAGACGATGTTTTGACAAACACGGAGTGATCAGACACGGAGCGAATGAACCCATAACGCAGCACAACCGAACTGAATTTATTAAACCAGGCACGCGGTGATCGTTTCAATCCATAAATCGCCTTTTTGAAGTGGCAAACTAATGAGGGCTGTCCGGAATGATCCAAGTGGTTGCACCATATACACTTCCTCGTCCTGTAAGTCACCATGTAAGAAGGCATTCTTGATGTCCAATTGGTACAGTGGCCAATCACAGCATACGGCTACTGAAATAAGAACTCGAACAAAGTTCAAACGAGCAACCGGGGAGAAGGTCTCTAAATAATCGATACCAAACGTCTGAGTATAGCCCTTAGCAACCACGCGCGCCTTAAGGCGCTCAACCATACTATCAGGAAGATATTTGATGGTAAACACCCAACGACAACCAACAGTCTTCTTTCCCTTTGGGAAAGGAGCAAGAACCCAAGTATCATTTACGCGAAGGGCAGCCATCTCCTCATCCATAGCAATTTTCCAACCAGGGGACATGAGTGCCTGCATATAAGTGCTAGGGACGAACAATAGACAAAGACAAGGCAAAACTCTGAAAGGTAGGAGATACACGGTGTAGAGATACAAAATCAGCAATGGGATGACGAGTGCAAGCACGAGTACCTTTCCGCAAGGCGATAGGCATATCAACATCAGATGACGCAGCATGAACCTCATGTGAAGCAGGAGATTGGTCAGAGGCAGAAGTAGCGGCAAACATACTTGGCCCATACGGAACAACCACACGCGATGTAGTGCGTTCATAAACACCTGGTGGCGCTGAAACGATGGCATTTCTTGAAATAATTGGTATAGGGACAGGAGTAGTAGAGAGAGAAAGAAGCTCCCCCTGATGAAGAGACACAAGATCAGTGTCATGATGTGCCAAGATCCGAAAAGAATGGGGTAGACTCAAAAAAAGAGACATCGGCACTGACATAGTATCGACGAGACGTAGGGTAATAACACATGTACCTGTTCTGAATACGAGAGTAACCCAAAAAGATACACTTAATAAACCGGGGATCAAGTTTGTCGTGACTGGGACCAAGGACATGAACAGAGGACACACTTCCAAAAACACGAGGAGGAACACTAAACGGGGAGACATTAGGATATAACAAGGAGAAAGGAGAAGCCCCAGCCAAAACAGAAGATGACATACGATTAATGAGGTGACATGCAGTGAGAACATCACCTCAATACGGCTTTGGTACATGCATATAAAACATAAGTGTCCGAGCATATCAAACAGATATCGATGTTTACGCTTCGCAACACCATTTTGTTGGGAAGTATGAGCACACGATGTCTGATGGATAATGCCACGGTCAGCACAAAATATCTAAATAGAAGATTGCATGTATTCCAAAGCGTTATCAGACTGGATAATCTTGATCGGCTTACCAAATTGAAGTGAGATCTCGTGATAGAAGGTGAACAAAGCATGAGGCATTTCCGAGCGATCCTTTAATAAAAACAGCCATGTCATACGAGAGTAATCATCCACAAAAGTCACAAAATAATGAAAACTTGATAAACTTTTTATTCGAGACGGACCCCAAATATCCGTGTGAATTACATCAAATGGACTAGATTGACGACTATCAATGCGACTAGGCAAAGAACTACGGTGATGCTTGCTTAATTGACAAGCTTCACAATCTAAAACAAACGCAAGACTCAAGTGAGGGACAACTCGACGCAAATTAGACAAAGACGGATGACCTAAATGAAAATGCCACTGAAGAGGGGTCACGAAGGCGCTTAATGCAGAAGCAAGAGGACCAGTAGCCAAGTAATATAAGCCGTCTTTTTCATTCCCCGAACCATTCACCTTCGTCTTGAGGTCCTGAATAACACAAGAAGTAGGAGAGGTCACAAAGCATTGTAAAGATTTTGTAAGCTAACTAACCGAAAGCAAATTAAAGGGAAAACCAGGCACAAATAAAGTAGAGGCTAAAGAAACAGATGGAGTATGGTGAATATTTTCATTCCCCAAAACTGGACGAGTGGAGCCATCATCCAACACAATATGAGACCGAATAGACTGGAAATCAGAGAAGATGGAGGAAATACCAGACATATGAGCACTCGTCCTTGAATCGTCGATAACCCAAGAGGAAGGAGACTTGGCTGCCAGACACGCAAAGTTACCTGTATTAGCCATGGTGGCAGTAGGTGGCGCAGAGGAGCTGGCTGTCAAAGACTGTAGCTGTTGAAGAATCTGGCCGTGCTGTGCAGAATACTCAAGACGAGGAATCACCTGTGAGAGCTGGAGGAGGCTCAAAAGATGGAAGAGAGGACTCGTTGGAGACCTGATTAGCCCATGCAGGCTTGCCTAACTTATCCCAACAAAACTGATCTGTATGACCCGAAACACCACAATAAGAATACTTCATATCACCACGGCCACCACTGTGGCCACAACCACCATGCCCTCCATGAGCACCACGGCCACCACTGTGGCCACAACCACCATGCCCTCCATGAGCACCACGGCCTAGAAAACCACCATGGCCATGTCCCCCCCGGCCACGTGAGAACTCATGAGGACCACTAGAGACTAATGCTTTGGATTCCTTGGAAGATGGAATTATGTCCAATAGAAGCACGCTGAAGGCGAGAAAAGGCATTGGCTGCTGTACGGAGGGACTCGCAAGCCAAAATCTGACCTTAAGAGCACTATATTCAGGGTTCAGATTGGACAAAAACAAGGCTGCCTGAAATTCTTATCGTTGACGTTTCTACTTATCCAGATCTAGTCAACGGCTGATACTACTGAAGTTCCTCCACATGCCGTGGAGAGAACTATAATACTCACTGAGTGGTTTAACGCCCTGTTTCGTGGTGAACATAGACTCAAATAAATCATTCGTGAAACGTTGCTCTCCTAGAAAACATCTCATGAACTCCTCCCAGATCTCCTTGGCTGTAAGAAGATAGATAACGTTGGGGAACCAGGTCATAACCAACGAATTTTCACACTACCAATCTTCATACAGTTTATCATCTTCTTTAGGAGGATCCTTGGTTAAATACTTCAATTTTTTCTTGGCCGCCAGGAAAACTTTAACGGAATGAGACCATGGAAGATAGTTGGTGCCATTTAATTTTACAGACGTAATTTGAGCACCAATATTATCCCAAACAGGTGATCTGCCATCACCAGGACCAGTAGAAGTGCTTGAACCGGCCATAAAAAAGTTCAAAAATACGTAACTTCACTACAAAAACTTAGAAAAATTTGAAATTTGGAACACACTCCCAATATGATCTTACAGGGGGCGGAAAGCATAGAGGGCCCTTCGGGGTTCCAGATTTTGAAAATTTTCAAAACCCGTTCTCTTTGTAAAGTTGATGGTTTTTTCCCTGTTTATAATACATACACACTTATCAAAAAAAAAAATTTCAAAACCCATTTTTGGCTCAGCCGGGCAACAATTTCGATCGGAGCTCGGAGACTCAAATTCTAAACGAAGATCAAAAGAACCAAAATAGATCTATATGAGGTGTGCTAGGGGTAGAGAACAGTACTTGCTTCACGTTGATGAGAAACAACAAAACCCGAAAAACCTCTCCCGGAGAGAGAAAAATGGAAAAACTGCATCGGCGATCTTCAATCACACATATGGAGTCCCTTCAATCTCTAGACTGATAGAAACAAACATAAACACATCCTAAATGCACATCTAGGTGTAAACAAACTTCAAACGACCGGATTCGTTTGTACCAGAAGAGATCTTTCTGTGAAACGAGTGTAAAGGAAAGAAGAAAAATAGATAAGAGGAAGAGAAGATGAAGGAAAAATTAGATTTGGTCTGATACCATGTTAGATTTCATAGTATTAGGGTTTGCTCTGATACCATGTTAGACTCACTTAGTGTATGATAGTCGTAGAAGAGGGAGAAAAGTTAATGGTTAGTGATGAAGTTAAAAATTGTGTCATGGAATGTCTGAGGTTTGAATAATAAGGATAGGAAGTGGGTGGTTAAAAGCATGATCAGAAGGTGGGGGCTAATGTGGTGGTATTACAAGAGACAAAGGTGGAGAAGCTGGATTTGTGTTTTATTAGGGAGCTGTGTGGTTTTATGGAATGTGGGTGGCAAGATCTTCCGGTGATTGGTACTTCGGGAGGTATTGTGATAATTTGGAATCGTAGTTATCTTGAAGTGCACGATTTGTTAGTTGGGGCATTTTCAGTATCTATTCGTTGTAGTTGTGTGGGAGAACAGGTGGTTTGGACATTATTTGGGGTTTACGGGCCATTGGTCAGCCAACATCGGGAACAATTTTGGGAAGAGCTGGATGATATCGCAGGTTTATGGGAGTAGCCTTGGTGTATAGGAGGTGACTTTAATGTTATCAGACACACTTGTGAGAAGAATGCTAGGGGCAGAGTTACCAGAAGTATGAAGGACTTTGGAAGCTTTATCAACGGGAATAGTTTGATGGATTTGCCAATGGGAGGAGGGTCTTACACGTGCTCCAATAATCAAAGTAATCCAACGCTTTGTAGATTGGACAGATTTTTAGTATCAGCCAGCTGGGAAGATCATTTTCAAGGAGTATCCTTGTGTGCGATTCCTAGACCTACATCAGATCATATATCGTTGTTGCTTGATTGTGGAGGATTCAGTTCCCGACGCGGCCATTTCGTTTTGAGAATATGTGGTTCCTTAACCCCAAATTCAAATATAGGGTGGACAAGTGGTGGAAATCAGTTACATTCAGTGGCAAGGTAGGGGAAGTCTTCTGATGCAAACTTAAAGCTATCAAAGAAAGAATGAAATTGTGGAATCGAGAGGAGTTTGGAAGGGTTGACCAAAGGAAGGGTATATTGTTGGAGGAAATTTCTTTACTTGATAGAAAGGAAGAGTTGGATCCTTTGTCTTTGGCGGATCGAGTGGAGAGAGTCAGACTTAAAGCAGAGTACCAACAGGTCGTGAAGATGGAGGAGATTAGTTGGAAGCAAAAGCCCAGAATTAAATGGTAGGAGGAAGGCGATAACAATACCAATTTTTTTCACAAAATGGCTAGTGGTCATAGAAGATATAATCATGTTGCCCGTCTCAAGATTCGAAATATATGGATGGAAACGGAAGAAAGTATCAGGAAAGGGGTGGTAAGGTTTTATGCTGATTTGTACTCGCAATCCTCTAACTATAGACCTTCTTTAGATGGACTATCCTTTGAGCAGATTAGTGGTGAGGATAAAGGGCAAATAGAAAGACCTTTTGATGAGGGAGAGGTTCTTAAGGCTATATCGAATTTAACTGGAGATAAGGCGTCGGGGCTGGATGGTTTCACAATTGCTTTTTTCAAGCAATGTCGGGAGACGATTGGGGCAGATTTTATGAAAGTGGTGTTAGAGTTTCAAGAGGAGGGGTTCTTAGACTATATGTCTAACAATACTTTTGTTGCCATGATTCCTAAGAAACAAAGATCGGATGATATGACAGACTACAGACCTATCAGTTTAGTGTGTAGTACTTATAAAATCATCGCCAAGATGCTTGCTACTAGGATCTGTACGGTGTCGGAAACGGTTATTTCATCGACTCAAGGGGCGTTTGTAAGAGGTCGGCAAATTCTTGATGGGGTACTTATAGCTAACGAATGCGTAGATTCAAGAATGAAGTCGGGGGAACTGGGAATTGTCTGTAAGATTGACATGGAGAAGGCATATGACCATGTGGACTGGGGATTTTTTGATTATATGATGTCCAGGATGGGTTTTGGCGAGAAATGGAGATTATGGATAAGAAAATGTGTTTCATCCTCTTCGTTCTCTATACTAGTGAACGGGTCTCCAGCCGGATATTTTCAAAGTTCTAGGGGGTTGAGACAGGGGGATCCATTATCTCCGTTCTTATTTAATATAGTGGCAGAGGCTCTGGGAAGAACGATTAATAGAGCTGTGAGCATTGGCGAATTGGAGGGTTTTGTGGTCGCACAAGGAGCTCCCAACTATTTCCCACCTGCAGTTCGCAAATGATACTCTGCTGTTCCCCGGTCCCTCAATTGCTCAAATCAGATTCCTTAGAGATTTGTTATGTTGTTTTGAAGCTGTTTCAGAATTGCGTGCTAATTTGGCAAAGAACAAAGTGTATGTCGTGGGCGAAGTGGAGAATATATCTATCCTGGCCGACATTCTTGGTTGCAGTATCGAGAGATTTCCAAGGACTTATCTAGGTCTTCCTCTGGGGGCAATATATAGATCCAAGACATTGTGGGATCTAGTGATTGAATGCTTTGACAGGAGATTGGCATGCGGAAAGCAAGATATCTTTCTAAAGAGGGCAGGTTGATTCTGATTAAGAGTGTTCTATCTAGCTTGCCTATTTTTTATATGTCGTTATTCTCAGTTCGTGTAAAGTGGCTCATATCCTTGAAAAGCTTATGAGAATTTTTTGTGGAATGATACGTTGGAAGCACATAAATTCCATTTGGTGGATTGGAATCTTGTGTGTAAAGCTAAGGAGAAAGGCGGTCTGGGGGTGAAGAGTATTAGAGCTATGAATCAAGCTCTATTGGGCAAGTGGCTTTAGAGATTTGGGGAAGAAATTACTAGTCTTTAGAGGAATGTCATTGTGGGGAAGTACGGGACGGAGATCTTTGGGTGGATTAGTGGAATGGGTTGAGGCACATATGGTTGCAGTATTTGGAGGGGTATTATGAAGATCTTGAAGACTTTGTCGAGCAGTATTCGCTTTCGTGTGGGAGCAGGCAACAGAATTAGATTTTGGGAGGATATATGGTGCGGCGAAGTTTCTTTTATGTCGGAGTATCCGGATCTTTATAATATATCTGAGAGAAAGTCTTGGTCTATCAGGGACTGTCTTACCGGGGAAGGGGAATCTATGAGTTGGAATTTCGGATTCAGGCGTAATCTTAACGACTGGGAGATCGAACCCTTGGTTAGTTTGCTCGGTCGTTTGCAGGAAGTTCAATTGAGGTTAGGCAATCAAGATAAACGCCTGTGGATCTGGACCAAAGGAGGGACATTTACAGTGTGATCCTTTTATGAGGTGTTACAGCGTTCAGATGGAATTGGTTACCCTGACGTTATGGTGTGGAAAGCTAAAATTCCGACTAAGGTTGCATTCTTTGTTTGGGAGCCATCGTTGGAGAAAATCCTAACAATTGATAAGTTGAGAACTAGATGAATTATGATTATCGACTATTGTTCCATGTGTAAGCACCATGGAGAATCAGCTAATCATCTTCTGTTACATTGTGATGTAGCTAGGGAGGTTTGGTCTTCCTTCCTATCGGAGTTTGGGATGCAGTGGGTTATGCCTAATTCTTTGATGGTACTCCTGTCTAGTTGGAAGGTTAAAGCCTTTTCAACTAAGGGAGTATTTTATGGCGGATGCTACCTTTAGCGATTGTATGGGGTCTTTGGAAGGAGCGTAATCGGAGAGTATTTGAAGGAAAAAGGGAAGAAGTGACGATTATTGTGTTATACATCAAGGGAAGTTTATTTTTGTGGTCCAAGTTTTTAAGAGAATGTAGAGGGTTATTTTTCGAAGTTTTTGTATTTCGGTGGGAACTATTATGTTCGAGAGATTTTTGATTTTATTGTAATTATTCTTAGCTTTCTTGTTTACTTAGTCTGGATGTAGCTGAAGTAGGTCATCTCGACCTTTTTAACTGATCTTTCTGTAATTATTTGGCATTAATGATAATTTTATACTTATCAAAAAAAAAAAGAGGGAGAGAATTGAGAGAACGAGAGTTGGAGTCGAACTAGTTAGTTAGGCCTCCTCTTGTTATTATATATATGTATCCCACTTAAGTGGGTGTAACTAAGAAGCTTTAGTTACACCTACCTATCACAACCACACGCCCACACATTACATAGAGAAACTCTTAACATATACGTTGGAGAATGAGGTTTTTTTTTCTTCCAAAAAGATTGTTCATCATAAGCAAGTTACATTGAAAGTTTTGCAAGGCATAGCTAAGGATGTTTGAGGGTTGCTTTCCGGATATTTGTTTTTAGCTTTTTTCCTTTTTATCTTTTCAGTTTTTAGTAGGTCTTCTCGACCTTTATAGCTGATCTCCCTTGTTGTTTTTCTTGCTTTGGCTTGGCTTTTGCCTTCTTTAATAAGTTTATACTTATCAAAAAAAAAATTATTAATCTCTTTTTATTCCCAATTTGGTCGTAACTTGTAAACTGAAATATTAAAAAAGCTACAGTATAGTAAGCAGGACATTTTCTGAGATATTTATTCTTTACATCATACACAATGTTTTTAATGGCCTAAGGTGTTGGGCTAGATGAGGTGATACGTAAGCCTCGAGGTGGTACAAGGTGGAAACCTAAATTAAAAAAAAAAACTGGAAATAAGTAAACATGGAAAATTAAGATAAAAAAGACAAATAAGTAATTTTTTTTTTCAGTTTCTTAAAATGAATCATGCATCAAAACTACTTGAACACCTATAACGTGATGATGCCCCTGATGTGCCTAAATTGTGTGTTCTCATATATAAGTTTGCAATTAACCATAACAGTTCTCCGAAAGGATAGTCAGTGAGTACATTTACTTTCTTAGGGCTTAAGTGAGTACATTCAGGTCCTAATGATGAACTTTGAATTTTGGCCTGCCCTATTTGAAAGTTTGTCCTTATTCTCCGTAATGCCTCATCGATGACTAGTTCACACTATTTTGTAGCCTAAGTACTTAATTCTCATCAAGGGGAGCAACAAATTGATACAAAGATGTCCAGGTTTGCTCCTTATCCATGTAGATTCTAAAATGGCTGCATGACACAAAAAAGTGTTATTATTCAGATCCAGGAGTGGCTCTTCACAAAGTTTAAATTGACTCTAATGTTTATTTGGTCAGCTTAGACATGGAAATACGTGTTATTTTGACCAGTGCGGTAATATTGTAATGTTTTTTGGAAATGAATGAAATATTCTGTAAATGATGGAAAATGAAATATTATAAAAATGTGCAACAACATTATGAAATAATAAAACAAACACGAAATCAACATAAGTGATCATATTATATTGAACACACTCATAAGTCATCATTATATAATACAACCATAGGGCACGTGCTTAAGTTTCATGGATTCTGCTAAATGGGTGAAGTACCCATGTTAGACGTGTGTTGGACTACACTGATTTTGGTGTGACACTTCCAAATTCTATTTTGTTTTGTCGTCCTTTACTTGCAGAATACTAATTAACATTTGCCACAAGTTATGAGTTCAATGTTTTATAATTTCAGATTTCTATGCAAAAAATGTAGCATTACACATATGTATTCTCTTATACATAAGTATATGATACAAATCATATGATATTTTAATCACATTATCTACGATCAGTTGAATTGAAGAATTAGGGTTAGGTTTAGGGTTTCAAAGTAGAGAAGATAGAGAAGAGAGAAGAGAGAAGAGAGAGAGAAGAGGGAAGGATGTCATGTGATTAGGTCACAATGACTCCATAAATCTTATTTATGTAATATGGAATTACAAAAAGACAAATATACCCCTTAAGGGGAGTATTTATGTAACTACCCCTAATACATGAAATACGTATATGATAACACTCCCCCTCAAGTTGGTGCATAGATATCTTTCATGCCCAACTTGCACAAGCACTTATGGAGTTGCCAACTGGGAACTCCCTTAGTGAACACATCTGCAAGTTGTTCATCAGTCTTCACAAATGGTGTGCACACTGCCCCAGAGACAATCTTCTCTCTAATGAAGTGGAGATTCACCTCAATGTGCTTGGTGTGATCATGCTGAACGGGGTTGTGAGCAATGCTGATGGTGGCCTTATTGTCATAGTACAAGCTCACAGACCCTGAGACTGGGAAGCCGAGCTCTGCAACCAACACCTTCAACCAGAGCATCTCACACAAGCCATGAGCCATTGCTCTGAATTCGACCTCTGCACTAGATCTGACAACAACGGGTTGTTTCTTGCTTCTCCAAGTGACCAAATTGCCCCCAACAAAGGTACAATACCCTGAAGTAGATCGCTGATGCCCACGGTGTATGCCTCTATACGCATGTGGCCATTCTTTTCAAATAGAAGGCCTCTACCAGGAGCTGACTTAAGATACCTCAAGATCCAATTGGCTGCCTCTAGATGAACACCTCTGGGTGAGTGCATATACTTATTGATCACACTTACTGCATATGCAATGTTAGGTCTAGTCAGGGAGAGATAGATCAATCTCCCAACTAATCTCTGAAAGCTCCCTACATCCTGTAGTAGCTCACCACTGGCATCTGCTAACTGGTGATTCTGCTCTATGGGGGTTTCCACTGGCTTGGTACCCAACTTGCCTGAGTCCTTAAACAAGTCTAAGACATACTTCCTTTGAGAGATGAAGATCATCTAACTGGATCTTGCAACTTCGATACCTAGGAAGTACTTGAGAGGTCCTAGATCCTTGGTTTCAAACTACTCTATTAGTTGACACTTCAACTTAGCCACTTTTACTACATCATTCCCTGTGAAAATGATGTCATCAACATAAACAATGAGTGCAACGGTGTTCTTCCCTTGATGCTTCACAAATTGGGTGTGATTTGCTTGACTCTAAGTGTAATCCAGCTTCTTCACGGCTAGGGTGAATCTCTCGAACCATGCTCTTGGAGATTGCTTCAGCCCATAAAGGACTTTCTTCAGTCGACACACCTTGCTACTATTCCCAGGTGGAGTGAATCCAGGAGGTGGCACCATGTACACTTCTTCATGTAGGTCACCATGAAGAAATGCATTATTTACATCCAACTGATGCAAAGGCCAAGCTTGGTTTGCTGCCAAGGATAACAACACCCTGATGGAGTTCATCTTTGCCACTGGCGCAAAGGTCTCCACATAGTCAATCCTATAGGTCTGAGTGTACCCCTTGGCTACTAATCTTGCCTTGTACTTCTCAACTGACCCGCCTGCCTGGTATTTGACTGTGAACACCCATCTACAACCCACAGGTTTCTTGCCTCTTGGCAAGTCAACAAGCTTCCATGTCCCATTCTTGTCCAGAGCTCTCATTTCCTCTATCATAGCAGCTTTCCACCTTGGTTGAGCAAGCCTTTCAGCCACGGAAGAAGAAATAGGAACAGTGGAAAGGGATATGACAAAGGCTTTATAGGAGGGAGACAAGGCATCATAGGAGACAAAGTGGTTCAACGGATGTTGAGTGCAACTCCTAACTCTTTTTCGTAAGGAAGATCAAAAGAATCAGTAGAAGAAGAAAT
This sequence comes from Euptelea pleiosperma, assembly GCA_035048495.1. Lineage (NCBI taxonomy): Eukaryota > Viridiplantae > Streptophyta > Magnoliopsida > Ranunculales > Eupteleaceae > Euptelea > Euptelea pleiosperma. The sequence continues at coordinate 7,866,078 of CM068544.1, read as the reverse complement.
GACAAGCATAGAGGGAGAAGAAGGGTTACCTTGATCCGAGGATGGTCCAACTAGCACTGGATCAGTTGTGGCTTTCTCCCTTCTGTGATAGACTCTGAGCTCCTTCTGAGCACCAGGATCACCTTCAATCATAGTAGCAGGTGGAGTAGTCTGAGGCCTCTCAAACTCAAGAGAGGGAGGAAGATAGAGTAATATAGTAGGAAGAGGAACATCGCACCACTCTTCACTACTATTCTCCCCTTGAAGAGAGGCGGGGGAGAAAAAGAATAGGTCCTCACGAAAGGTGATATCCATAGACACAAACATCTTCCCTGTAGAAGGATGGTAACACTTATACCCTTTATAGGAATAAGAGTAACCCAGAAAGACACATTTAAGTGCTTTGGGATCAAGTTTGGTACGATGGGGACCGAGTATGTGTACATAGCATACACACCCAAAGATACGAGGAGGGACCGCAAATAAAGAAGCAGTAGGAGTAAGAACCTGTAGAGGAGACTTGAAGTTGAGAACACGGGAGGGCATTCTGGTAGTCAAATAAGCGGCAGTCAAAACAACATCTGACCAATAGGATTTGGGCACTTTGGAGTCGATTAGAAAAGATCGAGCTACCTTAGTCAAATGACGCATCTTTCTTTCAGCTACACCATTCTGTTGAGGGGTGTAACTACAAGAATTTTGGTGACAAATCCAATGGTCTAAAAAATACTAATGGAGCCTCCCATACATATATTCTCCACCCTGGTCAGAACGAATGACCTTGATGGAGGCCCCATACTGAGTTAGAATCATCTTATGAAAACCCGAGTATGGTCATCAACAAAAGTAACAAAATAGCGGAAGCCATAGATGGAAAGCACAGGGGAAGGACCTCACACATCATAATGCACAAGATCAAATGAAAGAGAACTTCGATTACCTCTTGAAGGATAAGTAGATCGACAATGTTTAGATAGCTCACATGTCTCACAATGCAAGTTAGATAACAAATAAAGTTGGAAATAATAGTTTGAGGTACTGAAAAGAGACATGCCCCAGATGGGCATGCCAACATAAAACCAAATCTATCATACTCCTACTAGTACTAGGAGATGACTGTAGTGATGTGAGCTCAGAAGGCCGTCCATCAAGAAGGTACAGGCCGCCAGCTTCATGTTCAGTGCCAATCGTACTCCTCGTTTCGAGGTCTTGAAAGACACAGTATGAAGGAAAAAAAGTCACACTACAGTTCAAAGATTTAATAAGAGCGCCAGCAGATAATGGGTTAGATGTGAAGTTTGGGACATGTAACACAGATGTAAGTGGAAGCTTGGGAGCGGGGAGAACGACCCTTTCTTGAATACAGAAGATAACTTGCCATCTGCAATTCTAACCTTATCGCGGCCAGAACAAATGGAATAACTCGAAAATAAAGAAATGCCTGTCATGTGCTCGAAGCCCCTGAATCAATGATCCATGTAGGATTGGAGGGGGGGAGGGGGTTGACACATGATGGGCAGATCTGACGATACCTGTCTGGGCAAATGAGAATGTGGCAAGACCATTTAGCTGCGAAAGCAAGCGTCGAAGCCCTGCAAGCTCAGAAGCAGCCAAAGGACCCATAGAGACATGTGAAGAAGATCTGGGAGAAGATGTTGAGGTGTCCATGCTAGCTGAATGCGCACCAGAAGATCCTGACTGACTGGAGCGAGGAGCCGAAGACTGGGGGCGACCATGCAGCTTCCAGCAAGAAGCACACACATGTCTAAGTCGACCACAGAAGTCACACTTGGGCCTCTCCTTGGAGGAGGAAGATCGGCTAGTTGTAGGTGGAGAGAACTGAGGGGGTCGACTCCCCTGAGAATGTTAAGACTGAGAAGCAGATGCAAAGGCAGGAGCAGGCGAAGAGGTCACAAGCGCTGATCGCTCATGAACGGGAGACTCGTCTTGAGTAGATAGTCGGCGGTTCTCCTCACTCTGGAGATATGAGTAGACCCCGCTGAGAGTAGGTAGAGGGGCTCGGCTGCTAAGAATCTGAACCCTGGCCAGCTCATATGAAGGATTGAGTCCAGAGAAGAACTCAAAAATTCTACCCTCAATGTGCTTCTGGTACGTGACTACTTCATCTGGAGTAAGAGGATGATAGGAGTAGTAGTAGTCTAACTTCTCTCACATACTCCTCAGAGTCGCAAAGTAGTCAGCGAGGGACTTGTCGCCCTGACGAAAGCAGGAGATGCTCTGCTTCAACTGGTAAACTCTACCAGTGTTCTGCTGCTGGGAGTAGGTCTTCTTGGTAGTTTCCCAAACATCTTGGGCTGTGTGCATGAAGAGAAAACCCCGACTGATGTGAGGTTCCATGGAGTTGACAAGCCACGACTGGACAGTGAGATTCTCATTTTCCCACTTCTCAAATGTGGGATCATCCTCCTCTGGCTCTTTAGTCCGCCCCGTGCAATGTCCCATCTTCTCGCAGCCTCTAATGAACAATCATGCTGGCATGCTGCCCTAGCCCACTCCAAAGAGTTTAACAGATGCACTCTGCAACCCGGGGTTCTCATACATCATCTGTTGCATCACAGGTCCTCCAGCTCCTCTAGAGGTAGAATCTGTGCTAACAACTAATCCTGAGCGCTTATCGGGGATTGGGGGAGTCTCCATAACAAAGCAGCACGGAGAGAAAAGAGGAAAGAGGGCTAGAATACCTAAAAAGAGGGTATTAAGGAGCAAAAACAACCCTCAATGATGGCTGGCGATCGAAAAATGCATATAGGGACCCCCAAAATGCATCAGAAATAACCCCCAAAAATAGGAAACAACACATAGGGATGGGAAACAACATCCTAGGACCATAAGGAATATTTTTAGGGTTTATAGGATCAAGATGGGGATGATTACAACCCAACTGATAGTCCTATGGGACGAAAAGAAGCGCCGACGGTAACAGGTGAGGGTAGTTCACCTTCTAGGATCTTCAATTCTTGATAGTTTCTCCCAAATCAAGTATCCCCCTGTCGTTAAGATTGGGAGTGATAAAAAAAGAAGGGATACACCCCAGAAGGGGTCAAAGACTATCCAAACGAATCCAAAACATTAGCCAAAAAACATGATAAATCATACCCTACTAGGATCTGAAGTTTCAGGTCAATTGGAGAACTTCGTCCGTATGACTGACGTCAGCAGCAGTACGGCTTTGGTGATGCCATCGCCTTTCTGGTTGCTCTCAGATCTGTTCTCTTGTGCAAGGAACTTCAAATTGGCTCTGATACCAAGTTGAATTGAAGAATTAGGGTTAGGTTTAGGGTTTCAAAGTAGAGAAGATAGAAAAGAGATAAGAGGGAAGAAAGGATGTCACGTGATTAGGTCACAATGACTCTGATCTTATTTATGGAAAAGGGAATTACAAAAAGACAAATATACCCCTCAAGGGGAGTATTTACATAACTACCCCTAATACATGAAATACGTATATGACAACACTATCATCAGCATTATTATATAAGAAACAATTACTTTGTTATACATTATTTAAAGTACATTGTCGAGTTCACAAATCCTATTTTTCATGGTTCATTGGATCAGACACTCTGCATCCGTTTCGGACTTTGACGCTCGTAGTTATACCATTGCAACATAGGTACATGCTAACATAGGTATTTGACATTTTTGAGAGCCAAAAATAATCAGATTTATACATGTAAATATTCATAATCATGCCACTGACATGAAAGCAAAATACATCTGCCCACAACTTGAGGAGATTATAACCATATGGACTACAGCTCCACAACTTAATTCTAGTTAGGGCTCTGACAAAACTGTTTCCCTATGTACTTGTGGCATTGAGCTTTGACATGATGGAAATGTACCATTTACTCTAGTCTTGGACGTATTGCTCGTACTATTGAGGATCAAAACCTATTGACGTTCCCACCTATGGGATTCTTGATTCTTTGCATACCCTTGCTTTTGTTCGCCCACAATCTACGACACTTTATAAGATGAACTGCAGGAATAAGAGACCATGGTGGACACTAACCCCACAGTTGTAGCCAAAGTACATGGGATAGGGTTCATAACCTTGGGACCTTGGATTGGTGTCCTAACTAGATGCCTGGGGCTGGGATTGGTCTCCTGATTCTTCCCTAAGTACCCGTGCCCATATATTTTTATGTACTAATATGCACCTACGTATGAAACTTAGTTTAAGTGTAACTCAAATATATGCATATGCTTGTTATCCTATATCAATACTTACATTTTTGGGCCAAACATAGCTCACGAGATGAGATTGTTGATCAGGTAATGAAACTTGTCTATCATGTTACAAGCAAATGATTTATCAACTATTTACAATTTATCATCTTCTTCCAGAATGTAAAGTCCTTGTTTTCCCTTTAATAGTTTCACATCGTATCACACAGTATCATTGGATACGATCGAGCCATCTCAGTATTGGATTAATACTTAAAATCTCAGCTGATACCCTGTGAATTGGGTTTCATAAGCTATTGGGATCTCTACCCTCTGATATCAATACGTATTGGTATATATATATATATATATATATATATATATATATATATATATATATATATATATATATATATATATATATATATATTTACTTTAAACCATACTGAGATGCATTTAAAACATTGATTTCACACACACACACACACACACACACACATATATATATGGGTCAGGATCAGGGGACAAAAAATTGCCGTGGGCCACTATATAAATTAGAAGTTTTGGAATGGGATGATTTTTGGTGAGGATGGTCTCTATGGTGAGGAGATTATCCTTGCAAAAGTTCAAATCATTCCGATATTCGTAGATTGGTTTACAAGTTGAAGAATTATGGACTGTCTAATTTTACCATTAACTTGAAAACCACATTTAATGGGGGTTAGAAATTTCAGAATGGGCTGATTTTTTTGTAGGGGTGATCTATATGGTGAGGAGATCATCCTCACCAAAAATCAGCCATTGATTCATCTTCCATATGGGTACGCCAAAATTGTTGTCAAAATTTGTCTCCTGATCGAGCCCTATATATATATATATATATATATATATATATATAAAGATGGAGGAAACTGAGGGAAGCTTCTGATATGTAACAAATGGCGGACTGACGGTGTACACCATCCCTGGCAACATCCCTAGGGTCCTTTTGAAGTGCCAGACACGACACCCCACAATATGTGATCGATTCAAGTCCGTTTCAACTTAAGTCAACCACTGTTAAACTAGGTGAAGGGGGGTAATCCTAAAGTTTGAAAGTATAATGGGGTATTACTAATTTCTTTCAAATTTCAGGGGGCTGTTACTAAAATACCCTTTATGTTTTAAAAGAAAATAAATAAATTACTTTAATTATGGTTTGGCATGTATCATCTCAATATCTTACCAAAACAAGATGTCTCAACCGAGATGGACCTAGATGAAATGAGACTTAGAACCATCCTCTCCACAGTTGATGGTGCAATAAAATGTGTGCAATAAATCTCCAAAACTTTGAGGAGTGCACTTGCTTCTGCATCATTGGAGTCTTTGAATCCAAAAGGACTGGAGTGGAAGAGACCAAAAGAGGTGAACTGTGTTCATCACAAACTACCTCCAGTTCCCGCCTTACCGGGATTACCAAATGAACACCCATCAAAATTGAGCTTCAAACATATGGTTCCTTTTTATTGTTGTTTTTCCATCCTCCCAACATGTATTATGATGTTTGCTTTGAAGATCATGCATTGGGCTTTAATGCATCTTGAACAAATAATACTTGCTCTCTCATTTCTACATTTCTGAGCCTTTATTCTTTTATGTCTGGATCATTGGTTATCCTTATAACTTCTATTCTATTGGTATTTAATTTGTAGCTTGCAGTGTTTTGGGGTATAATTGTTCTCAATTTCTACCTTTCAGTCGGATTATCTACAGAAAATATCTTTGAAGATGCTGACATTGGAGACAAAATCTCAGAATACCAGTGCGGCTAATTCCCTACCATCAAGTTCTGCGGCTAGTAACAAAATACTCCAGCTCTAGGTAACAACATGAAAAAGCTGAGTGCTCTTTATCCGATGTAACCAGTGAAAGTTTTTATAACAAATTCATATTTTTTTTCTTTCTGACGTGCATGGCAAGCACAATAACCTGAATTTATCTTCTCAATTATTATTTGTAGTTTTTGCTACACTTTATAGTTTCTTTTTCTATTACTGCAATATCTGAAGATATGTTGGCTGTTTTGCTTTTATTGAATTACAGTCTGACACTTACTAGTTACCATAGTTGTTTGACATGGAGAGATGGTCTGTCTTTCATTCCCTGAAGAATATCTTGTGTACAATCCACACACAAAAAAAAAAACATAATGACGTTATATTTTATTATATTGTGGTTATAATTTATAAGATAAATATATTTTTTTTGATAAGATAAGGATGATTCATTAAAAAAGGGGAGCCCCCAAAGCTACAAAGAGATCTCAAGACGAGATGCCTGGAACCAAAAGAAAGAAACACGACACTAAACTTTCAGAAGCTCAGCCCATCTGAAAACGAAGTCATCAAAAAAACAACCCCTGAAGTCTGGCGAACAGGAGGACCAATAAAACATATAGGCCTTAATCCTCAAGATGATCTTTGGGATCTCCTCTTCTGACCCCTAAAAAATGCGTCGATTCCTTTCTTTCCATATGGCCCACATGACCGCATAAGGAAGGAAACACCATAGAATCCTAGCTTTGCCCGAAAGCATGCTCAAAGAAATTGTGTGGATGAGGGAGTCCACTTTCTCCGGCATGACAAAAGCAACACCAAAAATGGAGAACCAGATTTGCCAAATCGAGGATGAGACATGACAATGTAGCATCAGATGATCCACAGACTCGGCTGCACTATAGCACATGACACACCTGTTGGGAATCATCATTCCCCTATTGTTTAGATGGTCCACTGTCAATATTTTGTCTAGGATGGCCGTCTAAACAAAGAAGATCACCTTCGTCGGGATGGAGACACCCCATATCCAAGGAGTCTGGGGCGATCTCTGACCACGATTGCTAAGATGATGGAAGAAAGGCTGACAGTGAACACCCCCTTACTTTCCCACTTCCATCTCTTACGATCCTCTTCGTCAGACGTCGTAGGTGCATCCCCAATCCTAATCAGGAGATTGCCCAGGTTATCTACTTCCCAATCGTTTAAATTTCTTCTGAAGCCCATGTTCCACGAAGTCTTCCCTTCACTGACCACCACGCAATCCTGGATATGAGCTTCTTGTCTCTTAGAGATAAGGAAAAGAGATGGGAAAGCTTCCTTGAGAGTTTCTTCTCCACACCAAATGTCCTTCCAGAATCGAATCTTGTTACCTTTCCCAACTATGTGTAGTATCCCTTCTGAGAAGCGGCCCTGAATCTTCATAATGCTCCTCCACAGGCTGCACCCATAAGACTGAAATCCAAGATTCCTCAGTTCTCCTTCCATGCCCTCTCCGTACTTGCCTGCAATGACCGATCTCCAGAGGCTGTCTTCCTCTTCTCCATATCCCCATAGCCATTTCCCCAGAAGAGCGGAGTTCATCTCTCTCAGCTTTCTGATGCCCAGACCCCCTTCCTTCTTAGGCACGCAAACTCTGGCCCACTCCACCAAATGGAACTTACGATTATCGATGTCTTCTTGCCATAGAAAATTTCTCATTGTCTATTCCAGGTCCTTAGCCACACTCGCTAGATTGATTGATAATATGTAATAAAGAAACTACTAGCTTGATATCACCTCAGGTGCCCTATCAACTACTGACTATTATATAAAGTAACAGGATTCAAACCACAAATACGAGTTCAAATTAAAATATCCAAAACTTAGTCATTCGCTATTGACATGATTTACATCACAATGAGTTCAGTGAAATTGCAGGCTTACTATTAAAAATTTAAAACTGAAACAATGATCTGGCTCCATGGTTGTTTCTCCCACACTGTCTAGTGTCAACCACTGAAGTTTTTGTCGTAGAAGTCATTGTTTTGTAAAAAAAAAAAAAAGAAATATCCACACACACACAAAAAAAAAAACGTAATGGCGTTATATTTTATTATATTATGGCTATAATTTATAAGATATTTTGACTACTAGATTGATTGATAATATGTAATAAAGAAACTACTAGCTTGATATCACCTCAGGTGCCCTATCAACTACCGACTATTATATAAAGTAACAGGATTCAATTCACAAATACGAGTTCAAATTATAATATCCAAAACTTAGTCATTTGCTATTGACATGATTTACATCACAATGAGTTCGGAGAAATTGCAGTCTTACTAATAAAAATTTAAAACTGAAACAATGATCTGGCTCCATGGTTGTTTCTCCCACACAGTCTAGCGTCAACTACTGAAGTTTTTGTTGTAGAAGTCATTGTTTTGTAAAATTTCTTTGTTTTGTTCATTAAATTAGTTGATGGTAGTGTTAACCTTTGGCAACTGTTTATGAAATGAATTAGAATTACTGGTTTGGATCAAGGCTTAAATGTCAATATCAACATAGTATCTATGTTACCCTGGTATGGGGTCCTAGTGTCTGACTTGCTTGAATCGTATACCTTGGGATATTTGGAAACGGCTATATTGTTATTGTTATACTATTTATCTATAATAGTAAAAATAATTTTATTAACTTCCCCCAAATAGATGCTGTTTGTGCTGCCGAATAGATGCTCTTTGTGCAAGTCTAGTGCCGAGTCAGTGGAGCATTTGTTGATGAACTGTCTGTTCACATATACTATTTGGCATATTTTCTTCTCTCATTTTGATATTTCCTAAGTGATATCGGGGAATGAGATTAGTTTGGTCCAAGGAAGTGCGTTGGGACCTTCAAAGGGAGAGGGAGATTCCTTTGGCGAATCCTTCCCTTTGCTATCATGTGGGTTGTTTAGAAGGAGAGAAATTTCCATATCATTGAAGGGAAAGAAGAAGACATTCCTAGGGTGGTGTTGAAAGTTAAATCCCTTTTGCAATCTTCTCTTATGGCCTTCACCTCCCGCCCGGCCCGGAAATAGAACCCAGCCCCCCTTTTGAGTTCAAATGGGAAGAGATGTTAGGTGGTTCTTCTTCCATGTGGTTTGTATATAACTCTGTTTTAAGGATGATCTTCTCTGGAGGTCCTTTTAGGTTGGTATTCTTGGGGTCCCCTTTTTATTAATTATATTTCCTTAAAAAAAAAAAAACTTCCCTCAAATTTGAAAATACTTCTATGTTTTTTCAGATACTATTTTAATGTAAAGTATTTGGGCATAAGCCATATCTGACATGGGTCCCATATCCATACGCATTTGTTTCATGTCTGACACAGGTACCCTTGGAGTTTTGAACGGTCCAGTTAACTGAGGTGTTTGTGTATGAGGATACGATATCCAATCAAGAAATGCATAAAACTATAAGAAACACATGTAATTTTAGGAAAAATTGGGCAATGCTTAAAAGGTGCTAAAACAAGAATGAAATTGTTCATTAAATTAGTTGATGGTAGTGTTAGTCTTTGGCAGCTGTTTATGGGATGAATTAGAATTACTGGTTTGGATCAAGGCTTAAATGTCAATATCAACATAGTTTCTATCTTACCCTGGTATGGGGTCCTAGAGTCTGACTTGCTTGAGTCATTTACCTTAAGATATTTGGAAACGGCTATATTATTATTGCTATATTATTTATCTATTATAGTAAAAATAATTGTATTAACTTCCTCTGAATAGGTGCTCTTTGTGCAAGTTTAGTGCTGAGTCAGTGGAGCATTTGTTGATCAATTGTTCGTTCACATATACTATTTGGCATATCTTCGTCTCTCATTTTGATACCTTAGTGGTGTCAGGGAAAGTGATCAGTTTGGTTCAAGGAAGTGTGTTGGAGACCTTCAAAGGGAGAGGGAGATTCCTTCCCTTTGCTATCACGTGGGTCGTCCGGAAAGAGAGAAATTCTTGTATTTTTGAAAGGAAAGAAGAAGACATTCCAAGGGTGGTGTCGAAAGTTAAAGCCCTTTTGTTACTTTGGTCTTCCTCTTCTTTTGAGTTTAGAGGATGTTTCTTTGATGTTTTTGTGTTAAGATGGGAAGAGATGTTTGGTGGTTCTTCTCCCATGTGATTTGTATATCGCTCTGTTATAAGGATCTCCTCTGGAGGTCCTTTTAGGTTTGTATTCTTGGGGTCCCCTTTTTGTTAATTATTATTTCTTACTTCTCAAAAAAAATCTTCCTTCAAATTTGAGAATACTTCGATGTTTTTTCAGATACTATTTTAATGTAAAGTATTTGGGCATAAGCCATATCTGACATGGGTCCCATATCCATACGCATTTGTGTCATGCCTGACACATGTACCCTTGGAGTTTTGAAGGGTCCAGTTAACTTAGGTGTTTGTGTATGAGGATACGGTATCCAATCAAGAAATGCATAAAACTATATGAAACACATGTAATTTTAGGAAAAACAAGGAAATGTTTAAAAGGTGCTAAAACAAGCATGAAATTGTACCAAGGCTGAGTTTTGTTTGCGGAAAATAGTGATTTCGGGGCATGTCTTTTCCCGAATTTGTCTAAGTCGTGCGTTTGGAGCGAAGATGGAAAAGAAAAGAGGAAAAAAGATGTACAAAAAGAAAAAAAATATGGAAAAGCAACCGACCGAACTCAAGTCGGTCGGTTGATTTTCCGCCATCGTCTCGTCTCGTTTCTCTCTCTCTCTCACACGATCTACTTCCAAGTTCCAACAAACTGTGCATTCTCTCGAATGCCTCTCAAACCCCTAATCTATTCTTCGTTGTCTCTCCATCAATCTTCCCTGGTCAAGACCCCAAACTCATCAATGGCGGATTCCGGCCACCGAAAAACACCAAGTCTGACCTTCCCACGGCCACCATTGTTTCCTCCAACAGAGGTCGTATTCCCTACTAAAGGCAAAACAAATAAAGACTTAATTGACAAAGAAACGAACTTCCACTTCTGCTGCGCTGCTTCTGCTTTTTCGTCACAAATGGGCTTGGTGTCTGTTGCATAATATTCCGTTAGCAATGAGGCTGCAATTGTTGGGTTCTGGGCCATTTTGAATACACGGTGAAGTTGGCAAGAGTGATCATCGCATAGACCATTATGTGAGGATTTGTTGAAAGAGCCACGCATCTCAATTTCTTTAAAGCCTATTAAAGAACAATCCCGAGATCTCAATTTCTTTCTCTTATCGTTTAAACTACAAAAGACAACATTGTAGTTCAAATCTCTCTCTCATTCATGTCGGATCCTCATATCCAAACAAAAGAATCTCCTTCCCAAACCTTTTGATTGATCCAGAGGAAATGCAAGATGAAGTAGAAGAAGAAGTAAAAGTTACCCTTTTGGATCAAACGCTTGGACGGCTGGAAACCTTCTTGTATTTCTTCAGCTTTCACCAATCCTCTCCACTGGGCTTTGTCCTCTTATGGGTTGTATTTGTAACTGTGGGTGTTTCAATACCAGTGATCATAATTGAGCTCTCGTACTGTTCCAGCTGCGAGAAGTACCAAATCAACAAGTTTCGGGCTCTCCGAGTAAAACTTCTGTCATAACGTTGTGACAATGCTTCTGTCACAACGCAGAATACGAGCCACGTGGCACACTCTTATTGGATGCTGACCATATGGATGTTTGGCCAGTCCCTCGGTGGACCTTTAAACCAAAAATCAGACTTATTAGTGATTTATAAGCGATTCGATTGAAGTTATTTTCATTGGTTGATTTTAACGGTAGGAATTTGAGTATTATTGAGCGTTATTTAGGTGCAAAGATCCAAAGGTTGTAGGTCACTAATCAGGCTGATTTTTGGTTTATAGGTCCACTAAGGGATTGGCCAAACATCCATACGGTCCGCGTCCACTGTGAGTGTGCCACGTGGCTTGTATTTTGCATTGTGACAGAAGCTTTACTCTCGACTTCCTCGCCTCTCAGGCCTTTCTCTAGCCAAATTCCTATTGGAGTTTATGTAATACACCCACGTGGGTGTCTCAAGTGGGCTACGTCCCACTTCCCACGTGGGGCCTTTTTTGGGTTTTTCACTATTCACGTGAATAGTACTACGTGAATAGTTTTCTCTTTTGTAGGGTTTCTTCCCATATATATATATATATATATATATATATATATATATATATATATATATATATAGTGTGTGAGAGAGAATGAATTAACACTTCATTCTCTCTTCCCACAACTCCTCTCTCTAACCTTAATCTCCTTCTCCACCTTCCGCCTCCATTACACTTTTTCTCTCTTCTATCTACAACCTTATTTACAACATGGTATCAGAAAACGGTAGCTCTAGGGCATGTGTCTTTGTCCCCTAGAGACAACATTCCGATCTAAGACAGTTATGTGAGCATTCGGAGCCGAAGAGAACTTTTGAGGAAATCGCAGAGATCATTCCTGCGCTATTCGAGGATTAATCCTGACGCAAAACACCAAAGGCTCTTATTTCCTAGTTAGGTTTTTCCCTCAGCCGCATCAGAGATCCAGTTTGTCTTCTTCTCAAGCTTCTCCAGCGTTTTTCAGGCCAACACGTATTTCCAGGATTTTTGGGTTTCTTATTTTCTTGAGATCCGCACCATGGTAGGGTTTTCTACCCTAGCTGCCCCCTCCAATATTCACCCAGGGACTGTCAGAAAGCCGCATCGCATTTTTTCAACAGCCGGAGCATCAGTTTCCAAAAATCGGCCCGATTTTCAGATATTTGGGTTTTGGATTTTTGTGATATTCGTGCAACAGCAGGCACCTCTGACCTTGCCGCCTTCTTCAGCACTGCTTGTGGAACAGTTCGAAACTTGATTCGACGAATTCCGACCTTTGGAACCCTAGTTTCCAAAAATTACCCGGATCCCCCGGCTATTTTTTGGGTTTTGATTTTAAAAATCAAACCTCTCTGGGCCCTCCTGTCCTGGGTGCACCACTCATTGGGCTTTTAGGGATCCTCTAGACCTCGCTTCGGTTTTTTGGGAGCCTCTAGTACACTACCTGCTATTTTTGGTGGTCCTACTCCGATGAGTTCCCCTGAGGCCATATCTGTGATTTCTGACTCATCCTCTGAGGATTGTCATGTGACTCATGGCTCTCATGGAGATCACAACCCTCAGCTCTGCATCACCCCTTTGAAGCTCGATGGCACCAACTTCTTAGAATGGAAGACTTCCGCTCTCATGTACATTGGGATCCGTGGCTATAGTGAGTATCTGACAGGTGCTACTAAAGAACCAAATCCGAAGGACAAATCTCATAGGATTTGGGTTATGGAGAACCTGACTGTTATGTCCTGGCTTCTTCACTCGATGCAAACCCAGATCAGCAAAGGGTTTATGTTCCTACCAACAGCCAAAGATGATTGGGATGCCGTATCTCAGACATACTCCCAGGTGGGCAATTTCGCCAAGCTCTATGAACTAGAACAAGAGATATCTTGTCTTCATCAAGGGGCGATGAAGCTTGGCACTTATTATGCTTCCCTTCAAAGCAAATGGAAGGAGATTGATCACTACCAGAGTTACTCCCCCAAGTGCGCAGATGACGTCAAGTCCTTCAAGGCGATAGTTGGACGTTCCCAGATCTTCTAGTTTCTCTCCGGCCTTCATCCGAGCTTTGAGGGAGCTCGTGTTTAGATCCTTGGTAGGGATCCTGCTCCTACTTCTCTAGCACAGGTCTATGGTTACATTCAAGGGGAGGACAGCCGCCGCTCTGCCATGCAACTCCGCAGTGGGAGTGATACTCAGGACCACTCTGCCCTGGCTGCTGCCAATTAGAAGGGCCAGACATCCAGTCCGAAGGAGTCTAGGGACCGACCTAGACCCAAGTGTGATCACTGCGGTCGCATGGGTCATATCCAGGCCATTTGCTGGAAGCTCCATAGACGACCCCGGGACAGGCCCCGACTTCCCGTCAGCGTCAATCAGCAAAACAGGGACCTCACTTAGCGCACTCAGTCACACAGGACACCGCACCACCAGTGTCTACCTCCCCTGGGGACACAGACTCGTTCTCTCCTGCAGATCTTGAGCGACTTCGCCGCATGATGGCCCAACTTAATGGCCAGGCCTCCACTTCCACGTCTGCATTTGCTCACACAGGTACTAGGACTACTTTTTCTGCCTTTATTGTACCTTCCAGCCCTTCTTGGATCATTGATTCAGGGGCATCTGATCACATGATTGGTATGTCCTCTGTTTTCTCTAGTTATGGTATTTGCTCTGGATGTGACAAAGTTCACTGGGAATGATCCTAAGGAGATAAAGCAGCTGAAGACCTTCTTGTCCTCGGAGTTTGAGACAAAGGATTTGGGGCCACTGAAATACTTCTTGGGAATTGAAGTTGCTCGGTCTCAGAAGGGCATTTTCATCTCTCAACGGAAGTATGTATTAGACCTTCTGGATGAGACTGGGTATTTTGGAGCTCGACCAACAGAGACTCCAATTGATCAGAACCATCGGCTGAATTCTGAGGAGGGTGACACCCTTGAGGATGTCGCTATGTTTCAGCGATTGGTTGGCAGGCTATCTACTTGGCACACACCCGTCTGCATATTGTTTACGCCGTTAGTGTTATCAGTCAGTATATGCATGCACCACAGTCATCACATCTTAAGGCAGTTCACCGAGTTCTTCGGTACCTCAAGGGCTCTCCAGGTCGTGGAATACTGTTCGGGCGACATGGACACTTTAGAGTGGAAGCATATACTGGTGCAGATTGGGCAGGTTCAGTTACTGATCGTCGGTCTACGTTAGGATACTGTACCCTTGTTGGAGGAAATCTTGTCTCTTGGCGAAGCGAGAAGCAGCCAGTTGTTGCTCGATCCAATGCAGATGCAGAATTTCGCTCTATGGCACATGGTGTGTGCGAACTCCTTTGGTTGAGGACCATGCTTGAGGAACTGTGACTCCGGGTGACAGATCGATGAGCCTCTACTGTGACAACAAAGTTGCCATCAGCATTGCTCACAACCCAGTCCAGCATGATAGGACCAAGCATATTGAAGTTGATCGTCACTTTATCAAAGAGAAACTTCAACAAGGATTGATTTGTACTTTGTATGTGAGAACACAGGAACAGGTTGCCGACATACTCACGAAGGGGGTGAACAAGTCCATTCTTCATACCTTGACTGGCAAGCTGGGCATGATAGATATCTTCGCACCAGCTTGAGGGGGAGTGTTGGAATTTATGTAATACACCCACGTGGGTGTCTCAAGTGGGCTGCATCCCACTTCCCACGTGGGGCCTTTTTTGGGTTTTTCACTATTCACGTGAATAGTGTTGCGTGAATAGTGTCACATGAATAGTACTACGTGAATACTGTCACGTGAATAGTACCACGTGAATAGTGTCACGTGAATAGTGTTATCTTTTGTGGGGTTTCTTCCCATCATATACAGTGCGTGAGAGAGAATGAATTAACAATTCATTCTCTCCTCTTCCCACAACTTCTCTCTCTAACCCTAATCTCCTTCTCCACCTTCCGCCTCCATTACACTTTTTCCCTCTTCTATCTACAACCTTTATCTACTGGTTACAACCTTATTTACAACAATTCCATGCCATGGAAGCTCCACAAAACCCATCATACAGGGGGGAAATGGTCTGGGATCATGTACATAGTTGATGCTGCTGTTGATCTGAGAAATCTACTTTGAAGTTGATGTTGTCGTAGATTTGAGAAATCTACTTTGAAGCTATCGTAAAAAGTTGGTACTTGTTACGTACGCACATATCTCTTGTCGTATGAACATTTTTTTCCGAAACTTTTTTTAGTTTTTGACGCATATTGCCAAACGCCGAATTCTGTGTTTGAAGGTTACAACTTTTTTGGGAAAAATCGTGACTTGGAAAAAAAAGAACCCTGAATTTGGATTTTCCATGAACCAAACGCAGCCTAAAAGTCCATATACTACTCTAAAAGAGCTAATTCAAAAAAATCAATTCAAATAGCCTTGAATATGCACTAATTGAAAGGCTGAGAGTCAGAACTACACTTATTTTTGACAATTATAAATTTTTTTTTATTTGTATTAAAAAGGGGAAAAGCCCCCACAAAACTACGCAAATGGCAGATCTACTCCCGTATCTAATAGAGTTTACACTTAACAAAAAAAAAAGGCGGATCTACCTCCTCGAAAGAGAAGGATGATCCCCCAACAATTCATCCCATTTGAACACGAAGGACTCAAAAAAACATCCACTGAACATGGGAAACACAGAAGAACAAAGAAAAAGAGAAAAAATTCACTGGCTCGGGGGGACTTCAAAATTTGATGTCCCCCTCCCAAAATGTCTAACAAGTACCCCTTGTTAACCACTAACCAGGGGTTTAACGCGGGTTGAGATAAGGGATTGAAGTATGTGCCTGACATTTTGGGTAGGGAGACTTCAAAGTTAGAAGTCCCCCAGGGCCAGCGAATGTTTTCTCAACGAAAAAGAAGAGCTTTAACTTTCAGAACTGCCTTAGCAAGTCCTCCCTCTTTCCCTTCAAAAATCCGGAGATTTCTCTCATTCCAAGTAGCCTACATAACTGCGAAGGGCAGAATTCTCCACAAGCGACTGTTGGAGTTTATGTAATACACCTACGTGGGTGTCTCATGTGGGTTGCATCCCACTTCCCACGTGGGGCCATTTTTGGGTTTTCACTATTCACATGAATAGTGTCGCATGAATAGTACCATGTGAATAGTGTCATGTGAATAGTGTTCTCCTTTGTAGGGTTTCTTCCCATCATATATATATATACAGTGTGCGAGGGAGAATGAATTAACAATTCATTCTCTCCTCTTCCCACAACTCTCTCAAACCCTAATCTCCTTCTCTACCTTCCGCCTCCATTACATTTTTTTCCCTCTTCTATCTACAACCTTCATCTACTGGATACAACCTTATTTACAACATGGTGTCAGAGCATGGTAGCTCTAGGGCATGTGTCTTTGACCCCTAGGGACTCCATTCTGATCTAAGACGGTTATGTGAGCATCCGGAGCCGAGGAGAACTTTTGAAGAAATCATAGAGATCATTCCTGTGCTATCCGGGGATTAATCTTGAGGCAAAACACCATAGGCTCTTATATCCTGGTTAGTTTTTTCCCTCAGCCGCATCAGAGATTCAGTTTGTCTTCTTAAGCTTCTCCAACATTTTTCTGGCCAACACGTTTTTCGAAGATTTTTTGGGTTTTGATTTTTTTTTATATTCGTGCAACAGCAGGCCCCTCTGACCTTATCGCCCTCTTCAGTATTGCTTGTGGAACAGTTCGAAACTTGATTCGACGAATTCTGACCGTTGGAACCCTAGTTCCCCCCCCCCCCCCCCCCCGCTACTTTTTGAGTTTTGATTTTCTTTCAAAATCAGACCTCTCTAGGCCCTCCTGTCCTAGGCGCACCACTCATTGGGCCTTTAGGGATCCTCTAGACCTCGCTTTAGTTTTCTGGGAGCCTCTGGTACACTACCTGCTATTTTTAGCGATCGTGCTCCGATGAGTTCCCTCGATGCCACATCTGTGATTTCTAGTTCTTCCTCTGAGGATCGTCCTGTGACTCATGGTTCTCATGGAGATCACAACCCTCAGCTCTGCATCACCACTGTGAAGCTCGATGGCACCAACTTCCTGGAATAGAAGACTTCCGCTCTCATGTACATTGGGGGCCGTGGCTACAGTGAGTATCTGACAGGTGCTACTAAAGAACTAGTTCCGAAGGACAAATCTCATCAGATTTGGGTTATGGAGAACTTGACTGTCATGTCCTGGCTTCACTCGATGCAAACCCAGATCAGCAAAGGGTTTATGTTCCTACCAATGGCCAAAGATGTTTGGGATGCCGTATCTCACACATACTCCTAGGTGGGCAATTTCGCCAAGCTCTATGAACTAGAACAAGAGATATCTTGTCTTCGTCAGGGGGAGATGAAGCTTGGTACATATTATGCTTCCCTTCGAAGCAAATGGAAGGAGATCGATCACTACCAGAGTTACTCCCCCAAGTGCGCAAATGACGTCAAGTCCTTCAAGGCGATGGTTGTACGTTCTCGGATCTTCTAGTTTCTCTCTGGCCTTCATCCGAGCTTTGAGGGAGCTCATGTTTAGATCCTTGGTAGGGATCCTGCTCCTACTTCTCTAGCATAGGTCTATGGTTACATTCAGGGGGAGGACAGCCGCCGCTCTACCATGCAACTCCGCAGTAGGAGTGATACTCAGGACCGCTCTGCCCTTGCTGTTACCAATCAGAAGGGCCAGACATCCAGTTCGAAGGAGTCTGGGGACTGACCCAGACCCAAGTGTGATCACTGCGGTCGCATGGTACTTGCTAGAAGCTCCATGGACGTCCTCCAGGACAGGCCCCGACTTCCCGTCAGCATCAATCAGCAAAACAGGGACCTCACTTAGCGCACTCTGTCACACGGGACACCGCACCACCAGTGTCTACCTCCTCTGGGGACACAGACTCATTTTGTCCTACAGATCTTGAGTGACTTCGCCGCATGATGGCCCAACTCAATGGCCAAGCCTCTACTTCCACGTCTCTATTTGCTCACACAGGTACTAGGACTACTTTTTCCGCCTCTACTGTACCTTCTAGCCCTTTTTGGATCATTGATTCAGGGGCGTCTGATCACATGACTGGTATGTCATCCGTTTTCTCTACTTATGGTATCTGCTCTGGTCATGACAAAGTTCGGATAGCTGATGGCACCTATTCTTCTTTCTCTGGAAAATGGGATGTTCATGCCCCACCACTCTCTCTGTCTTCTCTTTTGTATGTTACGCAATTCACCGCTAATTTACTATCCGTCAGTAGTCTTACCAAAAGTCTTAACTGCAGTGTAACGTTTTTTCCTTCTCACTGTGTGTTTCAGGATCTGGAGTCGAGGCGGATGATTGGCAGTGGACGTGAGGACGGTGGCTTATACATCCTAGATTCTTCGATTTCTGCATCTGCACACCAGTCTAGCATCAGTACTAGTAGTAGAATCAATAAAGACCAATTAATGCTTTGGCATAACCGGCTAGGTCATGTACCCGTGTCAGTCTTAAAGCGTGTCTTTCCTGCTTTCTCTTCTGTTTCTACAGTTCCCTTTCATTGTGAAACATGTGAACTAACCAAACATTGTCGTTCTGTTTTTCCCATTAGTGAGAATAAAAGTACTACTCTTTTCTCTATTGTGCATTCTGATGTGTGGGGCCCCGGGCCTGTGACTTCTTTGTTTGGATATCGGTACTTTGTTACCTTTGTAGATGACTTTAGTGGTTGTACCTAGGTGTACCTTATGCGAACCAAAGATGCTGTATTCTCCATTTTCCAAGAGTTCCATAAAATGGTTACCACTTAGTTCCATACCACTCTTAAGATTCTTCGCTCCGACAATGGGGGGGAATACCTCGATGGGGGTCTGAAATCCTACTTTGCTTCACATGGCATTGTTCATCAGACCTCGTGCCCTTCGACACCTCAATAGAATGGGACTGGTGAGAGAAAAAATCATTACCTTCTTGAAGTTGAGCGTGCTCTCCAATTAGGTATGCAGGTTCCTAAACACTATTAGTCTGAGTCTGTCTTACTTGCTGCTTACCTCATCAATCGTATGCCTCTCGGGTTCTCGGATTTCAAACTCACCTATCTCTCCTGGTTCCTGACCGCCCAGCTTTCGTTGTTCCTCCAAAGGTCTTTGGGTGTGTTTCTTATGTCCATATTCATCGTTCTTCGAGGGACAAGTTAGATCCGCGGGCCTTAAAGTGCATCTTCTTGGGGTACCCCTCTAATAAAAAAGGGTACAAATGTTATCATCCTGCTACCCATCGTCGCTTCATCTCTATGGATGTCACATTCGCTAAGTCCATCCCCTTCTTTGGTGAGCAGACCTCTCTTCAGGGGGAGCATGATGTTGCAGAAGAGAGTGTCCCCAGCCCTCTGCCTATCTCTATTCCTATGCCGGGACCTCAGTCTAGTGACAAGGACACTTCCACTACTGCAGCTGATGTGCGTGTATATGTCAGAACCAAGAAGAAAGGACAAGCCGCTGTCCCTGCGCCTACATCTGCAAGTCTCCCCTCAGATCCAGTTCCAGGTATTGCTTTCGTCCCTGCCTCAGTTCCTATTTCTGTTCTTGAGCCACATGCATCTCCTACTTCTGATGATCATATGAGCACTGATATTGACCTCCTTATTGTACTTTGGAAGGGTGTACGTACTTGTACTGAACACCCTATATCACATTTTGTCTCGTATCAATTTGTCTCCGTCATATCAGAATTTTGTCAGTATTGCCTCCTCTGTTTCTTTGCCTTCCAGTGTTGCAGACGCACTTAGTCACCCAAAGTGGAAAGAAGCTATGATGGATGAAATGCAGGCTCTTGAGAAGAACAAAACATGGGAACTTGTTCAACTACCCAGAGGAAAGAAACTTGTGGGGTGCAAATGGGTCTTTACAGTGAAACATAAAGCTGACGGGTCAGTCGAATGATACAAGGCACGACTCGTAGCCAAGGGATTTACTCAGACATATGGGATAGACTATCGGGAGACTTTTGCACCTGTGGCCAAGATGAACTCAGTCAGAGTTCTTCTATCCTTAGCTGCCAACCTGTCCTGGCCATTGCATCAACAAGATGTGAAGAAAGCCTTTCTGCATGGAGATCTGACAGAAAAGGTGTACATGAAACTACCACTTGGGGACACTTGCTGGAAGTGACGACAATGTGTGCAAGTTAAGGAAAGCCCTGTATGGGCTAAAGCAATCTCCAAGGGCATGGTTCGAGCGGTTTAGCAGTGCGATCAGACGAGTGGGCTACAAGCAGAGTCAGGCCGATCACACGTTGTTTGTGAAGCACCAGCAGACTAGTACCACTGCATTGATCGTCTATGTTGATGACATTGTCATCACTGGGAATGATCCTAAAGAGATATAGCAGTTGAAGACCTTGTCTTCGGAGTTTGAGAGAAAGGATTTGGGGCCAATGAAATACTTCTTGGGAATTGAAGTTGCTCGGTCTCGGAAGGGCATCTTCATCTCTCAACAGAAGTATGTATTGGACCGTCTGGATGAGATTGGGTATTTGGAAGCCCGACCAGCAGAGACTTTAATTGATCAGAACCATCGGCTGAATTCTGAGGAGGGTGACACCCTTGAGGATGTCGCTATGTTTCAGCAATTGGTTGGCAGGCTGATCTACTTGGCACACACCCGTCTGGATATTGCTTACGCTGTTAGTGTTATCAATCAGTTTATGCATGCACCATGGTCATCACATCTTGAGGCAGTTCACCGAGTTCTTCGGTACCTTAAGGGCTCTCCAGGTCTTGGAATACTGTTCAGCGACATGGACACTTTAGAGTGGAAGTATATACTGACATAGATTGGGCAGGTTCAGTTACTGATCGTCGGTCTACGTCAGGATATTGTACCCTTGTTGGAGGAAATCTTGTCTCTTGGCGAAGCAAGAAACAGCCAGTTGTAGCTCGATCTAGTGCAGAGGCAGAATTTTGCTCTATGGCACATGGTGTGTGCAAACTCCTTTGGTTGAGGACCTTGCTTGAGGAACTAGGACTCTAGGTGACAGAGCCGATGAGCCTCTACTATGACAACAAAGCTGCCATCAGCATTGCTCACAACCCAGTCCAACATGATAGGACCAAGCATATTGAAGTTGATCGTCACTTCATCAAAGAGAAACTTCAACAAGGATTGATTTGTACTCCTTATGTGAGAACACAGGAACAGGTTACCGACATACTCACAAAGGGGGTGAACAAGTTTATTTTTCATACCTTGACTGGCAAGCTGGGCATGATAGATATCTTCGCACCAGCTTGAGGGAGAGTGTTGGAGTTTATGTAATACACCCAAGTGGGCTGTGTCCCACTTCCCACGTGGGGCCATTTTTGGGTTTTCACTATTCACGTGAATAGTGTCACGTGAATAGTGTCATGTGAATAGTACCACGTGAATAGTGTCACGTGAATAGTGTTCTCCTTTGTAGGGTTTCTTCCCATCATATATATATATATATACAATGTGCAAGGGAGAATGAATTAACCATTCATTCTCTCCTCTTCCCATAACTTCTCTCTCAAACCCTAATCTCCTCCACCTTCCGCCTCCATTACACTTTTTGCCCTCTTCTATCTACAACCTTCATCTACTGGTTACAACCTTATTTACAATAACTACCTCTACCAAAAAAACAATCGTCTGCACTCCCCCGGAAGATTCCCCTAACATCTCGCTAGACAACAAACTGCAAACCAAATAGCTTGAAAAAAGTCTGCCAGATCCTTGATGTGAATGTTAAATGAATCAAAACATGATCCACAGTTTCAGCTTCGCACTTACACAAGGCGCACCTATTGGGCAACATCATACCCTTACTGATAAGATGATCAACTATCAGGATCTTCTCATGGATAGCCGCCATCCACGCGAAAAACATCACTCTTGAAGGAATTGAAGCCCCCGAAACTGCCGAGTATGGGATAACCTTAGTATACTATATACCCCGTAATACGATTTTGATACAGGGAACTTACTGTGAACGACCCATTAAGTTCCCACCTTCAAATGTGTTGATTTGGCTCCAAGGTTTAAAAGACTTGTTCGGGTACTGAAGCGGTTTTCCTCCAAAAGGTGAGGCGTAGCCTCAAGGCGGTGTTGAGGCGTAAGCCTCCTTTTCTAAAAAAAATTGATTAAAAAATTCTAAAAAAAGTATAATCAATTCTAGACAATTTAGAAAGAGCATACTACGTGAAAAAAATAACTTAAATAAGCATTAAAGTTACTAAGGCTATACCTTAGGAGTGATCAAGGAAATAAATTTCAGTTTCGAGGTTTATTTCGACCAGTCTAAAAATGGAAATATTTTGTGGAAATATTTCAACCAGTGTGGAAATAATACATTTTTCGTGGAAATGATAGAAATAATGCGGAAATGATGGAAATATTGCGGAAATGTTTGTGGAAAGTTTGGGAAATGATGAAACAAGCATAAAAACATACTCATAAGCTTTCAAACCATACATAATATACAACCATATATAGTGTGGAAATGAATGACCATAATGGTCTGTAATATGTCGTGGCAAGTGTCTTTAAATAGTCAAGGTTTAATTTAATTATATAGCTATTATTTAATTACTAATTATAAAAAAGTCATAAAGTAATATATTAACAAATCCTTATTCACTTACATTAATTTCTTAACATTATATGTAATTTTAGAAAACCTATTTCCTATTAACTTAGAACATTTATTTAATTTTTTATTTGAAAAAAAAAAATTTAGGATTAATTTTTTTAAATATTTTTTAACCTAACTTATGCAACATATAATCAACTTATGCACAATCATGGATGTTTAGGGTAAAAACCAATGAAATTTGGGTTTTTCCCAAATTCCAAATTTTCACCCTAAACGATCTTCAATCCATGCACAAATCTAGTGTAAATGCACCATAGATTCATAAATTTAATGAGTTTACACCTAACCTATTTATTTGTAGCAAGAAATTTTATCCTTATGTATATTTCGAATTTGAAAAACTCCCAAATGGGATTTGATTCGTCCTCACGATTAATCCACGAACCAAAAAATCTACAATGGATTGAACTTTTGTATACACAAAATGTATGAAAATGGGTTAAATGGATCAAATATGAGATTTATAGCAGTTTTAAGCTCAAATGAGATGTTTCCTACCTACGATTGAAATGTTTCCATACATGTCGAAACATTTCGACCGAAATAATACATATTTACACTGTCAATTGATCAAAATTGACTGTTCATGCGAAATATTTCGACATGAATGGAAATATTCAGGAAATTTAACATTATTTCGATGTAAGTATTCTTTCCTGTCGGTAACCTAGAAAATGGAAATATTTCGATAATTTCGTGAAATTTATTTCTTTGGGAGTGACACTGTTGGGCACTCTAGCTGAAAGCCTGATGTTGCTATCAAATCTTAAGAAACATAAATCACATAACTAAATTACTAAATCTAAATAGTTAACAAGCTAAGTCTACTAACAAAGTAACTTCTTTTTGATAAGTAATACTAACAAAAATAGAACTAGGAAAATAGCTGAGCAAGTCTGTAATGCTTTGATTTCTTACTCGAGTTTGGTGAGGTTCCTCACAAGAAAACCATAGGGAGCGACGGAATCAAAATCTAATGAGATTTGAGCTCTCTATGAGAATTTCTTTCAAGTGGAGATAACTAGGGATGAAAGCTTAGATTTAGGGAACAAAATTAAGACCTTTTAGGTCATTTTTATCATAAAAGATTATTGGGAGGGTATTTTGGAAAAATGAGTGTTAAAAAAATGAAAAATAAAGGATTACGGTTTCGGATTTTAACATGTAAAAGTGAGGCTATAGCCTCATGTGCGCCTTGAGGCTATAGACTCGGTGGATTGAGGCTTAAGCCTCAGAAATGATCACTGAGGCTATAGCCTCGAGGCTGTGTCTTGGAGCTGAGGCGAGGCGAGCCTCAAGGCGTAGCCTTAGAAAGCCTTTTTAGACCATGTCTGGCTCATCACCCGATTGAGGAGTAGGACGAGGTTCTCCAACTCCCAATACTGAAATAATATACTAGTTAGTGAAGAGAATTCCCTAGATGCAAGGAGTTTCTATTTACAACAGCTCTTGCTAGAAGATCTGCTACATTTATAGCAGACTAGTGGGTATGAGATAATATAATGGTCCATCTTCCAGATCCCTAATACGATTGAGTGCATTTTCCAGCTTCCATGGATATGACTAAATACCCCCTGCCCAGTTGATTGCATTTACCAAGTTCCCTACCGCTAATGAGCCTTTGAAATCATATTGAAAGATCTTAAACCTTGAAGGATGCCATTATTTTAGCCTCATTTGTGTCCGTCATTCCAATACGATTATCAAACTTAAGGTTTATCCTTCCCTAGTTAGAATTAGATGTACCAACAGTCGTGTGACCTACACAAGTTCATAGACATCAATGGCAATGTAATAGACCACTAGACCTTGTAAGTATATGTAGTTGTCCCTCAGATTCACATTGAATTACGTGTCAGCCGATTTGAGTTACGGGTTAACAGACTTTTTGCTATCTGCAATTATGCTGGTTACAGGACTGTTGGTACATGTGGTTCTATCTCTTAGTTTCTCAGTTATGTTTGTTCCACGACACATGTTGTGGCTAGTCGAAGACTGTTCCTGGGTATAAATCTCTATGCTCTTTACTAAGTGGTTTCATTCATGGCTTACATAATCATATAAGGCTTGTATGTCGTATTTCTAATTTTGATACCCCATGCTCTTACCAACATATTTTTTGTCACTTTATAGTGAGCTGAGTATTATAGGCCTTTCGAATTCTTGTTGTGTGTAGAAAGTTTCCTTCTTATGCTTTGAAAAGAAGGTTTTTATTGATTTAGTTATCTGATTTGTGCATGATGTTTCCTTTTCCTTTTATAAAGAATGTTCCTTGGCTGAGAACATAATCTACTGAGTATTTTTTTCCTTTCTTTATTTTGTCTCTTAGTAGCATCAATAGATTCCACAGCTCAGATGGGACATGCAAATGCAGTTGATTGGCAAGAGGAGGTTTATCAAAAGGTGATTTCTCGTCACTTCTTTTAATTTTACATGTGTCTGTCATATTGAATCTTATGCCCATCATGTAATCTTTATTTCTTTGTGATAATTATATTGTTACGACTTACGAGATTAAAGCAATGCTTCTCCAGGACATTCTTAGTATTTACAAGGATTTATGTGAGCTGAGTCATAATTTTATTCAGTCCCACCATCATTTTCTATGGAGCGTTTTGCTTGTGTGCCAAGCAAATTTTCTATTTGTTCTTGTCTCCTTCATGCTTCGTGTAGCCATTTCATTTTTTTTTTTTGGGTCAAGTAACAAATTGTATTAATACACGATTTTGAGAAAAGAATTCCCTATGTATGTAGGTTCTCTATTTACACCATTCCTTCTCTGCTAGTTTGTTATAGTAGCTCTTTAAGAATGTGAAAAATATTATGACCTCATCTTTAATAGAAAGGGGTGGGGAAAGCAAACAGAAAGACAAGTTACTCACATCTGATTTAATGTGAAGAGGCAAATTAGGAGCGGAAAAAATAGTGAAATATAGAGATTCTATTCTATTTGATGCATTTTCTTCGGCTTGAGTTGTTTCTCCCCCAGAGGACGAGCAGCAAAGAAATCCGTTCAGCTACTAGAGACGAGCGAGGGCCAGGGACTCACTTGATCACTTGATGAGCAGACGAGGGAAATTCCTAGTAATGAACAATAATGTCTGGCAACTTCCATTGACTACCCCTTCCCCACTCAGCCCAATAAATTGCATTTTCCAAGTCTCCCCTTACCACAAATAGAAACAAGAAGTATCATAATTCTCTCACCACTTGCAATGAACGAAAACACATTTTTCATGCTCCTTACATGTACATCTATTAGCAATCATTTGTTTTCTATAATGCGATCCGCCCTAAGAATCTTGTCCAATACCATTTGCGCAAAAGCTACACCTCTAGGGGAAATATTCCCCTACAATCTTCTTTGTAAACTATCTTTTATGTGAAGTCGTCCAACCATATAAAGAAGACACCAGTTCCACTTCCAAAGATGACGATCCATCATATGATTCGGACTCCGGAATGAGAGTTTTTTGAAAGCTATTGAGGACTCTCACACAACCACTTCTTGGTCTAGCATGTTCCTTTTAAATTTGGTGTCCCTACAATCTCCCATTGCACCTTACTAAATTTGAGTCTACCCTACTCGTCCTCCATAAATCTCCACCCTCTCCTCTATTTTTTTTTTTATAGGGGACCCTTTCCCCACTACCACTTTTAAATCATAGTCCTATATTTAAATCCTTTAAGCAATTTAGATATACCTTTCCAAACTCCCACACTATAGGGTAAGTTTCCTTGCCTACTATCCTTATCTTTGTTTCTTCTTTTAGACTTGTATTTGACTAGTCACCCTTGCTGTAATGCTTCATTTTCCTTCGGACCCTCCATAACTATTTCTTGAGAAGCATCCCACCCACCCACCACCACCACCACCACCAACACGCAACACACACACCCCAAATAGAGTTAGGATAAATCCACATCCAATTCTTACAGACACTTCTTACATCTGGTGGTAGTGCCCAACAATCCAAGTGTAGACTGAGTTGTCCATACGGTGGAGACAATCCTCACAAAAAATTAGTCCATTTCAGCATGCCTAACCTCATGAAAAGTTGAATTGAAAAATCTAGACCATCCAATTGTAGTATTAAAACTAGTCAAGTTCTTGGAGAATTTTGTTAATTAATGATATAGCAAAGTAAAAGTATACTTGTTAACATTACAAAGAATTTTATTGTTCAGGATCAAAACTCCAAAACAAATGAGAAGTGTTTACCTATTTTATTTCCACATTTTCTTGTTTTTGGGGATTTCTTACGTGAAAAACTACTTCATTAAGGTTTCCGAGTCAAAAACTACTTGCTAGGGCCTAGAGGTTGAAATCAAGATCAAACGCTCATTGGGTTACATATTTTGAAGTCATATTTTTAATAAAAACTATTTTTATTTTTAAATTTCATATTCCTTTCGTAAATTTTATCTACATTAATATTACCCATTGTGTAAATGAATTTGATCTCCAAACTTCTATAAGTTGTCGGAATTTTACTGAACTTTTCCATATCGAATTAAACTTCCTAGAAATAATTCCAAACTTTAACTGAGCGAAGTTTGGAGAGAAATCAAAGTTTAGTACCTTTCATCCAATTGAACAGTTACTCTAGGTCAACTTCATATGGTTAGTAATGTCAGAATTGATTGAGTTTTGGTGATGATTGTTATCAGATATGTATTTTATACGCATATATCGTATTTTGGGTATTATGTAAATACCCCTTGATGTGAGGGGTATACTTGTATAAATAAGAATTATGGAGTCATGGTGACCTAATCACATGACCTCCTTTCTTCTCTCCTCTATCCTCTCTACTGCGAAACCCTAAACCTTACACTAATTCTCCAATTCAACTTGGTATCAGAGCTATTTATTCTTGATCTGCAATTGAAATACAACCAAAAGGGAGATCACCGGAGTTTTGGCGTCAGTTGACATCATCATGCCGTACGGCTGACATCATCAGCCGTCCAGACCAAGAAAATTTTTGAAGCG
The DNA here is from genome assembly GCA_035048495.1 of Euptelea pleiosperma. Classification (NCBI taxonomy): domain Eukaryota; kingdom Viridiplantae; phylum Streptophyta; class Magnoliopsida; order Ranunculales; family Eupteleaceae; genus Euptelea; species Euptelea pleiosperma. The sequence goes on along the minus strand of CM068544.1, from coordinate 7,837,862 downwards.
GCGGAGATTTAGAAGCAGCGATGAAGCGCCCAATCATTTTGCACCAGGTACACTACTGAAAACCTTCCCCCTAGATAGCTCTTGATTTTTCCATATTTGTAGCATTTTTTGTGTGGATTTTTGGATCTTTTTAGATGATCTTAAGACCCTTCTTCGAAAATCGATTTTAATGGTTTTGTAAACCAGCCACAAATCTGATCTCATGGGGGTTTCTTGCTCGAGTTTGTTGCTTGGATTTGGTTCCCTACTATTGTAGGAACCTATTGAATCCATCCATGTACAGATCCATGGAGGATTGAAGGTTCAGGAAGATTTTTTCACCCCTATATTATCGCCCGCGACTTTTCTGGGCTTATTGGGCTATGACTTCAGCCTAGCAACATCCCTTCCTTTTTCTTTTAGTTTGCTGATAGTTTTTTTGGCACATATGAGAGGATCCTTGGATTCTTCTTGATTACTAGGACTTCGTCGGATTTTTTGGGGGCCTTGGTTGGGTTTTAGCCGTCTTTTGCCATCAGTTTGACCTTCAGCACCTCTCATATCTCTCTCGTTGTTTGTGACATCGCGGTTGTGGGTACCAAAATCCTGATTCCACATGGGGAGGGCAGAAGAGCGCCCCCCCCCTAAGAAATAACAGCGGTATAGGATAGTGTCGGTTCGACTAAAAGAGTCAACAAGACCAAGGAGCCTAAGCCGAGGCCGGAAGACGAAACCGAGACCACGGAGACGCCTAGAGCAGAGGACATCTAAAAACATCTCACTGGATGGATTGCCGAATAGAGGAGCCTCGGCAGCCGTGTGGCCGAAGACAGAGATGTTGGACGGGGGGGCGGGCCGAATGGCAGTAGAGCCGAGCGACGAGGTAGGGGACATCTCCTGTCAAGGGAATGGACGTGAAGGACGGCGAGTCAGGGAGGAAGTGACAGCATATCTGCAGAGAATCTAAGCATACTGAAAAGGTGTCAGTATGGCAGGCTGCGCCGTTCTTGACAGGAGGTACGGTCTGCACCGGAAAGGACGTGAAATGACGGGGTGCACCCGAAGGAGGACAGAACGATCGTAGTCCCGATCAGGTTTGTCTATAAATAGGCAAGGGTCAAACAGCTTAAGGCACGCGATTGTGGAGAGACTAGACCCTGACAAAATTACTCAAGAAGCTAGAAACTAACTTGATCATCGGAGGCTCCCCTAGTGGGATCCCCCTCTCGCTCCTTTCCTCGGGATCCACTAGTGAGAGTTCGTGCAGGTCTCGGAGTCCTCGGCTCGGATTTCTAGGGGATAACTGCTCGTTGGACGACTCGGCAGCTTCACGATAGGTGTCTCGGCATCTATAGCCTCGTCGACCCAGACATCGAAAGCACACTAGGAGGAACTGTTAATCTGTGGGGGTGTGCGGGATTTCCCCCCCCCCATCTGTTGGCGCCGTCGGTGGGAAACGAAGGGATCAAACCACATCTCCGTGGATCTACTAGGGGTATTGTGATGGGTCCCCCATGGAAGAAAATGGGGCGGGAGGAGGGTCGAAGGAGGTGCATTTCGAGGCAGGGGAAGAGAATGAAGTGGAAAATAACGAAGTAGATATGGCCCCTCCAAACCTCCCCGAAGCCTTGAAATTGGTGATGGGGACGAGTTGAGGAGGATGAGGGAGGAGGAAGTTAGAAAAGAGAATGTCCATTCTCTCTCACACACTATATATATTTATATGTGATGGGTATAAACCGTACAAAAGAGTAACATTCACGCGGCACTATTCATGTGAATAGTGAAAACCCAAAAAGAGCACCACGTGGGAAGTGGGATGCAACCCACTTGAGACACCCACGTGGGTGTATTACATAAACTCCAACACTCCCCCTCAAGCTGGTGCGAAGATATCTATCATGCCCAACTTGCCAATCAAGGTATGAAAAATAGACTTGTTTACCCCCTTTGTGAGTATGTCGGCAACCTGTTCCTGTGTTTTCACATATGGAGTACAAATCAATCCTTGTTGAAGTTTCTCTTTGATGAAGTGACGATCAACTTCAATATGTTTGGTCCTATCATGCTGGATTGGGTTGTGAGCAATGCTGATGGCAGCCTTGTTGTCATAGTAAAGGCTCATCGGCTCAGTCACCTGGAGCCCGGTTCCTCAAGTATGGTCCTCAACCAAAGGAGTTCACACACACCATGTGCCATAGAGCGAAACTCTTCCTCTTCATTGGATCGAACTACAACCGGTTGCTTCTTGCTTTGCCAAGAGACAAGTTTTCCACCAACAAGGGTACAGTATCCTGACGCAGACCGACAATCAGTAACTGAACCTGCCCAATCTGCATCAGTATACGCTTTCACTATAAAGTGTCAATGTCGCCCGAATAGTATGCCACGACCTGGAGAGCCCTTGAGGTACCGAAGAACTCGGTGAGCTACCTCAAGATGTGATAACCGTGGTGCATGCATAAACTGACTGATAACATTAACAGCGTAAGCAATATCCGGACGGGTGTGTGCCAAGTAGATCAGCCTGCCAACCAATCGCTGAAACATAGCGACATCCTCAAGGGTGTCACCCTCAGAATTCAGCCGATGGTTCTGATCAATTGGAGTCTTGGCTGGTCGAGCTCCCAAATACCCAGTCTCATCCAGAAGGTCCAATACATACTTCCGTTGAGAGATGAAGATGCCCTTCTAAGAGCGAGCAACTTCAATTCCCAAGAAGTATTTCAGTGGCCCCAAATCCTGTCTTAAACTCCGAGGACAAGGTCTTCAGCTGCTTTATCTCCTTAGGATCATTCCCAGTGATGACAATGTCATCAACATAGACGATCAGTGTCGTGGTACTAGTCTGCTGGTGCTTCACAACCAACGTGTGATCGGCCTGACTCTGCTTGTAGCCCACTTATCTGATCACCTCTCAAACCATGCCTTTGGAGACTGCTTTAGCCCATACAAGGCTTTCCTTTACTTGCACACCTTGTCGTCACTTCCAGCAAGTGTCAACCCAGGTGGTAGTTTCATGTACACCTCTTCTGTCAGATCTCCATGCAGAAAGGCATTCTTCACATCTAGCTGATACCATGTTGTAATTTAGGTTGTGATCAATATAGAAAAGATTAGAGAAAAGAAGAGAAATATTAATTGAGGTGGAAGAAGGTGCAGGTAACGAAGAAGAGATTGTGGAAAGAGTAGAGAATGAATAGTTCATTCATTCTCTCTCACATACTATATATGATGGGTATAAACCCTATAAAAGAGTAGCACTATTCACGTGAATAGTGAAAACCCAAAAAGAACACCACATGGGGACACTCTCTTCTGCAACATCATGCTCCCCCTCAAGAGAGGTCTGCTCACCAAATAAGGGGATGGACTCGGCGATGGTGACATCTATAGAGATGAAGCGACGACAAGTAACAGGGTGATAACATTTGTACCCTTTTTTTATTAGAGGGGTACCCAAAGAAGATGCACTTCAAGGCCCGCGGATCTAACTAGTTCCTCGAAGAACGATGAATATGGACAACAAACACGCCCAACGACCTTTGGAGGAACAACGAAAGCCGGGCGGTCAGGAACCAGGAGAGATAGGGGAGTCTGAAATGCGAGAACCCGAGAGGGCATACGAGAGGGAACCTGCATGCCTAACCGGAGAGCACGCTCAACTTCAAGAAGGTGATGTTGAGGAGTGGAAGGGCACGAGGTCTGATGAACAATGCCATGAGACGCAAAGTAGGATTTAAGACCCTCATCGAGGTATTCCTCCCCCCCCCCCCCCCCCCCATTATTAGAGCGAAGAATCTTAAGGGTAGTATGGAATTGAGTGGTGACCACTCGTGGAAAATGGAGAATACAACATCTTTGGTTCGCATAAGGTACACCCAGGTACAACTACTAAAGTCACGGGCGCGGGGCCCTACACATCAGAATGCACAATAGAAAAAACGGTAGTACTTTTATTCTCACTAAGGGAAAAACAGAACGACAATGTTTTGCCAGTTCACATGTTTCACAATGAAATGGAACTGCAGAAACAGAAGAGGAAGTAGGAAAGACATGCTTTAAGACCGACACGGGTACATGACTTAGCCGGTTATGCCAAAGCATTAACTGGTCTTTATTGACTCTACTACTACTACTGATGCTGGACTGGTGTGCAGATGAAGAAACCGAAGAATCCAGGATGTATAAGCCATCGTCCTCACGTCCACTGCTAGTCGTCCGCCTCGACTCCAGATCCTAAAACACACAGTGAGAAGGAAAAAACGTTACACTGCAGTTAAGACTTTTGGTAAGACTACTGACGGATAGTAAATTAGCGGTGAATTGAGGAACATGTAAAACGGAAGACAGAGAGAGCTGATGTGGCATGGACATCCCCTTTTCCAGAGATAGAAGAATAGGTGCCATCAGCTGTTCGAACTTTGTCACGATCAGAGCAAATACCATAACTAGAGAAAACGCAGTACATACCAGTCATGTGATCAGATGCCCCTGAATCAATGATCCAAGAAGGGATGGAAGGTACATTAGATGCGGAAAAAGCAGTCCTAGTACCTGTGTGAGCAAATGCAGACGTAGAAGTGGAGGCTTGGCCATTGAGTTGGGCCATCATGCGGTGAAGTCGCTCAAGATCTGCAGGAGAGAACGAGTCCGTATCCCCAGAGGAAGTAGACATTGGTGGTACGGTGTCCTGAGTGCGCTGAGTGAGGTCCCTATTTTGCTGATTGACGCTAACGAGAAGTCGGGGCCTGTCTTGGGGGACGTCCATGGAGCTTCCAGCAAGTGGCCTGGATATGGCCCATGTGACCCAGTGATCACATTTGGGTCTGGGTCGGTCCCCAGAATCCTTCGGACTGGATGTCTGGCCCTTCTGATTGGTAGCAGCTAGGGCAAAGCGGTCCTAAGTATCACTCCCACTGCGGAGTTGCATGCCAGAGCGGCTGACCTCCCCCTGAATGTAACCATAGACCTGTGCTAGAGAGGTGGGAGCAGGATCCTTGCCAAGGATCCGAACACGAGCTCCCTCAAAGCTCAGATGAAGGCCGGAGAGAAACTGGCTTGACATCATATGCGCACTTGGGGGAGTAACTCTGGTAGTAATCGATCTCTTCCCATTTGCTTTGAAGATAAGCATAATATGTACCAAGCTTCATCTCCCTCTGACGAAGATAAGATATCTCTTGCTTTAGTTCATAGACCTTGGCAAAATTGCCCACCTTGGAGTATGTATGAGATACGGCATCCCAAACGTCTTTGGCCATTGGTTAGAACGTAAACCCTTTACTGATCTGGGTTTGAATCGAGTGAAGAAGTCAGGACATGACAGTCTGGTTCTCAATAACCCAAATCCGGTGAGATTTGTCCTTCAGATCTTGTTCTATAATAGAACCGGTTAGATACTCACTTGAGCCACGACCCCGAATGTACATGAGTGCGGAAGTCTTCCATTCCAGGAAGTTGGTGCCATCGAGCTTCACAATGGTGATGTAGAGCTGAGGGTTGTGATCTCCATGAAAGCCATCAGTTACAAAACGATCCTTAGAGGAAGAGCCATGTAGCCTCGGGGGAACTCATCGGAGCAGGACCACCAAAAATAACAAGTAGTGTACTGGAGGCTCCCAGAAAATCGAGGCGAGGTCTAGAGGATCCCTAAAGGCCCAATGAGTGGTGCGCCTAGGATAAGAGGGCCCAGAGAGTTGGAAGAAAAACAAAACCCAAAAAAAAAGGCTAGGGGATCTAGGTGATTTATGGAAACTAGGGTTCTGACGGTCAGAATTCGTCGAACCAAGTTTGGAACTGTTCCACGAGTAGTACCGAAGAGGGCGGCAAGGTCAAAGGGGTCTGCTATTGCGCGAATCTCACAAAAATCTGAAAATCGGGCTGATTTTTGGAAACTGATGATCCGGCGGTCTGAAAAATGCGAAGCGACTTTCTGACACTCCTTGGGTGAATACTGGAGAGGGTGGCTAAGGTAGAAAATCCTACCGTGGTGCGGATCCCAAGAAAATAAAAATCCCAAATATCCTCGAAAAACATGTTGGTCGGAGAAACTGTTGCGTCCCAAAACCAGATTCATGATAACGACGGATCCTGAGTCGTATCTCGAGGCACGAGGATTATATCTAAGTATCTAGGTCAATTCATTTATTAATTTTATCAAACGTCTTTTATCTTCTTTATTATAGTCGTTCTTATAATATTGTTCCATAATATGAACAAGTGACATAAATATAAGTAGTAGTTTGATGATTCATATATATATAAACTGACCGATAAAAGTACAACTGGAGTAAAACAAAATTTACAACTATTCTCACAAAAGAATATATACAAACTGTATCTGCTCACTCTCTCTCTGCTCAGGCAAAATAGTAATAAGATTCCTGATCCTCTTCGTCTACCGTATGCTCCACGGAAGCTGAAAAATAATAAATAAACTATAAACAACCACTAAGGTTGCCCAGTAGGATAATAAAGCGTAAAACTATATATACATAACTGTTTACGAGTAGTGGAAATAAAAATGCAGTTTTACAATCATTTATCGGTAGAAACTGAAATCAACTAAACAATTTCAATTGATAATTATTGATAGAATTTAAAATTTACTAACAGAACTGAAAATTTAACACAACTAATAACACACAAATTGGGTAGTCTATTAATCTTAGAGTGAAGAGGTCACGACTAGTATCAGCCCTAGTCTAGCAAATATCTCTTATTCCAATACTTAACCAGTGTGGAACCCCACTGTTGATATCCTGATTTGCAGTCGGACAGAGAGTTGCCGCTATGTGTGAGGAGCACACTACAAGCCCATGAATTTAGGCTCAGGAGAGGGCCTTTGACTACGACACTGAATGCATAGGTCAAACACACAACGATGGTCAATCATTTGACGTCTGCAGACATTTCAAGGGTCTTTAAAACTATCCAGGGACCGACGAACTGTATCATTCGTGTCTATCGCCTCATCGATGCATACTATGTAAACCTCTATTAGATCTAGATTGCAAGACGTACCATTACAAAGATGATAATAAAAAAAAGAGAACTGGAGCTTCCTGGATTTGAATAATGATTCAAGTCGCAAAGATAGCCCACACTACCTAGGAGACAAATCATTATTAATATCTTAGCATAATTTGTCGCCTCCGGAATATAACATCAAACTACTCTTATAGGAGTTCAACTGATCATTTTCTAGATCTTGTGATACATCATATAATATAAATAATAATTAAAGATTTTTAATTAAAATAATTTTTTTTTTAAAGAAAATAAACTATTACACACATGTATGTGTACTGAAATACCCTCGTCACATCGTATATGTATCCATCTGAACAGGGGACAACCTGGATTTATTTCGCATTGTAGCTCATCTGACAGTGACATTGTATATGTATCCGACTGAACAAGGGACAAAATCCCTCAGTACGGAGTATTCGCATTGAAGCTCATGTGACACATCCAGGTCAACCACCTAGATCCACACCCACACAGTTAGTCTCCTAATCGACTCTAGGTCTAGGTCGGTCTAACCACTCAACCGCCTTTAGTGGGGGTTTCAAGCACTACATACCAATTACTGGGACTGAGATCATCCATCCCATACCATCTATAGTCCGAATAAACTCACGTACAATCACTCTTTTCTTTTATTAAACGAAATAAAGATAATTGTTTCGATAAAAAATTTCCTCAAAACTTTTAATTTTAGAAATTTTCCTCCCGGAAATTCGTCAGTGAGATGAACAAAACTCGAGAATTCATCAAAACAAATAAGGTCAGAAAATCGATAGACTACTATTATAAAATAACATATATAATAAAAATTTTAATATATAATGGACCATTTTCTCCTTATAAACAAAATGACCAAAATCTCATTTAATTAGTTAATTACCTATAACAGTTAATCATTAATTATTTGATAATATTATATTATATTTTTATTTTTATTATTTTTATTTTAGATTCAGACTCTACTCGAATAATCGTGTGAAATCAACTCGAGAATCGCTCGATTCCGAGTTGTATAACTCGAGATATCGCGATTTTAAAATTTTTAAAATTTCAAGTGTTAATGGCTACCACTAAAAAAATGTCATTTAAAAACCGAAAATGTTCTTTTTTTATTTTTCTCTTTTTTTTTATTGTTATATTTTTATGGGCCTAATGGGCTTTTTATATTATTTGGATGTTAATGGGCCTTAGCTAGAGGCCCATTTCTTTTTCTCTTTTTTCGTTTTCTTCTCTATTTTCCATTAATGGAGGTTGTCTTCTCCATCTAAAGCAAACCAACAAACAGGGTCGTTTTGGGCAGCCATGAATGGCCATGGATTCGATCCCAAAATTATCCAAAATTTTCCTAAAATCAAGTTACATCTTTAACTATTGATATTTTTTAGATTCATGGCCGATTAAACTCTTGAAAAACTCTTCAAACTTGCAAAATTTCGGAATGTTGCAATCCGGAAAATCTCAATATTTCACTCACTATTTGAGCTCCAAAATCCCCCATTTTTTGTGTGAAATCATTTTTATATGGGGAACCACAATAGATGGTTCGGATTTGCGATTTTTGATCCAAAACCAAGAATAATCAAATTGTTCAAAAGAGGGTTTTAAAAAAAAATGCCTAAACTTCTTCAAGAAAATTTTGACTTATTTATTTGTTTTACAATCCCAAATTTTTTGCTCTATAATAGGTTAAAACAACAATAATTAAACCTTTGTTAAATCTCAACAACTAAAATACAATCAAACAACATTTAACCATGAGATTACTCAAGGATTTGTCAACAAATTTTATCTAAAATGAACCGAAAATAAAGAAACTATGATATGTATATCTTTCAAAATTTAAAGATCTAAATACAAAATTAATAGAAAACTAAAGAGAGTGAAATTTAAATTTAGTTTAAACTACCTACCTTGTTGGTTTTGATCTTTTTTTTTTCTTTGTTTCCTTTGTTCTTCGTACGGGTTGTAAGTTTGGATTTTTATTTATTTATTTATTTTTTAAATTCAATTTGGTTAAGTACATAACCGAATCCATTTTGGATAAGTGATAAGTGACAATGTACACGCTATGGTGTACCGCTCATACACCATTTTCAATAAATATTATAAATAATTATTTTATCTTCAATCGTAAGATCGGGACTTTATCGATCTCCGATTTGAGCGTCTCTATGGTCTATGTTCATGCTTTTCAGTACTCTATCTATCCATATGGTTGGATCTTTATAAAAGTTTTCCGAGTAAAATCTCAACTTTTTGACCCATTTCTTGTGCATTTCTCAAAATTTTGCAACTTTTTATAGAAAACTCAGATTTTAACATGCTTACAGTCTAAACTATGTTTCTCGATGCTTCTGAGTCTTATGGTGAAGTCCGTTTTCTCATTAGACCTCTTTATGAAATTTTCAGTTTTGTGACCAACACCTTATCTTTTATCTTTTGACAACTTTGACTAGAATCTTACTCAAGTCAATGGCCTTTGACTTGAGAGACCTACCTTTATTATCTTGGGTCGTTACAAAAACGCTGGAGAAACTTGAGAAGAAGACAAATTGGATCTCTGATGCGGCTGAGGGAAAAAACTAACCAGGAAATAAGAGCCTCTAGTGTTTTGCCTCAGGATTAATCTTCGGATAGCGTAGGAATTATCTCTGCGATTTCCTCAAAAGGTCTCGGCTCTAGATGCTCACATAACCGTCTTAGATCGGAATGGAATCTCTAGGGGACAAAGACACGTTCCCTAGAGCTACCATATTTTGATACCATGTTGTAATTTAGGTTGTGATCAGTATAGAAAAGATTAGAGAGAAGAAGAGAAATATTAATGGAGGCGGAAGAAGGTGAAGGTAGAGAAGAAGAAGAGGTTGTGGGAATAGTAGAGAATGAATAGTTAATTCATTCTCTTTCTCGATGGGTATAAACCCTACAAAAGAGTAACACTATTCACATGAATAGTGAAAACCTAAAAGAGCACCATGTGGGAAGTGGGACGCAGCCCACTTGAGACACCCACGTGGGTGTATTGCATAAACTCCAACAGTTTAGGCACATTCAGGAATTTCACCCATACAGATATCCTCTGTATCAAATTTTTTTCCATTATCCAAATCCTTATCCCATGCTCTGATTATCATTGGTCGGCCTGCAATGTAGATAGGACCCGCTTCAAGCACTGCCATCCTATCTTCTTCAGCACTGAATTTGAAGAAATAGGCTTTATCATCAGACGCCATCTCCATAGATCCCTTTATTTTCCATATTCTTTCCACAACATTCTTGACCAGAGAGAAGGGTAATTTCTTGTCTAAGAAGAAACCCATAACATATTCTTCCCATATTGTGTCACCTTTAGCAAGAATTTTTCAGGCACTTTGATGGTTCCATCCTCACGAACTGGATCGTAAAGAGTAGGGATACTCTTTCCTGCAAAAGGAAATCGAGAGAGAAATAAAGAGCTCTAGGGTCTTCTTATCTCTCCCTCCTCAAGGGCCGCGAAGGAGGAGAAAGGGTTCTCCATCGGTGGAGCAGGCGGAGGAAGAGTAGGGAATGGGAGGGGGGGAGAAACGACAGGTGGGGGGGGAATGGGGAGGAGAGAAGCTGGCGCAGGCGGGTTAGGAGCTACTGGAGGGCAAACTGAACCTCCGGCATCCTCCATGCCAGAGGAAGGGAAGGGGGGTTACACTAGGGTTTCAGAAGGGGAATGATCTCATTCTTCTGGTAAAGAGTTCACAACTTCTATTTTTATTATGGATTGAATTGGTTTTTTTTTTCTTTTCTTTTCTGTTTTTCATCTTATTTTTCTTTACTGTCAATTTATTTTTTTCTCTTCTTTTCTTTATCTTTTCTTTTTTTCAACCTATTTATTTTATTTCATATTATACTTCTATTGTATTATCGATTGAATGTTATTCTTTTTAATTCATTTTCCTTTTTTATATTATTTCATCTTATACTTAGAATTTTTATTATTGATTGAATGGTTGATTGACCTAAGACAACCAATTTATCTAAATTAAAATATATAGTATGTGTTAACATGGTGGATTAAGATTTTTGTTTCTTGATTTGACAAAAAAATGCACAATAAATACTATTATTATTATTAGTAATATTATTGGTCAAGGGTCTTGTCTATCTGGAGTCTATGCACACCTTCCTTAAATTTTTATTCCTGATCTTCAACTTCTAGTTGATACATGCAACTCATGTATTTGTAGAAAAATATGAAGTTCATAATAGCATCAATCACATCATTACATGCTCCGCCTTTAGTGCCATCAACCACGAGTCTTTATGTGTTTTTCCTGAACTTTTGAAACATTAAGAAACCCATATTGCTACGTAACTTAGAGAGACACGTTGGTGTCATAGACACAAATATATAGTGTCTGACACATTGACCAACTGAAGAGTTTTGAAAATTATTTTGTTCATGTGAGTATAAAATATAGAAAGAATATATTCAGATAAGCTGATACACTTGAAAATCATATAACTGGTATGTAGATAATCTTTGAAAACATGAGTATCACATGGTGTCTGACATGGCGAAATTTCCAAAAAAGGAGTGCCCTTGTTACATAGCCATATATGTATCTTGGAGCTGCTGATGTTTTTGGCAAAGTTTGTATAATTCAATCACCTTATGTGGTTTTTTTTCGTTGTAGTAGTAAAGAATCGTAACATCAACTACTAGGGATTGACTAATACATAGCTATATTTTAACGGAGCATAGTTTATGGGAAGTGATGATGTCCTTTCACATGCAAATATGATGATAAATTTTAAAACATGAGGGAGAAAGTAGAGTGGTGGCGTTATGGTTTATTTGCAATTATTTGTGCCCTAATTAATTAATCATTTTTGATCAAGGAAGTTGGAAAATTGATTTTGCTTCCTATGTACTCTCTCTCTCCTCTAGAGTTTACCCTTTTGTTGCTGCTTATTTTAGTGTATATTTTGTATGTGTAGAGAGACTACCATCAATGTTTTTAGGTAGTTGTTACTGGTTCTATCATAGCAATGACATGTCCAATGTTACCTATATATATGCGTGTGCGTGTGCGTGTGCGTGTGCGTTGCATGGATCTTATCTCAGATGCAAAATTTTATCAATGATTTCAGACTGTTTTTTGTACATGGATAAGCATAGAAATATTCATGTTTAGACTGCAATGCCTTAATATTTTCCAATCTGCAGTTCGGCACCTAAGATTAGAAGCCTTTACCATTGAATTTTGCTAATTTTGCTTTGCAGATTAAATCCATGAAGGAAACATACTTACCAGATTTGAATAAAATGTACCAGAAGATCGTTGTCATATGCCAGCTGGTACTTCACATCTTTTTTTTTCTCAAAATTTCCTCTTTCAATTCATTACACGGACTCCGGCTTATTAACTAGCCGTAAATACGCCAAAAGTATCATAGGTTGGTAAGTGATTCTTGTATCTGTGCGCATCATTCTTCTTTATATTGGGTTGATTCTATGATATTATTTTGATGTTTGGCAGCATGACTCTCTTCCACAGCCGCCAAAGACACAACGAATTGACAAGCTCAAAATTTTTAAGACCGTGTTGGAGCGCATGATAATGTTCTTAGAGTGTCCCAAAAGTAATATTTCACCTATTTACAGGGAGAAGATAGGTTCCTATGAGAAGCAGATCATTAATGTTCTTAATTCAATGCCCAAGAAGCCTGTTTCTTGACAGCAGCAATGACAGCAACAACTTCAGCAACCTGGTGGTCACCCATACTCCATGCAGCAGCAGCAGTCACAATCTAAAATTTCTCAATTGCAGCAACATGACAACCAGATGAACCCCCAGCTACAACTGATTAAATTACTCTAATGTCTATTTGGTCAGCTTAGACATGGAAATACGCGTGGAAATATTTTGACCAGTGCGGTAATATTGTAATATGGTGTAAATGAATGAAATAAGAAAACAAACATGAAAACAACACAAGTGATCATATTATACTAAACACACTCATAAGTCATCATTATATTATACAACCATAGGGTAAGTGCCTAAGTTTAATGGATTCTGCTAAATGGGTGAAATACCCAATGTTAGACGTGGAGTCGACACTACAATGATTCTGGTGTGACACTTCCAAATTCTATTTTGTTTTTTCGTTCCTTACTTGCAGAATACTAATTAACATTTGCCACAAGTTATGAGTCCAATGTTCTATAATTTCAGATTTCTATGCAACAAATGTAGCATTACACATACTAGGGGTACGCCACGTGCACCTTACACGTGGTAGTACCTTACACGTGGCACGCCTTTAGAGCCACTGACCATATAGATGTTTTGCCATCCCTAGTTGGACCTATATACCAAAATTCATCTGGATTACTAATTTCTATTCGTTGGATTATAGTTTTTCATGACTAATTTTTAACTGTGGATTTCTAGCATTATGATCCAAAGGTTAGAAATCACTAATTGGAAATCACTAATTGGTGATTTCATGACTAATTTTTAACTGATTTCTACCATGCACCTCTATGGACGTTGGACCATGTGATCATTACTTTTTTAATAATGGGTAAGTACAGTAACTTTTAATCAGCATTTTTTTTAATATTGAATTTTTATACCAAGTAATTGGTCCCACGTTTATGCTATATCTCACAATCTTAGAGACCACTGACTGTATGGATTTTGGTACATGCCTAGGTGGACCTACGTATTCATTGTCATCTTGATTAGTAATTTTTATTCCTCAATTTAGAGTCTTTTTCTTTGTTTATTTGTATCCGTGGATTTTTAGAATTATAATCGAGAGGTTATAAATTAGTAATCAGGTTAATCTCTATTATTTCAGTCCATATAGGGACGGACTAAATATCCATACGGTCAGTATCCTTTAATAGTGTGCCACGTGGCTCACACTGTGTGTCTATTATCAAATTTGATGATGGACACTAGCATCTAAGTTTTCAATGGAAAGAGTTCAGGTCCATGTTGTAATTCAATAAATGCTTCATCAGGTGTTGAATGACTAAAGTATCTTTATAAGACAAAAAAAAATTACAAAATTAAAAGAAATAATGTTTGTCAATTAAAGGAATTTCAAGGTTATAATAGGAAATGGGATTTTTGACTTTTTTTTTTTTAATAAGGGAAGGATTTGAAGGAGCTGCAGGGTGACGTAAGCTTGTAGGGGTGACGTGTTTGATACCAAAAAGGCTGAAGTGTCCCTATCTAGTGAACAAATTAAAGAAAAGAAATGAAACAAAATTGAATGGCATTTTTGGGATATTGTGGTTTAGTGTGAGGCACGCAAGAAGGGCATTGGCGTATTAATAAGTAGAATAGATGGGTATTCTTGATGCTTTGCAGACCCTTGCTTTTTGTTCTTCCACAATCTACGACACTTTATAAGATGAAGTACAGGAATAAGAGACCATGGTGGACACTAACTCCACATTTGTAGCCAAAGTACATGGGATAGGGTTCATAAACATGGGACCTCGGATTGGTGTCCTAACTCGATGCCTAGGATTGGTTTCCTGGTTGTTCCCTAAGTACCCGTGCCCATATATTTTGATGTACTAATATGCACCTACGTATATGAAACTTAGTTCAAGTGTAACTCAAATATATGGATATGCTCATTATCCTATATCAATACTTGGAACATTTATATATATATACACACATATATATGTGGGTCAGGATTAGGGGACAAAAAGTTGCCATTGACCACTATATAAATTAGAAGTTTTGAAATGGGATGATTTTTGGTGAGGATGGTCTCTATGGTGAGGAGATTATCCACACAAAAATTCAAATCATTCCAATATTCGTAGCCTAGTTAACAAGTTGAAGAATTATGGATTGTCTATTTTTACCGTTAACTTCAAAACCACATTTGATGAGGGTTAGAAATTTCAACCTGGGCTGATTTTTTGTAGGGGTGATCTATACAGTGAGGAGATCATCCTCACCAAAAATCAGCCATTGATTCATATTCCATAGGGGTATACCAAAATGGTTGTCAAAATTTGTCCCCTGATCGTGTGTGTATATATATATATATAGGGTTAGGATAGAGGGACAACAATTTTTATAACAAAATATTGGCTTGGGCCAATATATTTATACTACTTCTAACTATTAGTATCTTGGAAAAACTTTTTTTTTTCTATTTTATCCTCATTATCTACCCTAAAAGGCACATCTATGTACTTTCCTTTCTGATTTTTTCAATATTTCTCAAAATTAACCCTCAACATGATCGAAATCCCTTCTCTCCCCATCTTTTTTCTAAGGTTTTTTCCAAAAATAACCTTTAACTAAGGTAGCTCAAACAATTAAGGGTATTAATTTAGACTATTAGTGCCAAAACGTTTTGGCATCTCCAAGAGCACTATCCCCCGTGCATCTTTTCAGTATCCCTTCATTATTTCATAAAATATTAATCTTCCCAAAATAAATGATTTCCAAAACAAAAGACATCTTCTTTATTTTTCCTTCTCACGAGTCACCTTAATTCCCCTCATTATTTCCCAATCAACCATTATTTCGTATAGTCTCTTCTTAACAAAAAAAAATGTCTCTATTTATTATATTATTTTTTTCCTTAATTCTTCTCATTATTACCTATAGTCTCTGCTTGGAAAACAAAAATCTCTATTTATTCCTTTATTTTTTCTAGGAAACAAAGCATTAATATAGAATGGGCTATCCAAGGGTTGCCCTACTTTGATTTCCAAAAACTTTCCAAAAACCACGTAATGGGATAATCAAGAGTTGCCCTACTTTGATTGCAAAACCTAATTCTAAATAACTCACGTCTCTCCATCTCTGCAAGTATTTTCACGGGGTTTATAAATAACCAAAATGTGTCTCCATCTATGGATTAAAGTGATTTTCAAATGCCTTATCAATAGTTCAGAAATCTCCAAGCCGCCACCACTACTGCCGATAACCGCGGATAACGCCGGCCTCCTCCCAACACCAATTTTAAGATGTCATAAGATCAAAACTTCTTAAAAAAATGTTGATGGGGGTGGTAGTCGGAAAGTTGTTTTGCAACTGCAATACCACTTATTCCGGCATCGATAATGCTCACTTTTGAGACCTGAAGTCAGTTTTGATCACTACCCATGTTTTGTATGTTGATACTTCGCCTTCGAATAAGGAGGGTGGGGAGATATTTATACAGAAAGAGGTGGGAAGACTATTTCCCTTGGTAAAATTTATTATCCTTTGTTACTGTATAGTAGGTAGATTGGGAGTCGATTTTAGTTAAGGTGTGTGTTTTCTTTTCTTTTGTAGAAGATGTTTGTTGGATTGCCATTTTATAGATGGCCCGTGCTTTAATAAGATAATTAATCCTATTAATACACCCCAATTTGCATTTTCCAGAGGGGTTTCGGTTGGAAGTGGGACCCATCGTCTCCAATAGAGTCTCAAATGTAGTTGTCTAGGTTGTGGATATTCGTTTTTGTTGGTGGTCGATTAGTTCGTATTGTTCTATTTATGTATCAGAAGAATAATTCTTGAAATTTTAAGTTAATGTGTAACCTTTCATTTTTTCAATTTTAATGGGTAATTAAATGGGGTTTTGACTGTAAGTATTCTGCATATTTTATTATATGTTGAGTGTTTGCTTTTGGTCGCCTTTAACTCTAATGAGATTTGTCTCAATCTATGTTGGACAGCGGTGGGGTAGTCTCATTTCGTTGGCCTCTACCCGTTTTATTTAACTTTACAAACCCCTCATGGTGTTGGGTGACAAACATCGTCCAGTGTATGTGACTTTAACATTAATTTATTGTTTATATAAAAATGGTATTTTATAGATTAAAAAAGAGTATTTTTTTTCTTATACTTATTTATTTTACATTTATATTAATAATTTTTATTTTCTTATTATTTCGCTTGTGCTTTAGCACGGCCCAATGACACTAGTAAGTTATAAGTTTTGGAATTTGATGATTTTTGGCGAGGATGGTCTCTATGGTGAGGAGATCATCCTCACAAAAATTCAAATCATTATGACATTCGCAGACTGGTTTAGAAGTTGAAGAATTATGAACCGTCTATTTTTACTGTTAACTTGAAGACTACATTTGATGTGGCTAGAAATTTCAGAATGGGCTGATTTTTTTGTAGGGGTGATCTATATGGTGAGGAGATCATCCTCACCAAAAATCAGCCATTGATTCATCTTCCATGTGGATACGCCAAAATTGTTGTAAAAAACGTTGTCAAAATCGTTGTCCCCTGATACCGACATGGGTCAGGGACTCTTCTACCAAAAGCTCTAGAGGTGCTTTTGAAAATAACTCCATCGAAAAGATCATTTTGGCTTACTACTTGCAACAAGATCAATCATATTCTCCACCCCTATTGTCAAAGAGGCTGAAGCCATTATCCTCAAAGTTGGCATCAACCTAGCTTTAGACTTAAAGCTTGATCAAGACGATTTCAATGGAGATTCAAAAGGTGATAGTGGACTACATATTGAAATCCTCAAACCCTTATCTTTCGGACTACATATTGTATTGTGGATGAGATTAAACTTCTCATGCTTTGTTTTTGGATCAAGTTGATTTTGACGGTGATGCAAAGGCGATATATAGGCTATACCATCAGGCTCCATAAAAACTTGGTCCTTGAAATACCCCTCTTGGTTATGTAAATATGTACGGAAATTCAGTTGTGATTTTCTTGCTATATACATGGGGGGAACCAAAATTGATTCATCTTCTATGTGGGTAAGCCAAAATGGTTGTCGCCGATAACGGAAACTAACAGAAAAATGAAAAAAAAATTGCGCTGAAATTCAAAATTTGAAATTCGAAATTCAAAACAGAAATAACGGCCGTTTTTTTCACACAATTTTCCAGAAGATAATGGTCGTTATTTTCGTTATAACGGGAAAATGATGGCCGTTATAACGAAAAGAACGGCCGTTATTTTTTAAGCATTTTAATTAACGGGGAAGTCTGAATCTGTCATAACGGGGGAAGTCCGAATCCATTAATTATAATGGCTATTATTTTCGTTATAATGGTCGTTTTTAAAACCATGGTTCCACCCAGGAGATTTCCTAGGTCAACAAATTAGCCCAATCAATGTTCTTAGATGTTGAATTCATCGACGTTTTTTTTTGTCTTTTTTACGTCACGTTCAAGGTTTAATCCACTTGCTACCGAATAGCTTATGATATTTAATAAAAGAGATTGCATCCAAGAATAAGAAGTCCACTTTTTTTTTATCATTCTGATAGGCACAAACAAGGCTTACTTACCCCACCATGACCCGGTTCATCGTTTATGATCGTCGTTTACCCAAATTAACTTTCAATATCTTTTGAATTTCTTCAACTCTAGATCATATAAATATGTGGGTTGGGCCAAAATCCTAACCACCAAATCAAACGGCTGTAGTGGTCAGAACATCTACAAGACTAATAGATTGGCCACACATCACTAGCAACCAACCTGTAGAGTACATTTTAAGTGATTCTTAAAATAGAAAATTTTTTAAACAAAAATTAATTTTAAGCTATTTATAAAAACAGAAAGAACTTTTGAAAATTTGTACAAAAGGTAACTGACAAAAATTAAAGCTGACAAACGCCCTTAAGTGGCGAGGAGTAAAACTTGGACGCTGACGGTATGAATGTTTGGCCAGTCCCTCGGTGGACCTGCAAACCAAAAATCAACCTGATTAGTGATTTACAACCTTTGGATCTTTGCACTCAAATAATGCTCAAATTCCTACTGTTTAAATCAACCCATGAAAATAACTTCAATCCAAAGCTTAGAAACCACTCATCATGTTTATTTTTGGTGTGTAAGTCCACCTAGCCAAACATCCATACGGTCAGTGTCCACTAAGCATGTGCCACGTGGCTCGTATTTTGAAAGAAGTTTTACTCCTCGCCACTGACTACCCAAAAATTACTGTGATTAAACTGCACGGTCTAGATCAATAACACATGTAATTATTAGATAGGAACTAGGCCGAGTATATATTTAAGGGTAGCCCCCATCAATAACCGGACAGAAAGACGTTACACTTGAGGCCATTGATCGTTGAATTCAAGTTATCCACAGTCTTCAGAATCTTTATGATGTGCATCTCGAGGAACAACCAACGATCTGAACTTAATGAAAATGCTCTCGTGACGCTGACAGCAACACTGTTCGTAAAGCAAAAGTACAAAGCTCTGTCTAATGCAGTTGCTTTTATTGTTGGGTCTGTTTATCTCCTGGGAAGAAGGTTCTCGGTTAGGTTTTGTTTCTCTTTGCCTTGTTTCTGTTCGATCCTTCGATCTATCTTAATTCGTACAATTTTCTCGTGTAGGTGAATCGAAGCGTGAGATCATCTTGGGGTGTTTTGGTTTTTGAATTAAATGGATATCAGCAATTGGAGAGCTGTTCCTGCTCCTGATCCTGTACAAGGGGAACCCAACATGGACGCCACCGATTGGAGAACCCAACTACAACCTGATTCTCGGCAACGAATTGTAAATAAAATGTAAATCTTCTAGCTCTCAATCGATTGTCTAGAACATTCTATAGAACCTTTTTGCCTTTTAGGACTGTGTGATGATTGTAAAGTGGAGTTGACGATTAAAGTATAGAGCCCTCGTAGAACATTCTAGAATTATGGTTTGATTGTATGGAACATTCCAGTGATTTGAAACATTTGCGAAAAAAGTAAAAAAACAAGCAAGTATACTACTGAATTGACATATAATTTGTATGTTCTTTATCTTGTTTACCGTAGATATTTTTGTATTTTTATGCGTACCTACATTTTAGTGTGGATGAGCCAGTGAGTAATTAATTTATGCCTGGGCGAGATGAATTAATTACTGAAACACTCATCCTCGTAGATGTGACAGTGACACTGCTCTAAACAGCTTCTGTAGTAGGGAGTCTGGACTCTGAAGCCTTGTCTAAAAGGGAAGTTATCCTACTATGTTAGTATGCTAGGTAGTCATGCTGTTCTCAAGGAAACCAGTATTGAAATTTCTTGTTTGTAGCTCAAAGGTTTTAAACAGTTTTGTGCTACAGCAGTGTTTATTTAAGAACCATCGATTATTTAATCGACATCTTTTAGATTCCATTTACTTTATGCATTTATTGTGTCTTGGCACCTGCATTAGTTGGAATTTCTTCCAAGTTTACCTGTTAAGAGTTTCTATTTTACCATCAATAACTTCTACATGACACCCTAGTCAATAACCTATTAAAACTTACTCTTATTCATGCATAGAATGGAGACTTTAAAGAGACACCTTCCAATTTCTGGCCCCGAGGGATTAAATGAACTTAAGAAGATTGCTGTAAGATTTGAGGAAAAGATTTATACTGCTGCCACAAGCCAGGTACATCCTTTACTAGGAATGTCTCTTCTCTTTGTAATTTTCACATCGCATTGTTAGTTCGTTTCAACCCATGTACTGGTTGGTTTGTTCCTATCAAACTGTAGTTCATTTTTCCTGCAGAGTACCTTTGTAATGTGCTCCACAATGGATATTTCTAAATTTCTATTATGTTACTTTGGCCTACTTTTGCATCACTTAATCATGATTTATGGATAAATTGTTTCACCAGTACAACAATTGGCAGGATTCTAGACAAACAAACTAAATAGTTAAAATTCGGCAGTGAATGCCTATCTTTATATATATCTTTCAGAAAGGAAGCTATGTTCTTCCTACATTCTGTACTGAGTTTTGCTGGCTTGATTTGTGATAGGTTTGAGCTTGCTCTCTTGGGCATATTTTTTAGTAGTGTTGACAGTTGATTTGGGTTGTATTCTGGATAAAGTTGTGCAAAGTTTTGAAAGACTAGGTTTGGGAAAGTTGCATGGTTCTTATGATTTTCCTTGACTCTATAGTCTGAACTGTTTCTCTATCTCATCCTTATGATAACATTGATAAGTAAAACTTCTTACTCATAGGTCAGGGTTTGGCGTGAACTGTTCTTCTCTACAATCTTAGAATTTTATGCCTCATTCGTGAATGGTCCTTTTATTTTTTTCTTTTTTCTTTTTTTGTATGTGTGAAGGAATACCTTGTAATTCTACTTATTACCAATATATCAAATTACTAAAACTAAAAATTGATGCCAGGCATGACACTGTATGAGTTTCATGTAGTAAGCTTTGAGAGGGTGATGTAACTGTGTAAGCTTCACGATTTGACCAAGAAACAGTAATTGAAGTCAAGAAAGCGTAGAAACTGTAACTTAATGACAAACTATATGATTCAGGGGAAAATCTACACTCAGGAGAATGGTAAGACAAGTAAGATATAGAACTCTATTCACTGTCATAACCTAGATTTCATAAAATGAAATTCAGGTAAACCTTTTGCAAGGTACTAATTGGAGCAACTCAAAAGTTCTCAAAGGAACTAAAATGCCCAAAGGTAATTTTCATTCGCTAAATTAAAAACTCTCCCTGAACAACTATTTATAAGAAAATAAAACCCTAGAAACATAAGGGCTTAGACATATATATGAACCATCCATCTCAAATAATTTACATCTAATTTTTTCAATGACTAAAATGCCCCTAAATTACATTACTGCCATTACAAGTTAGACTTGTAACAAAAGATATTGTATACTTTAACATGCCCAACGTACCTGTATATAGACTATGTTGACACTGATATCAGATACTGGAGGTATACTTCTATTTACAATTATCTGATTGTCACTATTGGTTATTTTCTTAACTTACGACAGTATCTTAATTTGTTTTATTAACAAAAAATGTCTAAATAATATATAGTAACAAATCTTACCGTAAGAATCTTTGCCCTATTAGAATTCGAAGTGTTGTTACATTTGCCATGCTGTAAATTCTAAAAAATGTTACTTGGCATGAAAATAAAATAAAAATTAAAGCATGGGATAGAGATATCTGTATTGTATTTGTGTCTTGGATTTTGGGAAATGAAGTCATCCTCATTTACCATATTCAGGCATCTTAGCTTCAAACACAGTTTTGAAGCCAAAATTTTAGAATCTTTTTTTGAAGAGTTGAGATGGCTGCTAATTGTAGATCTCAAAAGAGCTTTTAGCGCATGTGGCAGTTTCTCGATTGTGTACTTTGAGCGACAAGTTATGCCTCCCAGAAGGTTACCATATCTGGGCCTAGTGTGATTTTAAAAACCTGGACATCTTTTCTTGGAATCTTGCATGGCTTCAACTGTCAATTGTGTACTTGAGTGAAAAGTTATGCCTCTCAGAAGGTTACCATCTCTGGACCTGATTTGTTTATTTTATATTTCCACCCGCATCCTAGTAACACCTTGATTGGAGCATAGTTAGCAATATGTGGAACAAGTAAAATTCATCCATTGGAAAATGTGAGTTTGATATAATTTTAGTTCCAAAAAAAACGAGTCACAATTGCTTAAAAAGTTGAGAATGGCAGAAGATCAATGTGTGAGAAGTTCAGGTCTAAAAGCAAAAGGAAGAATATTCCTACACATATATACATACATGCATCGATGATGTGAAGAATATTCCTACACATATATACATACATACATAGCCAGGATGGTACTTTAGTACCTACGATTACCCGGACCCTTCTCTTCATCCTACCATACCAGTGTCGAAATGACACAACATGGGTTTGAATACAAGACTTATGTCGGATCCACCAAATTCTTGTCTGATTTTCCAAGCTCATTTTTGCTATTTTGGGTACTCACCCAATGAGTCGGACACACACCTATGTGTGGCGAGCGAAGAAGAAGAAGAAGTTAGGGTGTTGAGTAAGGGTAAAGTGTGAAGCTTATATATAAACAAAGAAAAATTATAACATTATCCATACTTAAGATGATAAAATTGTAACCCCTAACTAAAAAGAAAACTAGTTTTTACGACTTGCATGATTCACTATTGAATTGCTGACTGAATTATTACACCTATCTAGTTGTACAAAGTACGCAAAAATTTTGGAGGTTAAGTAAGTCTGACACTTGGTTATGTACCCATCTGACACTCGTACCCATACTCGGGTAACATAGTTTAGTACAATACTGTCTTAATGTTAGCCCTTGTGTGGGGGAATGATGACACCATATACCTTTTTATAACTTCATTCTGTCCAAATCTAAGGGCCGACATTGAGGTGTTATTTTTACTGAAAAGAGTTCTACTGGGGCTGTGATATTGTTAGGTTAAGTATAACAGTATGTGGACCTATTGCTTAGCTTAAGTCTAGTAATATAAGTAACGCTTACGGTTTCCAACACATGTCTCTCACTTCTAAAAGAGTTCCAAAAAATGTAGGATCTTTTTATTTCTTTGAAAATATATCAAAAGACACAAAAATAGGTAATATCTATTATTAAGAAGGGAAATTATTAAGCTTTTACTTATTAAAAAATCTTTAGTGTTAAATAAAAAAGAGTTTTATGTGTTAATTTAAAAAAATGTAACTTAAGGGATTGTTTCGTATCATTGACTATATCATGTTTTTGAAAAAATACTGGTTTTATACGTCGGAGAATGAGTTTTTTTCTCTTCCAAAAAGACTTCATCATAAGCTAGTTACATTGAAATTTTTGTAAGTGCATAGCTAAGGATGTTTGAGGGGTTGCTTTCCGGATGTTTATTTTTTACTTTTTTCCTTTTTTGTCTCTTCAGTTTTTAGTAGATCTTCTCGACCTCTATAGTTGATCTCCCTTGTTGTTTTTCTTGCTTTGGCTTGGTGTTTGCCTTGTTTAATAAAGTTTTTACATATAAAAAAAAATATTAATCTCTTTTTATTCCCAATTTGGTCGTGACTTGTAAACTGAAATATTAAAAAAGCTACAGTATAGTAAGTAGGACATTGGGTGATGCCGAGTTCGATTCAGGAGCTTCTATTAAGTTGGAGACCTCCAACCTTATCTAGTAGAGGACGCGTCTTGAGGCAATTACTTCCCTTTGCTATCCCGTGGGGGCTATGGAAGGAAAGGAACTAGCGAGTGTTTATGGGCAAGAGTGAAGACCAGGCCTCAATCACCCTTAGCATTAAAGGGCTTGTCTTCCTTTGGTCAAAAAGGTTTAAGGAGTGCAAAGGGCTGTTTTTTTAGGACTTCGTGTTTTGGTGGGACCTCATTTGTTGTAGGGAGGCTTCGTAATAGGGAGTCTTGGGTAGTCGCTTTTTCTTGGGGTTAGCTCGTGAAGGTCATCTCGACCTCACGAGTTGGCTTGTGTATCTTTTCTTTTTTATTGTTAAACAACTATTTACCCCAAAAGATCGACCTGTTGGGGAAAGGCGAAACAACTATGTATACCAACGAGTCGTCGGGCCAACACAACACATGCGTGGGAAAACACCATCCGCTAACACCCCCCCTCAATGAGAATACACTCCATTGGAAACTTGAACCCGCGACCTCCCAGGCCTCAAGGCTTTGATACCATGTTAAACAACTATTTACCCCAAAAGATTGACCTATTGGGGAAAGTTGACAACTATGTATACATTGGGCCAACACAACACATGCGCGGGAAAACACCATCCACTAACATTTATGAATAAACCTTACACTTATAAAAAAAAAAAATAAATAGAAAGATTAAAGGATGGAGAAAACTAGATATGGGATCAACTTGATGTTAAGCACGCACACCATGTTGGGTGTACATGCCTAATAAGACAAGAGGTCAAAGAAGAAAGTTGAATGAAAATAGAAGAACATACTAACAGTAGAAACAGTGGATAGCAAGAAGGGATTAGCATGGAGAATGGGGTCCGCTATGGTGTGTGGCATAAAGTAAAGACAAACCTCAGAAGTCAAATGTTAGAAGCATCCTAAAAGCTTGAGAAGTAATTGAAAGTAGCTTTGAGATCCAATTGGGTATGTGACACACACTCATTGGGACCCAAAAGTAAAGTCAAATAGAAAATAATTAAATAGTAGAGCAATAAGACAAAAGGTAGCATAGTTTGGAGTTGCTTCAAGAATTGGTTTCCTTTTTGGGATTTGACACCATGTGTAAGCACAACATTAGTTTGGCACACACGTGCTACTTTATGAAGTATAGACATCACGCACATGCACAACTAGACATGGGGCCCAATCGGCCCAAAAATGATAAGGGCCTAGACCAGCTCGTGTAAGGTAGATCTTGTGGGCCCAAACCGACCCATAAGAGAGATAAATTTGGTGGGCCATGAAACCGGCCCACTCAAGTATAGGCTAATCCAAGAAAGCTTGGATCAAGCATAATATTGACCCAGACATGTCTATATTGAGACCACTCTGGTGAGCCATGTAGCAGGCTCACCCAAGCATGATTCAATGCAAGAACAATGTTTTTAGACCGGACTAGCCCGTGTGAGGGGTAGACATTAAGGGCCAGGAAGTTGGTCCACTCAATCAGGAGCAATCCGAGAGCTTAAGCATAGATCTCAGTCTTGACTTCTTTGATGTATGTAGGCCCAATCATCAGACTTGTGGGCTTGGCAGAGTTGAGCCAAGCACAACCCTCTGACTTGGGGGCCTGTTAGAGGAGGGGTGACGACGAGAAAAAGGATAGTGGAGTCCGAGCTTCCTTGAGATTATGAGGCTTGAAAATTGAAGTTGTATTATGTTTCTAGCATGTTATGCGAAAAGCAGGTTAAGTATATTGAAGTATAGTGAAGTATATTGAAGTATATTGAAGTACATGGAAGTATATTGAAGTATAGTAAAGTACATTGAAGTATATTAAAGTATATTGAAGTATATTTAAGTATGTTGAAGTATATTGAACGTCTCTAGAAAAGAGATCATGCTCGACCAATAAAGTAGTCCAGCCAATTTTAATTGAAGGGATTGTGCTCGGCGAGTAGTCCCAGCCAATCTCAATTGAATATTATTCTTGGCTTCATTCTTAGAAGTGGTATTGTACTCGGATATTGAGCCATCGCAGTATTATTCTCGGCTATCGTTCTCGGACATGGATTTTTTCTCAAATAGCGGTGTCATTCTCGGCTATCAGAATATCATTCTTACTTGTGGTATTATTCTTGGCTTTCGGAATATCATTCTCAGTTATAATATAATTCTTGGTTTTTGGAATATTTATTCACGGGTATTCAAGAGCACATGCGAAGATAAAAGAGATGTGAGAACCTTCGAGTACTGATTTATTTTCTCGGAAGCGGACCATCGCTTTTTGGTCGAGCTCCACCTTCGAGAGGGGGTTATCGTGGGTACATAAAATGGCAGAATATCGATGTATTGGGAGCTATACACTACGAAGCACTATATCTCTCCCCAAATCCCTAGATACGCTCTTAGACAGACACGTGGCGGAGAAGAGAGCCTATAAAGAAAAGAATGTGTAGGAGTAAAGAGGCTTCTTTTGGAGAGGGTTGCACCATGGAGGAACCCTAGAAGGGGAGAAGCTAGAGAGAGAAGATGAAGATGGAGAGAACCCTAGAGAGAGAAGATATGTAAAGAGAGGTTGCCAAGTGAAGCTTCTATTGTTCTGTAATGTCTGTAATGTGTGATTTGATAATGAAAGATTGAGCCGTTGATGGGCTTTTTTCCCATTGATGTAGTTGTCGGTACTAAACTCTGTTAACATTTGGGCTCACATGGTTTTACTAAACTCTGTGATGTAAGTCGAGTTTGGGCTCACATTTTTGAAGCACTCTGTGACCAACCCAACATCCCCCTAATCTAGACTCGAATCTCATCGTTTGTATTCCATCCCTCAAACCCTATCTCTCACTCTCTGTCAAATTGAAACTCCAATCCTTGAATCGAGTCGATAGTGAATCCAGGTAATCTCCTCTCTCTCTCTCTCTCTCTCTCTCTCTCTCTCTCTCTCTCTCTCTCTCTTTCTGTCTCTCTCTCTCGGGTTGGGATCAGGCTGAATTGACAGAGGGTCGAGTTGGGCGTAGGTTGCACCCAATCCAACGGTTAGAAAACACTAATTGCTGATTTTTGGTGTAAGGCTGAATGGACTGAGGGTCGAGTTGTGCGACCTGATGAAAAAGTGCCAGATCAGAAAATTTCTCCACTACCAGGTCTCCTTTACGATCTTTTTAAAAAAAAAAAAATTTGGCGCAAGGCTGACCGATGACGGTCACTGACCATCCACAATATAAGCCACGTGGCACATTTAAGATGACCTAACCGTATTGATGTGTGGCCAATCACTTGGTGGACCTACAAACCAAAAATCAAGGTGATTAGTGATTTCTAAGCGTTGGGTTGGAGTCATTTTCATGGGTTTGATTACTGTGGGAATTTGAGCATCATTGACCATTATTTGTGGTACAAGATCAAAAGGTTTTGAAATCACTAATCATGCTGATGTTTTGGTTTGTTAGTCCACCTAGGGATTGGCCAAACATTCATACGGTTAGAATCCTCTAAAACAGTGCCACGTAGCCAATATTGTGGGCGGTCATGGTTTGACTAAATATGTAGTTGGGCATATTGACATATTCTGTTGCTTAATTAGATGTATTGTGTTCTGTTGCATTAGAAGCAATTTGTTTTTCTAAATGTGCAATTTGCTCTACTGAATTCGTCAAGAACGAACTGATGATTACACCTAGGGATGGGCCAAAAATCAGCCAGTCATTTCATTGCTGTAGGTTGGCAAGTTGACATGTGGAGTCGAATGAGAAACATTTCGCTCTCTAGCAAGGTTGCAGAAGCAGTCCACTCTATAATAAGCTTTGTGAAAACGAAGGGTTCTAACGGTTGGGATGTCCCATGGAACTAATATACTGTGCCAGTTTGTTGTTCTTTACAAGGTTTAAAAGGGGCAGTTATAATGGTATAACGGACAGAGGGCATTACTGCTTTTTAAAATGGCACTGGAATTCAAATTTTGAAATTTGAAATTCAAATTTTCAAAAATGGGAAATAACGAAAATAACAGCCGTTTTTTTGTACAAAATTTTCCAAAAAATAACAATTCTTATTTTCATTATAAAATGTGAAATGAGACTTAGAGCCATCCTCTCCACAGTTGATTGAGCAATAAATCTCCAAAACTTTGAGGAGTGCACATGCTTCTGCATCATTGGAGTCGTTGAACCCAAAAAGACTGGAGTGGAAAAGACCAAAAGAGGTGAACCGTGTTCATCACAAACTACCTCCAGTTCCTGCCTTACCAGGATTACCAAATGAACACCCATCAAAATTGAGCTTCAAACATGTGGTTCCTTTTTATTGTTGTTTTTCCATCCTCCTAACATGTATTATGATGCTCGCTTTGAAGGTCATGTTGTCAGGGACCTATTTGTAATATCTTATATTCTACAGGGGCCTTTGTAATATAAAACTTCACTTAATATATATATTGGGTGAAATCGTGTAGGCTATTCTAAGCTCTAAACGATTTCTCCTCTTCCCCCAATTCTCTTCTCCTCTCCTCTCTTCCATCTCTAACCCTAATCTCTTATCCTGGTTACGATCCATGATTACATGGTATCAGAGCATGGTTATGTAACCATGGCTCAATCCTAGAGGTCTGAAGAACCCTAGGGATTGTGAAATTCGATGCGAAGGGCTTTCTAAAGAAGGAGATCATCTCCCATGGATAGCCGCAGGCTTTAGAAGAGTCTAAAACCCTAGCCGTCTACTCCAAAAGGTTGGAGAAGTTCTCCCAGGCCTAGCCGCCCACTCCCGAAGCCTGGAGAAGAGCTATCAGGCATAGCCGCCCACTCCAGAAGGCTGGAAAAGAGCCACCAAGCCTAGCCGCCCCTTTCAAAAGGAGGCTTTAAAAATAAAAAGGTGATTTGCACCTCCGCAGCAGCAGTTCGGGTGATTTCTTATCAGTCCAAGTTGCTCAATTCCTCAGAAAAGTCTTCTCTACTACCGTGAGTACATCTGAGGAGTCATCTTCTGCCAAGTCAGAGATCATTGTTGCCCCACCCAGTCTGGGAAGTCATGGTGATCACAGCCCGGGCCTACAGATCACTACGGTGAAACTCGACGGGACCAACTACCTCGCATGGTCTCAATCTGCCAAGATGTACATCACCAGACGAGGCAAAGCTGGCTATATCACTGGACGCGTCACTGCACCTGATTCCTCCGATGCCACATTTGAGAAGTGGGAAGCGGAAAACTCGATGGTCATGTCATGGCTGCTTCACTCCATGCATCCATCGATCAACATAAGCTTCCTCTTTCTCCCGACTGCCAAGGATATATGGGATACTGCATGTCAGACCTACTCCCAAGATGGGAATTTTGCTAGGATGTATGAACTTCAGCAGGAGATAGCACATCTGAAGCAAGGCGATCTTCCTTTGGGATCATACTACGCTACATTATGTAGCAAGTGGGAAGAGGTAGATCACTACCAGACCTACACCCCTGCATGTACCAAGGATGCTACGGAGTTTCGGAAGATGATTATGCGCGGTCGCATATTTGAGTTTCTTGGCGGCTTGAACCAGAGTTATGAGCAGGTTCGAGCCAATGTCTTGGGCAGAGATCCACCGCCGTCGACCATTGCACAGGTCTACTCCTACATCCAGAGCGAGGACAGAAGGAGGAGAGCCATGAGCTCTAAGACAGATGCTGATGTTCCTTATCTGAGAAGTCTGCCTTGGCCACTCAGAAATTGAGCAAACCCACATCCAAGAAGGATGGGGATCTTGATGATCGTGATCGACTCAGATGTGATCACTATGGCAAGCGTCGCCACACTCGGGAGACATGCTGGAGTCTTCATGGTCGTCCTGCACAGTTCTCTGGGGAGAAGCAAGGCTCCTCAAAAAAGCCCTCTGGTAGCAAACATGGAACCTCAGCCGCTCATGCCACTAGTCAAGATTCCTCTGATGTGACCCCTTCTTCTGGGCAGTCCAACACCTTCTTTAGCATGGACATTGACAGCCTTCGATAATTACTTACTCAGCTTGATGGCCCTTCCCCACTTACATCATCCTTTGCTCAGACGTACATCCCATTCAGCCCACCATGTGTCTACGGCACCCATTGGTCCTTCCTGGATCATTGATTCTGGTGCCTCTGATCATATGACTGGTATGCCATCCCTTTTCTCCACCTATAATATCTGCTCGGGTAAGGACAAGGTCCGCGTGGCCGATTGCACCTTCTCCTCTATCTCAGGGAAGAGCACTATCTCTGCCACACCTACTTTGTCTTTATCCTCTGTACTTCATGTTCCTAAATTCACCACTAACCTGCTTTCTGTTAGCCATCTTACTAAGAGCCTAAACCGCAGTGTTACCTTTTTTCCTACTCACCGTGTTTTTCAGGACTTGGAGACGAGGTGGATGATTGGTAGTGGTCGTGAGGATGGTGGATTGTACCTGCTCGATAGCCAGCCGACTTCATATTCTGTTGCACATCAGTCTAGTGCCAATGTCAGTAGTTCTAGCGTTAATAAAGACCTGTTAATGCGATGACATAACAGGCTAGGTCATTTACTGCTTTCAGTCATGAAGAGTTTGTTACCTCAGTTTGCGTCTATTCCATTTTTTGAGTTCAACTGTGAAACTTGTGTACTTGCAAAACAATGTCGGGTGTCTTTTCCGACCAGTAATAAAAAAAGTATGTTTCCTTTACAGCATGTGCACTCTGATGTTTGGGGACCCAATCCCACCACTTCTATCTTTAGTTTTCGCTACTTTGTGATTTTTGTGGATGACTACAGTCGTTACACTTGGATCTACCTTATGAAATCAAAAAATGAGGTGCATACTATCTTTCAGACTTTCCATAAAATGGTGTGTAATCAATTGGGCACCACCCTAAAAGTCCTACGCACTGACAATGGGGGGGAATACATGTACAGTGGTCTTGCCTCCTACTTTGAGGAGCATGGAATTCTTCATCAGACTTCATGTGCCGATACACCTCAACAGAATGGGACTGCTGAGCGAAAGCATCGCCATGTCCCGGAGGTTGCTAGGGCACTTCTTCTTGGTACTAGGGTACCCAAGGATTATTGGGCTGACGCTGTGTTGACGGCATCCTACTTGATAAATCGGATACCCTCTCGTGTCTTGAGGTCGAAGTCTCCCCTTTCACTCCCGTTTTCTTCCTGTCCTGTGTTCTCCATTCCACCTAAGGTCTTTGGTTGCGTTTGCTATGTTCACACCCATCACAGGAAGGACAAGTTAGATCCGAAAGCCGTTCGATGTGTGTTCCTTGGCTATTCGTCCACTCAGAAGGGATATCGGTGTTTCCATCCCTCTACCCGTCGTCGGTTTGTTTCTCTAGATGTTACCTTTTTTGAGAATCTTCCCTTCTTCTCAGTTGATCGGACTTCTCTTCAGGGGGAGCTTGGGAGTATTGATGAGAGTCCGATACCTCCACAGGGGGAGATTCCTCAACCAGTACCCCTTGATTTACCTGATGAGTCTCTTGTACCCTTGTCCTTATCTCCTACTGACACTGTGCTACAGGAACCGCAGCTGAAGACATATGCCAGACGACGTCAAAAAGAGAAACAGTCCACCATCCAAACTCACTGCTAGGAAATCCAACTCGATCCAGGTAATCGTGTCCTTAGTGATCCTCATGACGATATTTCTGTTGCTCCTTCTACTATCCTTCCCATAGACATTGATGTACCTATTGCTCATCGGAAGGGTGTTCGGAACTGTGTTACCAAGCACCCTATCTCTCACTTTGTTTCCTATCAACAGCTCTCACCATCCTACAGGGCATTTGCTACTTCCCTATCCAGTGTCGCCATCCAGTGTCTTAGATGCCCTCAGCCAGCCTCAGTGGAAAGCAGCCATGCTAGAGGAGATGACAGCTCTAGAAAAGAATGGTAATTGGGATTTGGTTCCATTGCCTAGAGGAAAGAAACCCGTGGGGTGCAAGTGGGTATATACAGTGAAATACAAAGCAGATGGAAGCATCGACAGGTACAAGACCCGTCTCGTTGCCAAAGGGTACACACAGACTTATGAGATTGACTACCAGGAGACGTTTGCTCCTGTGGCTAAGATGAACTCAGTTTGAGTTTTGTTATCTCTCGCGGCAAATTTTTCTTGGCCCCTCCACCAGTTGGATGTCAAGAATGCCTTCCTCCATGGTGATCTAGAGGAAGAGGTCTACATGACAGGTCCTCCGGGGTTCAGTCTGACCGGGAGTAAGGAACTTGTGTGCAGACTGAAGAAAGCCTTGTATGGGCTTAAACAGTCACCTAAGGCTTGGTTCAAGAGGTTCAGTTCCGTAGTCAAGAAGATTGGCTACTCGCAGAGTCAGGCGGACCACACTCTCTTCATTAAGAGAAGTCAAGGTCGTCTTACTGCTCTTATTGTGTATGTGGATGATATCGTGGTCACGGGAGATGACCCATATGAGGTTTGCAGATTGAAAAAATACCTTGGCACAGAGTTCGAAATCAAGGATCTGGAAACCTTGAGATACTTTCTAGGCATTGAGGTTGCTAGGTTAAAGCAGGGTGTGTTCATCTCACAGAGAAAGTATGTACTTGATCTCCTTCGAGAGTCAGGAAACTTGGGAGCTAAACCAGCCGATACGCCTACAGAGCAGTAACATCGGCTGAATCCTGTTGATGGGGATCCCATTGCTGATACAGGCCAGTTCCAGAGACTTGTTGGGCGTCTCATTTACCTTTTGCTAACACGACCAGATATTGCATATGCAGTCAGTGTCATCAGTCAGTTCATGCATGCCCTTCGCTCTCAACATCTTGAGGCAGCACACCGAGTGTTACTCTATCTTAAGGGGGCTCCAGGGAAGGGTCTCCTGTTTAGTAAGAATGGACACTTGCGAGTTGAAGCTTATATAGATGCTGACTGGGTAGGTTCAGTCACTGACAGATGTTCCACATCAGGGTACTGCACGTATGTGGGAGGTAATCTGGTGTTTTGGCGCAGCAAGAAGCAACCAGTTGTCGCCCGCTCCAGTGCCGAAGCAAAGTACCGTTCTATGGCTCATGGTGTATGTGAGCTTCTATGGTTAAAGACTATGCTCAGTGAGCTCGGATATCCTGTCAAAGGGTCTATGCAACTGTATTGTGACAATAAAGCAGCCATCAGCATTGCTCATAATCCAGTTCAACACGACAAGACAAAGCACATCGAGGTAGACCGTCACTTCATCAAAGAGAAGCTTGGTCAGGGACTTATTTGTACACCGTATGTCCATATTGCTGATCAAGTTGCAGATGTGTTAACTAAAGGTGTTACTAAAGGGATCTTAGAGCACCTGTTATCTAAGCTGGGCATGATAGATATCTTTGCACTAGCTTGAGGGGGGGGGGGGGGGGGGGGGGGTGGGGTGTTGTTAGGGACCTACTTGTAATATCTTATATTCTACAGGGGGCCCTTGTAATATTGTAAAACTTCACTTAATATATATAGATTGGGTGAAATCGTGTAGGCTATTCTAAGCTCTACACGATTTCTCCTCTTCCCCCAATTCTTTTCTTCTCTCCTCTCTTCCATCTCTAACCCTAATCTCTTATCCTGGTTACGGTCCAAGATTACAACAGATCATGCATCGGGCTTTAATGCATCTTGAACAAATAATACTTGCTCTTTCATTTCTGCATTTCTGAGCCTTTATTCTTTTATGTCAGGATCATATAATTGTTCTCAATTTCTACTTTTCAGTCGGATTATCTGCGGAAAATATCTTTGAAGATGCTGACATTGGAGACAGTATCTCAGAATACCAGAGCGGCTTATTCCCTACCATCAAGTTCTGCGGCTAGTAACCAAAATACCCCAGATCGAGGTAACATCATGAAAAAGATGAGTGCTCTTTATCTGATGTAACCAGCGAAAGTTTGTATAAAAATTCATATTTTTTGTTTCTTTCTGACGTGCATGGCAAGCACAATAACCTGAGTTTATCTTCTCAATTATTAATTGTAGTTTTTGTTACACTATAGTTTCTTTTTCTATCACTGCAATATCTGAAGGTTTGTTGGTTGTTTTGCTTTTATGGAATTACAGTCTGACACTTACTAGTTACTATAGTTGTTTGACATGGAGAGATGGTCTGTCCTTCTATCCCTTAAGAATATCTTGTGTACAATCCACACTCAAAAAAAAAGAAAAAGAAAAAAAAAAGAAAAATCAATAGAAAGTTATATGTAAATGTCATGTAATGATATTCCCAATTTCAATGTTCAATTAACAGTGAAATACACATGCTTATTTATGTTATCTTTTCTTAATTTTAATGGACTTATTGGGTGTTGGTCATTTATTCCCAATATAGCATCTCAGAGTATGCAGTCCCAAGTGGGCAACCAAGGGCAGCCTCTACTGATTCCTTTACCTAATCAGTCTCAAGAACAACAGCAGCTGTTATCTCAGAAAATTCAAAATACCATTGCATCTGGTGGAGTGAAAAGTTCTGCTTG
Organism: Euptelea pleiosperma; assembly: GCA_035048495.1. Lineage (NCBI taxonomy): Eukaryota > Viridiplantae > Streptophyta > Magnoliopsida > Ranunculales > Eupteleaceae > Euptelea > Euptelea pleiosperma. The sequence continues at coordinate 7,803,511 of CM068544.1, read as the reverse complement.
TTTGTCATCTGCACTACCGTGTGTGGCCAGTCTTAATCAGACCACCATGCAAGATGCTGTTCGCCAGAGTTCCAACTTGCAGAATATGTCTGGAACTTCACAGAACTCAATTGGTAATACAGTGGGACAAGGTGTACGATCAAATATTTTTTCCAATTTGCAGAGGCAGATGCAAGGAAGGCAGCATCTTCAACAGGTTCCCCAACAGCCCCAACAGCAGTCTCAGAATCCACGTCAGAATATGTACCAGCAGCAGCAGCAGCAACTGCAACAACTGTTTTTAAAGCAGCTCCAGGGAAATATTCTGCCCCCACTCATCCAATCACAAATCCGGCAGAAGCAGCAGAACCTATTGCAGCCAACTCAGCTGCAATCTTATCAGCAGTCTCTAATGCAAATGTCATCCGGTCTCCAGTCAAGCCAGACCACTCTTCAGCAGACGCAGCCTTCTGTGATGGAATCAGCTCCGCAGTCAATGCACATGCTGCAGCATCAGCAATTGCTTGGAACTCAACCTGCTGTCTCAAACATGCAGCCAAATCAGCAGTCAATGCACACGCTGCAGCATCAGAAAGCCAAGGTTGCAGTGCAGCAACAACAAACCCAGCAGACATCATCCACTTTGTTGCCAACTCAAGGGCAACAGTTACAATCACAACCACCACAGCAGCAACTGATGTCTCAGCTCCAATCACAGCTGGCACAATGGCAACAGCAGCAAAATTTATTACAAGAAGATATCCAGCAAAGGCTTCAAACATCGGGTACCTTACTTCAGCCTCCAAATGTAATTGAGCAAAAACAACCATTTCAGTCACAAAGAGTACTTCCAGAGGCCTCATCAAGTATGTTGTTACAGTTAAAACAACCTTTTCTTTTTTGTTGTTCATATTTTCTTGCTCCTTAATTTCATCCATCCTATTATGTTATGTCCCAACATATTCATACTGTCATCTTCGCAGATATTTTACATCTTCTGGTTTTTTATTCAAAATCCTAGTTACATTTGTCAATAATTTGTCTGGTCCAATCTGTACAAAAATTTCATCTTTTTGTTTTTTGATAGGCAGACGGGTATTATTACTAGAATCACGGTACTATATGTACTCAGCATTTTGAAGAACCAAACACTATGATGCCTGTTCATAAGCTAATATAATTCCTATGTAATCACCAGTATAGTCAAAGCTTCGCTTAGACGACATCAAGGCCATCGCTTCGTGTGACCAGTTCCCTAGTGCTTAAAACAGGGCCCCGGCAGGTGCTAGTAAAAAAGAGCTCTCCTAGGCGTGCCTAGGCACTAGGGTGTTAGGCGTTAAAGTGTTCGCCTAGGCCATACGTATAACATTGATGTTATATGTGCTTTATATATTTGGAATAGATCATACCTGTAACTCTGTAAGGGCACTTGTTATTAGTACTTTACATGTGAGACAAATCTAAAGGTTTATATACGTATAAACCTTATAAGTGAACCATTTTCTAGACCCTAACAAGAAGGGAAAGTAGCAGTTCTTCTGCTGTTCTTGTTGGATGATTGATTGTTAGGATGATGAGCAGTGTGACTTTGAGGATTCCGGGTCTAAGACTTTGATTTGTTTGAAGTTTGAACAATTATGTGTTGGTTTTCAACTATTAGATGTGGCCTAACGTTTTTTTACCACACCGTTAAATGACATTTCCTCTTTCCAAACCCTAGTTAGCAATAAAACATATGTTAGAGTTTCTCTATGTAACGTGTGGTTGTGATAGGTGGGTGTAACTAAAGCTTCTTAGTTACACCCACTTAAGTAGGACACATATATATAATAACAAGAGGAGGCCGAACAACCTAGTTCGACTCCAACTCTCATTCTCTCAATTCTCTCCAACTCTCTCCCTCTCTCAAACTCTAATACTACGAAAACTAGCATGGTATCAGTGCGAATCTGATTTTTTTCTTCTCTATTTTTCTTATTTTCCTTTACAGTTGTTTCACAGAAAGATCTCTTCTGGTATGAACAAATCCTACCGGATTCGTCGTTTGAAGTTTGTTTACATCTAGATGTGCATCTAGGGTGTGTGTATGTTTGTTTCTATCAGTCTGAAGATTGAAGGGACTCTGTATGTGTGATTGAAGATCGCCTGTGCAATTTTTCCAGTTTTCTCTCTTTGGAGAGGTTTTTCGGGTTTTGTTGTTTCTCATCAACGTGAAGCAGGTATTGTTCTCTACCCTTGGCGCACCTCATATAGCCTATTTGGATTGTTTTGATATTTATTTCGAATTTTTCTTGAGTCTCCGATCGAAAACTTTGCCCGGCTGAGACAAAAACAGGTTTTGAAAATTTTCAAAATCTGAAACCCCGAAGGGTCCTATATGCTTGCCGCCCCCTGTAGGATCATACTGGGAATGTGTGTTCCAATTTTCAGATTTTTCTGAGTTTGTGGTGAAGTTACGTATTTTTGAAGTTTCTGATGGCTGGTTCAAGCTCGTCTACTGGTCCTGGTGATAGCAGATCACTTGTTTGGGATAATATTGGTGCTCATATTACGTCTGTAAAATTAAATGGCACCAACTACCTTCCCTGGTCTCACTTCGTTAAAGTTTTCTTGATGGCCAAGAAAAAATTGAAGTATTTAACCAAGGATCCTCCCAAAGAAGATAAACTGTATGAAGATTGGCAGTGTGAAAATCCATTGGTTATGACCTGGTTGTGGAACAGTATGGAATCCTCTGTTTCCTCCAACGTTATCTATCTCCTTACAACCAAGGAGATCTGGGACGCAGTTCGTGAGATGTATTCCCAGGAGAGCAAGGTTTCACGTATCTATGATTTATTTGAGTCTATGTTCACCACGAAATAGGGCGATAAATCACTCAGTGAGTATTACAGTTCTCTCCGCGGTATGTGGGAGAAACTTCAACAGTATCAACCATTGACTATAGATCTGGATAAGCAGAAACGTCAACGTGAAGAATTTCAGGCATCTTTGTTTTTGTCAAATCTAAACCCTGAATACAGTGCTATTAAGGGTCAGATTTTGGCTTGTGAGTCCCTCTCTACAGCGGCCAATGCCTTCTCTCGCCTTTAGGGTGCTTCTATTGGACATGTGATTCTTTCTCCCAAGGAATTCTCAGCATTAGTCTCTAGTGGTCCTCCTGAGTTCTCTCGTGGCTGGGGTGGTTTTCAAGGCCGTGGTACTTGTGGAGGGCGTAGTGGTCATGGTCGTGGTCGCGGTGGTGGCCGTGGTGATATGAAGTGTTCTTATTGTGGTGTTTCGGGTGATATAGATCAGTTTTGTTGGGACAAGTGAAGCAAGCCTGCGTGGGCTAATCAGGTCTCTAATAAGTCTTCTCTTCCATCTTTTGAGCCTCCTCCGACTCCCACTGGTGATTCCTCATATGAGTATTCTGCACAGATCAGCCAAATTCTTCAGCAGCTACAGTCTTTGATAGCCTACTCCTCTGCGCCACCTACTGCCACCATGGCTAATATATGTAACTCTGCGTGCCTGGCAGCCAAGTCTCCTTCCTCCTGGGTTATCGATTCGGGGGCGAGTGCTCATATGTCTAGTATTTCCTCAATCTTCTCTGATTTCTAGTCTATTCAGTCACATATTGTGTTGGCTAATGGCTCCACTTGTCGAGTTTTGGGGAAGAGAAATATTCACCCTACTCCATCTGTTTCTTTAGCCCCACTTTATTTGTTCATGAGTTTCCCTTTAATTTGCTTTCGGTTAGTCAGCTTACAAAATTTTTACAATACTTTGTGAGTTTCTTTCCTAGTGTTTTTCAGGACCTTAAGACGAAGGTGATTGGTTCGGGATATGAAAAGACGGCTTTTATTACTTGGCTACTGGTCCTCCTACTTTTGCGTTAAGCGCTTCTGTGACCCCTCTTTAGTGGCATTTTCGTTTAGGTCGTCCGTTTTTGTCTAATTTGCGTCATGTTGTCCCTCACTTGAGTCCTGCGTCTGTTTTAGATTGTGAAGTTTGTCAATTAGGCAAGCATCACCGTAGTTCTTTTCCTAGTTGCATTGATAGTTGTCAATCTAGTCCATTTGATGTAGTTCACACGGATATTTGGGGTCCGTCTCGAATAAAAAGTTTATCTGGTTTTCATTATTTTGTGACTTTTGTGGATGATTACTCTCATATGACATTGCTGTTTTTATTAAATGATTGCTCTAAATTGCCTCGTGCTTTGTTTACGTTCTATCACGAGATCTCAGTTCAATTTGGCAAGCCAATCAAGATTATCCGGTCTGATAACGCTTTGGAATACATGCAATCTTCTATTCAGACATTTTGTGCTGACCTTGGCATTATCCATCAGACATCATGTACTCATACCCCCCAACAAAATGGTATTGTAGAGCATAAGCATCGACATTTGTTGGATATTGCTTGGACACTTATGTATCATATGCATGTACCAAAGCTGTATTGGGGTGATGTTCTCCTTGCATGTCACCTCATTAATCGTATGCCATCTTCTGTTTTGGCTTGGCCTTCTCATTTCTCCTTGTTATATCCTGATGTCTCCCCGTTTAGTGTTCCTCGTGTTTTTGGATGTGTGTTTTTTGTTCATGTCCTTGGTCCATGTCACGACAAACTTGATCCCTGGTCTGTTAAGTGTATCTTTCTGGGTTACTCTGACTTGTTTGAAGTTTGAACAATTATGTGTTGGCTTTCAACTATTAGATGTGGCCTAACGTTTTTTACCACACTGTTAAATGACATTTCCTCTTTCCAAACCCTAGTTAGCAATAAAACATATGTTAGAGTTTCTCTATGTAACGTGTGGTTGTGATAGGTGGGTGTAACTAAAGCTTCTTAGTTACACCCACTTAAGTAGGACACATATATATAATAACAAGAGGAGGCCGAACAACCTAGTTCGACTCCAACTCTCATTCTCTCCATCTCTCTCCCTCTCTCAAACCCTAAATCTATGAAAACTAACAACATACAACAAAAATTCGGCACTAGTCCCGGGGAAAGAGCAAGAGATGGCGAGCATCATTTTCAACATTAAGGGTGTTGATGTTTTCTTGGTTTAGATATTTTATGGAGTGTCGGGCCTCTTTTTTTTTTTTTGAAGATTTTGTGTTCAGTTGGAAATGCTATGTTCTGGAGATGGTACCAAGTCCCGGAGATTAAGTTTTGTTTTCTTTTTGGAGTGTCTAGCTTATAGTAGGTCATCTTGACCTCTTTGAGTGTTCTTGTAGTCTTTGGCGTTATTGCCTTTAACAAATTCTATACTAATTAAAAAAAATCTGACACAAAAATTTGAGTATAATTCAGTTTCAATATTCAAAAACTCGAAAAGAAAATGTATGTCATTCATACAAGGTATGAAAAATTTGATGATGGATAACATTAGTGATTAATATGGTTTTACTTAAAAAATTGGGGATAAAAAAATTGGCACACATGTAGAATGTATATCTCAATAAATGATGGACTGTTGGGGATAATAGATTTCACACTATTTTGTGTTTATAAATATATTTGTAAGTAAATTTTTTATTCAGAAACGGCAATAGAGAGTACAATCCCAGCTTTAGAGGTCGAGATGACCACAAAAGCCGAGGGATGCCCGAAGAAAAGGCAACAGAAAGCCGCTCCAGGGAGAGCAACACTTGTCAATCCTTAGAGCAGAGAAGGTCCATACGGAAGACTAAATCCTCGAAATAAAGACCCTTGCATTTTGAAAACACCTTAGACTGCAAGAATAACAACCCCTTGATGCTAAGAATGATCAAAGCCGTAGAAACACTTTTGCCTTCGAAGACCCTAAGATTCCTTTCCTTCCAGAGACCCCACACAATGGCAAAAGGCAACATCCTCCAAAGAATGCATCCTCTAGAAGAGAGCATTTGAACGCCAACTAAGAATGAGAGCCATAAGTGTACTCGGCATCACCCAGCACGTACCGAACTCAAGGAGGAAGGAAGACCAAACCTCCTTTGCCACATCGCAATGTAGCAAAAGATGATTAACAGTTTCACCACAATGCTGGCACATCCAACAATAGTCTGCGATGATGAAACCTCTAGAACGCAGGTGGTCCACGGTTAAGAGCTTATCCAGAGAAGCCTCCTAAGTGAAGAAGGCCACCTTGGATGGGATTGGGGAGCTCCAAATCTTAGCAACAGGAAAGGTAGGCCCTTCCTGTGAATGAAGAACCTCATAGAAGGAGCGGACAAGAAACGATCCACCTTTGGTCCAAATCCACAACTGTTTATCTTGGCCTGAGGGCATGAGGTGGACATATTTCAAGCGCAGGAGGAGTCTAGATAGGGGCTCTATCTCCCAATCATTGAGGTTCCTCCTGAAACCAAAGTCCCACCCTATGGTCTCCCCTTCTGTGTTGGTGCACTCCAAGATGGACCAAGTTTTCCTATCCGAAAGAGTACAGATCGAGGAAATCCATACTTAGAGAAGATTCCCCACACCAAAGATCTTCCCAAAATCGAATCCCGTCGCCGAATCCCACTGAAAACCGAACTCCCCTGTCGAAATCTTCAATGATCTTGGACATGTCCCTCCACACGCTGCACCCGTAAGGAGAACGAACGGGTCTACTCACCCAACCGAAGGAGAAGACTCCGTACTTACCCACAATGACCTCCCTCCAGGGGCTGGAAATCTCCTCCCCAAACCTCCAGATCCATTTGCTCAAAAGAGCCTGATTCATCGCTTTTAGGTTCTTGATCCCCAAACCCCCTTTGTCTTGCACACATTTTTCCAACCAACCAGGTGCATCTTATGTTCCCTTTGCTACTCCACAAGAAATCCCTTATGATCTTTTCAAGGGCTTTCGCTACACTACTCGGAATAGTGAAGAGGGACATGTAGTAGATTGGTAGACTGGAGAGAGTACTGTTAATAAGAACCAATCTCCCCCTTTAATAAATATTTAGCTTTCCATGTTGCCAATCTTCTCCCAAAGCATTCAATATCAAAACCAATCACAAACAACTTCAAGTTGTAAAAATAACTTACATATACTTATATACAAGTTATAAAACTATTGGAAATAAATTTCGGTTTCAAGGTTTATTTCGACCAGTCGAAAAATCACGAAATATTTCGACCAATGTGGAAGTACATTTTTCGCAGAAATGATGAAAATATTGTGGAGTTTTTTGTGAAAAGTTTGGGAAATGATGAAACAAACATAAAAACATACTCATAAGCTATCAAACCATAATATACAATAATATGTAATTTGGAAATGAATGATCATAGCGGTTTGTAATATGTTGAGGCAGGTATCTATATATAGTTAGTCAAGATATAATTTAATTATATAACTATTATTTAATTGCTAATTATAAAGTCATAAAGTAAGGTATTAACGAATCCTTATTCACTTACATTAATGTCTTAACATTATATGTAATTTTAGAAATCCTAGTTACTATTAACTAATAACATCTATTTAATTCTTTGAATGTTTAAATATTTTTTGAAAAAAAATTTAATCCTACCAACTTGTAGAACGTGTTAAGTTATGCAACATATAATCAATTTATGCACAATCATGGATGCTTAGGGTAAATACCAATGAAATTGGGGTTTCTCCCAAATTCCAAATTATTATCCTAAACAATCTTCAAATCCATGTACAAATCCAGTGTAAATGCATCATAGATTCATAGATTTGATGCATTTACACCTAATCTATTTATTGTAGCAAGAAATTTTATCCTTATCTATATTTCGAATTTGAAAAAACTCCAAAACGGGATTGGATTTGTCCTCGTGATCAATCCATGAACCAAAAAATCTACAATGGATTGGTCCTTTTTATAAAAAAAAAAATGCATGGAAAGGGGTTAAATAGATCAAATATGAGGTTTATAGCGGATTTGAGCTCAAATACGATGTTTCCTACCTATGATCGAAATGTTTCCATACATGTCGAAACATTTCGACCGAAATAACACATATTTACACTATCAATTGATCGAAATTTACTGTTCATGAGAAATATTTCGACACGAATGGAAATATTTCGTGAAATTTAACATTATTTCCATGTATGTATTCTTTCCTGTCGGTACCTTAGAAAATGGAAATATTTCGCCAAATTTATTTCCTATCTTCAGGAGGAAGCTCAAAGGTCTCCAAGGGCTGATCAAGTTGTGGAATAAGGTCTTTGTGAGAGTTGATTAGAAGAAGAACACCATTCTCGAGGAGATATCTTCTTTAGACAGAGAGGAGACTTGCCCTTTATCGTCCGAGGCTCGCAATAGGAGAACCAAATTGAAAGAGGTTTACAAGCATATCGTCTCGCTGGAGGAGATCGGCTAGAAACAAAAATCCAAGATCAGATGGTTAAAGGAAGGCAACAACAATACTAAATTCTTCCACAAGGTCGCCAATGTGCATAGAAGGGGAAACTATCTGTTTCGTCTGGAGGTCAAGGACAAAGTTCTAGAAGACGATTACAAAATTAGGCAGGGAGTGGTGGATTTTTATCTCAGAGACCTCCTCCTTCTGTCCTACTTTGGATGGTCTCCCTTTTAATAGTATCAGTGTCGCCGACAAAGATTGGGTGGAAAGATCCTTCACGGGTAAGGAAATTCCAAAGGTCATCACCGACTTAGCTAGAGATAAAGCCTTGGGTCCGGATGGTTTCTCCATGGCGTTTTTCAAGGAATGTTGGGCGGTGATAAGGGAGGATTTCATGAAAGTTGTGGCTGAGTTCTATGAGGACGGGTATTTGGACTATACATCCAATATCACCTTTATCGCTCTTATTCCGAAGAGTCAGGGGGTCGAGAACATCTCAGGTTTTTGTCCCATCAGCCTCGTGGGTAGTGTTTATAAGATCCTAGCCAAAACGCTTGCGTCAAGGATCCACAAGGTACTGGATCTGTGATATCTCATTCGCAAGGTGTTTTCATGCAAGGCAGACAAATTTTGGACAAATTTTGGACGGAGTTCTTCTAGCTAATGAGTGTATCAACTCTCATAGTAAGGCGAGTATTCTTGGGGTAGTGTGCAAGATCGACATGGAAAAAGCTTATGATCACGTTAGCTAGAGTTTTGTGGATTATATGTTGGGCAGGATGGGCTTTGGGTCTAGATGGCGGAAGTGGAACCAGAAGTGTATCTCATCAGCTTCTTTCTCCATTCGAGTGAACGAATTCCCTGCTGGCTACTTTCGCAGCTCTAGAGGGCTAAGGCAAGGAGATCCGCTATCTCCCTATCTGTTTATTGTGGTGGCGGAGGCCTTAGGTAGTATGATATCTAGAGCTTTGGAGATAGGGGAACTTATTGGTTTTGAAGTCTGCCATGAGGTTCCTCCTATTTCCCATCTTCAGTTTGCCGACGACACTCTCGTCTTCTTTGGAAACTCCTTGTCTCAAATGCGGTATTTAAGGGGACTTCTCGTTTGGTTTGAAGCAGTGACAGGACTTGCAATTAATATGGCTAAGAGCATGATGTTCGAGGAGGGAGAAGTGCACTATATGTATGAGCTGGCCGACAGTCTTGGGTGTTCATGTTGTTGTTTGAGGTTGTCACCAATATGCTAAAGATTGAGAGAGAGAGAGAGAGATAATGGAGGTTAGGGAGAGAAGAAGAGATTAGGGTTTGAGAGAGAATAGGGAGATTGAAGTGAATATTCAATCTCCCATAAGTAATATTTATAAGTAGGGGAAACCCCTTTTACAAGTAAAGGAGAAATCGTGTGGGTCAAGTGGGGGCCCACCACTTAACCCACTAACATGAAATAAAGAGATTGTGGGTTAAGTGGGTGGGCCCATCACTTAACCCATAACCATAAGCAATAGAGAATAAGCCCCACGTGGGGTAGTGGAACGCAACCCACTAAGAACACCTCCACGTGGGTGTACATAGAATCCAACACTCCCCCTCAAGCTGGTGCGAAGATATCCATCATGCCCAGCTTGGCTATCAATGTATTCAGGATTGACTTGTTGACTCCCTTAATAAGTATATCGGCAACCTGCTCCTGAGTCCTTACATAGGGTGTACAGATCAATCCCTACTGAAGCTTCTCCTTGATGAAGTGCCTATCAACCTCGATGCGTTTAGTCCTGTCATGCTGAACTGGGTTGTGAGCAATGCTAATGGCCGCTTTGTTGTCGCAATAGAGGCTCATTGGGTCTGTCACCTTGACTCCCAGTTCTGCTAACATGATCTTCAACCACGAGCTCACACACTCCATGTGCTATGGAGCGGAACTCTGCCTCTGCATTGGATCGGGCGACAACTAGTTGTTTCTTGCTCCTCCAAGACACCAAGTTTCCTCCAACAAAGGTACAATAACTTGATGTAGACCGTCAATCGGTCATTGCATATGCTCAATCTGTAACATTGTATGTTTCCACCCTGAGGTGGCCATGAACTTCAAACAATATGCCTCGACCTGGTGACCCCTTGAGATACCGAAGAACTCTGTGTGCAGCCTCAAGATGTGGTGACCAAGGTGAATGCATGAATTGGCTAATGACGCTTACTGCATAAGCAATGTCAGGCCGTGTTTGGGCAAGATATATCAATCTGCCAACCAATCGCTGAGATAAGGCAAGATCACCTAGAAGTGAACCGTCCTCGGAATTCAGTTGATGGTTCTGATCAATAGGAGTATCTACTGGTCGCGAACCCAAATACCCAGTCTCGCTCAGTAAGTCTAGGACATACTTTCTCTGTGAAATGAAGATGCTTCTCGATGACCTGGCAACCTCAATCCCTAGAAAGTATCTCAATGGTCTTAGATCTTTTGTCTCAAACTCAGACGACAAGAAGGCCTTTAGCCTTGTGATCTCTGTCGGGTCACTCTCCGTAATGACTCTGTCATCCACATATACGATCAATGTAGTGGTACTGGTCTGTAGGTGCTTCACAAATAGAGTGTGATCTGCCTGATTCTGTGTGTAGCTTACCTTTCTCACTGCACTGCTGAACCGTTCAAACCAAGCTCGAGGAGATTGCTTCAACCCATATAAAGCTTTCTTCAGTCTGCACAACCTGTCTTCACTTCCAGCAAGCTTCAACCCCGGTGTCACTTTCATGTAAACTTCCTATGTTAGGTCCCCATGTAGAAAAACATTATTTACATCCAACTGATGTAAAGCCCATGACCTGTTTGCAGCCAAGGACAGTAGAACCCTGATTGAGTTCGTCTTGGCTACAGGTGCAAATGTCCCATGGTAATCTATCCCATAGGTCTGGGTGAACCCCTTGGCAACTAGCCGAGTTTTGTACCTATCAATGGAACCATCTGCCTTGTGCTTCACGGTGAAGACCCACTTGCACCCCACTGGTTTCTTCCCCCTGGGTAAAAAACCAAGATCCCATAGTTTGTTTTTTTCAAGAGCCTGCATTTCGTCTATCATAGCCCCTTTCCACTTTGGGTGACTTAAGTGCATCGGCAATTGTAGATGGCAAGGAAACAGACGAAACAGTGCTAACAGATGTTTGATAAGATGGAGACAATGATTGGTAAGAAATAAAGTGAGAGATAGGGTGCTCGGTGCAAGTGCGCACACCCTTACGAAGTGCAATGGGTAGATCCTCCTCTGGAGTAGGAGTCTCTGAGGACTTATGAACTAAAGTAGGGGTAAAAACAATACTTGGATCTGAATCCGAGGGTAGACTGGCAGGCACAGAATCAGTGACTTGTCCTTTCTTCCTAGATCTAGCATAAACTCGCATATCCGCCGCTGTAGTAGTAGAAGTGTCCTTGTCAATAGTAGACAGATTCGACCATAGGCACAGGAGTGGAGATGGGTACAAGAACCGGCATGGGACAGGGCTCTCGTCCACAATATCACACCCCCCCTGAAGAGAGACCCTACTGCCAAAGAACGGAACGTGCTCAACAAAGGTGACGTCCAGAGATGTGAAACGTCGACACGAACCCGGATGATAGCATTTGTATCCCTTCTGAGTGGAAGGGTACCCCAGGAAAATACATCTCAAGGCCTGTGCATCAAGTTTGTCACGAGAGTGACGATGAACATGCACGTAGCAAACACACCCAAAGACTTTGGGAGGAACAATAAAGGCTGGACTATCAGGAAGCAGGACAGACAAAGGGTCTGAAAGCCAAGAATGCGAGAGGGCATGCGATTGATGAGATACGCAGCTAGATGGATGGATTTAGACCAAAAAAGATTTTGCAACCTGCATCCCAAAACGAAGGGCACACTCAACCTCGAGAAGATGACGGTTTTTTCTTTCAGCTTTCCCATTTTGTTGGGGAGTTTTTGACGGACAAGAAGTTTGATGTACAATGCCATGAGAGGCAAAGTAATCTCTAAAGCTCCCATCTAGGTACTCACCCCCATTATCAGATCGGAGAATTTTGAGTGGGGTACTGAACTGAGTGGTGACCATCTTGTGGAAGGTCTGAAAAATGGAAGAAACTTCATCTTTCGACTTCATAAGATATACTCAGGTAGAGCTACTGAAATCATCAACAAATGTAACAAAATATCGGTATCCAAATAAAGACATCACCAGGGCAGGACCCCGCATATCAGAATGCACAATATTGAAAGGAATAGTACTTTTATTTTCACTAAGAGGAAAAACAGTGCGACAATGCTTTGCAAGTTCACAAGTTTCACAGTGGAATGGAACATCGCAAAGAGAAGAGAAAGCAGGAAAGACACGCTTTAAAACTGACGCGGGTACATGACCAAGCCGGTTATGCCAAAGCAATAACTGGTCTTTATTGACTCGACTACTGCCACTGATGCTGGACTGATGTGCTGAAAAAGAAACTGAGCGATCCAGGAGGTACAAGCCACCTTCCTCACGTCTACTGCCAATCGTCCGCCTCGACCCCAGATCCTGAAACACAGTGATAAGGAAAAAATGTTACACTGTAATTAAGATTCTTGGTAAGGCTACTGACAGATAAAAGATTAGCTGTAAACTTAGGAACATGCAATACCGAGGACAAGGTTAGTGCTGAAGAAGCATGAACATTGCTCTTCCCGGAAAACGGAGGAAAGAGTGCCATCAGCTATCCTAACCTTGTCAAGACTAGAACAAACAGAATAACTGGAGAAAACTGAAGACATACCAGTCATATGATCTGAGGCCCCTGAATCGATGATCCAGGAGGGACTAGAAGGAACAGTGGATACAGAGAAAGCAGATCCAGTACTTGTCTGGGCATAGGTGGAGGTAGAAGTGGAGGCTTGCCCATTAAGCTGTGCCATCATTCGAGGAAGTCGCTCAAGATCACTAGGAGAAAAAGAGTCCATATCCCCAGTGGTAGGGGGTGCCGAGGGCGCAGTGTTCTGAGCCACAGAAAGTGCTGCAGGAGGGTCCTGTCTCGTTGAAGATCGCTGACGTGGATTTGGGTCCAAACCCGATGGGCATCCATGTAGCTCCCAACAAGTGTCCTTCACATGCCCTAGGCGGCTGCAATGATCACACTTGGGACGTCGTCTGTCATCACCGTTCTTCTAGAAGGACTTCTGACCCTTCTGAGACGCAGAGGCAAGGGCAGTTCGATCATGAGTGTCACTACCACTGCGTAGCTGCATGGCAGTGCGACGACTATCCTCCCCCTAAATGTAGGCATAGACCTATGCCAATGAAGTAGGGAGAGGAGATCTACTAAGTATCTGAACACGGGCAGCCTCGAAGCTAGGATGAAGGCCGAAAAGGAACTGGAATATCCGGGACTGCTCAACCATAGCACGGAAAGACTTCACATCTGCAGCACAAACCGGGGTGTAGTCCTGATAATGATCTATCTCTTCCCATTTGCTTCGGAGATAAGCATAATAGGTACCAAGCTTGAGCTCCCCCTGTCGGAGACAAGCAATCTCTTGCTCTAACTCATAGAGCTTCGCAAAGTTGCCAACTTGGGAATAGGTTTCGGTAACAGAATCCCAGATTTCCTTCGCTGTAGGAAGGAACATGAACCCCCTGCTGATCCGGGGTTGCATCGAATGGAGAAGCCAAGACATCACCGTAAGGTTTTCCATAACCCATTTCCGGTGGGATTTGTCTGTGGCGGCAAGCTGGACTGTCTTTGTTGTGAAGTACTCACTGTAGCCACGTCCCCCGATGTACATGAGTGTCGATGTCTTCCACTCAAGATAGTTAGTCCCATCAAACTTGACCGTAGTGATGCATAATTGGGGGTTGTGGTCTCCATGAGAACTATGAGACGGAGTGCTATCCTCAACTGATGAAACCTCTGATGAACTCATCGTAGTGGAAGGCCTGGAAATAACCAACTGATGAACAATAGGTCTGCAGAACCTAAACCAAGGTTCGGGGGGTTCCTATGAGCACTTTGGGAGGTGTGGCTAGGGTAGAAGTGCCCTGGGAACCTTAGTTTCCAAAAAAGTAAGAAACCCAAAAAAGGCAAAACCGGATTCGGGCCAAAAACCCGGACGATTTTTCAAACCGGAGATCCGACAGTCAAAAATCTCAAACCAAGCTCTGTAGATCTCAGATAATCCACAGGGAGGTGCGGTTAGGGTAGAAAGCCCAAATAACGCGCGAATCTCGAGGTAGAAAAACCCAAAATTTGAGCCGAAGATCCGACAATCAGAAAATTCTCAAACGAAACTCTGTAGTTCCCAGATAATCCACAAGGAGGTGCGGCTTGGGTAGAGAGCCCAAGCACTGCACGAATCTCAAGAAAATAAAAAACCCGAAATCTGAGCCGGGGATCTGATTTTTGGAACCTGAGATCCGATGATCCAAAAATTTTGAAATAAGTTTTTATCGAACATTACTGGCCATATGAGGGGCGGTTTGGGTAGAGAGCCCAAAAATGACACGAATCTCGGGGAAAATCAAAACCCAAAAAACTTCGATATACGTGTTCTCCGAAAACTGATAAAAAATCCTGTACAACGGGGATAGAGTGGAACTCTGACGACTGATAGTAGGCAATACACCAGGAATGATAGATCTCTAGTTCCTTTGCTTCAGAAAAGACCCAAGAACTTCACAGGTGGACCCTCTGCGATTTGCTCAAAACTTTCCCGAACTTCGGATGCCCACATATAAGATCTTCGTGGAAATTTTATGGACAATGATTTAGGCCCTAGAATAACCATGCTCTGATACCATGTTGTTGTTTGAGGTTGTTACCAATATGCTAAAGATTGAGTGATAATGGAGGTTAGGGAGAGAAGAAGAGATTAGGGTTTGAGAGAGAATGGGGAGATTGAAGTGAATATTCAATCTCCCATAAGTAATATTCATAAATAGGGGACCTTCTACAAGTAAAAGAGAAATTGTGTGGGTCAAGTGGGGGCCCACCACTTAACCCACTAACATGAAATAAAGAGATTGTGGGTTAAGTGGGTGGGCCCATCACTTAACCCATAAGCAATAGAGAATAAACCCCACGTGGGGTAGTGGAACTCAGCCCACTAAGAACACTCCCACGTAGGTGTACATAGAATCCAACAAATCAGTAGGAGTATTACTCACTTCTTATTTGGGTCTTCCTCTCGGGGCCAATTATAGATCTAAAGCCAGATGGGATCTTGTGATTGAAAGGTTTGGCAGCAGATTGGCCTTGTGGAAGGCAAGATATTTGTCTAAAGGGGGAAAACTTGTGCTTATTAAACACTGCTTATCCAGTTTGCCCATCTTCTTTATGTCCCTCTTTACTTTGCCTAAAAACATTGCCAGAGCTCTTGAACGGATTATGATAAACTTTTTATGGAATGAGAGGGGAGATGTTGGTAAGTTCCATTTGGTGAAGTGGGAGTCTATATGCCAACCCAAGACCCAGGGAGGTTTAGGAATATGAAATCTTTCTGCTACGAATGCTGCTTTAGTAGGAAAATGGTTGTGGAGATTCGGGGAGGAACTATCTAGTCTGTGGAGAAAGGCTATGGCTGGCAAGTACGACAGTAGAGCGGTTTCCCTCCCCTTTGGTTGCAGTATGTGGAGGGGAATCATGCAAGTCCAGGAGAGGTTCCTTGAAGGCGTGTCCTACAAGGCGGCATCGGGGGCAGACTTTGATTCTGGGAGGATCTTTGGTGTGGCAAGGCCCCCCTCATGCTTGATTTCCCTGAGATATATTCCATTTTCGATAAGAAGACGATCTCTATATCCCTCGTGAAGACCTCGAAAGAAGATAATACAATTTGGAACTTCGGCTTTAGGAGGGGGCTCAATGACTGGGAGATTGAGGATGTGTCTTGTCTACTGCTCCGTCTAAAGGACATCATTTTGTCTGATTCAGAGCCGGATAGGCGCACTTGGAGATAGACGAAAGATGGGAGATTTTCAGTTCGCTAGTGGTATACGCAATCTCTTCCGATTATTGATGCTAGTTTCCCTGCTAGGCTGCTACTTTTGTGTGGGGTTCCAAAGTCCCCTCTAAAATAGCTTTCTTCTTCTGGCTTGCATCCTTGGATAAGATATTGACGATGGATCACTTGATAGCTCATAAGCTTATTATCCTTGATTTTTGTTCAATGTGTAAGCACAACAGGGAATCAGTTAATCATCTCTTTATTCTTTGTGAGGTGGCTAGTGCTGTGTGGACTCAGATCCCGCACAAATCACAACTCACAATAACACAAAAGAAAGTAAAAAAATGAAGAGAACAAGAAAGAAGAAAATAAATAAAATAAGGAAAGAAAGAAAACAAAGATAAACAGTAAAAGCCAATAAAATCTGTTATTGGCTCAGTCACTCAAATGGGCTTCTCACTCTTAAACTGAAACCCAAAAGTTAAGTCCATCTTTTCTCTCTCTCACTCTCTCTCAATTTTCTCCTTATCCAGAAACCTAAACAACGACAAACCCTAAAAAAATGGCTTCAAGGGGTAATGGAGTGGAGAAGGTAGCGAGAGAGAGAGAGAGAGGAACCTTACAGTGCAACCGGTAAGTCTCATTGTTGCCAGAGTTGTAGTGGTGGTAGTGTCAATCGACGGTGAGGGGATGACCGGAAGAGGGGTGAGTGGGGAGTGGGGAGTGGGGACAGGGTTGAGCCATTGAATAACTAAGAAAAAGAAAGGGGTGTTAGGTTTCGAAAAGGGTTTTTTTTATAACTATAATTAAAGAGCCATTATTTTGAAACGTATATTAAATATATGGAAAAACCACGTTTTATGCTTTTGCTGTAAAGGAATATTCATATTTTTCTGTATAATTGGAAAGGACGGGCTTATTGTAAGTATTTTCAATAAAACGTGAAATTTGTGCATTAAAAGCTTATAAAATGACATCAAGGCTCTAAACAAGGTTTAGAAATTAGTTTTTAAAAATGATTGACTAGCTAACTCCAATATGTCTTAGTCTATGTAATATAGACACACACTGTGTCGGTGTTCGACACTTATACAATGTGTCCGACACTCTGACCCCCACAAACCTGAATCCTGACACATCTTTACTGTTTGTTCCATTTGTTGATTGATATATCTTTTCATACGATACTTTAGTTCATATTAAGTATACATTATAGAAATAATATATGTAGATAAGCTAATCATAAATTTTGCAAAATTATTGAAATACTTCCATTTCTGGGGTTTGGATAGGAAATATTGGTACATGAAAAAATGTAAAATTTCACGAAATACATTTTGCGTAAACAGTAAATTTCGACCAATAAAGAGTTTAAAAATGTATTATTTCAATCAAAATGGTTCGACATGTATGAAAACATTTCGATCAAAGGTAGGATACATCCCATCTGAGCTTAAAACCACCCCAAATCTCATATTTGATCCAATTAACTCATCCCCATCTATTTTTTGTCAAAAAAGACCAATCCATTGTAAATTTTTTGGTTAAAAACCTCACGGATTGATCGCTAGGACGAATCGAAGTTGTTTTAGAGTTTTTTCAAATTCTAAATGTAAGTATGAAATAATTTCTAAATTGGATTTTTTTGTTGTTTCTTGCTACAAATAGATAGATTAGGTGTAAATGCATCAAATTTATGGATCTATGACATTTACATCAAACGGATTAAAGATCGTTTAGGGTAAAAATTTGAAAATTGGGGAAAACCCTAATTTCATTGATTTTGACTCTAAACATCCGTTGTGCATAATTTAATTATATGTTGCATAACTTAGCCCGATCTACAACTTGGTTTGTGTAAATTTTCCCCCAAATAATTAAGTTCTTTTTATTTTTTTAGAAAAAAAATTAAAAAGTCAAAATTAGGCAAGTGCTATATTTCTAAAATTGTACATAATATGAAGTCATTAATGTAAGTGAGTTAGCATTCGTTAATACCTTGATTTGATGTTTTCATAATTAATAGTAATTAAATAATTTTTTTGATATGTATGTTTTAAAAGGGGAAAACTTCGTAAAACTACACAAAAAAGGCAGATCTACCTCCTCGAAAGAGAATGATGATCCCCCCACAATTCCTCCCATTTAAACACAAAGGACTCAACAAAACATCCACTTAATGTGGGAAGCACAAAAGACCAAAGAAAAAGAAGAGCTTCCACTTTCCGAACTGCCTTAGCAAGTCCTTCCCCTTTCCTTTCAGAAATCTTGAGATTTCTATCCTTCCAAGTAGCCCACATAACAATTGCGAAGGGCAAAATTCTCCACAGGAAGTGATCTTTACCAGCAAAACAATCGTCTGCACTCCCCTAGAAGAATCCCCTAACATCTCGTGGGACAACATAGGGTACTCTGAATGAGAGTAATCCTACCCCCCTTCGATAGAAACCTCCTCTTCCACCCTGCTAGTCTTCTCCCAACTCTCCACTATCGGGTCCCAAACCGCCATGTCTTTATACCTTGCACCCAAGGGTAGTCATAGGTAAGAGGTAGGGAAACTCCCTATGCTGCACCCTAAACTCGTCGCCAATTCCCTGAGATCCGGAATTACACCCACGCCATACATCTCACTCTTCAATAAGTTAATCTGAAGACCTAAGACCGCTTCGAAACATCTAAGGATGCATTTGAGGTGTCTCAGCTGACAGTGGGAAGCACTTGAGAAAAATAACATATCGTCTTCAAACTGTAGGTGAGTAATCATGGGACCCCCATGATAACACGAAATCCCTCCACAACCCCACCCTCTGCCGCTTTGCTAGTCATCCTTCCAAGAGCTTCCACCACCACCAAAAGCAAAAAAAGGGACAGCGGGTCACCTCGTCTTAAGCCCCTCGAGCTAGGGAAAAAACCGGTCGGAGAACCGTTAGCTAGAATCGAGGAGGCTGATGAGATACAAACTTTGATCCAGGATCTCTATCTAGCCCCAAAACCCATCCTCACTAGCATGTGATCCAAAAGCCCAGGAGACATGGTCATACGCCTTCTCCATGTCTACCTTGCACACGATTCCACCCCTCCCTTCAACCCAGAGTCGATGCATTCGTTAGCCACTAACACCCCATCCGACCAACTGTCTTCTTGACACAAAGGCACCGATGGACCCCATCCACCAACTGTCTTCTTGACACAAATGCACCTTGGAATGGAGAGATGGACCCCACCACCTCCTTCATCCTGGAGGCGAAAATCTTAGAAATGATCTTGTAAGAGCAACCCACTAAGCTTATAGAGCAAAAATCTCCAAGCAACTCAGCCCCTTCCTTCTTGGCAATCAAAGTGATAAACGTACTATTCAAGTACCGATCCAAATAAGCTTCATTTTCAAACTCCTTGATTACTTGCATAAAGTCCACTCCCACCATGTCCCAACAACTCTGAAAAAAAAACAAGGGTAAAACCATCTTGAGCAGGGGCCCTATCTCCTCCAAGGCCCTTTACCGCCCTCACCACTTCCTCCTCAATCGATCTTTTCAACCATGCTTGTTGATGAAGACTAATCCTGTCAAACTCCAAACCATCCACGGTTGACCTAATGCAACTAGGCTCTGAATACAAGGTGGAATAGAACTTCAATAAAGAATCTATGATAACATCTTCCTCCTCTACTTGCCTCTCTTCAACCCGCAACTTGGAAATGCTATTGCTCCTTCTCCAAGCATTGGCCATCTGGTGGAAGAACTTGATATTGTTATCTCCGTCAAACCCATGCATTTTTGGATGTAATGAACTTAATTTAATATGATTTGATATTTTGATAATTATAATCATTATCATTTGTCATTTTTGTTGTTTTTCATTGTCTGACTATCGCATACCAGCCTTAGTATATTATAGACCGTTATGGTCATTTATTTTCACACTACATATGGTTGTATATTATGGTTTGATAGCTTATGAGTGTTTTTATGTTTTTTTTTATCATCTCCTAAACCTTCAGCAAAAACTTCCACAATATTTTCATAAGTACCACAAAAATATATTATTTCCATACTGGTCTAAATATTGCCCCTACTGGTCGAATAAACCTCGGAATCGAAATTTATTTCCTTGGTTGATACATTAAATCATCATCCATTTCCCAATAATATGGGGTCACCTGCATGGATCCCGTTCCTCCATTTAATCATGTCTAAAGTCATATCTTATGTTAAGGAAAGTTTCTTAAAATCTCCTCTTAGAGCCTCACTCCATGCCCGTTTTGGCCTTCACCTCTCCCTTTTAGGACTCAAAAAAAATCCATTGAACATGGGAGACACAGAAGTCCAAATAAAAAGAAGAGCTTTCACTTTCAGTACTGCCTTAGCAAGTCCTTCATTTTTCCCTTTGAAAATCCTGAGATTTCTCTCCTTCCAAGTAGCCCACATAACTGCGATGGGCAAAATTCTCCACAAGTGACCTCTACCAGAAAAACAATCGTCCGCACTCCCCTGGAAGAATCCCCTGACACCTTGCGGGATAGCAAAATACAAACCAAATAGCCTGAAAAAAGTCTACCAAATCCCCGATGTGAATGTTAAATGATTAGAATATGATCCACAGTATCAGCTTCGCACTTACACAAGGCGCACCTGTTGGGCAACATCATACCCTTACTGATAAGATGATCAACAGTTAGGATCTTGTCATGCATAGCAGTCCACGCGAAAAACTTCACTCTTGAATGAATTGAAGCCCCCTAAACTGCTTAGTCTGGAAAAACCTTAGTAGACCCCGGAATACAGTTTTGATCTAGGGAACTTACTATGAACGGCCCATTAGGTTCCCACCTTTAAATGCGCTCAGCTGGCTCATCTGTCAAACTAGGGGTCTCGCCAACCCGATTGAGGAGCAGGACGAGGCTCTCCAACTCCCAATACCGAAATAATATACTAGTTAGTGAAGAGAATTCCTTAGATGCAAGGAGTTTCTATTTACACCAGTTCTTGTTAGAGAATCTGCTACAGTTTTAGCAAACTGGAGGGTATGAGATAATATAATGGTCCAACTTCTAGATCCCTAATATGATTGAGTGTATTTTCCAACCTCCATGGATATGGCTAAATACCCCCTGCCCAGTTGATTGCATTTACCAAGTTCCCTTCCTACCACTAATGAGCCTTTGAAATCATATTGAAAGATCTTAAACCTTGAAGGATGCCATTATTTTAGCTTCGATTGTGTCCATCATTCCAATACGATTAGCAAAGTTAAGCTTTATCGTTCCCTAGTTAGAATTAGATGTAGCAACAGTCGTGTGACCTACACAAGTTCATAGACATCAATGACAATGTAATAGACAACTAGACCTTGTAAGTATATGTAGTTGTCCTTCATATTCACATTGAATTTCGTGTCAGCCGACTTGAGGTACGGGTTAATAGACTTTTTGCTATCTGCAATTATCCTGGTTACAGGGCTGTTGGTACATGTAGTTCTATCTCTTCGTTTCTAAATTATGTTTGTCCCACATCACACGTTGTGGCTAGTCGAAGACTGTTCCAAGGTATAAATCTCTCTGCTCTTTACTAAGTGGTTTCATCCATGGCTTACATAATCATATCAGGCTTGTATGTCGTATTTCTAGTTTTGATACCCCATGCTCATGATGCTCTTACCAACCTATTTTTTGTCACTTTATAGTGAACTAAGTATTATAGGCCTTTAGAATTCTTGTTGTGTGTAGAAAGTTTCCTTCTTATGCTTTGAAAAGAAGGTTTTTATTGATTTAGTTATCTGATTTGTGCATAATGTTTCATTTTCCTTTTATAAAGAATGCTCCTTGGCTGAGAACATAATCTACTGAGTATATTTTTTTCTTGCTTTATTTTGTCTGTTTATAGCATCAATAGTTTCCACAGCTCAGATGGGACATGAAAATGCAGTTGATTGGCAAGAGGAGGTTTATCAGAAGGTGATTTATCGTCACTTTTAATTTTACATGTCTCTGTCATATTGAATCTTATGCCCATCATGTAATCTTTATTTCTTTGTGATGATTATATTGTTACGACTTCCGAGATTAACGCAATGTTTCTCCAGCACATTCTTAGTATGTGAGCTGTCGTAATCTTATTCAGTCCCACCATCATTTTCTATGGAGCAATTTGCTTATGTGCAATCGAATTTTCTATTTATTCTTGTCTCCTTCATGCTTCGTGTAGCCATTTCATTTTTGTTTTGGGTCAAGTAACAAATTGTATTGCATTATAAGAACATAGATAAACAAAAATACACGATTTTGAGAAAATAATTCCCTATGTATGTGTAGGGGCTTTATTTACACCATTCCTTCTCTGCTAGTTTGTTATAGTACTAGCTCTTATAAGAATGTGAAAAAGATTATGACCTGATCTTTAATAGAAATGCGTGGAGAAACAAAAAGACAAGTTACTCATATCTAATTTAATCTGAAGAGGCAAATTAGGAGCAGGAAAAATAGTGAAATATAGAGATTCTTTTCTATTTGATACATTTTCTTCGGCTTGAGTGGTTTCTATTGTCAGGGTACCTTTTATGGGACCTCGTACATATTGTCAGGGCATTATTGTCCAAAATATTTCTCATATATAATAAAGAGTATGAAGTCGTGGAATACACATGCTCACTAATTCTCTAATCTCTCCTCTCCTATTCTTCTCTCTCTCCTCTCTTCTCACAAACCCTAACCCTAAACCTAAATTCCTAAATTACAACATGGTATCAAAGCCTTGCAGACAAAGGAAACAAGTTCAGATAACATGCATAGGGTGTGCTGATGTCTTCTTGCCGTCAGGCTGACATCAACAGCGACCTGGACACACATCCCGAGGTTGGTTGAGGGGATCACCACTCATTGTAGAATGATTTTCTGGTTTTTCTTTGGTGAATTTTGAGAATTTTTCAGAGGAATCTTGAGGTACCCAAAAATGGTGAGAAATTCGTTCTCTTTTCTGATTTGTTCAACTCTTTTGGGAGTTTCTTGGCTGGATTTTTCACTTGTTTTTCATCCATTTCATAATTGCGGAGTTTTTGAAAGAAGTATCGTGCGATTTGGAGGAGTTTTGAAGTTCTGATGACCAAAACTCCCTCTAGGTATTACCGCCTAGCCCTTTTTTGGGCATTTTTGGTCTTGGTTCGAGATCTACCACATGTAGATGCTCCTTCCTTGTCATTGTTGATCTTTCTCTATTGTGTGGAAGTGGTGGATCTATTTGGGAGATGGAACTCCCTTCGGTTAAGGCCATGGGCCCTATTTCTTCCTTCTTTGGGCTCCAATGTAGCTTTTAAACCCTTTGGGTGTCTCCAATATCACCCTTAGTTCTGTGTGTACACGGCCTTTTTCTTGTGTGTTGTTTAGGTATGTGGGAGTAGCTATGTCTACCGAACAGGTTCCACAGTGAGCACAGAGGCCACCTCGAGCAGTGCCGAGGGTCAAGTGGTGACTCATGTGAGTTTTGAGAATCTCGGCTTACAGATGAAATCTGTTAAGTTGAATGGAAAAAATTATTGGAGTAGTCTCGGCCCTCTCGGGCAGCCAGGATGTATATTAGGGGCCGAGGCAAATTGGGATACATTACCGGGCGAGTTGCTACGACCCAGACTATGGGTGATCCCTTGTATGAGAAATGGGAGACAGAATCTCACCATCAGGTCATGGCTTCTCAATTCCATGGAGTCTCACATCAGTTGTGGGTTTTGTATTTCTGAACACAACGAAAGAAATGTGGGACATGGCTTCTCAAACGTATTCCCAACAACAGAATTTAGCCCGGGCTTTCCAGCTTCGACAGAGTATTTCTCATCTCTACCAGGGGGGTAAGAGTCTATCCGACTATTTTCTATGCCTTGGAGCATGTGGGAGATTAATATCGTACCTATCAGCCTGACTGTACTGGCATCCTCTGTGTTACCAGATACCAAAAATTGATTGAGGAGACACAGATTTTCGAGTTCCTCGCATGGCTCAACTCAGAGTATGAGTTAACCTGAATTCAAATCCTTAACAGCTGTAACTCACTTCCTTCTCTCAGTCAGGTCTACTCCTATGTTCAGAGTGAGGAATGAGATGTAATATCATGGCACCAGCCTCCATTCCAGAACGATATGCTCGCGTCTGGTCCTGCTCTGCCACGCTCTTAGAAGACCCGTCCCTTCACTCCTTCTGTGGTACCATCTCCATCTACACCTTCTCCTGAGAAGTTTTCTAATAGTGAATTGCCCAAGTGTGACTATTGTGGCCGTCTTGGACATGTGAACGCTCAGTGCTAGGACATGGCATCCTCCCCCCTCACCCGTTCAACAGTACCTACTGTTCATAGTGCTGCTTCTGAGGCTCCTGTTGGTGTTCCCCTTCACCCATTCAGCAGTACCTACTGTTCATAGTACCGCTTCCGAGACTCCTGTTGGTGTTCCCCAGGACTCACCCACATCGCCACCTATGGCCACTCAGGGCTCCTCCACTTTTCCTGTGGGCATGTGGTAGATGTCTAGCGAACGGGGAAGGTGTCCCAGGAGACCCGCTTAAGTCAAGTCATTAGCCGTACAGGTTCCATCTTTGTCAGATTGAGAGAACAGAAGAGATCAGGGTAGCTAGACGTAGAGAGAAAAAGAGGTATTCGATTTTAAGAAAAGTGTCCCTTTTTTACTTTTCATGAGGGTATTTATAGACTCGTTTCTAAGGGGTGAAATGACCGAAATTCCCTCGTCCAATGTTGAAGTGACCTAGCACCTATAATCATGTTGGTTGGCCACATGTGGTAGTTGCTCATTTGCCTACTCTTCTCTTTTAGTATAGCAGTCCCTAGGCATGTTTATGTGAGATGTCTTGTCTCTGAAGGGATGATGTTGATAAGGCACCTTCACGGCTCTTTACGATGATGTCGTCCAACATAAAGACCATGCTCTGCAGACATATCTCTCGACCTCCAATCTTATCTCATATGTCACCCAAGTGCTATGCATCGTTGCGTCACCTTTAGGTAGTCTACGTGGCTTTAAGTTTTTCATGTAGCATCCACGTAAGTACTTGCATATTGAAGCATCTACATTTAGTCCCCTGCGTGCCAAGATGATGCTGTGATCACTAAGGCGCGCATTGAGGCTAATTCGGGGTATATATTTTACAAACTCCTCTTCATGGCATGATTAATTGCAGACATTCTCCCTTATGGCGTGGGGGTGTTGGTAAACAACATCTCTTTCACCATATTAATAGCATGAGGTTGTGTCACGAGGGATGCGTAAAAACACAGTGTTCTAATAAGTGGGCCAGTCCCCAATCCTAATGCTTTGATGGGAAGTGGGACTCTACATTGAGTGGCGGCATGCTAACAATTCCTTGGCTATGAGATTGAGCCATGCACAAGATGACACATTAATGACGTTGAGTTTGTGATATGTTCGTAGAAGCGACATCTAGGGAAAATGTAAAGAGTGGTGTCAATGTCTCGTCAATTTGATGACTTCGCCCCTTTTTCAAGTGATCATGGAGCCCCATAACCAACACCATAATGGATATGTTAATGGGGCGAAGTTCGTGAGATGCTCGTTGGAACGACATCTAAGGAAAATGTAAGAGCGATGTTGATGTCTTTTGCCCATATGATGACATTGGCCAATTTTTCAAGCGATCGCGGTGTCACATAACCAACACAATAATTGATGTGTTAGTGGGGGTAGAGTTCATGAGATGTTCGCAGGAGCGACATCTAGGAAAATGTAAGAGTGATGTTGATGTCACATGTCGATTTAATGACATTGGCCCATTTTTCAAGTGATCATGATGTCCCATAACCAACACCATAGTAGGGGTAGAATTCTTGAATTGCTCGCAGAGCAACCTCTAGGGAAAATGTAAGAGTGATGTCGATGTCTCATGTCGATTTGATGACATTGGCCCATTTTCCAAGCGATCATGTTGTCCCATAACCAAGACCATAGTGGACGTGTTAGCGGAGCTGAATTCGTGAGATGTTCGTAGAAACGGCATCCAGGGAAATTGTAAGAGTGATGTCGATGTCTCACATTAATTTCATGACATTGGCCAATTTTTCAAGCGATCACAGTATCCCATAACCAACACCATAGTGGGGCAGAGATTGTGAGATGTTCACAGAAGCGACATCTAGGAAAAATGTAAGAGTGATGTCGATGTCTCGTGTTGATTCAAAGACATTGACCCATTTTTAAGCGATCACGATGTCCCATAACCAACACCACGGTAGGTGTGTTAATGGGGTGGAGTTCGTGAAATGTTCGCAGAACTGACATCTAAGGAAAATGTAAGAGTGATGTCACGGCCCGAATCCGGTTGTCCAAACCCGATCCGAATGCCCGTGGGTCAACCTGTTTACCCAAAATCCAGGGTGCGATAAAAAGAAATATTTGAAACTCCAAAATAATTTAAAATATTTTGTGAATTAAAATGTTCATTTTTAAAATTTAATTTTTTTTATATGGTAAAACACTAATTTAGTGGGTTGGGAGAGTAGCATTGAAGAAAAACTAGGCTATGTGTATTCTTGAGTATATACATAGGTTCAACGATTTAGAAAACGGTCAATATCTTTCAAACGGAGCATAATTTCACCATTTGGCGCACGCTGTCTGAAGGGTCTCGTCGAGATCTTCAATTTTTCCAAAAATAGCTGAGGGCCAATTCGGCTCCTATAAGCGGGAAAACACATTCTGTTTTCTGACAGTCGCTAATCCCATTTTGTAGCTCTTTAATTACAACCAGTTTAAAATATTTATAAAATATTTTAGAAGTAGAAATAAATAATTTCGTCCGCGCTACTGAAAGGAAAATCATGTTACGGTTCACTTCATGTTTCACGGGTAATTATGTTATGATGGAAAACATGCATCCATCTATTTGTTCTTCAATAAAATTGTCTTATCATATGATCAAATGTTCCCAAATACATCAAACAAAATAAAATAAATGGCTAGATTTAGATCTCCATATTCAAATCCGGATCTTCCTTGAATTCAATGTCCTCAACCCCTCCATCCGTCGTGGCGAATGACTCATCGATCTCACCTGTAGAGTAAGCCGGTTGAAAACCGTGAGCGATGACGCCCAGTAATTCTACGTGTACCATCGTGTACAGACGAATATATGTACAAACATAAGCAATAAATGATCACGGTGAAGATGATATCAATAGTCATGAATAATGGCATGAGAATAATGCACCATCAAAACGATTAATTATTGGAGTTTCCACTTTTCACTTGACCCGACCAACGGAAGGTTTTTAAATCAATCCGGCCAACGGATTGACTATTGATCCAACCAACGGAAATAAGTATAGATCGACCAACTGTCAAAATAGTGGACCGGCCAATTGTCAAAATAGTGGACCGGCCAACGGTCGAGAATAGTGGACCAACGATCAAAAAATGATTTCCTTTCTAATCTTCCCATCCATTCATCGTAAGGTGATGATGAAAATATATGGATGATCATAGAAAATAACATTATCAAAAAATCACATTAACATGGTAATGAACATAATTGAATCTTATATTAAAAGGAGCGCGATTTTAAGAGAAAATTTTGGTTAAGACATTTTTTTTTACTATTAGAGCTTTTGTAGTGTTGTCAAAATCTTTCATTAATTTGCTAAAAATTAAATATGTTTTATAACAAATTTTTAGTAATTTTTTTTATGTCATTCTTTTAAAAGTAAGTATTCTTTCAAATTAAATAATTATTTAATATAAGTTAGTAAGTTTCTATTAATTGTTTAGCAATGAATTATTTCTAACGTTAGAATTATCTATTTATTTATTATTACAAAGTTTTCGAGAATGAAGAGTGAGAATCTTTCTTTAATGACTTAATTGTTGAATTTTGTGTAGAAATGTTTCTTTACATGTCAAATAGTTAAATGTTGATTTCCATTTAGGATTGATGTTTCCTAGTTGTCATATCAATTGCGAAAAGTGTAGGATTTCTAACTAAAATCATAAAAGGTAATGGTGTGTTACATTATTACTAAAATTAACCCATGATTAAAAGTTTTCAAAATTTTAAATTTTCTACACTTAATTTCCTTAAAAGATAAAAGAAGTATTGTACCTTACCAAGTATGGAATACAAAAGATTTATTCTAAATTGAATTTGATCATTTACATTATTAGGATGATGTGGCATTTCCATCTTTTATTTAATTAGTTAATTATTAATTGTAGAAAAATACTTCTCTTCACTTATTATTACTAATATGCCATTATTATACCTTGTATGAACTTACATACCAATTATACGGTCTACAAGAAGTGTACCCTACCCCAAGTACTCTATAATGTTTACTCCAACCCAATTTAATTATAAAAAAAATATTTAATATTATTTAATTTCATATTATTGCAAGTAATTTACCAAATTGTTTGATTTTCATTGTTAAACTCTTAATGTTAGAAAAGTATTAATTAAGTATCGAAACACATTTTATAGTTCCTACCAATTATAGAATTATTTATTTTATATTTAAAATTAGATAATTAAAGTAATAGGGATATTCAATTACACACGAGTTCACTTATGAAGTCAATTAGTGCATTATAGATGTTCAATCACAGAAACCCTAACATTACCATTCTATTATCCGAATTTTCCTTGCCGGAATCCTGAAGTCAGAAAAATTTGCTAGTTAATGACTAAATTAGGCTTATAAATTATAATTATACCCCGAATAAAAGTTCAGGTATTACAAGTGAAGTCAATGTCTCAGTCCCTAGCATCTCGACGACAAAATGAGAACTATAGGAAGGGCAACATCTAGGAGATATCATGGCAAGTGTTGTTGAACATCTTAATGCGTTGGCTACAAGGGCGACATCTTAGCGTGACATTCACAAGGGATGACGTCTAGGCATGGTGCCATATGATAGCAACTCAATGTTTTTATCATGATGAAGTTCCCAACGTCTTGACGGCAAAGTGGGGGCAACCATGGGCAACATATAGGGCTGACGGACACAAGACGACGTCTAAGTGTGATGTTCACAAGGCAATATTTAAGCATCACGGCCATAGGACAATGTATAAGGGTGACGCACATAGGACGGCATCTTAGTGGAGCAGCTACAAAGATACGTCTTACTGGAGCGACCATAGGGAGACTTCTTACTTGGGGCCACCCCTTGGAATTTATCTCGGTTTTACCTAACGCGTGTGGAAGGGGTACACTCGTGCCGTGGGATTAATCGGGTGCTCTAAGAGACCCAGATACCCTCAGCATAAAAACAGATAGGGATACATCTTAGTGTGACGACCACAGGGCGGCATCTTAGAGCGGTCACAAAGAGACGTCTTAGTGGAGCGACCATAGGGCAACATCTTAGTGTGACGGCCACAAGGCGATATCTTGGAGCGGTCATATAGCGACATCTTTGTAAAGCGGCCATAGCTTGACATCTTAGAGTGGCCGTGGAGCGACATTTAAGTGACATCCATAAAGCGACATTTGAGTGAAATGGCCATAGGGCGATGTTTGGGCGATGTCTTAATAGAATGACCACAAGATGATGTCTTAGTATAGTGGCATAGAGCGACAGTTGAGAGCAGCCACAAGTCTTAGTAGAGCGGCCATAGAGCAACGTCCTAGTGAGATGGCCATACAATGACATCTTAGTGGAGTGACCACAAAGTGATGTTTATTATTATATTCCAGCATCTCAAGAACAAGATTGGACATTCATAGGATGACATCTTAGCATGGTGTCCATAAGGTGACATATTGTCATGGTGGGCATAGAGCGATGTCTATTATTACAATCCCCAGCATCTTAATAGCGAGATGGGATGGTCATAGGCAGCCTATTGGCATGGCAGGGTAAAAAAAATGAGTCAGAACTTGGGCTTTCATGTTGCTTAGTTGGGTGAGTATCTCAATAGGTTGTAAACAGATCTCATAGAAGTTGGGTGTAGTTAAGGGATGTAGACATTTGCTTGATGATAAGTGACAACGTAACCATCCATATTTTGAAATACGAAATTAACTTATCTATTTTGATTAAAACTTTTCGTTGTTCCTTTGACGTTGCTTGGATGGTTGCGATGCAGTCGTGGCGTGGTGGTTTCATCTTTGTGGTGCATGTGCTGACGCCAAGGTTTGGGTTTTTAAGTACAGACAAAGGGGATGTAATTCCGCCTCAAAGAGATCGGAAAATGTGAGAATCTTGGGGTTTTCTAGAAGTGCTCGATAGCGAGTCATCATTCCACCAATGCAAATGTCTACAAGTCGAGATTCTGCCATGGGCTTATGACAGTCCATTGCAATAGTTCTGAATCGTCGCATGTAATCATTTAGATGCTCATCTTGGCGTTGCTAAGTTCGTGTCAAGTCAAATAAGGACAATTCTCATAGACAAAGAAAACTTTTCGATAGAAGATGTTGAGCATCTCTCTCCATGATTGCACACTAGTTGGCGGGAGTGTTATACCAAGCGTATGCTCACCCTGAAAGGGACTTCGAAAACTCACGTAGGCGAAGGTCGACATTTCCTTAAAATTTGCTTAATGCCTCTAAGTACCATGAACCGTGTTCATGAGCATTTCCTTGTTCCGTGGGAAGTTCGGGCTAGAGTATCCTTTTGGGAAAGGTTTACGTTGGAGGTCCGACGGGTATGGTGGATGGCACTCGTATAAGATGCCATATGTGCTTGTTTTACTTCGTTCTTCCTCGAGGAGACATAGTCAAGTCAGCCACCGTGACATAATTTGCCATCACATGTTCAATGGTTGGTGTAGCTAAGTGAGGTGGGGCGGACACGACATGAGGCTCTTGAGTCGTGGGGGCATGGGGATGTTTGTATTTCGGGTTGCAGAAATATATGCTCCTCTATTCTCAATAACTTCATTTATCGCGGGTGGCGACAACAGAGGTACAAATTATGCAACCTGTTAATGGGGGAGAGATCTCTTCAACAATAGGTTGGCTTGGGTTGAGAACATCCAGTCGTGAAGGCAACATGTTGGGTATAACTTGTTCCTGACCAGCACGTTGATCAATGACTTGCTCAATCTGGGTTGAGGGATCTTGGTGCCTCGACCGTGTGTATCTCATAACTGGTAGGACCTTCCCCAGCGGAGTTACCAAAATGTAAGAGTGAGGGGATAAGGCATGTGACAGATATTTGGTGAACGGGGAAGGTGTCCCAGGAGACCCACCTAAGCTAAGTGATTATCCGTACAGATTCCATCTTCGTTAGACCGAGAGAACATAAGAAATCAGAGCAGCTGGACGTGGAAAGAGATGTTAGCGGATGGTGTGTTTCCACGTTCGTGTTGTGTTGGCTCGACGACCTGTTGATATACGTAGTTCTTTCGCCTTTCCTCAATAGGTCAATCTTTTGGGGTAAATGGTTGTTTAACATGGTATCAGAGCCTTAAGGCCTGGGAAGTCGCTTGTTCAGTCTCCAGCGGAGTGTATTCCCACTGAGAGAGCGTGTTAGCATATGGTGTGTTTCCACATACGCGTTGTGTTGGCTTGACAACATGTTGATATACATAGTTCTTTCGCCTTTCCCCAATAGGTCGATCTTTTGGGGTAACTGGTTGTTTAACAAAAGAGTGAGAGAGAGGTATTCGGTCTCGGGAAAAGTATTCCCTTTTTACTTTTTGCGAGGGACTCTATAGACTCGTGTCTAAGGGGGAAATGATCGAAATAACCTCATCCAAAGTTGAAGTGACCTGGCACCTATAATCATGTTGGTTTGTCACAGGTGGTGATTGCTAATTCGCTTACTCTTCTCTCTTAGTATAGCAATCCTCAAGGAATGTCTATGTGCGATATCTTGTCTCCGAAGGGATGATGTCGATGAGGTGCTTTCGCGGCTTTTTATGGTAATGTCGTTCGACGTAAAGACCATGCCCTGCGGATTTATCTCTTGACTTCTAATCCTATATCTCTTATGTCACCCAAGTGCTGATTATGCATCATTGCGTCACCTTTAAGTATTCTACGTGGGTTTAAGTTTCCCACGTAGTATCCACGTAAGTACGTGCATATTGAAGCATCTACAACTTCTATTTTTATTATTGATTGGATTGTGTTCTTTATTAATTCATTTTTTTTTCTGTTTTTCATCTTATTTTTTATTTATTTTTATCAATTTACTGTTTTCTCTTCTTTATTTTTCTATTGTTTTTTCTTATTTATTTTATTTCATATTATACTTCTATTTTATTATTGATTGAATGTTATTCTTTTTAATTCATTTTCCTTTTTTATATTATTTTATCTTATACTTATGTTTTTATTATTGATTGAATGGTTGATTGACCTAAAACGACCAATTTATCTAAATTAAAATATATAGTATGTGTTAACATGGCGGATTAGTGCACAATAAATACGATTATTATTTTACTATTATTTTTATTTTATTATCATTGTTATTATTATTATTATTAGGGAATTTTTGACATACCCCCCCATGTTATCTTCAAAATTTGACATACCACCCCCCCCCCCCCCCCCCCCCCCCACAATTTGAAAAAGCTGACATACCCCCCTATGACTCGGTCCACTGTCATTTGACCAATGTTGACCCGAGTTGACTACCAAAATTATTATTAAAGGACGAAAGTGCCCTTGTCTTCAACTTTATAACAAGGGTTTGGGTTTAGGCCAAAACCTAAACCCCGAATCAAACATGAAAAGAGGGAGATTAAAAATAAAAATTAAAACCCATGTTGGTAAACTTGAGATTTTTTTTATTTTTTGATGAATTAAACAAATATTGAGAAGAAAAAAAACCCCAAAAAATAAATAAAACTCATGAAGGAATATTTTAAAATTGAGAGAACCCATCTTTCAAAAATCCACATCTCTAAAGCTTAAAATATAAATTGCTTTGTCTTGTTTTTCATTTATGTTCATCAAAATTTTAAAACTAGAATTTTATGCTTTTTTTTTTTTTTTTTTTTAATACCTTGGGTTTTAAATTATTGCCGGAGTGGTCGCCGGCTATGGGCGGTCAACCCATTGGAATCTCTTGGCTGGCCGTCCACTACAGCCGTCTGATTTGGGATTTGGGTTTTTGCCCAAACCCTTGTTCCAAGGTTGAAGACAAGGGCATTTTTGCCATTTAATAAAAAAATCGGTAGTCAACTTGGTCAAAGGACAGTGGACCGAGTCATAGGGGGGTATGTCAGCTTTTTCAAATTGTGGGGGGGTATGTCAAATTTTAAAGATAACATGGGGGGATATGTCAAAAATTCCCTTATTATTATTATTATTATTATTATTATTATTATTATTGTTGTTGTTGTTGTTGTTGTCGTTGTCGGGAGAGAAAAAGTTGAGCTAATGCAATGCACCCACTTGCATCCCAAAAACCATGGCAAGTGGGTGCATTGCATCCACAATGTTTTTCCCTATATGTAAACCCTTTCATTGTTTCTCTGTTATACCGTAAGCGTGACACAAAATGCTAAAGGGAGAACTCTCTAATGGTGTATCCTGTTGGACTAAAAGATACTGAAAAGATGTTTTTATTTTGGTCTAGATTAAGTTGCCACTGTTTGTAGTCTACTGAAGGGAAGACCTGTAGAGGGGGAACAATTGTTACTGCCTTACTGGTATTGAGGTGGTATTTAGTGGATATGGCTAATATGGCATAAGTTTGGACCTTTCAGGACATGGAGGCCAAAGGGATGGATCAAGGTTTTTTCTGTGGTGGAAGATTCACTTGTAGGGTGTGTCTGACTTGGAAGAAGTGTGTCATGGTGAGGATCTATCAACACTCATGCATCTAGATGGGATAGCCTAATACGAGGGATGAATTGGTAGAGAGCCTTACTGGTATTGAGGTGTTATTTAGTGGATATGGCTAATATGCCATAAGTTTGGACCTTTCAGGACATGCAGGCCAAAGGGATGGATCGAGGTTTTTTCTGTGGTGGAAGATTCACTTGTAGGGTGTCTGACTTGGAAGAAGTGTGTCATGGTGAGGATATATCAACACTCATGCATCTAGATGGGAAGCCTCCTGGGATAGCCTGATACGAGGGATGAATTGGTAGAGAGTCTGAATGCAGGAAGGTGGTGTTTGTGATAGGGAGTCCATGGGACCTCCACCCTAAGAGTGAACTTTTTGTAAAATTCTAGACACTCTAGTCTCTTTGCTAATGGAACAAAGTCGAACAGATTCCATTCTTGCCTTGTACTGAGAATGGGCACATTTGATGGGGCATCAAAAGCACGGCATCGGTGGCAATAAAAGAATTTGTTAATTTCGCATTGGAATTTTTTTGTTTACTGCCCTGACATCTTGGGGACGACGGATAATTAACCATTTTGGTCAAGGGTCTTGTCTATCTGGAGTCTATGCACACCTTAAATTTTTATTCCTTATCTTCAACTCCTAGTTGATACATGCAACTCGTGTAATTGTAGAAAAATATGAAGAAGTTCATAATATCATCATTCACATCATTACATGCTCTGCCTTTAGCTATATTTTAAAGGAGCATAGTTTATGCCAAGTGATGACGTCCTTTCATGTGCGAATACAACGCTAAATTTTAAAACACGAGGGATAAAGTAGAGTGGTGGCATTATGGTTTATTTGCATTTATTTGTGCCCTAATTAATTAATCATTTCTGATCAAGAATGTTGGAAAATTGACATTGCTTCATATGTTCTCTCTTTCTCTCCGTCTCTCTCCTCGAGTTTGAACCCCTTTTGTTGCTGCTTATTTTATTGTATATTTTGTGTGTAGGGAGACTTCCATCAATGTTTTTAGGTAGTTGTTGCTGGTTCTATCATAGCAATGACGTGTCGTACATTACCTATATATATATATATATATATATATATATATATATATATATATACATGAATAAACATATAAATGTTCATGTTTAGACTGTGATGCCTTGATATTTTCCAATCAGCAGTCTGGCACCTTAAGATAAGAAGCCTTTGACCATTGAATTTTGCTAATTTTACTTTGCAGATTAAATCCATGAAAGAAACATACTTACCAGATCTGAACGAAATGTACCAGACGATCACTGTCAAATGCCAGCAGGTACTTAACATCTTTTTTTTTCCAAAATTTCCTCTTTCAATTCATTGCACGGACTCCGGCTTATTTAGCAATAAATACATCAGAAGTATCAGAGGTTGGTAAATCATTCTTGTATCTGCACGCATCATTCTTCTTTATATTGAGTTGATTCTATGTTATTCTTTTGATGTTTGGCAGCATGAATCTCTTCCACAGCTGCAGCAGCAGCAGCAATCACAATCTCAAATTTCTCAGTTGCAGCAAAATGACAACCAGACGAACCCGCAGCTGCAACTGATGAACTTGCAAAACTCTGCAACATCAATGCAGCCAACCTTTGTGACTAGCATGCATCATGTTTCCATACCTCCTTTATCAACTCATTTGGGGGTTCCAGCTGCACAACAAAACATCATGAATTCAGGAGCAGCTAACACTATTTCTCTTCAATTAAGTGCTTATATGCTCCAGCAACAGCATCTGAAGCAACAACAAGAACAACAACTGATTCAGACAGAGCTGCTGAAGCAACAATTGCAACAGTGTAGGATGCATCAGCAATTGATTCAGCCACAAAAGCAGCAGATACTGTGGCAGCAACAACAATATCCACAACTGCAGCAGCAGCAATCACAGTTGCAGGCACGCCAAATGCCACAGCTTCATCAGATGAATCGAGATTTGAAGGTGAGACAGGGCCTGGGTGTAGGAATGTTTCAGCTGCATCACTCAGGAGGTCAACAGTCAGCGTATCTCCATCAACAGCCAAAATCAGGTACTTCTTTTCCTATTTCTTCTCTCCAATTCCTTCAAGCTGCATCCCCTCCACATTCTTCCCCACAGATAGACCAACAAAGTTTGCTAACGTCTCTTTCAATTCCAGGGGACTTGGAAAGACAGACTTCGGGTGTTTCCTCGCTCTCAATTGCAGAAAATATTGGACAGCCACAAACAGCTGCTGCACTAGCTCAAGTCCCACTGCTTGGCATTGACACACCTGAGGACCAGTTTGCCGATCAATGGGCTGAGCCGGGCGGGGTCTTACAAAACTGCCTCAACAAATTCCTAGTCTCTTGTTGTATAAGTAAGGGAGGGGAGGGTCTCTAGAGTGATGTGTGACTTGACTCAGTATGTGCACCTATCTTAGAACATTGGGATTCAAAACTTCCGCGGCCTCGCGCTTTGGACAGACTTGTTTGGTATCAAACATACAAGTTTATTTAATTCAGCTTAATAGGGAGATGGGTTATTAGGAACTAAATAAGCTTTAATTTTCTATTATTAATGAAGGAATTTCCATTCATATACATACATGAAATGTGTATATCACATAAAAAATTGGGAATTTTTTACATACCCCCCTATGACTTGGTCCACTGTTATAATGAAACTAACAGCTGTCATAACGGATACGGACCTCCCCCATTACATTATGTGCCATTTTAACGCTCAGTAAATAATGGCTGTTATTTTTCCATTTTCTGAAAAAAATTGTTACAAAAATCTGTTATTTTCCCATTTTTTCGTTATAAATTTTATTGAAAATTTGAAATTCAAGTTTTTAATTTTCTCCCAACGCAAGTTAAGCGGTGTGAGCTGTAGTGGGCAACGTCTTAATTGGTGGGCTTGAATTTTAGCGCTGTTATTTTCCCATTTTTTTCCTTTTTTGACCGGGTGTTACAATCTGTTAATAGCGGAAAAAAGTCATGCCCCCGGGCCCCAGTTCGTTATACCATTATAGCGGCCCCTTTTAAATCTTGTGTGTAAGACCTAACGGTGAATTCTTCACTCGAGATGGCAGGGTGGGGTGCAGCCCACATGAGCACGGGCTGTACAATCGATGAAGGGCTTGGGCCTAATTTGTGGTTTGGGTTGCATTCGGACTATGCCACAATGATTATGGACAAAGTCCATTACAGATTATTGTATATCAAACAGAGCCTTAGTTTGATGGCCCCATAGACCAAAGTTTATAAGTCCCCTCCCAAAATGCCACGTGGAGCACTCTTTAGCATGGCTCACTGACCTTATGGATGTTTAGTCCACAATTTTATGGATCTATATATCAAAAGACAGTTTAATTGGTGATTTCTATCCATTGGATTTTAGCATTTTAAGATTGTAATTTCTGGCTGTCGGATTTGAACATTTTTTTGGGGATGCTATAATATAATTGTTAGAGATCATCGATCCAGCTTATTTTTGGTATCTAGGTCCACCGAGAGGTGAAACAAACATCCATAATGTCAGTGAGCCCTAGAAGGTGCTCCACATGTCATTTTTGGGACGGGGAGCTTCAAATTTTGAAGTTGGGACAACAAATATTTTCTCTGCTAAACATGGAGTGTGAGCTTAAAGTGATAACAAGTCCTTGTGGTATATCTCCGTCACTTCCACAAACTAAAGGATATGTCAAAAACCAACCGTTAGTGTTTTGAGTTTATCCTTTTTTCTTATTGTTAAAGAGTCGAGAGCATTTTTGGAAATATGGTACGCGCGTTACCTCACCCATAAAAGTGTTGGGGAAGAACAGACAAAAACTAATAGACCAAAGATGCAAACAACCACACAACACAGAGATTTACGTAGTTCCCACTAGATTGAGGTACGTCCATGGATCCACACCGATTTCGCTATGCACTAAGGCAAAAGAAACTCAACACACATACAAGGTTTTCTACAGAACTATCACAGCCTCCCACAACTCTCTAGATGTTCTCTCTTGCTTGTCTCTCATCAATACGAGGTATAAATACCTTCCCAAGAAGTAACTAGAATTTTCATGAAAGTATGGAAACACCCCTCCCCAAAAAGGGTCCAAGAGAAAACTCCCAAAATAATGCTTCGTCGGTCCAATCGATTGGACCAATTGATTAGAGGATGTCCAATCGATTGGGCTGGGGGTCTCCACAACTAACAAAAAGACTAATACAAATTTAGCATAGGTGATGGACATGCAAGTTTAGCACCAGTGCACCCATGACGGTGAATATGCAACCTCAATAGCAGCTGGTCTGGCAAGATAGAAATCCATTGATTAAGTCCTACTAAACTCACTCACTCACTCATAGAAAGATGAAAATCGATGTAGTAAGAACTGACACGGAAAATGGTTAGTTGGAACTTGGAAGGTGATACAATAGCAAAGATTATATTCCAACCAAGTTTTAGGTGGTTTTTAGAAAAGAATGAAAGAAGTCAACATGCTTTACAAAAAAAAGAAATTTCTTTACTCAAAGAAAATAGTAAAATGTGTTGGCTTGTTTTTATTTTAAAAACAATAGTGGTTTTTGAAATAACACCAGTCCGTTCTCTTTAATCCAATATACCTAGAAAGGGGGGTTAATTAGGTATTTAAAAATTAATTATACCTACACAGTTTTATTAGTCTATGGTAGGGGAACAAAATTGCATGTCTTAGTTGTTTGATAAAAAATTATCATACAAGACAAGAGATTTTTACTTGGAAACCTTAGCCAAGGAAAAACCACGGGACTACGTCCAGACGGAAAGTATCAGTAACTGAAAAGTTAAACGAAATAAAGGTTACCTACGCAACACCGTTGCAAATAAAACCTTTCAACCTTAGCCAAGACATACTGCCGATGCATCCACGTCCTCTGAATCAACACTACGAATCCACGTGCGCCCTTCCAGCCAAAAAGCCTTGTCCGCTTGTTCAGTTTAATACACCCCAAACTTACCATCGATCGGCTGCTCCGATCTTAATTCTAAACACTCCCGTCTTTGCAGAAGGTGAAGGATTCAGTATACCCTGAACCCTAAGTTGTTCAAAAGGTGTTGAGTCACACTAGTACACTCAGGCTACTAGGTCGAATATATGAGTGGAAGACCTAAACTGAGGAATAGATCAAGCACTTTGCTTTGATCAAGAAGATGAACAAGCTCACTAGATGTGAATGAGAAACAAGCTTATTGCTCTTTGAATGGACACTCTAATAAATAAATATTTTCTTCTCTTTCTTGAAAGATTGAGTCACTCTGTGTCTCTGTGTGTATTTAGAGAAGATATAGAATGGTTGTATTTATAGAATTCGTGACCCTGAGTCGTGTAGAACGTGGGATAGTAGAACCAAAAAATTCAGATCTGAGAAAGACTGAGTTTGTGCAAAGTCCAATCGATTGGCCTCAATAAATTTCCTGTTCTGTAGGCTCCAATCGATTACACAGAGGTCTCCAATCGATTGGACTCAAATAAGTTTCTGTCCCGAAGGCTCCAATCGATTTCATGGAGTCTCCAATTGATTTGGCTTTAAACATGTTCTGCCTCACAGACTCCAATCGATTACACAGAGTCCTCTAATCGATTGGGCTAATATATTGTTCTGCCTCGTAGCTTCTAATCGATTACACAGAGTCCTCCAATCGATTGGGCTATGTCCAATCAATTGGATAATTTTCAATCGAGCGGACTCTCTCATTAGTCAATATCTTTGACTCAGACTCGGATCTGTCAAATGACTAGGTTTGACCATTATATTTTATTCATTTTAAACATATTCCTATGGCCATTAAGTCACTTACCTTCCTAATCGAGCGTACACGATCTTTAACTGACAAATGGGCAGTTACTAAGATAACTCATGTCGTTAACCGTCTGATTCTTGCTGTCTCTGTCTTCTACTTTTCAAGTAGTCGACGAAGTATGCGTACCACGACATCTCCACACTACACTAGTGCTCGTAGGAACGGTTACAGGAATGCTTTTATGTTAAACGGAATCTTTGCCAAATTGAATATGAAAATATTTCTTACAGTTTTGAAAACTAGAAAGTGGTTTTGTTAAAAAGGAAAAAGACATCTCCACACCCTATATAAGTTCTTGGGCGGCATTGATTTCATCATCTTGGACCGAGGATCGGGGCTCGCACTTTTACAATCTCTACTTCGACTCACATCTCTCTCTTGGCTCAACAACATCTCTCGGGTGGCACATTTTCTTTGTCACTTTGGCCGATAGTCTTCGTCAATATAACTCCCTTTCACAGCTCTCAGATCACTCCTCACAACATCACATCTTAGGTGTGTTTGGACTCTGACATAGGACGTGCAGATTCTCCACATCTTTTGTTCTCTTCTTGTATTTTTTTTTCTCTTTCGTTGGGTTGTTTAGTTAATCCATTATTCATGGACATGGCCGGCTAAACGCCTAGCTAATCTTTTATGTATTTGCTTTTGATCATCGTATGCGTGTTATTGATGGAAGAATGTTAAGTTAGCGAAGACTAATTAATTGTTGAAAGAAAAAGTTTAAGAGTCTATACGATCTCTTGATTCACAATAATTAATCGATATAATGAATGCTTGAGATCCCCTGTGGCTCATTAATCAGTATTAAGTTGTTTAATTCTCCGTTACTTAATTACTTTGCTTTGGATTTGTTTATTGTATTCATCGTTATATTTTTCGATCAAAATAAATTAGTATTTGTTATTTGATTGAGAAAAAGATTGATCAAAAGAGAGATATAAGAGAAGAGCTAGGTGGATCCCTGAAACCTTAGCCACCTCTTTGATATTTGATCATTACTCTCTACATTGCTCCACTTCCTAGTGAAAAAAAAATTATTGATTCATTGCATATAGTTAGGTCTCCCTCTCTCTCTCTCTTATTTTTCTTTAGTGGTTTCGTGTCCGTAGTTCTTGCACACAAGTCAATCCCTGTGGAATCGATCTTGTAAAAGTACTACAACAAAACTTGTACACTGGCAAGTAAAACTATCCTAGATGGTTAGCTCAATTTTTTGGATCAAAAGTCAGGGCGTAACAATTCACATATGGCATTTATACCCCTTATTTCTCTTTTGACACACATACCCTTTATTTCTCTTTAGGGTTAGGGTTAGGTTTTTTCCCTAATCCTCTCACATACTCTCTTTTCTAACATTCTTCCTCAACCACTCTGGCATCCCCAACTATGGCACCACCCTCATCGTCCCTAGTAATTCCTCACTAACTGTTTAAGTCGTGTACATCTCAAAATCATAGTTCATCTTCTCTCAATGTTGCCCTGCAACCCAACATTTAGTGAATCACCCATTAAGTCTTGGAGGTACTTGGTCCTCTTTAAGCACTTGTTGGAATCCAGTTAAGCCGCTCGTGGTGGTTCAAGTAGCACGTCCTCGAGGCCCTTCAATGCCACCTTCTTGGCTTCTGACCCAAATGTGCAAAGCCGCCTCTTTGCTATCAAATTTAGGGATAATTCAGTTGTACCAATTTTCTTCATTCCCACAATGGTGGTTTCAAAATGCCAAAGTTATAGAGTGTTTTCTTCATTCCCAAAATGAATGCTTGTAATTGGAGAGCTTGTGGAAGGCCTTCGAGGGGTTGCCACTAAGTAGAAATGGAAAGAGGCGGCCGACGACGGTAGTGATGGTGGAAGGTGGCTCTTGAAATGGA
This sequence comes from Euptelea pleiosperma, assembly GCA_035048495.1. Classification (NCBI taxonomy): domain Eukaryota; kingdom Viridiplantae; phylum Streptophyta; class Magnoliopsida; order Ranunculales; family Eupteleaceae; genus Euptelea; species Euptelea pleiosperma. The sequence continues at coordinate 7,761,824 of CM068544.1, read as the reverse complement.
AGGTGCCAGTGGCGGCAACTAGTGGCGGAGCCAGGATTTTGTTCAAGGGTGGGCAATATTGTACATATTTTGTTCCAAGGTGTGCACAAGTGTACTTATCCAAAGTGGGCAAAAGGGTAATTTGAAAGAAAGAAAAAAATTCCTTACTGAACTTTTTAAAGTTGAGGGTGGGCAGCCCACCCTCACCCCTTCCTGGCTCCGCCATTGGTGGAAATGATGGCACAGGTTCCTCAATCTCTGTCTCCCTCTCAGGGCCGTCTCAATACAAGTTGAGGCCTAAGGCGAAAACTCTATATAAGGCCTTTTTATATTTAATATATACATATATATGGTATTAATTAAAAACTCTCTATATTATTGGAAATCGTTATATAAAAAACTATTTTTAATAATCAAAAACTACAGAAAAAGGATTTAGATGCAAAGGACTCCCAGTGCAGTCGATGCAGAAGAGGACTCTAGTAGCCCACATAGATCATTTTTGGGCCCAATAACTGCGTGGATGTTCACCCACTGGTGAATAAAAACACTAAAAATCAACTTGATTGATGATTTCTAGCCATTGGATTTACTACCCAAAAAACATGCTTGAATCCAACGACTAGAATCATGTCCTAAAAAGTACTAAAATCTTTGGCTATAGGTAATCGATTAGGTTGATTTTTGGTTTGTATGTCCAATAAGGGGTGGACTAAAAATCCATGTGGTTAGTGGGACCTAGGCTGGGGGGTCTTCTCTCACAAAGGGGCCTTCTCTCACAAAGGGGCCTTAGGCGACCGCCTTAATGGCCTTAGGTAGAGCCGCGGCCCTGCTCCCTCTTTCTCTAGACTATTATTAGGGTTTCTTTTTTTCCTAAGGTTCCATGGTAATGATAATGTTGCCAACCCGACCAACAAGATCGGGCTGGGCTCGGGCTAGGATTCTTAGGCCTGACCTCAGGTCGGGTTGGATTCGGGCTCGGAGCCTTGGAGGTCGGGTTGGAGACCCGCCCGAGTTGCAATTAATCCTAATTTTTGTCCATTCAAATAAAAAGAGTTAGTCAATTTGAGTCACTAACAGTCAATATAAGGTGGACTGGGTCATAGGGGGGTATGTCAGCTTTTTCAAATTGTAGAGGGTATGTCAAATTTTAAAGATAACATGGTGGGTATGTCAATAGGGTCGGGCTCCAGTTACCGCCCTAAAATGACAGGCTCCGGTTACAGGACACAATATCAGCCATGTGGCACATTCTTAGAGGACTCTGGCCGTATGGATGTTTGGTAAATCCCTAGGTGGACCTACAAACCAAAAATCAGTCCGATTAGTGATTTCTAGGCATTGGATCTTTGTACCTCAAATACTGCTCAAATTCCCACGGTTGAGATTAACCCATGAAAATAAGTCCAATCCAACACCTATAAATCACTATAATCATGTTGAGTTTTGGTTTGTAGGTCTACTTAGGGATCGGTCAAACATTCATACGGTCAGAGTCCTCTAAGAGTGTGCCACGTGGCTCATATTATGCCATGTAATCGGAGACTGTCATTTTAGGGCGGTAACTGGAGCCCGACCCATGTCAAAAATTCCCTTATTTTTTATTTGAATGGGCTGAGGTGCATGTGACCGGTCATATACACCTCAGCCCATCACCGACTATTCCTTCCAATTTTTTTTTGAAGTGGTGGGATTTTTGAAGCCGCGATCCTGCGCCCAACGATCACGTGCCACAGATACCTGGGTTTAGCATTTGGTTAAAAAAAAAACTTTTTTAAAAGTAATCATGGGTATTTGTGGCGCACGATCATTGGGCATACGATCGTCACTTCAAAAATCCCACCGCCTCAATAAATTTCTCGTCCACCCAAGGATTTGCCAAGCATCCGTACGGTCAGTGTCCTCTAAAAATGTGCCATGTGGTTCATATTGTGACCGGTCAACAACTTTGTTGATTGATGGTGGTAAGCAAAGTTTGACTCCAATAACTATACTTTTTAAACTGTTCGCAACTTAATTTTGAGTAGAACTTTGTTGTTGGATGTTGCTGATGGACCATAATATGAGCCACGTGGCATATTCTTAGAGATTTTTGACTGTGGATGTTTGGCGCAACCCTAGGTGGATCTATAGATAAAAAAAAATTAGCTTGATTTGTGATTTCTAAGCGTTGGATTGGAGTCGTTGTCATGAGTTGATTTTTAATGTGGAGTTTGACCATTATTAAGCATTATTTGGGTTACAGGGATCCAAATGCTTGAAATCACTAATTAGGTTGATTTTTTGGGATGTAGGTCCATATAGGGATGGACCAAACATTTATACAGTCTGTGTCCTCTAAGAGTGTGCCACATGGCTCATATTGAGTCCCTCAGCAAAGTTCTACGTACGCACAGCTTTTCAAGGACATTATTTTTCAGGTCTACAAATTATGCTGCTCAATCTTTTATCTAAACAGTCCAAGCGATTAAATTGACTGTGTAGATCGATGACACATGCAACTATTAGAAGACCTGCCGCTTTTATATTTAGTTATTATTTTTAGGGAATTTTTGACATACCCCCTCTCATGTTATCTTTGAAATTTGACATACCCCCACAATTTGAAAAAGCTGACATCCCCCCTATGACCCAGTCCACTGGACGTTGGCTACTAGTGACTCAAATTGACTAACACTTTTTGTTTGAAAGGACAAAAAGTCCATTTCTTCAACCTTGGAAGAAGTAGGTTTGGTTTAAAACCCTAACCCCAATCAAACGGCTATGGTTGACAGTCGGCCATGAGATTCTAGTAGGTTGGCCACCATCACCGGCGTCCAACCACCGGAGTCTCATGGCCGGCCATCTACCACTCCAGCAAATGATTAAAGCAAGAGAGAATGCAATTATTATATGTGGATGCAGAAATTTAATGTTAAGCAGGAAAAAAGTAACTAAATGACATTTCAAAGAGCGTTTCTCCCTGACAGAATTAAAGCTGAAAAGGCCTGACAGACGCCCTTCAAAAGGGCATTTGCCCACAGAGGAGTAAAACTTCTGTCACAATATTGATCCACGTGGCACACTTTTAGTGGACGTTGATTGTATGGATATTTGGCCAATCACTAGGTGGACCTATACACCAAAAATAAACATGATCAATGGTTTATAAGCGTTGGATTGAAGTTATTTTCATGGGTTGATTTTAACAGTAGGAATTTGAGAATTATTTTGAGTGCAAAGATCCAAAGGTTATAAATTACTAATTAGGCTGATTTTTGGTTTGTAGGTCCACCGAGGTACTGGCCAAACATCTATACGGTCAGCGTCCACTAAGAGTGAGCCACGTGGTTCAGTATTGTGACAGAAGTTTCACTCATCTATGGGCAAACGCTAGACGCCCTTTAAAAGAGCGTTTGTCAGCCTATTAAATTTTTGGAGAGACGCCCTTTCAAAGGGCGTTTAGTTACTTTTTTGTACTTTTCAAAAAGTTTTTTTTGGTATTTGAATGGTGGAACAATGCTGACCGTAGCGTTTTGCGTCATTTTGCGTGAAATAGTTTGGTCTGTGGCTTTCATTTTTCTCGGGGGCGAGTTCTCTAATAGGGTTTTTCTCTTTTCCATGTATCTGTTCGATCCCTTCGTAACTTCCTGGACTTAATTCGAACAGTTTTCTAGTATTGGTGAATCGAAGCTTGAGACCATCTTGGGGTGTTCTGGTTTTTGAATTAGGATAACAGCAATCGGAGAGCTGCTCCTGCTCCTGTTCAAGAGGAACCCAACATGGACGGCCCTGATTGGAGAACCGAATTACAACCCGATTCTCGGCAACGAATTATCTATAAAATGTAAGTCTTCCATCTCTCAATCGATTTTCTAGAACCTTCTAGACCTTTCTTGATTTATGCGTTGATTGTAAGGGCAACTGAAGATTAAAGGAGAGAGCGTTCGTAGAACATTCTAGAATTAGGGGTCGATTGTATAGGACACTTGCTTGGTCCAATATTTGGGACACTGAACTTGTGACTGCATTTTGATTCAACTTGGTTTAAACTCATGGTTTCACATGCTGATGTTGTTGATGATGCATAAATTGGCATATACTTTGTATGTTCTTTGTCTTGTTTACCATCAACAGCTTCTACATGAGACCCTAGTCAATAACCTATTAAAACTTACTCTTTTGCATGCATAGTATTGGGACTTTAAAGAGACACCTTCCAATTTCTAGCCCCGAGGGATTGAATGAACTTGAGAAGATGGCTGTAAGATTTGAGGAAAAGATTTATGCTTCTGCCATAAACCAGGTACATCCACTACTCAGATGGTCTCTTCTCTATGTAATTTCCACATCGCATTGCCAGTTGGTTTCAACCCATGTAGTGAATGGTTTCTAATATGTTACTTTAAACTACTTTTGCATCACTTAATCATGATTTATGAATCCATTTTTTTTGGAGGAATTCGTTTATGTGGGTTTTTTGTGATATCTCTTGGGCATACTTTTTAGTAAAGTTGACAGTAGATTTGGGTTGTATTTTGGAGAAAATTGTGCAAATTTTTGATAGAGTAGGTTTGGCAAAGTTGCATGGCTGTTTTGATCTCCCTTGGGTTTATAGTTGTAACTGTTTCTCTATCTCATGCTTATGATAAGTAAAGCTTCTTACTCACAGGACCACTAAAAAAAGTGGTTATTATCAGAGCGAGCCTAGTTATGTTTTTATATATATTTTTTTTGAGAGGGATTGAAGACAAAGAAATAGGTCAGGGGTTGGTGTGAATTGTTCTTCTCTAAGATCTTAGAATTTCATGCCTGATTCTTGAATCCTCCTTTTGTCTTGTATTTTTGAAGGCCTACCTTGTAATTCTACTTATTGCTAAAATATCAAATTGCTGAAAATAAAAATTGGTGCCGGGACACCCTAACTCATGATTTTCATGTAGTAAGCTTCATGATTCAACCAACAAACAGTAATAGAAGTCAAGAACATGGTTTAAAAAGGCTTTCTGAGGCTACGCCTTGAGGCTCGCCTCGCCTCGAGGCTATAGCCTCAATGGTCGTATCTGAGGCTTAAGCCTCAATCCACTGAGGCTATAGCCTCGAGGCGCACATGAGGTTATAGCCTCACTTTACATGTTAAAATCCGAAACCGTAACCCTTTATTTTTCATTTTTTTTCACTCATTTTTCCAGAATACCGTTGCAATAATCTTTTATGATAAAAATGACCTAAAAGGTCTTATTTTGTTCTCTAAAACCTTTTATTTTGTGAGAAATCCTAAATCTAAGCTTCCATCCCTAATTATCTCCACTTGAAAGAATTTATCATAGAGAGTTCAAATTTCATTAGATTTTGATTCCATCGCTTCCTACGGTTTTCATATGAGGAACCTCTCCAAACTCAAATAAGAAATCGAAGCATTACAGACTTGCTCGACTACTTTCCTAGTTCTATCTTTGTTAATATTACTTATAAAAAAGAAGTTACTTTGTTAGTAGACTCAGCTTATTAACTATTTAGATTTAGTAATTTAGTTATGTGATTTATGTTTTTAAGATTTGATATCAACATCAGGCTTTCAGCCTGAGTGCCCAACAGTGTCACTCCTAAGGTTGATGATGTGCTATAGTATGAGCTAATTGGCACAATCTTAAATATCGCAAAAACGCTAAACCGTATGGACGTTTGGCCCTACCCTAACTTGATCTACTGACAAAAAAATTAGCCTAATTAGTGATTTCTAAGTGTTGGCTTGTAGTGGATACAAATAAAATTATTGCACTTCTATAGAGGATAAATTCACTCCCATTAAGGGGATTGGTGGTTTCTAGGCATTGGATCTGAGCATCCCAAAACAATGCGCAAAGCCAACCCCAAATCAACCCCTAATAAAACTCACCAATCATGCTGAATTTTGTTATGTAGGTCCAGATAGAGTTGGGCAAAAAATCAGCCTGATTGGTGGTTTATATGTGTTGGATCCCTCAAATCCAACGGTTGGAAATACAAACTATATTTTTAGCCAAACCACTAATCCCTTTTATTGTTACCTTCAAGACCATCACCCTTTCAAACTATAATTTTATTTAGACCTAATCAGATCCTTTTACCCTACTGTTAACCTGCCCTTACTCATAATAGCAACCATATGCTCCTTATTCATTTTCAGCCTATACTCCAGACCATCACCCTTTCAAAATCTATTTCTGTTTAGACCTAATCAAATCCTTTTACCCTGCTCTTGTTAACCCACCTTTACTCCTAACAGCAACCATAGCCTCTTTTTTTAAATTTCAGTCTATACTAATCAAAAAAAAATTCAGTCTATACTTCAGTCCACTTTACTCATACTTGCATCCCTAAACTCATCAAGTGTACCCATTTCAAATCCCTAAATTCTAATCAATTCCTTTGCATCCTCTTATTGCATCAACCTGAATCCAAACTCTTATATTAATCAGGAATTTCAAGAGTCAAAGTGCTAGCCTTAGATGTTAAAGAAAAAAACTCGTCGAAAACTGAAGAGGGGAAAAACTGAAATTCTTATGACAAACCCTAATCCAACCTGCTCTAACAATATATTTGATTAAGTAGTTTCCAAGAAGCAATACTTCTAGCGTGGAAGTCCATTTTCAACATTCTCATTTGGTTAGATGACAAAATGCAGACATTAAAATTTTTACAGTAAAACTCTTTCAACAAAAAGATTATGTTATGGTAATGATAATTGGGATCCCCTTACATTACTATGGAGGCGTAGCAAGCTCTTTATCATTTGTCGAGGAGATATTGTGACAAAATCTCAGAAATTAAACAGGCAAAAAGAAAAATTCATGATAAAAGATGCATCACAAACAAACTTACAAAATAATAAGGAAAAACTCTAAAGATCCACCATTCGAAAGTGGTAAATGTAACCAAAGACTGAAGTACTTACAGCCAAAAAAACCTATTCTAAAGCTATTGTCCTAGTATCAGGCAGCTTAAAATTACATTCATAAACCAACCTTTGTAGGGGTTATTGATATAACCCCAATAATCATTCTTGATTTGGCCATTGAAATTCATTATCAGATCACGATGCTTCTCAAAGTATTCATTTGCAGTCATGGTGTAATGAACCATACCTGAAATGGAAGAAAAGATCAAATTCTCTTCCCGATTTCTTTCTCCAATCTCTTAGATTACTTTGGGGATTTCTTCTTTCAGTTCCACCGACTGTTATGCATTTAGAATCATTAGATGCCATAAATGTTACTAAAATGCATTCATACTCTTAAGAAAATATATGCCTTTCTAGAAGGTCATTCTTGATTTTTCCATTGAAATTCTTTTCCTGATCACGATGCTTTTCAAAGTATTCATTTGCAGTCATTGTGTAATGAACCATACCTGAAATGGAAGAAAAGATCAAATTCGTTTCCTGATTTCTTTCTCCAATCTCTTAGATTCCTTTGGGGATTTCTTCTTTCAGTTCCCACCAACTGTTATGCATTTAGAATAATTAGATGCCATAAATGTTACTAAAATGCATTCATACTCTTAAGAAAATATATGCCTTTCTAGAAGGCCAGAGTTTCTAATCTATAACCCTTATTGGTTTAAGTAATCCATGCCTAAGGAAATGGACCCATGCCTAAGGCTGAAAGGTCAACCTTGTTGTATTGTCGCATATACCTCTGTAGGACATAAAGAAACAATAAATTAAAAAGAGATTTTGAAAATAAAAAGGCTAAACAAATAAGCCAATGGTTACACTTTTGATATATCTATGAATCAATTAATAATTTCTTGTAGGCCTTACAGATGCTAAAACAAATAAAACCCAACAATCTAAAATGCAAACAAAAATTATCAAAATCAGATTGCATTTCAGATTGCAAACACAGATTCAATTAAAATCTATACTGTTTTTTGTTATGTAAACTAAAACCAAATGATGAATGATGTCTTTATGGATATCCATGCATCCAATGGTTGACATCATTCACGATGGATGGACGTCTACACAGCAAACCATCCACAGTCAACCCATGCATTCATGTGGAGCCTTTGAACATAATTACGCAAAACTCAAAAATATCAATTAGATTAGTCTTTTAGTCAATGAGTCATCCGACATATATAACTATGGCTCTCATTGATGTAGTTAGTTTCCAAAGTTTTTAACCCAAACCTTAAAGGACATAGAAGAAGCAGAAGGGTGTTCAAAAAGGACTGAAAACTAAAAAATCTTTATAAATATGCTGTGAATGGCAAGCTGTAAAAACATTGATGTAAGATTGTAAAAATAGCCAGATTGGTGATTTGTAACTGTTAAATCTGAAAATCCCAAAATAATGCTCAGAACTCACGAAACCAACGAAAAACCATGTGCCACATAAACATGAATGAGTATATTAAAAATGTAAATGTAGCCTAAAGTATGGCATATCCTACGTTCAAAGATAACTGAGCATCAATCCCACTGGTAAGAGAACATGCAGAAAAGTTCTGAAGATCTTTTTCCGAAGCCGAAGATCAACAAAATTGAGATCAAAAGATACAAATTTCAGAACAGTAATGAAATGAGTTTTGATCTTCAATAAAATGGCAAACCACAACATGATTCCAAGAGGGTGGCTAAATGGGGGTTAAATGGCAATCCGTTGACCATGAATATTTGCCCAACCAAAAAAAATGTATGATTTGTGAACCTACAGACCAAAAATTAGTCTAACAACCAAGAGGATGGCTAAATGGGGGTCAATTGCAATCCAATGACCCCTGAATATTTGCCCAACCATTGTGAACCTATAGACCGAAAGTAAGTATGATTTGTGATGGGTAAACCAAGAGGATGGCTAAACTCCCATGGATGTTTGCTGTTTGAGGAAAATTTCAAACCGTGAAATTTTTCAAAACCAGGGTCCACTCCTTGATGGACTTGCATACCAAAACGCAGTCAGATTGGTGATCTCTAGCAGCCCAAATGAAGGTCCAAAAATCAGGCTGATTGGTGGTTGTTAGGCGTTGGATCTGAGTCCCCCAAAATGAAAATCAATGGAAGAAAAATATCTAATCCAGCCCAACATTTGAGTTTTTTCAGAAATAAGGGGCAATCAACTATTTCATCGAATAGTGGGTGTGCAAGCATGGAGATTTCAAGTTGATTAGAGATACCAAACCCTAACCCCAAACAAAAACCGAAAAATTCTTGTAACATGAACCCCCAAACCGAAACCCCAAGATCCAAAAATAAAATCTTTACTATCACCATACAGAGAACAAAACCCCAATAAATAAATCTTTACAACCGAGAGAGAGAGAATACTAACCTCTAAATCTTGCTTTCTTCTTCTTCTAATTCTTCTTCTTCTCATTCGTGGGAGAGAGATAGAAGAGCGACACAAAAAACCGTCTCCCCCACTTCTTCATCGTGTGCGCGCGAGAAAGAGTCATGCGCAAGAAAGAGGTGTGTGCGAGAGAGGAAGAGGGAGGGGTTATTGGAGATTGGGAGTGGTGGGGTTAGAGCATCTATATTAGTGGGTGGTCCAAATAATTTGAGCCATTGATATCTAAGTGATCCAATCTAGACCACTACTTGAAGGGGACAACATCCCTCCCTTATTATATAGATGAATAGGGTAAAGGACCCACACGGAGTCTAGTCACAACCAAACTCCAACTGAGTCAAGTATCTACTCGACTCAAGCAGTGTAACAATATGGTAGTATTTCAATTGGGGAGCCTTTTTAGAAAGGCTCTCAACTAACAAACAAAGTTATCTCCCAAATGGTAAGATTGGAGATGAACAAAGCTTTGATGATGAAGCCAAATGCCAGGCACTTCTCCACCAACAAAGTCACGGACAACTTGCAAAGGATGCTTGAATCAGATCAAGGCAAGTCTCCAAAAGATCTTCACGAATAGTCAAGGACAACGGGGAACAAAGGGAGACTTTTCTCACAAAATGGCTCTTCTCTAGGAGCTCAAAGCAATGCAAAGGATGGGTGCGAAGTGGTGTGAGATACTGAAGGAGGGGAGGTCTATTTATAGTGTTTTCAGGTGCAAGGGGATTGGAGGCTGGGCGAGCATGCGGATGAAGGGGCTAGAGGACCGGTCGATAGACCAGTCGGCCGGTGGAGAGTCCGGTCGAACCCTCTGGGTCTAGGTCATACACAAAAGGACTTAAACAGGGGTTTAGTCTCGAGAGGGTTCCAAATAAGTTGACAGAAAGGTCAACAAGGTAATCTGATCTAGATTCTACCGAACCTCAAAACCAAGAAACTTCCTAATGAAGAATGATCTTTGAAGTGTATCCATGTTTGACTAGGAGAAGTATGAAGCACGTAGTACCAATCCACCAAGTTTAATCCAAGTCCAAGTCTGGGTCCGAAGCACTAAAAACAAGGAGACCCAGGGAATTCCTAGAATTGACAGCACAAGGATTATTACCTTACAAGATGTACTTCTTTAATATATTTATTATCTAGAATTAAGGGTCAACAACTATAGTCAAACCAATAGTTTAACATTTAGTATGTGTGGTACTCATTTTATTGATGAGCCATCTAGGAGTAAATATTGAGGCTATCGATACATTTCCTCTTGTATCCTGGTAACACCTTAACTGGAGCATAGTTAGCAATATGTGGAACAAATGAACTTCAGCCAATGGCAAATGTGAGTTTGATATGATTTTAGTTAAAAAAAAATGAGTCACAATTGGTTAAAAGCTGAGAACGTTAAAAGAACAATGCGTAAGAAGTTCAAATCTAAAAACATGAAGAATATTCCTACATGTATATACATATATGCACCGATGATGTGATAGAGACTATATGGTAATATACGTATAATGTCACTGATGTCATAGCCAAGATGATATTTTAGTACTAGGGTGTCAATAGATTGTCGAAAATTTGATTCTGTATTCGAATAATCGAATATTGTCCGAAAATTTGGATGTTGGATTCGGATTCGAATAATTTTTGATATTGATATATTTGATTCGATAATATCATATCCGATATCATATATATAATAAATTAATTATTTTTTATTAAATATATAAAATAGATTATATTAAATTTAATAATTTATTATATCTATCGGATTTACTTAATAGATGAATCGAATATCTGATAAATTAATTGGTTCAAATTCAAATATTGATTCAGAATATCCATTGGATATCGAATTGAATTCGAATATCAGATTTTTTTTGGGCTTCAGATATGCTTATATTTGATTCCAAAAATATCCATTGACAACCCTATGATTATCCGAACCCTTCTCTTTATCCTACCATACCAATGTCTACACAACACAACATGGGTATGAGTACAATGTTAAGCTTATATATAAACAAAGAAAAATTATAACACTATCCATACTTACGATAATAAATTGCAACCCCAACCTAAATACAGAACTAGTTCGTATGACTTGTATGATTCACTATTGAGAATTGTTGACTGAAGTACGGCTAAAACAAAATGTTAAAATATTTGTAATAGTAAAATATTGAAATATTACCTATCTAGTCGTGTCCAAGTACCCCAAAATTGGGGGTTTGAGCAAGTTTGACACTTGGATATGTACCCATCTGACATCATCCTTACCCATACCCGGGTAACATAGTTTAGTACAATACTATCTTAACGTTAGCCCTTGGGCGGGGGAATGGTGAGACCGTACTTTTTTATTATTTCATTATTTCCAAATCCAACATTGAGGTGATATTTTACTTAAAGAGGACCATGGGGCTGTGACATTGTTTGCCTATGTATGTATGCGAATCCAATGCTTAGCTTAAGTCTAGTAATATAAGCAATGCTTACGATATATCTAAAGATAAAAATAGGTAATATTTATTCTAAAGAAGGGATTCTCTTTAGTTTTTAAATATAAAAGTGTGTTTTATCTGTTAGATTTTTTTTTTAAATGTAATTTGCGGGATTGTTTCGGATCATTCACTATATCATGTTTTCTTGATGATTTTTTCGAAAACACCGTGGTTTTACATGTATTTTCGGTGAATGAGGTTTTTTTTGTGCGAGAATTAGCAAAACATCTATAGTGTGCGTCCAATTCGACAAATCAAGCCGTAGCAAAATTTTCATTACGAATTGATCTTGCTTTATCAAAGGATGGACCGATAAGTCTTGTTTGGCTACTTTTGTTTCTGAATCTATTTAAAATCAAAATGATAAGAAGATAATGCCCATATCCTTGATTGACAAGGGCACAATTCCTCGTTTACGATACCTGAAGACTTAATTCATTTGAAACAATTTTGATGTCCATTTCACCATTGATACCGGTTTAACCAGTTCAACTAGTTTACTGAAAATACTACTGGTTTAACCAGGTTGAGCTCAATATTCAAACTAGAAATAAAATACCGGCTTAACAAAAATGGTTAGAGGAATGGAGGGAGAGTATTGAGAGAGAAATGGAGCTTCATACATGCCTTACAGAATAGAAATAGATAGAGAGATGGAGCTTTGCTTGTAGGGTTTAGGATTCAGTACTCAAATTGGAAACAAAATACCAGCTTAACAAAGATGGTATTGGTTCAACCAAGTACAGCTCAGTACTCAAAACAGTCAATAAATCACCACCTTAACGAAAGTGGTACTGGTTAGAGGAATGAAGAGTGTATTGAGAGAAATGGAGATTTAGACATTCCTTAAGAATAAAAATATTCAAAAAGATGGAGCTTTACTTGTAGGGTTTAGGGTTCACTACTCAAACTAAAAACAAAATACCAGCTTAATGAAAATGGTACAGGTTCAACCAAGTACAACTCAGTACTCAAACTGTCAATTAATCACTACCTTAACGAAAGTGGTACTGGTTAGAGGAATGGAGAGAAAAGTATTGAGAGAAAAAGAGCTTCAGACATGCCTTATAAAATAGAAATAGTCAGAAAGATGGAGCTTTGCTTGTGGGATTTAGGGTTCAATACTCAAACTGAAAACAAAATATCGGTTTAACGAAAATGGTACCGGTTCAACCAAGTATATCTCAGTACTCATTCTGTCAATAAATCACCACCTTAACGAAAGTGGTAATGGTTAAAGGAATGGAGGGAGAGTATTGAGAGAGAAATGGAGCTTCAGACATACCTTATAGAATAGAAATAGGCAGAGAGATGGAGCTTTGCTTGCAGAATAAGTAAACTTAAAAGAAATGGATCTTTCTTCTTCACAGACCATCTTCACAAGACCGTATACGTCGAAATGAGCTCAAATGGAGGTTCTTCGACCTTCTAGTTGTTGAAGAAACCTTGTTCTTCAATGGAGGAAATAGAGCTGTGTACAGGTTCAAAAAATGGAGGAAACAAGAGATGGAGAGAAATGTGATGGGTTGAGGAGAAGATGAGGTTGGCCCGGGTACGTACTGTGTGCCAGGCCTCACTTCTCAGATTTTTACTTTTTTGAATGATAGTAGGGTAGTTTCGGAATTAAACTAAAATGTATATGGTAAACCAAAAACCGGCCTTATTGGACTAATGTTTTATCTGAAGTGTCCAATCTTTTCTTTGGGGGACTGAATGATCTATATTTTTATAAACACGGACTTAAATGTAATTTTCCTTTTTTTTTCTTCCAAAAAGACTAATCATCATAAGCAAGTTACATTGAAAATCTTACAAGTGCAAAGCTAGTAAGTAATGTCTTTTTATTCTCAAGTTGGTTGCAAACTGAAATATTAAAAAGCTACAGTATAGTAAGTAGGTCATTGTCTGAGATATTTATCCTGTACATCATGCTCGATGGGGTGATACGTAAGCCTCGACGTGGTACAAGGTGGAAACCTAAGTTTTTTAATAAAATAAAAAGAGGTAAACATGGAAAATTAATAGAAAAAAAGAAAAAAGACAAATAGTACACTTTTTCTGTTTTCTTAAAATGAATCATGCATCAAAACTACTTGAACACCTATAACATGACAAGGACGTGGACTGGAATCAATGCCCCTGATACTTCAACATGAGTATCATATACCCATTGTATGTCGAAACTAGTGTAAAAGAGTTACCCAGGTTGTGCCTATACTGCATGTGTTCTCATGTATAAGTGTGCAATTAACCAAAATAGTCCTCCGGAAGGATAGTCAGTGAGTACATTTACTTCTTAGGGTTTAAGCAAGGTTTTAAATTTTGTCGGAAAGTTCGAAATTTCGGTTTCGGGCTACACCGAAATCCATAAAAATCGAAAATTTTAAAATTCTAAAATTTCGACCGAAATTTCGAACTTTTCGATGAAATTTCGAACTTTTCAGTCGAAATTTCGAACTTTTCGTGACTACTCTCAATTTCAAATTTTCCAAAATTTCACACGAAATTTCGACATTTCGACCGAAATTTCGGTTTCGGGCCTCACCGAAATGGCACGTGAAACCGAAATTTTAAACCTTGGGTTTAAGTGAGTACATTCAGTACCTAATGATGAACTTAGAATTTTGGCCTGCCCTTTTTGAAAGTCTGTCCTTATTCTCCATAATGACTCATCGATGACTAGTTCACACTATTTTGAAGCCTAACTGCCTAAGCTAAGTACTTAATTTTCATCAAGGGGAGCAACAAATTGATAAAAGTCTGTCCTTATTCTCCACAGTTGTAGCCAAAGTACTTGTCAAAAAAAAATAATTTGTAGTACACGTTCATAACCTTGGGACCTGGGATTGGTGTCCTAACCAGATGCCTGGGATTGGTGTCCTGTTTGTTCCCTAAGTACCCATGCCCATAAATGTTGATGTACTAATATGCGTCTAATCTATATATGAAACTTAGTTTAAGTGTAACCCAAATATATGCATATGCTCGATATCCAGTATCAATATTTAACATTTTCGGGGCACAAATAGCTTACGAGATTGTTGATCAGGTAATGAACCTTGTCTATCATGTTACAAGCAAATGACTTGTCAACTATTTACACTTTATAACACAGTTTCACATCGTATCACATAGTATCGTCTGATATGATCAAGACATCTCAGTATTTGATGAATACTTAGAATCTCAGCTGATACCCTGTGAATTGGGTTTCATAAGCTATTGGGATCTCTACCCTCCAATACCAATACATATATGTATTGTTTTTTTTTTACTTTAAACCATATTGAAATGTATTTAAGACATACATTGATTATATAAAAAGAAAGAAAAGAAAAGAAAAGAAGAAGTAGAATACTGAGGGAAGCTTCTGATATACAACTAATAGTGGACTGATGGGGTACACCATCCTTGGCATAAGAGGTGGCAACATTAGCATGTCTATAAGTATGGCTAAACAAAATCTGCTTGTTAATTCAAAGGTCTCTAATTATATCCACAATATTTGTAGGTTTCCACGGTCCTTTCGAAGTCCTGGACACCCAAGTTATAGCATTCTCCAACTTTCCTTCCATCAACATTTGAAATCTCTATTTCGGGTAGAATCTTGTTGAGTTGATGAAGGGGATTCTCGACTCAAAGGGAATGAAACATTGGAAAAAAATGATAGGCCTTGATATGAACAGATACGGATATACATTACATTAAATGGTTCTCAATGTTGAATTAAGCTAAAAATATGTTGGTCATCTTTTATGTTTTAAAAGGCAAACAAAAAAAATAAAATAATGTTTAAATTACTTTAATCAAGGTTAGGCATGTATCGTCTCAATACCTTACCAGAACAAGATGTCTCAACCGAGATGGAACTAGATGAAATGAGACTTAGAACCACCCTTTTCCACAGTTGATGGAGCAATAAATCTCCAAAACTTTTAGGAGTGCACACGCTTCTGCATCATTGGATTTTGAACCCAATAGGACTGGAGAGGAAAAGACCAAAAGAGGTGAACCATGTTCATTAGAAACGACCCCCAATTCCCACTTGACTAGGATTACCAAATGAACTCCCATCAAAATTGAGCTTCCAACATGTGGTTCCTCTTTATTGTTGAAAACTATTTGCTTTGCCATCCTCTCAACATTTATTATGATGCTCGCTTTGAAGATCATTGATGGGGCTTTGATGCATCTTGGACAAATAACACTTGCTCTTTCCTTTCTGCATGGCTTAGCCTTTATTCTTTTATGTCAGTACCATTGGTTATCCTTATAACTTATATTCTATAGGTATTTAATTTGTAGCTTGCAGTGTTTTGTGATATAATTGTTCTCAATTTTTACCTTTCAGTTGGATTATCTACGGAAAATATCTTTGAAGATGCTGACAATGGAGACTAAATCTCAGAATACTGGTGTGACTAATTCCCTACCATCAAATTCTGCGGGTAGTAATCAAAATACCCCAGATCTAGGTAAAAAAATGAAAAAGCTGGGTGCTTTTTATCTGATGTAACCAGTGAAAGTTTTTATAACAAATTCCTTCATTTTGTCTCTTTCTGACGTACATGGCAAGCTCGATAAAACCCAATTTACCTTCTCAATTATTATCTATAGTTTTTGCTGCTCTTCATATCAGTATTTTCTTCCACATGCCTTGAACTTCTTAAATACTTCTTTTTTGCAAACCACTATTCTAGTTTCTATTTCTATTACTGCAATATCTGAATAGGTTTGTTGGCTGTTTTGGTTTTATTGAATTATTGTTTGACACTTATTATAGTTGTTTGACAAGGAGAGATGGTTTGTCCTATCCGTTACAGATTCTACTCCTATGGGGAGGAGTGTTGAGACCGATCGAGTATGTCGATCTTTTATTATTTGAGTGGCAAATCAGGAACTAGTGGCAGATCTAGTCTATTTGAATCTGGTCGACTTTGATGTGATTTTGGGTATGGATTGGCTTTCGCCTATCATGCCACCGTTGATTGCTTTTTTGGGAAAGAGAGTTACCTTCAGTATACCCGAAGGATCTACATTTCACTTCTTTGGCAAGGCAATGAGGACAATTCCAATTTCTTAGTGCACATCAGCGAGGACAACACTAGTTAGATTCAGATATCAGATACTGTCGTTTTCGAATTGCCCGACGTATTTCCAAAAGATTTACTTGGTTTACCTCATATCCAAGAGATGGAGTTTACCATGGAGGTATATCCCGATACCAATCTGATCTCCAACGTGCCGTACCGGATGACACTTGTCGAACCGAAGGGGTTGAAAGACCAGCTCTAGGATCTGCAAGACAAGGTATTTGTTTGCCTTAGCACTTCGCGTTGGGGAGCTCCGGTCCTATTCGTAAAGAAGGATGGATCGTTGAGGCTTTGCATTGATTATCGCCAATTGAATCAGGTTACTAGGAAGAACAAGTACCCACTGATGTGGATCAATGATCTTTTTGACTAGTTGAGAGGTTGCAATACTTTTCGAAGTTCAATTTGAGGTCAAGATACCACCAGCTCAGAGTTCAAGATTCAGATATATCGAAGATGGCTATTAGCACATGCTATGGGCATTTTGAGTTTTTGGTTATGTCGTTCAAACTAATTGATGCGCCAACAACTTTCATGGACCTGATGAACCAAGTGTTCAAATCGTATCTAGACCAATTCGTGATAGTTTTCGTCGATGACATTTCGATATTTTAAATACACAAGAAGAGTTCGAACATCATTTGAGGAATACACTACAAATTTTGAGGGAGCACCAGCTTTGCGCTAAGGAGAACTGTGACTTCCGGAAGATAGAGGTCAAATTTTTGGGACATGTAGTTTCAAAGGATGGCATTTCGGTAGATCCAACTAAGATCGAAGCAGTTTTGGACTGGGCCGAGGAGTGTGACTGAAACCTGTAGTTTTCTAGGACTAGCAATGTCACATCCCGAATCCGGATACCCAGATACGACCCAAAAATTCATGAATCGACACATACCCGAACCCAAGGTGATCAATGAATGTCCCATAGTGGTCAAATTAGGTCAATTAGACTACTAAGATTTATTCGAAAACCTACTAAGAAAAAAAAGAAAAGATGTAGAAGGCAAATAATTAAAATAATTCATAACTCAAATAATTTAATCAATCAATTTAGTGTGGAGAGATGGAGGTGAGAACATGCTATCAATCAAATGACTACATGCCCTTGAAAATAAATAAATAATATTTTAAAACAATCAAAATAAAGCTTTCTAAAGTGTGGAAGCGACTCCCAAATCCTCGTCGATCTCCTCGAGTACACCGGAGTCTTTTGTCTCAAAATCATCCCACGTACCCAACTCTTCAAAATCTGAAAATGGTATCGGTGTAGCACCGTGAGTCGAGGCCCAGTAATACAACAGTATGCATAGTATGATATCATTCTATACAAGTTTTTAACCAAGGTATGCATCTCAATCATATAATAAGGATGACATGATATTGAGGGTGAATGCAAGTAAGTATGGGATGCAAATGCAGCTAGTACCTATAATCACATAGGGTTTCCATCTCCTTCCCGCATTGGAAGCGGTCTCATAGACCCATCTGCAGGATAATGACGTCTGGGGCCTTTCACCCTAGGGTACCGAACCCTGATTAATTGATAAAACCAATATAAACGTATATAATATACTTCAACCCCGTTCCCTTATGCACCCCTTATATGAAATGACGTGATGATCATGGTATGACAACAAGATGGTACTAGAGTTACATGGCATAAGCACATATGTATTTAACATTTAAAGAAGAATATAAAATAAACACATGATCATCAAGAATAATAATATGGGAACGAACTAGGGTTAAACAACATGAATAACATGTAAACGATCACCAAAGATCACGATCAACATCAATGAATAATATAAGTGAAAATCGCAAGGGAATTCAACACACCATGGCCGAACCCTATGAGGGATCCATGACACAAGGTCGAACCCTAAATTGGGATTCAAGACACTTGGCCGAACCCTATGAGAGATCCAAGACACATGGGTGGGATCCCCATGCATACAAGTATAGGTCAAACCATCTAGGGTTTAGTCAAATAACAATGGCTAAATCCCTTAATAGTCAATAAGTTATGACCGAACCACTAAGAGTTTCCAAGGCCATTAATGTCCAAAATCCAATAAATAGGCGGTTCAAAGAAAATACGCTTCTTTGTAAAAATCATAACTAAATCAATATAAATTAAAAAAATACAAACCCAATGGATTTAAAAACTAGATTCATAGAGGTTTTTAGGAAAAATAAATAAAAAAATATTCAGATTCAAAATATCGGTCGAAACCCTTAATGAAGTGGACCGGACAGAATCTGAAATTCTGGGTTTTATAGAAAAGTCCCACACATTTGAAAAATCATAACTTAATAAATATAAATCAAAAAAATACAAACTTAAATGTTATAGAAACTAAATTTACAGAGGTATTTAGGAGAAATAAATAGAAAAATATTTAGATTCAAAATATGGGTCGAAACCCTTAATGAAGCGGGCCAGACAGAATCTGAAATTCTGGGTTTTACAGAAAAGTCCGGCACATTTGAAAAATCATAATTTAATCAATACAAATCAAAAAAATACAAACTCAAATGTTCTAGAAACTAGATTGATAGAGGTATTTATGAAAAATAATTAAAAAAATATTTAGGTTAAAAATATAGATCGAAATCTCAATTGAAGTGGATCATATAAAATCTGGAATTCTGGGTTTTACAAAAAAGTACAGCACGTTTGAAAAATCATAACTTAATCAATACAAATCAAAAAAATAAAAACTCAAAGGTTCTAGAAACTAGATTGATAGAGGTATCCATAAAAAATAATTAAAAAAATATTTAGGTTAAAAATGTAGATCAAAATCCCAAGTGAAGTGGACCGTGTAAAATCTGAAATTCTAGGTTATTTTATAAAGTCCAACAACTTAGAAAAATTATAATTAAATAAATATAAATCAGAAAAATACAAACTAAACGGTTGTGGGAAATAAATTCATAGAGATATTTAAGAAAAATAATTATAAAAATATTTAAATTATAAAATACAACGAAAATGATAAAGAACATAGTCATCCGTTATAAGTGTAAAAGAAATCATGGCCAAACCCATCATGGTAGCCCAAAATAGAGATCAACCCAATAAGAATAAAGTAAATATTGTTGAAATTAATTTACAATGAGTATCAACCATTATCTAATGAAAGAGAAATAAAATCTTAAAGAAAAACAAGTATAGGATGGATCAAACACACTTACCTCAAGATTTCTTGAACTTTAATGAAAATCAAAAGTTTCTTCAAATTTGAAAGTCGTCAGATCGTCTTCTCTTCGGGGTATGTTCTTCCATTCAGAGTCCCCGTCAATTCTCCCTTCTTGCTCGAGTGCGATCGGTGCTCGGATGAAGGTTTAATGGAGCTTTCTCTATTCTTCAATGGAGTTGGGTTTGTGAAAGCTTCTAAAGCTTTAGGGTTTTCATAAATAGGTTTAGGGAATGATTAGGGTTTCTATATTAGTGAAAATCGTAACTATCAAATGGATGACTTTTTCAACCCTCAAAAACCCATATTTTACATTACTAATGGGTTAGAAATGGGTCCAAGGCCCATATATATCAATAGGCTTTATTTAAGAATATTATTAAGCCCAAAAGACCTCTACATTGACCATACGGGCCCACCCAATAATCATAACACAAATAATTATAAATTAATTTATTTAAACTATATTATATAATTTAAAAGTTCATACAATAAGGTATTGACACATGACACACACATAAATCACATAAAATAGTCTAAATATACAAAAATCACAAAAAAGTTCAAAGCCTCGAAAAAGTTTCAAGATCACCTTGGAATGACCCGAAAAGTGATCCCACACTTCTATTAAATAAAAAAAATATAATTAAATATTATTTTTGAAATATATAAGAATTGTAGGAAAGTTTAAAAAATTACGAAAATACTATTGTCAAAATCTCCTAAAATCTCCCGCTAGGGTTTTTATGTCTCAGAAAATGTTCCAAATTTCACAGGTAAGTTCGTAAGGATAAAATAGGAATATTTTTGGTGTCTCGGGCCCACAAAATATTTTTTTTATAATAGTTCTGTAATGTTAGCTGGAGAAAGAAAAAGTCCCCTGCAAGTTATGGTTCATTATTTTTAGCAGAAATTTAGCCCTAAAGAACGAGTTTCAAAAATAGAAGGTTCTTCAAAGTTGTCAGAATGAAACCAAATTAAACATACATACTCAAGCATTATATTAAACTATAAAAACAATAATAGAAGTTTGAAAAAGTTTCAGGTTTTTATTATTAGGTGAATTTACTATAATACCTTAGAACGAAAGTTCAGAGTATTATAAGCAAGATATTACTGGCGATTTGTAGAAGGGTTTTTTTGTCTAGTAGCTCCGATAAAGAAGTTGATTTAAAAGGGAGAGAAATTCATTTAGACTGAAGAGTGTGAACAAGCGTTCCAAGAATTAAAGAGGTTGACGACAACACCAGTATTGACGGTACGAGCTATCATTCAAGCTATGTAATCTACAAGGACGCAATTAGTTTAAGGACTTGGCTGTGTTCTCATGCAACAAGGCAGGCAAAGTTGTAGCATATGCATCTCAACAATTGAAGATCCACAAGCAAAATTGCTCAACTCATGACTTGGAGTTAGCGGCCATTGTTTTCACATTGAAGATCTAGAGACACTACCTCTACGACGAGTAGTTCGAGATCTACTTCGATCACAAAAGCCTAAAGTATATCTTCTTCAAGGAGTTGAATCTGAGACAGAAGGTGGATGAAGTTTCTTAAAGATCATGATTTCAACTTTCAGTAACACTCTAAGAAAGCTAATGTAGTAGCAGATACCCTGAGTAGGAAGTCAAGAGGAATGATAGTCGATTTATCCTTGAGGAAACATCAGATGATTGAAACAATAGAGAGCTTTGACCTTTGTGTCAAGAAGAGAAACACACGGGCCTTTTTGTACAACTTAGTTGCTCAGCCGAACCTTATCTAGAAGGTGATTGAAGCACAACGTCAAGATGAGGAATTGAAAGCCATTCATATGGAGATTTCCACCAACACTGGACTAGAAGGTTTCACCGTACAGCTTGGCAGCGATGTTAGATACTTAGGTAGACTTTGCGTACTCGACAACACAACTCGGAGAGAGATACTTGTCGAAGCTCACCAATCGAGATTTACTGTAAACCCAAGCAGTATCAAGATGTATCATGACGTGAAGCACCAATATTGGTAGAGGCATGAAGCAAGACATTGCCACCTTTGTATCGAAGTGTCTCACTTGCCAACAAATGAAGACAGAACACTAGAGACCAACAGGCTTACTAAAACCCTTACCAATTGCAAAGTGGAAGTGAGACCACATCACCATGGACTTCGTAATGGGACTTCCGAAGACACAACGAGGACAAGATGTAGTTTGGGTCATCGTAGATCGATTGACAAAGTCATCTCATTTCCTAGCAATTTGGACGACAGACTCAACAGACACCTTGAGCAAGGTCTACCTCAAAGAGATCGTGCGACTTCGCGACATACCCCTTTCCATCGTATCAGATAGAGACTCGATTCACATCACGCTTTTGGCACAACTTTTAGGAAGCTTTGGGAACTCAATTCAACTTCAGTACTGCTTTACCAAAGGACAATGGGAACGTACCATTCAGATCTTGGAAGACATGTTGCAAGCGTGCGCACTAGACTTCAAGGCAGTTGGAGCGAGCACTTACCATTAGTAGAGTTCACATACAACAACAATTACCAAGTAAGCATCGATATGTCACCATATGAGGCACTCTATGGTCGACTATTAGGACTTGAATTAATTCAAGAGACTACCGAGAAGGTACAATTGATTAGATAACAACTAGTTATGGCTTAGAGTCGAAAGAAAAGTTATGCGGACAACCGGCGACGACCTCTAGAATTCTAGATTGGCGACCATTTGTTCTTGAAAGTATCACCCCGTAGAGGCATCATTAGATTCGGCATCGAAGGGAAGTTAGCTCTGAGGTACATCGGGCCCTTTGAGATTCTCTAGCGAGTAGGAGATGTAGCATACCACCTAGCATTGCCACCACAACTATATGCAGTTCATCATGTCTTCCACATTTCCATGCTTCGAAAGTACAAGCCAGATCCGATGGATGTCATCAACTGGCAAGACTTGCCACTTTAAGAGGACGCAACATACGAGAGCAACCGATTCAAATTTTGGATACTAAGGAGCAAGTGCTACGTGCTATGACCATTCGATTTGTAATGACCCTATTTCTAGTAGTATTATAATAGAGTTTTATAATACTTTAAACATTATATATATGTCATTTTAAAAGTCTCAACAATAGCTTTCAATCTGTATCAAGTTTATTTATATCGGACTTGTGAGTCAAAAGTTATTGTGTTTAGTTCTAGGCAACATTTGAAGTTTTTATATGCTTTGGTTTGATATCAAATATAGAAAATTTGAAAAAAAAAAACAATATTCAAAATTATAGTCCCACATTAGAAATGAGTGAAATTTCTGGGTTTTGAACCTCTATAAATAGAGGTGATACCCTAAACTAAATACATAAGTTTTGGGTATTTGCATTCTAACCCCCGATGTAAGAAAATTTGTAAAAAAAACCCTCAACTAGAAGAAATTTTAAAAAATTCATAGGAATTCCTGAAAATATTCAGGTCATTTGAAAAGTTTTTGTGGGGCCCACTGCCTCGAGATTCGCGTCGTACAAGGTTCAAGGATTCGTGATTCTAGCTTATTTACGGGTAAGCACATAGTTATTTAATTAATTAATTAATTAATTATTTATTTATTTAATTATTTATTTATTATTTTTTATAAATGTTATTTTATTTTGAAAATAGTAGAAAATTTACAAAATATTGTAGAAAAATTCTAGAAAATTCTATTATTTTTGGAGAAAATACCTGAATATTTTCTTTCTGTTATATGTTAATTTTAGTAAAGAAAAATTTTTATTTTATATTTTTCACATGAAATGTGTAAATGCATTGATGATTTCTTGTACTCATATAAGCATTAAATTATGATAGATGGGATAATGTGCAATATTGTTTAGTTAGATGAATTCATGCTCAAATTCATTTAAAAAGAGATATGTGTTTTTCATCCTCTTATGTGTATTTACTTTCTAGAATATTAGCATTGCTTAAATGTTCTTATTTTTAGTTTCAAAATACTAGAATATTAATGTTATGCATATAAAGATGTTTTTACAAACATTATTGTTTTATGCATATAAATACGTTAAGGACGTGAATAAGAACGTGATTGAGAATGTGGTATATCAGATTAGTTGGAATCAGATGTTGTCTTATTTCTTTGAGACCCTTTGGGGTTCTAGTCCCCTAAAGTATTAGGCGTTATCTTACTTCTTTAAGACCCCTTGGGGTTCCAGTCCCTTAAAAGAGAGCCTTTGTCTCATTCATGAAACCCCTCAAGTATTTATACATAAAAGAAAATTAGGGAATCCGGAGAGAAGATATCTAATGAAACAACTAGTGTGCACATTAGGGAGTCTATTTGTAGGCTAAAGACATCGTACAATAGAACCGATGGAATGTTTGTACCGAATACATCAGAATCGATAGTTTGACTGTATAGAAAGTCACGGGTATTATGATAAGAAAAATATTAACTGTTATGTGAGAGGTCATCCATGTATTTGGAGTTATACGTAAGTAATTGATGGAGAATTAAGTTTTATCGAATTACATGTGAAACTCATTTGTAAATCGTATTTGTTTTTAAATAAACAAAAGTCGTTGATTTAAGTGGTTTTACGCATGAGGAATGTACACGTAAGTAATTGATGGAGAATTAAGTTCTATCGAATTACATGTGAAACCCATTTGTAAATCGTATTTGTTTTTAAATAAACAAAAGTCGTTGATTTAAGTGGTTTTACACATGAGGAATGTACTTACTGGGCCCTAGCTCATCGTTTTAAAATGCTTTGTTTTCAAGAAGGGATAATGGGAAGTTGGTATGCTTCCAGGATTTCTGTTGATAGACTTGTACTAGAGACGATGTTATATTTTGTTTAATTTTTTTTATCTTGTAGAAGGATATATGAGTTATGTAGGTTTTTTGACCGTTTAGTAACATGTATTTGGGAGTACGATATATATACAATGTTTTCTTTTCGATTGGTATATTACGGTTTGATTGAGGTGAGAGATCCTCGATAGTATTAATATGTCAATAAAGTACATTTCATCTTATGGATTATTTAAACAAAATGAAAAATTATCCGGTGTTTTTCCGCTGCATCGTGATACCAGTTTTGTTTAACTGCGCGTTTATATGATCAGATCATGCCTCAAGATACGAGAAAGGTCGACATTACCAGATATCGGATTTGGGGACGTGACACGATTGGTCAAAGTATTGTAGCAGCATCATAAAGTTGAGGAAGCAACTTGGGAGTTGGAGTCTGCGATGCACAAGAAGTATCCAAGACTCTTTACTACCACATGTGTGGTTTGAATTTCAGGACGAAATTCTCTTTAAGGAGGGTAGTAAAACCCTAAACTCCTTAAAATGGTGTTTTCTCAGTTTCATAACTTAGGAGATTATTATTATATTAGTTAATAGAATAATTAGTACATTGTACACTTGTTTCAACCCATCTTGACCTTTCAAATAAAAATTTATTTATCTTACTTTAAGATTCGAATGTACATTTGCAAAGCATGCTAGATATCGTAGTGGGTTTCACATTTTATACTATGATTATGTTTTATTGCTCTTTTGAAATTGTTATCATTCATATTTGGCTATATCTATTGTGGCTGTTTTAAACGATGTATGGCCACTTGGTCTAGCTCGGTGCTATGTTACCAATCGGAGGGTTCGGCCTTTTATGTGGCGTTCCGACCCCTAGGAGTGTTTGACTCAATTATTGGGCTATACCCCTAAAATCACAGAGGGAAGAGTACCCTAGGGTGAAAGACCCCAAACCCCCCTGGATCCTTGTGGCGGAATTATTCTATGTGATGATATCTTGTTAGTTCAACTGAGAGTGTTTTGTTTTGGACATCCATTGTTTAACCTTCATTAATGCTAGATTGGGGTTCCACTTTTATTTATCTTAATTGTACATTGCATTTCATGTTTTTCTTCGATTTAGCCACTCGTCCCCATGATTGCATGGGTGATGAGGCGCACCTATTGGGCTTCGTAGCTCATTCTATTAACTACTTGCAAATACTATAGGAGAAGACACTTGAGATACTTTGGACGATAGGAAGCTTACATTTCTGAAGTTTATTTTGGGCTTTGACTATGTTTAAACTTTAGTTTGAAGTGTGAAGATGTAATAAGCTCATTGAGCACTTTTATCTTTGACGTTGTGTACTTTCTTATTTTGGGCATGACGAATCTTTTTGCTTAAAAATGCAATGTTTTATGTTACTGATTCCCTGATATGTTGGTAGTGTTTGGATTATTGACGAAGCTAGGAATATTATATTTGGTGTTTCCAAAGCCCATGGTTTCATGACTCATAAAGGAACTCACAGACCAAAAATTTGCCAAATCCATTGACCACAACGATTTGGGTGAACATTCCAAGTCGAAACTTTGAAATCTGTTTTCCTCCAAAATTGACACTTTGAAATCATTCATCGACAAATCAGTGAACTTGAAAGAGCCTGCTAAGTATCACACTTTTGTGGGCTCCACATCTTCTTGCTGTTCCCTGCTTTTCTTCTTCTCTGTCTATTTATCTACCTTTAATCAACACCAAATCAAATAAAGATCAACATTGAAACCCCACAAATCATTCCAGATCCAATTTCGACTCCGACTCTATTAGTGCTAGTAGTAGTAGCAGTAGTAGTAGTAGTAGTAGTTATATGACTGCAACTAAATAGGATTGAACTTGGTTCAATTTAATTTGTTTGCTTGATGGTTGATGTTGGTTTATATTAATTTGGCTTTCTTTGTTTTCTATGGGTAGGAGAAGAGTAGTTTGGAGATGATTGAACATGATCTAGCTAAAACTTGAGCAGCGATACGCCAGGCAGTCCGCTCGCTTGATTACACATCTTGGAAAGAGAAGGCCTTCATCCCGAGTGGATCCATTTACAGAAACGCATGCGCCTTTCATCAGTTAGGATTAAGAAAACTTAGTAGTTTTATTGATTTTAGTTTTTAATTTGTTTCATTAAGGCATTAGTTCTCCAAAAGCCTCTTTTGTATCTCTCTTCTTTTAAGAAAGTTTCCTAGAGTTACACCCATTTCTTACACCCGGTTGTGGGGAGATCATGTTGGACTGGTCAATCCAATTTCTTTTGTTTATATATACGATTAAAGTTAGAATATATCCCAAAATTCAAATATTGCTAAAGCATGACCATGTGAGGTTTTTGGACTATAGCCCATCCCTTAGCTGGACAATCAAATGGACAGGCATGATTGATATGCATGCGTGATTATATATATTCTAATTCAATTACTCATTAAAATGGACTGTTAACGCCTCAACATTTTATTCGAAAATAACAAATAACAGAAAATAACAAATATCATAAATAAAGTAAAATATTTCTAATAAAAATGAGGTTTTTTAATTTTTTTTTATCTTCTTCACAAAAATCTCTCTATAATCAACAGTTGAAATTAAACAAATTAATTTCACATTAATACAACTTGTTATTTTAAAGCCTAAATTTTTACATGGTTTTAGAATAGGGTGGCATTATTTGAACACACCTTTTTTTGAATGACACCCACCTCTTATCTGCACATACCTGAAGTTGTGAAAAAAAAAAAACCAAACGAAGAGGAACTCACCACCACCATCCTCTTCTTCTTCACTACCACTACACCACCACCACCACTCCCTCCCTCTCTCTCTCTCTTACTTGGTGGTGGGCAGCGGCCTCCTCTTCTCCTCCGGGTAGCCTCCTCTTCCTCTTCTTCTTCTTCTCCGAGCGGCCTCCTCTTCTTATTCTTCTTCCTCTGTGTGTGTGTGTCTCTCTCTCTCTCTCCCTTCTTCCCTCCCTCTCCCTCTCCCTCTCCCTATCTCTCTCTCCTTAAAAAAAAAAAAAAAAATTCGCCCCCTATCGGTAACACAGGGTGGACATGGCTTTGGTCCACCTTATGTTACCGATAGGGGCGAACTTTTTTTTTTAAGGGAGAGGGGGAGAAAGAGATCTCTCCCTACCTCATCTTCCTTCTCCTCCTCTTCTTCTTCTTCTCTCTCTCTCTCTCGCTCTCGGAGAAGAAGAGGAGGAAGAGGAAGAAGAAGAAGTCGCTGAGAAAAAGAAGAAGTCGCTGAGGCCGCTGGGAGAAGTCTTCTCTCTCGATGGTGGAGTTTTTTTTGTAACTTATTTGCATACAGCAAGAGGTGGGTGTCACTCAAAAAAAGGTGTGTGCAAATAACACCACCCTTTAGATTAAATTTATTTTATAAACTTGAATACCCATGCATAGCACGGGGCAAACACTAGTTATCTATACTTCTATACTAAAGCGGAAGCATAGAGAAAGCTTTCTCTCTCATCCACGTGGCATCTTCTCTGTCTTTTTTGTTATTTTCTAAAATAACCCTCACGAGATTCCATCTAAAACGTCTCATATTACCTTAATCATCTCTTCTCTTCCCTCTCAGAATAATTCTCACGAGATTCCATCCAAAACGTCTCCTATTACCTTAAACATCTCTTCTCTTCCTTCCCAAAATAACTCTCACGAGATTCCATATAAAACGTTTCCTATTACTTAAAAACGTCTCTTTAATTTCTCTTAAAACATCATTGTCTCTCCTATTTATTTTCTAAAATCACTCCATCTCCCTCAACCTTTCTTCCTCTTCACATTGGAGGTATCTTAATCTTAAGGAGAATTTTCGATACCCCGTCAATTTCTCTTTTCTTCCCCTTTCTCTTATTTCCCCTCCAACATTTCTGAAATTTTCTAATTGGCCCGTGGGCCCATCAAAATCTCTTATTACCCCGCCACCCCACCCCCACCCCAAAATGATAAACACGAAAGGGTAATTTGGAAGGGTTTTGCGATTTCAGTGAAATCGCCTTACATCGCTCTTCCTCTCCCCATCCACCATCAGCACACTGCCAACCCCATTTTCTCTCCAGCGTCGTCGATCGCCCTCTTTCTCCATCGTTGTTGGTCACCGGAGAGTGGATACACCTCTCGTTCCGCAGGTACTCGTCGTTGTTCGGACTGCTAAGTCTGAACAATACTTCACTGTTCAGACTATTAAGTCCGAACAATGAATGATTGTCCGGACTTAGGAGTCCGAACAATCAATTTAAAGACCATGATCGAGATTGCACGAGAGAAAAAACCCCAATGTATTGTTCTGACGAGATTACTAGAAATTCTTGTTAGAATGGTTTCGAAAATGAAGTTAGAATGATTTTATCGATTAAAAAATATTGAATTCAAATACATACACCTATTGATTCTTCCATTGATTGTTTTACTCAAAAGTTCCCAATGAGAGTTGTAGAAGATGTAAAATACAACCCTAAATCTTTTAGGTATTCTCCTTTTGCTTTGAATTAGTCTCCCTAGCTTTGAATTTTAGAGGGGATGAGTAGAAATAGAAAGGGGTTAATTAGAGAAACAAATGGGGTAAAGTTGGTGTTTTATATATCTTGTGGGAGGAAGATAAGAGAAAACACAAGGGATATAGAAGTCATTTTAATTATAGTTTAAGTGGGGGATAAGAAGAGAAATTGATGGGGTATCCAAAATTTGCCTAATCTTAAACCTCTAAACGTTTTCAAACTCAAAACGGTTCAAAACCTTTCAAGCATTATATTACTGTCCTCTCAGACACGGCTATCTATATAAAGATCTTATAATAACTTATATATTGCCTGAAGTAAATAGATTGTATGCAATCGAACTACGATCCCCGTATGGATTAAACAATCTGATATGCCCATGCATTTTGATTAAGAAATTAGAAATTGGATTTTCCATCATCATAGTGTATGTTAATGATATGAATATCGTAGCAACTCTTGAAGAGCTCGCAAAATCTCTGTATACTTGAAGAGAGATTGTGGAAAAATATAATTTTACCTTGGCCTACAGATTGAACATCTCCCAAGTGGGATCCTAGTTCATCAATTCATACACTAAAAAGTCTTGAAGCACTTCAATATGAATAATACTACTTACATCACACAGATTAAAAGCGGGTATATCAAGGGTGAAAGAACCAAGTATATTTCGCCAAAGTTCTTTTACACTCACAAGCTCTAGTAGAGTCTCAATATTGATGTCCAACAGATATGTTCCAATAACAATCTTGCAGATCTATTCAAAAACACACTACCTACATCAACGTCCAAGAAACTTGATTTTCGGCATCGATATGCATCAACTCCAAGACTTTTTCACTTGACATGCTCAAATCAGGGAGAGCATCAATAAAAAAGGATGATCATTTCCTAGAAGGACCTTTGCGCACTGTACTATTTTTCCTTCGCTTAGGTTTTTTTCCATAGGATTTTTCTAAGTAAGATTTTAATGAGGTAATATTAAGCGCGTCCATCACCACCACATTGATTCATCAATACACTGTATTCTTTTTCCTTCGATTAGGTTTTATCTCACAAGGTTTTTCTAACAAGGTTTTAATGAAGTAATTTCCATAAAGCGACGGACATTCAAAGGGGAGTGTTGTAAACGTAACGGTTGTAACCGATGGCTGATCGCCGCTCATGTAGTGTCAGTTATACTATTGACATTTACTTTGTAACGTATCAGCATTTACTTTGTGTTGATCAATGGAAATATCAACAGATTCACAACACATTTCTAATTAAAAGCTCATATAATATTTTTTTCAAATATCGAATCAATATATAGAAATTGCAAAATAACTTTTATTAAATTTATATCTTATTTATTTAACGTATGTGCTCAGCACGGGCTTTTGATTCCTAGTTCCTTATTATATTCAGTCCAACCAACTGCAAATTCATTCCCTATTATATGGTTTAGGAGCAAAGGACCCCCTTTTTTACTCAAAAGTTTCCACCCCTCTTCTCGGGCGTGGATTCCAAGAATCCAACGGTGGTTGTGCTTTGGCAAAAAGTGAATCCAGAGAATGTCAGCTCAGCACTTACAACCATCCTTGGATTCTCAGAATCCATGCCCAAAAAAGGTGGAAATTTTGGAGTCAAAGGGGTGCGCGGATCTAACCCCTATTATATTCAAGAGAAAAATTTTGAAGCGACAGGATATTTGAAGTACCGATCACTTGCCAATGATTGAGCGCCACAAATACCCATAATTACTTTTTAAAAAGTCTTTTCAAACCAAAGTCTAAACCATGGGTATATGTGTGCGCAATCATTGGGCGCATGATCGCTACTTCAAAAATCCCGGCGCTTCAAAAAATTTCTCACAGTCCCAACCAACAGGCCCCACTCATTCAGGACCCTCCATCAAACCTACCCACATGCATTTTAAGGAGATGGGCCAAGGAGCCCAATATCGTTCACCACTATAACCAACCCATACCCAAATAGATCCATAGATGCAAATAGCAATGACCTAAGGGTCTGTTTGGTAACTTGGAATTGAGTCATTTGGTTTTGTGATTCTTGGAATCATAAATCTCTATTTTTGGGAGGACTGAATTATAGGAATTATATTTTAAATTTCGTGATTTTTCCGGAATTATATTTTAAATTTCGTGATTTTTCCGGAATTATATTTTAGAGGGAAGAAGAAACTTCTAATTCCTGGAATTCTACTTCTGGCGGAGAGATTCGAGAGAATTTTTATTGAACCCCAACTCTCGCACTCATCCCTAGGTGGACCTATAAACCAAAAAAACAGCAAGAGTAGTTATTTGCAACAGTTGGATTGGTGTCTTCAAAAGTCCCGTCGCTTCAAAAATTTTCTCACAATCCCAACCAATCAGGCCCCACCCCCCATCAAACCTTCCTACCTACATGCACTTTAAGGAGATGGGCCAAGGAGCCCAATATCGTTCACCACTACAACCCAACCCAGACCCAAATAGATCCATGGATGCAAATGGCAATGACCTTACAAACCCATGAAATCATAACCCAGATGGACCAAGTCCAAAGCCATGGTCCTCCAAAACCGCAACACAACCCCATAAACTCAGACCACAGTATGAGCCACGTGGTGCACTCTTAAAGACCATTGACAGTATGGATGTCTAGGTGAATCTACATATCAAAAAGCAGCCTGATTTGTTATTTATAACCATTGGATCTGAGTATCCCAAATAATACTAGATATCCACAGTTAAAAATCTAATCCAATGGTTAGAAATCACTAATGATGATGATTTTTGTTCTGTAGGCCCGTCCACCTAGATATGGGCAAACCATCCATCCGATCGGTGGTCTCTAAGAGTATGCCACGTGGTTCACACTGTGGTTCGTCATCAGTGTTGTGGATGGTCGGCTGTCATCATAAAAAAAAGAGCCGTTGGATTCAAGAGATCTACCGTCAACGTGGCAGTAACTTTATTAAGATTTAAAATAACTTTTTTGCCCTTACAGTAATTGACCGGGTAAAAGTAACCCGATCACCCATCTTTCGTAGGCTTTTTCTTTTCTTTTTACTCACGTTCAAGGTTGACCTCGCTAGCTGCCAACTAGGCTGAACTAGCGGGTCGTGATGTAGGTTATGTAACAAGGTAGCAAAGCCAAAGCGACAGGTATGACGATTTTTGTTACTCACCGTTGCCATCTGGGCCCACTGACCGCATGAATTTTATTTTATTTTATTTTTTTGACCTTTTTGGTAGACATTCATACCAAAAATTACCTTGTTTTCTAATGATTTTTAGCCGTCGGTTTTAGTACCCAGAAAATGTTGAATCCACGGCTAGGATCATGCCTTAAAAAGTACTAAAATCTAACGGCTTGAGATTACCGGTGATTTTTGGTGGGTATATCCAAGGTTTAAAAGGGGCCATTATAACAGACTGGGGGCGTACCATTTTTTCCATTATAACGAATTGTAATGCTCAGGGCCAAAAACTGCGCTAAAACAAAATTTCAAAAAACAGAAAATAATAATAAAAAAAAAGGGGGTGAAAATAACTGAAATAACAGCCATTTTTCACAAAAAATTTAAGAAAATAAAGGTTGTTATTTTCATTATGAAGGAAAAATAACGGTCATAATAACAAAAATAACAGCCGTTATTTTTTCAGCATTTTAACTGTTCATAACGCAACGGGTGAGGTCCAAATCCGTTATAACGGCCGTGTTTTAAACCATGGGTATATCTGCTAAGGGGAGGGCTAAACATCTATATGGTCAGTGGGCCCAAAGGGAGCAGTGAGTAACAAAATTACTATAAACGTGTTACATCGTTTTCCTAACCCTTTAAAACTGTTCACAACTTGTTAAGGAGAGTAAAATTTTGCTGACCAACCACAGTATAAGCCACGTGGCACAATCTTAGAGGACACTGACCATATGGATGTTTGTCCTGGCCTAGGTGGACCTACGTACCAAAATCAGCCTGATTAGTCATTTCAAACCTTTTGATCTTAATTTGTACCCTAAATAATGCTAAAATTCTATGGTTAAAAAATCAACCCATGAAATTGACTCCAATCCAATCCTTAGAAATCATTAATCATGGTAATTTTTAGTCTGTATGTCCACCTAGGGTAGGGCCAAACATCCATACATTCAGAAATCTCTGAAAATATGCCATGTGACTCATATTGTGGTCAATCAGCAACTTTAACAACAATATAAGCCATGTGGCAGTCTTACTGGACGCTAACCGTATGGATGTTTGTCCCCATACCTAGGTTGACTGACATACCAAAAATCAGCCTGATTAGTGATTTCAAACCTTTGGATCTTTGTATCCTAAATGACGATCAATAATGTTCAAAATCCACGGTTAAAAATCAACCCATGAAAAACAACTCCAATCCAACGCTTAAAAGTCATTAATAAGGCTAATTTTTGGTTTGTAGGTCCACCTAGGGTTGTGCCAAACATCCATATGGTCAGAAATCTCTAAGAATATGCCACGTGGCTCATATTGTGGTCGGTCGCATGTCAGCAAAGTTTTTGACCGACCACAATATAAGCCACGTGGCACACTCTTAGAGGATACTAACCGTATGGATGTTTGTCTCATCTCTAGCTGGATCTATACATACCCAAAATCAACCTGATTAGTTTCAAACTTTTGGGTCTTTGTACCCTAAATAATGGTCAATAATGCTCAAAAGTCACAGATAAAATCAACCCATGAAAATGACTCCAATCCAATGCTTAGAAATCATTAATCAGGCTAATCTTTGGTCTGCTATGGTTGGACCAAACATCCATGCAATTAGAATTCTCTAAGAATTAATATGCTACGTGCTCGGTCAACAGAGTTCGACTCTTGTCGAATAGAACTATGTTGACCAATGTCCGTCAACAAAGTTAAGCCACATGGCACGCTCTTAGGGGATGCTGACCATATGGATGTTTGTCCAATCCCTAGGTGAACCTACATACCAAAAATCAACCTGATTAGTGATTTCATACATTTGGATCTTCACCCTCAATAATGTTCAAATTCCACGGTTAAAAATCAACCCATAAAAATTAACGATACCAATCCAACACATAGAAATCAGTAATCATGCTAATTTTTAGTTTGTAAATCTACCTAGGATTGGGCCGAACATCCATATGATAAAAAAAAAATCTCTAAGAATATGCCACGCGGCTTTTATTGTGGCCAATCAACAACTTATTTGATGGATGTCAATCAACAACGTTCTGTTATTGTCGAGTAGAACTTTGGTGACCGATGTCCATTAGTAAAGTTGCTAATTGACCACAATATAAGCTATAAAGTCCATATTTTGTAGATTGGCAAATTTCATGTCAAATCCAATCAGTTAGTCAATCGTGGAGTCGAGTCTAGCTATATTAGGATATGTCTAATCTCCAAAAAGTTTGTCATTAATTTTAAAATGATGCACGAGATGAAGTTCAACAGTTCGATGATCATATAGGTGTATGGCCTCCTGAGTTCATAACACAATCTGATTTTTAGGATGGTAAGTGACCTAGACGACTTAGATTGACTATAGGTGGTTGACATTGACCTTAAACTTGACTTAGAACTATTTGAGAATAAATAAACTTAAAACTTAATTGTCATTGAAAATTTTCCTAAGTTGGTTTGAATCAAATGAGGCAGGACCTGTGTTTTTAGGTTTGTTCACTCGGTGATTCGAGTGTGTTACTCGTGGTTTTAAATCATTAATTAGGCTGATTTTTGGTCTGTAGGTATACCTAAGGTTGGGCCAAAGATCTACACGGTTATAAATCTCTAAGAATATGCCACATGGCTCAAATTGTGGTCGGTCAACAAAGTTATGCTCTTGTCATGGACATAATTTTTGCTTTTGTCAAGGAATTCAATTTTCAGGTCAACAAAATATGATGCTCTTTCCTTGACCTAACTATTAGATTATTTTTTAGAGTCGCTCTACGGGCACCCACGCCATTTGGTTGGGCACCCACAATAAACCAAAATGCCCCCCTTTCAGTTTGGGCACCCCATCTTCTTCGCTTTTTTCTCTCTCTCTCTCTCTCTCTCTGGCTTTTAGCCCCCACGGCGTTGAACTGCAGTGGGGACTATGTAGCCCACGAACAGGGGGCAAAAATCTAGAGACATAGATAGATAGATAGAGAAACGGAGAGGGAGAGAGCGGGATGAAGGGAGTGAGAGAAGGATAGGGGAGAGAGTGATGGAGGTGAGAGGAGAGAGTTACACTATAGAGAAAGAGAAAGAGAGAAAACGAAGTAGAAGGGGTGGAGTGCCCAAACTGAAAAGGGGGGTATTTTGGTCGTGGGTGCCCGTGGAGTGTCCCTATTTTTTATTTGAATGGGATCAGCATATGAGATGCATGTGACCGGCCCTTTGGGTGTCTCGGTCATACAAACAAAAAAAAGTGAGTAAACCTTCGCTCACACCTGTGTGTGAGCAAAGCCGATCACACATCACAATATGAGCCACGGGGCACACTCTTAGAGGCGATGACCGTATGGATGTTTGGCTAGTCCCTCGGTGGACTTGTAAACCAAAAATTAGCCTGATAAGTGATTTCTAAGCATTGGATTGGAGTCATTTGCATGGGTTGATATTAACCGTAGAATTTAAAACATTATTGACCATTATTTGGGGTACTAGATCCAAAGGTCTGACAAAACTAATCAGGCAAATTTTTGGTTTGTAGGTCGAACGAGGGACTGGCCAAACATCCATACGGTCATCATCCTCTAAACGTGTGCCACGTGGCTCATATTGTGGTGTGTGATCGGATTTGCTCACACAGGTGTGAGCGAAGGTTTACTCAAGAAAAGTCGCATTCCAATCACATCACCGACCAATCCTTTTAAATTCCTTGCCTGACCGAGGCGTTTTGCGTTATTTTGCGTGAAATAAATAATGCGAACTTTGTTACGTGGCTTTCTGTTCTTCTCTTGGGCGAGTTCTTGATTAGGGTTTTTCTCCTTTCCTTGTATCTGCTCGATCCCTTCGTAATTTCGTGGTCTTAATTCGAAAAATTTCTAGTATCGGTGAATCGAAGCGTGAGACCATCTTGGGGTGTTCTGTTTTTTTTTTTTTCTGAATTGAATGGATAACAGCAATTGGAGAGCTGCTCCTGGTCCTGGTCCTGTTCAAGGTGGGGAACCTAACATGGACGCTAATGATTGGAGAACCCAACTACAACCCGATTCTCGGCAACGAATTGTCAATAAAATGTAAGTCTTCCATCTCTCAATCAATTTTCTAGAATCTTGTAGAACTTTCTTGATTTATGTGTTGATTGTATAGGGCAACTGATGATTAAAGTAGAGAGCCTTCGTAGAACACTCTAGCATTATGGGTCGATTGTATGGGACAATTGATTGGTCCAATATTTGGGATACTGAACTTGTGACTGCATTTTGATTCAACTTCGTTTAAACTTATGGTTTCACATGCTGATGTTGTTGCAAGGATTGAAATTCGGTTTTGACCTGTATTTCGGTCCGGGTCGAAACTGAAATTTCGCCCGAAATTTCGGGCGGAATTTCAAAATTTCAGTGAAAAATTGGAAAAAATTTAAATGGTGATCTATGAAATCCTGAAAAATCTGAGGAAATCTTATCTCTTTCTCACTCTATAATCTCTTGTAGAAAAGGGAATCTTATTTCTAGCCTTTAATAGAGGGAAAAATGCCTGAAATTTCTCTTCATTCCTTAATATAGAAGAATGGAAGAGGGGACCGAAATTTTTAGGGATTTCGATTTCAGTCTTCACCGAAACCGAAATTTCGGAACTTTTCGCCGAAATTTAAAACCTTGTGTTGTTGATGATGCATGAATTGACATATACTTGGTATGTTCTTTATCTACCATCAATAACCTATTAAAACTTACTCTTTTGCATGCATAGAATGGAGACTTTAAAGAGACATCTTCCAATTTCTGGCCCTGAGGGATTAAATGAACTTAAGAAGATTGCTGTAAGATTTGAGGAAAAGATTTATACTGCTGCCACAAACCAGGTACATCCATTACTAAGATGGTCTCTTCTCTATGTAATTTCCATATTGCATTGCCAGTTGGTTTCAACCCATGTACTGATTGGTTTGTTCATATCAAACTGTAGTTCCTTTATTTTTCCTACAGAGTACCTTTGTAACCTGCTCCATAGTGGATCCTTCTAAATTTCTAATATGTTACTTTAAACTACTTTTGCATCACTTAATGATGATTTATGAATCCATTTTTTTTAGAGGAATTCGTTTATGTGCATTTTTTGTGATATGTTCGAGCTTGCTCTCTTGGGCATACTTTTTAGTAAAGGTAGTTAAGGGCGCAAGGCGCACATTAGGACCCCTGGCGCTTCAGGCGCAATATTAAAAGTTATAATAATAAATATAAGAAATATAAAAAATTAAGAAAAATAACATCATAAAATAACAAAACAGGTAATCATTAGGTCATAGAACATAAAAGATAGCAAATGTCCAAAATCTCAAGTTACCCAAAAGTAGTTCTAGTTAGCATTGTCATTATCTAAATACAAAACTAGTAATCAAAAAGTCATAAAAAATAAAAAATAACAAATATCCAAAATCTAAAATAGTCCACAATTAGTTCTAGTTAACATCATCATCATTATCTAAAATATAATCATTAGCTTCATCCCCATCATCGTCGGATGTGTTAGCCTCCTAAATGTATTATTCTTCTACTCCCCCGAAATGGCATCTTCCTCTTCCAGCTCCCTTACTGAAGCCCTTGCCCTTACTCTTGAGCTTGATTGTGATCTTGTATTTGATGTTGATTTACTAGCTCCAACAGCTCTCGTAAGTTCGTAACAACACCCCATGTCAATCTATCATCCTCAAACACCAATTCATCTTCTGCTTCTCCACCTTCTATTTCCATCTCTCATCTCTCCAAGTAGTCATTCATTGCTTTCATCAATGTCTTTCAACGAGATAGGGTCAATTTTATCTCGCCTATCATACTGATGCTTAATATAATAGACCAAAGTACAATTTTTTTTTACAAAAAAACATGTTTTTAGTGAGGTGCTTTACTAAAAGCGCATCGCCTTGACCCTTCTAAGGCGCTTTAGCTACGCCTTGTGTTTTGAATATAGGGTTGACAGTAGATTTGGGTTGTATACTGGAGAAAATTGTGCAAATTTTTGAAAGAGTAGGTTTGGCAAAGTTGCATGGCTGTTATGATTTCCCTTGGTTTTATAGTCGGAACCATTTCTCTATCTCATGCTTATGATAAGTAAAGCTTCCTACTCACAGGGCCACTAAAAAAGTGGTTATTATCATAGTGAGCCTAGTTATGTTATTATATTTTTTTTTGAGGGGGATTAAAGACAAAGAAATAGGTCAGGGATTGGTGTAAATTGTTCTTCTCTAAGATCTTAGAATTTCATGGTTGATTCTTGAATCCTCCTTTTGTCTTGTTTTTTTTGAAGGCCTACCTTGTAATTCTACTTATTGCTAAAATATCAAATTGCTAAAAATAAAAATTGGTGCCGGGACACCCTAACTCATGATTTTCATGTAGTAAGCTTTGAGAGAGTGATGTAACCGTGTAAGCTTCATGATTCGACCAACAAACAGTAATAGAAGTCAAGAAAGCGTAGAAACTATAACTAAATGACAAATTATACGATTCAAGAAAAGTAAGAAAAGTAAGATATGGAACTCTAATAACCGCCAGAGCCTAGATTTCTGAAAATGAAATCAGGTAAACCTTTTGAGAGGTACTAATTGAAGCAAGTCAAAAGTTCTTAAAGGAATTAAAAAGCCCAAAGGCAATTTCATTCATTAAATTCAAAACTCTCCATGAGTAATTATTTATAAGAAAATAAAACCATAGAAACATAAGGACTAAGACACTTATATGAACCATCCATCTCAAATAAATCATATTGAATTTGTAAATGACTAAATTTGCCCCTAAATCACGTTACTACCATTACAAGTTAGACTTCTAACTTATGTTATTGTATACTTTAACATGCCCAACTTGTCTCTACACGATGTCGACACTGGTATCGGATACTGCAAGAATACTTTTATTTTACTATTGGTTATTTTCTTAATTTATGACTATCTTAATTTGTTTTATTAAAAAAAAATGTATAAATAGTATATTGTAACAAATCTTACCATACGAATCTGTGCCGTATTAGAATTTGAAGTTTTGTTACATTTGGCATGTAATGCTAAAAAATGTTACTTGAGGTAGGGATTCAAGTCAGATCTAAAGGGGAGGTGGTTGATCTTCTGTTGGAGCGTCTACGAGGTGACGATATGGCCAGAGTTTTTTTTTGACGATGGAGGTTGCTCTGGTCGGTACAAAGGAGAGGGCAAGAGCTAGAGGATCTTCAGATACGGAGGACTAGAGGGTGGAGAAGTTGGACCTGCCAGAGGTACAAAGATGAAGAGTTCTGCGGTTGCATCATCGGGAGGAGAGGAAGACGATGATGTGGCACCTGTTGGTCGAGACTGGTACGATGACCTGGCTAGGGGAATTGATGTGTCGTTTAGCGGAGATAGGAAAAGCTTCGTTATTGGTCGTCAAGGGCTACGACAGACTGCTGCTCGACAGAGGAGTACGAAAAAAGAGAAGGCATGGGGACTTTTTGAGCCCGCTAGTTTTAAAAAGGACACACATCGGGCCATAAGAGGATCTTTATCTCTCGTGGAGAAAGTGTGGACGCGTGGAGAAAGGGGACAACTCAGGTGTTTGGAGATACGTTGAAAGGAGGTGAATCATGGTTTAATAGGGGATATTTTAGAGGGCACATGGATAAGGTGATAAATGGTTATCATGCCAAGGATGAGTTGCGGCAATATGGTAGGGAGTGTCTGGGTCTCGATGTGCAGGAGAGACACCGTAGTGTGCCCCGTACCTCTAAAGAGTTTTCGAAAACAAAGTTTGTTGATAAGGGATATGGTGGGTCCCATCCAAAATCGAAGGGTATTATGATTTGGGATGGTGGAAGAGCTTATCTTAAATTTCTCAAGTTGAGGGAGGGGCTATAATATTGGGGAAAGTGAAAGGTTCTTTACATAAGGACGATATATCATATATTAATTCTTCCGATGTCATGCCACCAAATTAGATCCAGTCATCTCAACCTTTCTTGTATCTTGAGGCGTGATCTGATCATACAAATGTGCCATTAAACAAAATTTGTATCTCGATGCAATGGAAATACACCAGATAAGTTTTTCATTTTGTTTTGTAACCCAAATAAGTGACAGGAGTGGTCCTCTGTTGTAGTAACTAACTAGTCAGAAGACTATTGTTAGTCAACTTAAATAATGGTTTGGTCGGTTTAGGGAGACTTTAGTCAATCTAGTTGTGAGGGAAGAAAATGACCAAATTATCCTTGGTCCACTGTTCATTCTCTCCTAAGTATTGTTATGTGAACCAATCCCTCAATTCGTTTTTACGTAATATAAGGTCACGGATTTTGAAATCCTAACCAACATTTGATTCATTTTATTTAAACTGTTTGTCCATAAAATAAAACATACTTCATTGACATATACATAATAACAGAGGATCTCTCGCCTCAATCAAAACTAGAATACGCTCATCCCCAAAAGTGTATATATCGTAATCCCAAATATATGAACTAAGCTGTCAAATACCTACATATCTCATGTATCCTCTTACTACAAGACAGAAGAACTACACAAAATATAATATCATCTCTAGCACATGTATATCAAAAGAAATGATGGAAGCATCAGATCAATTTCTCATTATCCTTACTTGAAAATAATACATTTTAAAACAATGAGCTGGGGCCCAATAAGTACATTAAAGCCACATCAATCACTAGCTTTTCTTTATTTTAAAACAATTACGGTTTTACAAACGAGTTTCACATTTAAATTGATAAAACTCAATTCGTTATCAATTACTTAAGGATGACTCCGAATACTAGGATGATTTTGTACATATGGTCAACCTTTCTTTTATCAGAATACTTGTGACCATTACCTCATAGTTTGTCAAATTGTTATATTGATTATGATATTTTCGGTACCGACATTCTACCGATTCTAGTGTACGATGTCAACACTTTTAGCCTATAAGTAGACTCCCTGATGTGCACACTGGTTGTTTCATTATGTATATTCTCTCTGGATTTCCTAGTTTTTTTTATGTATAAATACCTGAGGGGTCTCAAAGAAGTAAGACAACGCCTGATTCTAGCTATTTTGATATTCCACATTTCACTCGCGTTGTTACTCACATCCTTAATCATATTTATATGCATAAAACATTCATGTTTGTAGAAACATCTTTATATGCATAACATTCATATTCTAACATTTTGAAACTATAAAGAAAAGAACATTTAAACCCCATTAAAATTCTAGAAAGCAAATACACATAAAACTTATTAATTATTAGTAGCAGTTAGACACAATAGGGGTAAAATAGTCGTTTTAAGAAAAAACACGAAAGAATGATAAAAAAACATGCCATGTGTCCTCTGGTCAATTCGGGTCACTACACCTCTTTTCTTCATATTGTCCAACAACCGTTTTATTGTAGAGGGAAGTCCTATAACAGAGGACAAAATTGGAATGAGGTAGTTTTGTTTGTGAACGCTTCTGAGGGTCTTTTTGTCGCGAGAGATACTCCAGGAGACATATTAGCCGAAGAAGAAGCAGAGGCAGAAAAGGAGAGCATTCGTCTTTGTAGATCAGTGAAGGAAAGGGGCTTGGAAATAGGTGATGTTGCAGTTTGGGAAACACAACAGCCTTCCATCGATGGCATGTCTCTTATCCTTGTTATCAATGATCAATTTGTTGAATCCCTAGGTGAAGGAGCTAGGGACAATTATTTGGAAGAGATAGAGGTCTTATTTCCTGAAGATATCAGCCTCATTTTTGCGTTGCCTGCACAACGGTATCCTCGGAGAATCAAGGGAGGGATGAATAAGGTGAGCTGGCCAGTAGAGGTCGAGGAGTCCCAGAGCCTCAGTTGAAGCTTAGTTGGAGATGTGTACGAAGAAAATCCAGTGTACGAGGATCAGGGATTTCTCGCTTTGTAGTGTCTATCTGATTTTGAGATGGTAGTGGATGGAGGAGATGATGTGGAAGAACTTGACAAATCAAACTCCTTAGCGTGGGTTATGAAAAAGGCTTTGGATTTTGGCAAGTTCTTGGGCCTTTCTTTCACAGGCAATGACAAGGAAGTTCTTGATTTTTTTATTGCCATTGAGATAGATTAGTAGTATTTCCATTCTTGCTTTGGAGGGGATTCAGATGTAACGTAGGGTGCAGACTTGTTAAGGTCAGAGGAAGGGTCACAATTTTGGTGTTGAGGGACCAGATTTTAGAGGCAGGGGGCACTTTAGGTAGTGAGGTGCAAAACCTAGAAGAAGGTGCCTTCCCAATGAGGATCAACATAGATAGCAGAAGGGCTTAGTTATTAAGGGAGGTCCAGAACTTGGCCACTTTTGGAGGCCAGTTCGAGATGTTGGGTGGTAGGGGGGAGCAAAAGGAAGGGGAGGGGGAACGAAACTTTATCTTTATGAATTTATTTTATTTCTTGGAATGTGAGGGGTTGGGGAGTAGGGATAGAAGGACGATTTGTAGAATTCTTTTTAAGCAGTGGAGGGTGGATTTAGCTATTCTACAGGAAAGGAAAAAGGAAATTTTGAATGATGCGGAGGTGGTGGATTTATAGGATCATCGAGAGTGTGGTTCGTTAGCATTACCAGCGGAGGGCACAACATGAGGGATTTTGGTAATTTGAAACAAGGACAAAGCTAGAGTGAAGGATTCTTTTATTGGGTAATTTTTAGTATCAATTGTGTAGAAGTACTGAAGACCAGAATCATTGGGTTCTTACGGGTGTGTATGGGTCTTTGGATAAACAGTTTAGAATGGACTTTTGGAAGGAACTTGATATTGTTCGGGGAAGGTGGCTCTACCTTGGTGTATAGATGGAGACTTTAATGTCATTCGGTTCTCTTATGAGAAGAGGGGGGAGTCGAGTGACCAAGAGCATGAGACTTTTCAGATTTTGTGGGTACACGTTTCATGGATCGCCCCTTTAAAGGGTTAAGATTTACGTGGACTAATAACCAGGAAAGGTCGACCATGACTAGACTAGATAGATTTCTTGTTTCAGATAGTTGGGCTTCGCTTTGCTCGGATTTGTCTCAAGAAGTTCTCTTTAAACCGGCATTAGATCATAACCTAGTGGTGCTAGGTTGTGGGAGATTTTGAATAAAGGCCCTTCCCCTTCAGATTTGAAAACATATGGTTGGAAGAGCCGATTTTCCATGATCTTGTAACAGATTGGTGGGGTTCTTTCCACTTATCGGGTAAGGCAGGTTTTATCTCCAGAAATAAGCTGAAAGCTTTTGAAGGAAGTTGAAAGTTTGGAACAAGGAAGTCTTTGGTTGTGTGGAAGAGAAGATAGGAGTGCTTCTAGAGGAAATTATTCTTTGGACGATAAAGAAGAAAGGGATGTGATTTTAGAGGAGGGGGGAGGAGAGTGGAAGCGAAGAAAGAGTTTCTTAAATGGGCATGGTTGGAGGATATCAATTGGCGGCAAAAGTCTAAGGTAAGGTGGCTGAAGGAGGGGGATAGGAATACTAAGTTCTTTCATCAAGTCGCTAATGCCAGACGAAGGAGCAATAATACTCCAAGACTTAAGGTTGATGGTTCTTTGATAGACGATGAAGAAGCAATCAGGGAAAGTGTGGTGAAATATTTTTCTAGTCTGTATTTAATACCGTGTCTATAGGCCAAAGGTGGACGGGTTCATTCGGATAGGATAAGTCAGGAATATCAGGAGTGGTTGGAGAGACCTTTGGGCAAGGAAGACATTTTGGGGGCTATTAAGAGCTTTAGTGGTGATCGAAGCCCTTGTCCAGATGGTTTCTCTTTAGCTTTTTCCAGCATTGCTAGGATATTGAGGGGATTTCATGGGTGTAGTTAAGGAGTTCGAAGAGGAGGCATTTCTAGATCGGGGCTTCAATAGTACGTCTCTCATCCCTAAGAAGGAAGGGGCAGATTCTTTGGGATTATCGTCCTATCAGCCTAGTTGGGAGCACTCACAAGAT
The DNA here is from genome assembly GCA_035048495.1 of Euptelea pleiosperma. NCBI lineage: Eukaryota > Viridiplantae > Streptophyta > Magnoliopsida > Ranunculales > Eupteleaceae > Euptelea > Euptelea pleiosperma. Next base: position 7,717,302 of record CM068544.1, on the reverse strand, counting down.
TATTTTAAAGGTGCTTGCTACTAGGATGAAAGAGGTGTTGGGTTTTATCATCTCTCCATTCCAAGGGGCTTTTGTGAAAAGGAAGACACATTCTGGATGATGTCTTGATAGCTAATGAATGTATTGATTCCAGAGTCTGAAGAGAAGCTAGGTATGGTGTGTAAGATCAACATGGAGAAGGCGTATGATCATGTGTTGGGATTATATATTGGGGAAGATGGGCTTCGGGTCTAGGTGGAGGGCGTAGATGAAGGTGTGCTTTTCTTCGACTTGGTTTTCTGTGTTGGTGAATGGTTCTCCTGCTGCTACTTCCGTTTTTGTTTGTTATTGTGGTTGAAGCATTGGGGAGAATGACCACCAAAGCAGTGGAAGGAGGAATGATAGAAGGTTTTCGAGTGAGTAGCCAAGGCCCCATGATATCTCACATTTAATTTGCAGATGATACGATATGCTTCACTCAGGCGTCCCATAGATAGTTGAGATACCTTAAATGTATTTTGAGGTGTTTCGAGGTAGTCTCGGGATTGAGGATTAATCTTGGCAAGAGTGAGGTATACGGGGTGTGAGATTTGAGTAATCTGAGTGGTCTGGCGTCGAGTTTTGGGGGGGGGGGGGGGGGTCAGTTTGCCCGCTTCTTACTTGAGGCTTCCTTTGGGAGCTAAGTATTAAGGATAAATCGATTTGGGATCTTGTAGTGGCCCTAGTGGAAAGGTTTGGGAGAAGACTTGGGGCATGGAAAAAGGGCTATTTCTTGAAAGGAGGTAGAGTCACTCTTATCAAGAGCACTCTCTCTAGTCTTCCTATTCATTTCCTTTCTTATGTTTTACTTCCAGCCAGCGTAGCTCTTGATCTGGAGAAAGTGATGAGAGATTTTTGTGGGAAGGACAATAAGATTCTCATAAATTTCACTTGGTGGGATGGGACGGTATCTGCAAACCCTAGGAAGGAGGATTGGGTTTCCGCCGCTTGAAAGTCATGAATGAGGCGCTTATAGGGAAGTAGTTGTGCAGATTTGGGGAGGAAGATAGTTTATGGAGGATGGTCATTGAAGGTAAATATGGGGATTGGTAGGATGGGCATGCAGTTATCTCAGTCTCATTCTCCTATGGGATCAGTGTGTGGAAAGGTATCTCGAGGTTCAAAGACAGATTTTGACAGGGCATTCAGTATAATTTAGGGATAGGAGATAGGGTTCGGTTTTGGGAGGATCTTTGGTGTGGAGACGAACCTTTAAGGTTAGCTTTTCTTACTCTCATTCAAATCTTGGATCTCCAAGGGGTGAAGATTTAAGATTGTGTAATTAGTGTAGAGGGTGCTGCCTCTTGAAACTTTGGCTTTAGAAGAAACATCAATGATTGCGAGCTGGATGACCTTGCTTCGCTTTTGTCTAGAGTTGGAGGAGGCCCCTCATGGGTTTCTGAGTCAGATAGGAGGTTACGGAGATGGGATCCAAAATGCGTTTTCGGTCAAGTCTTTTTTTTCTCACATAAATCCAACGGGTCAAGTTTTTCCGGTGTTGCTTGTTTGGGGGTTTGTATACCGTCGAAAGTGATTTTCTTTGTTTGAACTGCTATTCTAGGCAATATTTTGACAGCAAGATTTTGACTATAGACCACCTGAATAGTAGGGGGATGATGTTGCCAAATAGATGCTCTCTGTACAAATCTATTGCTGAGTCGGTTGGCCATCTGCTGATCCACTGCCCTTTCACTTTTGCGATTTGGCAGGTCTTCTTCTCTCTTTTTGGCATAGATTATGTGGTCCTGGAACAGTTGATCAATGTTATCAAAGGAAGTAGTATGAATATCTTTTGTTTTAAAGGTCGATACCTCTGGCGTATTCTTCCTTTTTCTATGATGTGGGCTGTTTGGAAAGAGAGAAACTCCAGAATCTTTGTAGGGAAAGAAGAAGAGATTCCTAGGGTGGTGTTGAGAGTTAAATCTTACTTGTATATTTGGTCCTCCATTTTTTCGGAGTTCAAAGGCTGTTTTTTGACTCTTTTGTGTTTTTTTGGAGTTAATGTCTTTTAAGCACACTTTGGTTGTAAAATGAATATTTAAAAAGCTACAATATAGTGCGTAGGATATTGGCTGATTTTATGAGATATTAATTCTGTATATCGTGCACAATGTTTATAATGGCTAACGGTGTCGGGCTCAATGAGGTGATTCGTAAGGCTCGAGGTGATACAAGGTGGAAGCGTAATTTTTTTAATAAAATAGAAGATAGGAAATACGTAAACGTTGGAAAATTAAGATAGAAATAAAATATATATACATATACATATACATATATATATGTATATACATACATATATATATGTATATACATACATATATATATATGTATATACATACATATATATATATGTATATACATACATATATATATGTATGTATATACATACATATATATATATATGAATGTATGTATGTATATACATATATATATATATATATGTATATATATATGTGTGTGTGTGTGTGTTATATATATATGTGTGTGTGTGTGTGTGCCCGTGCTACACCGAATCTAAGCCTGGTCAAGCAAGTGGATCCATTTTACTATTTATAGTAAATTCTGATTTTTCTAATTTTAGATAGAGTTTGAGTTGTAATCGATTTAGGATTTTGAGAGATTTTATTTCCAATTAGGATTTTATTATTGATTGCAATAGTTGACTTATATTAGGAGTTTCTAATTTCAGTTAGACTAGAATTAGGTTAGTTCAACTTCAAGTAGGGAGTCTTATAAAAGGTGATGTACCCTTTGATTTTAATAATGAAATTAGGATGAAGAAATAGAAATCTCTTTGGAGAAATCTCCTATGAAGGGAAACTTGGTGTGAAGTCATCTTCTCTTGGTGCGAAGCCAAGCCAATTCAGTGCGAAGTCGAAGGTATCATTCTATCATTATCTCTTTCTCTATCTTTTTTCTCTTATTCTTTCCTCTTTCTCCATATCTATTTTCTTTTTGGGTCTATTTTTTACCTAAAAAAACCCAAACCATGCTCCATCCATCTCTAAACCCTAATTCATGAACTAACTGTGAATAGTGTTACATAAATAGTGCCTCGTGAATAGTGTCGCGTGAATATGTATCACGTGAATAGTAACCTCCCCTTTTTATTCCCCAAAAAAATCGCAGAACGAAACTGTCCCGCGTCAAATTTGGAATCAGAGCCAGGTTCAAAATTCTTGTGTGTTTCGGAAAGATGTCTCAGATTGGTTCGTAATCTTTGGTAGCTGCGTTATTTAAACTAAACGACGTGATAAATCGTTTTGAGAGCAACCTGGACAAGTCGATCGATGCCCATAAGAAGGCCCTTGAGGACTTTAATAATAAGATCTCTGGCAGATTGATCTGCCTGCGGTTGTGGAGAATGAAAAGGCTGGAAAGGTTGATGATTCCCCTGGTTCTAGCTGAAGATGGCCCCAAAAGTAGAAGATCCCAGTACGAAACCTGATGTTTCTGCTGTTTTAGAATCGACAGTTGAAAATGGATTAGATAGAATAAGCATAGATTCTTATGAAAGAGGGCCAGAGTTGAGGACATAGACTATGTTTCAGAAAATTTACATTTGTCGAAGATGCAAAATAAGAAACTAAAGGGAAAGTAGTCCAAATATCTCATCCACTGGAAAAGCCAATTGCAATATCTCAACTTGAATTCGATGTCGAATTCTTTTCAACTAGGAGGGTTTGATGTGGGAGCATTCTACTACGATGGTCTGTGCTACACCGAGTCTATGCTGGTCAAGTAAGTGGACCCATTTTTACTATTTATAGTAAATCTTGATTTACTATTTATAGTAAATTTTGATTTTTCTAATTTTAGATAGAGTTTGAGTTGTAATCGAATTAGGATTTTGAGAGATTTTATTTTCAATTAAGATTTTATTAATGATTGCAATAGTTGACTTATATTAGGAGTTTCTAATTTCAATTAGATTAGAATTAGGAAAGTTCAAGTAAGGAATCTAATGAAGGGTGATGTACCTTTTGATTTTAATAATGAAATTATGAATGGAGAAATAGAAATCTCTTTGGAGAATTTTCCTGTGAAAGGAAACTTGGTGTGAAGCCATCATCTCTTGGTGCGAAGCCAAGCTAATTAGGTGCGAAGCTGAAGGTATGTTTCTATCCCTCCCTCTTTCTCTATCTTTTCTCTCTTATTCTCTTCACTTTCTCCATCTCTATTTTCTTTTTGGGTCAATTTCTTACCTAAAAAAACCCAAACCATACCCCATCCATCTCTAAACCCTAACCCATGAACTAACTATGAATAGTGCCATGTGAATAGTGTTGCATGAATAGTGTTACGTGAATAGCAACCTTCCCTCTTTATTCCCCCCAAAATTGCAGAACGACATCTCGTCCCGTGTCAATCGCACACCCTTGCCTTTGTTCTTCCACTATCTGTGGCACTTTATAAGATGAACTACATGTATTAGAGATCATAGTGGACTCTAACCCCACAGTTGTAGCCAAAGTACATGGGATAGAGTTCATAACCTTGGGATCTCGGATTGGTGTCCTAACCAGGTGCCTGGGATTGGTGTCCTGGTTGTTCCTTAAGTACCCGTACTCATAAATTTTGATGTACTAATGTTATATGTGTCTATATCTTAAACTTAGTTCAAGTGTAACCCAAATATATGCATATGCTCATTATTTGGTATCAATTTTTGGGGCAAAAATAGCTCGTGAAATTGTTGACCAAGTAATCAACCTAGTGTGTCCTATTACAAGTAAATGACTTATCAACCAATTATAATTTAGGGAAGATTGCTAAAAAAGGATAAATTTATGCAAGAAATAACAACTAAGGATAGTGGAAGGAAAATATTGCTATTAAGGATAGTCTTTAAACAAATATTGTCAGTAAGTCATTTTTCTCTTAGAACCTACTTTTAGTTCCCATTTTGTTCTTTTACTATTTAAAAAAAAATATGATTTGTGTGAAAGCATTTTTTTTTGTTCAAATAATTATTGTGACCATATTTTATTAAATAATAACTTTATTTTTAATCAGAGATTTTGTATTGTCCTAGGATATTTTTTTACACTAAAAATATTATTAAGAACCTATTGTTGTTTGAAATAGTTTAAATAGCAGAAGGGCAAAATGGGAACTAAAAGTAGGTTTTGAGAGAAGACTTACCGACAATTATTTATGTAAAGAATATTACTTATCAAAAACAAAAAAAGTTTATGTAAATTATATCTTTAACATCAATATTTTCGTTCCACTATCCTTAGTTATTTCTTTCATAAAGTTATTGATTATAGCAAATTTCCCATACAGTTGATCATCCTCCTACAGAATGTAAAGTTCTTGTTTTCCCTTTATTAGTTTCACAACATATCCTACAGTATTGCCCAATAAGGTCGAGCTATCTCAATATCGGATGAATACTTAAAATATCAGCTGATACCCTGTGAATTGGGTTTCATAAGTTTTGGGAATCGCCACTCTCTGATATCGATATGTAAATTTTTTTATTTAAACCATGCTGAAATGCATTTAAATCGTAGATTATATAAAAAACAAGAAAAAGAGGGAGGAAACTAAGGGAAGCTTCTGATATACAATTAATGGCGTATTGACGGTGTACACCATCCTTGGCGTAAGACGTGGCAACATTAGCATATCCATAGGCAAGGAAATAAATTTCCCGAAATTAACGAAATATTTCGCAAAATATTTCCATTTTCTAGGTTACCGACAAGAAAGAATACATACACGAAATGTTTCCATACATGTCGAAATATTTCGTGTTAACAGTAAATTTCGGTCAATTGACGGTGTAAATATGTATTATTTAAATCGAAATGTTTCGACATCAATAGAAACATTTCGATCGAAGGTAGGAAATGTCCCATTTGAGCACCACAAATCTCATATTTGATCATTTAACCCATTTCCATATATATATATATATATATATATAGAAGACCAATCCATTATAGACCGTTATGGTTATTCATTTCCACACTACATATGGTTGCATATTATGGTTTGATAGTTTATGAGTGTTTTTAGGCTTGTTTTTATCATTTCCCATACTTTCCACAAACATTTCTATAATATTTCCATCATTTCCGCATTATTTCCATCATTTCCACGAAAATGTATTATTTCCACACTGGTCGAAATATTTCCACGAAATATTTCCATTTCCGGGTTGGTCGAAATAAACCTCGAAACCGAAATTTATTTCCTTGTCCATAGGTATGGCTAAACAAAATCTGCTTGTTAATTCAAAGGCCTCTAATTCTATCCACAATATTTGCCAGTCTCTGCATTCCTTTTGAAGTGCCGGACTCCCAAGTTATAGCATTCATTTTGTTTACTTCCATCAACATTTGAAATCTTGATTTGGTTAGAATCTTGCTGAGTGGATGAATGAGATGTCTTGACCCCCAGGGAATGGGACGTTGGAAAAAATTGATTTGTCCTGATATACACGAATTAAGCTAAAAATATGCTGGGGATCTTTTGTGTTTTAAAAGAAACATGAAAAAAAGGAAGCAATGTTTAAATTAACTTTAATTGGGGTTTGGCATGAATCGTCTCAATACCTTACCAGAACAAGATGTCTCAACTGAGATGGAACTAGATGAAATGAGACTTTGAACCATAGCCTCCACAGTTGATGGAGCAATAAATCTCCAAAACTTTGAGAAGTGCACACGCTTCTGCATCATTGGAGTCTTTGAACCCAATAGGATTGGAGTGGGAAAGGCCAAAAGAGGTACCCGTGTTCATCACAAATGATTCCTAATTCCCACCTGACCGGGATTACCAAATGAACACACCCATCAAGATTGAGCTTCAAACACGTGGTTCCTTTTTATTGTTGACAACGACTTGTCATCCTACCAACATTTATTATGATGCTCGCTTTGAAGATAATTGATGGGGCTTTGATGCATCTTGGACAAATAATACTTGCTCTTTCCTTTCTGCATGGCTTAGCCTTTATTCTTTTATGTCAGTACCGTTGGTTATCCTTATAACTTATATTCTATAGGTATTTAATTTGTAGCTTGCAGTGTTTTGTGATATAATTGTTCTCATTTTTTACCTTTCAGTCGGATTATCTACGGAAAATATCTTTGAAGATGCTGACAATGGAGACTAAATCTCAGAATACTGGTGCGACTAATTCCCTACCATCAAATTCTGGTGGTAGTAACCAAAATCCCCCAGATCCAGGTAAAATGAAAAAGATGAGTGTTTTTTCTCTGATAGAACCAGTGAAAGTTTGTATAACAACTTCATATGTTCCGTTTTTCTTTCTGACACACATGGTAAGCCCAATATAACCCAAGTTGACCTTCTCAATTATTATCTGTAGTTTTTGCTACTCTTTAATTATCAGTATTTTCTTCTGCATGCCATGAAATTCTTCAATACTTTCTTTTCGTTAACCACTATTGTAGTTTCTTTTTGTATTACTGCAATATCTGATGGGTATGCTAGCTGTTTTTTTTTGTTCTATTGAATCACTGTCTGACACTTGTTTGACATGGAGAGATGGTCTGTCCTGTTATCCCTTACGAATATCTTGGATACAATCCACACACACACGCACACAATAAAAAAAGGAGGGGGCACACGTCATCTAATGATGTTCTTGATTTCAATGTTCGATTAACTGTAAAATACACGTTTATTTATATTATCTTTTCTGAATTTTCATTTAACTGAGTTGTGGTCATTTATTTCCAATATAGCATCTCATAGTATGCAGTCCCAAGTGCGCAATCAGGGGCAGCCTCTACAGATTCCTTTGGCTAATCAGTCTCAAGCACGACAGCAGCTGTTACCTCAGAACATTCAAAATACCATTGCATCTGCTGGAGTTCAAAGTTCTGCCAGTTTGCCATCTGCACTACCGTCTGTGGCTGGTCTTAATCAGACCACCATGCAAAATGCTGTTGGGCAGAGTTCCAACTTGCAGAATATGTCTGGAATTTCACAGAACGCAGTTGGTAATACAGTGGGACAAGGTGTACCATCAAATATTTTTTCCAATTCGCAGAGGCAGATGCAAGGAAGGCAGCATCCTCAACAGGTTGTTCCCCAACAGCACCAACAGCAGTCTCAACAGTATATGTACCAGCAGCAGCAGCAGCAGCAGCAGCTGCAACATCAGATTTTAAAGCAGAAGATCCAGGGAAATATTCAGCCCTCACTCATGCAATCACACATCCAGCAGCAGCAGAACCTATTGCAGCCGAGTCAGCTGCAATCTTCTCAGCAGTCCCTTATGCAAATGTCATCCGGTCTCCAGTCAAGCCAGCCCACACTTCAGCAGACGCAGCCTTCTGTGATGCAATCAGCTCCACACTCTGGCCTTCAACAGAACCAGCAGTCTTCTGTTCAACAGTCGGCGCAATCCGTGCTTCAGCAACATCCACAGTCTGTCCTTAGGCAACAACCGCAGTCGCAACAATCTTTGCACCAACAGACTGCTGTTCTTCATCAACAGCAAACACCAATGCCTCAGCAACCAATGTTGCCATCACAGCAGCAACAACAGCTGATGGGGCAGCAGCCAAGTGCAACAAACTTACAACAGAATCAGCTTCTTGGGCAGCAAAACAGTGTCCCGGACATGCAGCAGCAGCAGCAACAACAACAGCAGCAACAACAGAGGTTGATAGGTCAGCAGAATAATCTGTCAAGCATGCAGCAGCAGCAGCAGCAGCAGCAGCAGCAGCAGCAGCTACTGAATCAGCAAAACAATATCTCAAATTTACATCAGCAGCAGTTGGGGCCACAAAATAATGTTTCTGGGTTACAGCAGCAGCAGCCGCAGCAGCAATTGCTTGGACCTCAATCTGGTGTCTCAAACATGCAGCCAAATCAGCAGTCAATGCACATGCTGCAGCATCAGCAAGCCAAGGTCGCAGCGCAGCAACAACAAACCCAGCAGACATCATCCACTTTGTTGCCAACTCAAGGGCAACAGTCACAATCACAACCACCACAGCAGCAATTGATGTCTCAGCTCCAATCACAGCCAGCACAATTGCAACAGCAACTGGGATTGCAACAGCAGCCAAATTTATTGCAACGAGATATTCAGCAACGAATTCAAACATCGGGTTCCTTGCTTCAGCCACCGAATGTAATTGAGCAAAAACAACTATTTCAGTCACAAAGAGTGCTTCCAGAGGCCCCATCAAGTATGTTATTACAGTTAAAACAATCTTTTGCTTTTTAGTCATATTTTCTTGCTCCTTAATTTCGTAAATCCGATTATATGCCCCAACATATTCATGCTGTCATCTACGTAGATATTTTGCTTATTGTTTTTATTACAAAATTCGAGTAAAACTTCTATCACAGCAGCCTGCAAATCACACAATCACAAGCCAATGAGTTCTCGGCACGTACACAAGTGCTTTTTGCAACGTACCCATGTGCTTTTGCTTTGAGGTGTACGTGCCGAGAACTCATTGGCTTGTGTGATTTGCAGGCTGCTGTGATGGAAGTTTTACTCACAAAATCCTAGTTACATTTGTCAATGTTTTGTGTGGTCCGATCTGTATATAAAAATTTCATCTTTTTTTTTTAATATGTAGACGGGTATTATTACTAGAAACACTGTAGTATATGTACGGACCATTTTGATGAACCAAACAATAAGTTGTCAGCTCATATGCAAATGGACTTCTATGTAAAGACCAGCAGAGTCAAAGCTTTGCTTAGGCCAGCACTTTGCCTGGCCAGTTCCATAGTGCTTAAAACAGGGCCTAGGCAGGCGTTAGTACAAAAGAGCTCACCTAGGTACACATAGAGATAAGGTGCCAGGTGTTAAAGCATTCGCCTAGGCTATACGTATAAGATAGTTGTTATATGTGCTCTATATATTTGGAATAGATCATACTATGTAAGGCAATGGTATATGTTCTTTTTAATGTAAGATAAACCTAAAGGTGCCGTATATATACATATAAACCTTACAAGTGAACCATTTTCTAGGCCCTAACAAGAGGAGAAAGTAGCGTTTCTGCTCCTTGTTTGATGATTGATTGTGAGGATGCTGAGTAGTGCGACTTCGGGGTCTAAGACTTTGACTGTTTGAAGTTTGAAGAATTATGTGTCGGTTTACAACTATTAGATGTGGTACTAACTACTAAGTCACTAAAGTATTTTGGTTCTGAGCTATTAGATGTTGTGCTAAGCCATTCTTCTATTTCAGTTTTAGATTTTATTTAGCATATAGTTATTTCGTACTCAAGAATTAGCTTTGGTCTTTCTTTTCTACTTTGGTACTATGTTGCTAATGTACTTTATTTCTTTTCTATAATTGTTTTGCATTATTAATATTATCTTTCTTATTAAATAAATAAATAATAAATTATCGGCTAGGCGCCGCCTCTCTCGAGGGACATTTGTCATCCAGGTGTTGCCTAACACTTTTTACTGCACTGTCAATGACATCCTCTTTCCAAACCCTAGTTTGCGATTTAGCATACAGAAAAAATTTGGCCGGGGAAAATTTTGAGTATATTCAGTTTCAATATTCAAAAACTTGGTAATAAATTCCATACAGGTATGGAAAAATTTGATGATGGATAAATTAGTGATTAGAGCGGTTTTACTTATAAGATTCGTGATAAAAAGTTTGCACACACACGTAGAATGTTTTATATCCCAATTAATGATGGACTGTTGAGGATAATAGATTTGGCACTATTTTGTGTTTCTATATATATAGTGCTTCTAGTTGAAGAATTTAATAATTAGGGCAAAAGTTTCTCTTATAACATAGCTGCAAATTGAACTTATATTGCTAGTTAAAAATCTATATGCGGTAATGCACCTTTTATATTTCACAGACCTTACTTCTGTAGGTAAGATGCAATAAGGCCAAATGTTTTCTCCTATAACATATTAACATAGTTGCAAATCGAACTTATATGGCTATTAAAATAATTATATGCAGTAATGCACCATTGCACCTTTTATATTTCATGTAGACCTTATTTCTGTAGGTAAGATGCACTAATATCAAAACCAATCACTAACAACTTCAAGTTGTAAAAATAACGTACATACACTTATATACAAGTTATAAAACTACTGGTACCCACCCATTCTTATGCTCTACCCTTGATTACTGCATGGCTCTCAAAAGATAAGTCCTCAAAAAGAAAGAAAAGGCATTAAAATCCAGCTGCCCAACATTCTATTTGTCCTCTGACACAGTCATGCCAACACACGAGGAGGCACATAGGCATGACCATTTCTGAGTGTTGGCGGATGGTTTGTTCCCACATACGATACGTGTTGTTTTGGCCCGACGACCCATTGGTATACATTGTTGTTTTGCTATTCCCCAAAGTGGCATCATCCATGGCTTACATAATAATATGATTCATATAGGGCTTGTGTTGTATTTTTAGTTTTGATACCCCATGCTTTTACCAGCCTGTTTTTTGTCACTTTATAGCAAACTAGAGTTTCTCTATTTTCTCATTATTAGATGTACTTTGCATGCATTATGATTCCTCCCTGCTGGTTGCTGACATAATCTACTGAGCATTTTTTATCTCTTTATTCTGTCTCTTCGTAGCATCAATAGATTCCACAGCTCAGACGGGACATGCAAATGCAGGTGATTGGCAAGAAGAGGTTTATCAAAAGGTGAGTTCTCTTTTCTTATTGTAATGTTTACATGTCTGTCATATTGAATCTTATCCCCATAATGTAATCTTTATTTCTTGTGATGATTGCATTGTTACGACTAAAGCAATGCGTAATTATAAAAAAAAGGATTAAAGCAATGATTCTCAAGCGCATTCTTAGTATTTACAAGGATTTATCTGAGATGAGTCATAATCTTATTCAGTCCCACCATCATTTTCAACGGTTGGAGATGCTAGCTTCTGCACCTACTCCTAAGTAAGGAGAACTAACCAAAGGTCAAAACGTAGGTTTGCAAGAGAAAGGCCATTCAATTGAGTGATTTGCTTGTGTGCCTAGCAAATTTTGTATTTGTTCTGGTTTCCTTTATGCTTCATGTAGCCTGTTAGTAAATTAGGGTTTCATAAAGAAGAGAAAGAGAGAAGAATTGGGGAAGAAGAGGAGGTGACGACTTAAGCTTAGAATAGCCTAGCCGTACCACCCATTTATATATAATCTCATTAAAACCAAACCTACTAATAACATAACATAATATCTAGTAATAGTATTAGATAATATAAACATTTATTGGAGCATCTGTGGAAGCATTTGGGGAAATAACTGGTATAACAGAAGTAGGGACCGCATTAGGCAAGGAAATAAATTTCGGTTTTGAGGTTTATTTCGACCAGTGTATAAATGAAACAAGCATAAAACCACACTCATAAGCTTTCAAACCATAATGTACAACCATATGTAGTATGGAAATGAATGACCATAATGGTCTATAATATGTCGCGGCAAGTATCTTTAATTAATCAAGGTTTAATTTAATTATATAACTATTATTTAATTGCTAATTATAAAAAAGTCATAAAGTAATATATTAACAAATCCTTATTCACTTACATTAATTTCTTAACATTATATGTAATTTTAGAAAACCTATTTACTATTAACTTATAACATTTATTTAATTTTTTGAACGTTTAATTTTTATTTGAAAAAAATATAAGGTTAATTTTTTTTAACCCAACCAACTTGTAGAACAGGCTAAGTTATGCAACATATACTCAATTTATGCACAATCATGGATGTTTAGTTTAAAAACCAATGAAATTGGAGTTTTTCCCAAATTCCAAATTTCTATCCTAAACGATCTTCAATCCGTGCACAAATCTAGTGTATATGCATCATAGATTCATAAATTTAATGAATTTACACCTAACCTATTTATTTGTAGCAAGAAATTTTATCCTTATGTATATTTTGAATTTGAAAAACTCCCAAACGGGATTTGATTCTTCCTCACGATCAATCTACGAACAAAAAAATCTACAATGGATTGATCTTTTGTATAAATAAAATGTATGGAAAGCGGTTAAATGGAACAAATATGAGATTTATAGCGGTTTTGAGCTCAAATGAGATGTTTCCTACCTACGATTGAAATGTTTCCAATGTTTCCATACATGTCGAAACATTTCGACCGAAATAATACATATTTACACTGTCAATTGATCGAAATTTACTGTTCAGGCGAAATATTTCGACATGAATGGAAATATTTCGGGAAATTTAATATTATTTCGACGTAAGTATTCTTTCCTGTCGTTAACCTAGAAAATGAAAATCTTTCGCGAAATATTTCGATAATTTCGTGAAATTTATTTCCTTTGCAATAGGTAACGAACTGGTAAACTCCCCCTAACGAAGAGACACAAGATCCGAAATACAAGAATCCCCAGAGATGAAAAGAAAGTAGACTAAAAGAATGTGACATCAACACTGATATAATAACGACGAGACGCATGACAATAACAACGGTATCATTTTTGAGTACGTGAGTAGCCCAGAAAGGTACATTTAACAAAGCGAGGAGAAAGTTTGTCATGACCAAGACCAATCACATGAACAAAGGACACACCCAAATACACGAGGCACATTAAATTGATTGACATTAGGGTGTAACAAGGAGAAGGAGAACGACCATCTAGAACTGACGATGACATACAGTTAATAAGGTGGCAGGCAGTGAGGATAACATCACCCTAATAAGGCTTCGGGATATGCATAAGAAACATAAGGCTACGAGCAACATCCAACAGATGACGGTGCTTACGCTCCGCAACACCATTTTGTTGGGCGGTATGAGCACAAGAAGTCTGATGGATCATGCCTCGATCAGAATAAAATGTCTGAATAGAGGCTTGTATATATTCAAGAGCATTATAAGAACGGATTATTTTAATAGACTTGCCAAACTGAATATATATCTTATTATAAAATGTGGTAAAAACACGGGATAATTCGGATCGATCTTTTAACAAAAATAGCCATGTCATTCTAGAATAATCATCCACAAACACAACAAAATAATGAAAACTAGATAAACTTTTTATTTTTGAAAGACCACAAATATCCGTATGGATTTCATCAAAAGGACTAGACTTACGACTCTCAATACGACGCGGAAAAGAACTACGGTGATGCTTGCCTAATTGACAAGCTTTACATTCTAAAACAGACATTGGACTCAATTTAGGTATGACACGACGTAAATTAGACAATGAAAAATGGCCCAAACGAAAATGCAATTGAAGTGGCGACACAATTGCACTCATCGCAGATGCAGGTGCATCAAGATCCAGCTAATATAAACCGTCCTCATTCCCCAAACCAATCACCTTCGTCTTGAGATCTTGAAAAACACGAGTAGGAGAAAGTGTTACTGAGCACTATAAGGATTTAGTGAGTTGACTAACATATAACAAATAAAATGGAAAGTATAAGCAAAGTGGAGGACAAAGAAACAGATAGAGTAGGATGAATATCACCTTTCCGCACAACTATACGAGTGGACCCATCAGCTAAAACAATGAGATCTAATGGACTGAAAATTAGAAAATATGGAGGGTATACCAGACATATGAGCACTTGCCCCTGAATCGATGACGCAGGAGGAAGGAGACTTGGCGGCCAAACATGCAGAATTACCTATATTTGCCAAAGTGGCGGTAGGCTGTGAAGAACTGGCGGTCAATGAATTCAACTTCTGAAGGAGCTGGCTAAGCTGAGCAGTATACTTAGAAGGAACACCACTGGGTGCTTGAGAGGGTGGGTCTGTAGGTGGCTGAGAAGACTCATCAGACGCTTGATTGGCCCAAGCGGACATCTCCCACTTATCTCAACAATACTACTCTATATGTCTAGAGTAGCCACAATATGTACACTTCATCTCATTACCTCGACTGCTACCACGACCACCATGAGAACCAGAACCATGACTACGACGGCCTCTAAAAACACTACGTCAACTACTACCACGATTTAAAGGACCACGGGAAGACTTAGAAACACTATTTGAAACCAATGCAGAAGATTCCTTGGGAGAAGTCACATTCCCAAGGGAGGCACGCTGAAGACGAGAAAAGGCATTGTCTACAGTTGAAAGAGATTCATTGGCCAAAATCTGTCCTTTAATTGAACTATACTCAGGATTCAAGTTGGACAAGAACAAGGCAACTTGAAATTCTTCCCGCTGTCGTTTTTGCTGCTCCAAATCAACGGTCAAGGGTTGATACTGCTGAAGTTCCTCCTACATACCTCGGAGTGAACTATAATATTCACCGAGAGATTTATCACCTTGCTTCATAGTAAACATAGACTCAAACAAGTCATAAATGCGGGAGACATCCGCTCTTGAGCTGCAGCCTAGATCTGCCTGGCAGTATCAAGATAAATGACATTAGAAGAAACTGACGGCTCCATGCTGTTCCACAACCACGTCATAACCAATGAGTTCTCACTTTACCAATCTTCATACTTCTTATCATCTATCGGTGGTGGATCTTCAGTGAAAAACTTCAATTTTTTCTTGGCACAAAAACTTTAACAAAGTGAGACCATGGAAGATAGTTTGTGCCATAGTTTCATAGATGTAATCCGAGCACCAATACCATCCCATGCAAGAGACTTGTCATCAACAGAAACACCTGAAGCACTTGAACTTTCTATCTAGAGGATGTAAAAAAACAACTTTCACATGGGATGTTAGAAAAATCCCAAACGAGAAGCGAACAATCCCTAAAATCAATCTAGGGAGTCACCTGCTCGTGGTTTTTGAAAAAATCAAAAACCTAACAAAGCTTCGGGAGAGAGATATGTGGAAAAAGATCAACTTATGCTTGGAGCATTAGAAAATCCCCAAACCAACTTCAAACAACTCCTAAAAACAAGTTAGGAGGGGCGGCGAGGGTACAATAACACTCCACCCTCAAATTTCGTAGAAACACAAAAACCAAAACAATCTCTTCCGACGCACAAAAACTGAAAACTACACCTTAGGGTTTCAAAACCATAGGGAAGCTTCACGACCTTCAGAAACACCAACACCACCACCAAACAAACCCTAGATAACACATCTAGGTGTAAACAAACAATTTCTAAAGTTTTGCTTGTACCAAAAACCGTAGAAACTTTATTCCCACTTGAAGAAGATGAAGGAAAAAGAAGAACGGATGGGAAAGAAGGAAGGACTAGGGTTCTTAGGATCAAATATGCTCTGATACCATGTTAGAAGTAAAGTCCTAGGGTTTGAGAGAAGAAAGAGAAGAGAAGATAAGAGAGAAAGAGAGAGGGTCACAAACTTAGATAGTTTGGCCTCCTCATTGTGATATATATACTAGTCACTTAAGTGGTGTGGGCCTACTTACATTAATAGAACATATGGGCCCAACACTCTACATAAAGTCCAACTATGTAATATAAACATAAAGGAAATAAACTAACCACTAACAACACTAATCAATAAACAGGGCATTACATTGACCAACCTGATACAGACATCTGTGGTGTTTATTTGATATATTATGAGTTTTGAAATTATTTTGTTTACGTGAGTATAAAGTATCGTGTAAAGAATGTACTTAGATAAGTTGATACACATGAAAATCATATAAGTGGTATGCAAATAATATTTGAAAACAAGATATGTATGTATATGAAATTTGTTTCGAATATGAGTGTGGGTGTCTGACATGGTGAAATTTCCGTCCTTGTTACATGGCATGTGTATGTCTTGCTGATTAAGTGCTACAGTAAGATACTTGGAGGTGCTGATATTTTCGGCAAAAAAGTCTGTATAATTCAGACACCATTTGTGGTTTTTTACGATCTAGTAGTAAATAAGTTAACTAAAATGTAACATAAACTACTAATGATTGACTAAAACATAGCTATATTATAAAGGAGCATAGCTTATGGGAAGTAATGATGTCCTTTCACATGCAAATATGACAATAAGTTTTAAACATGAGGAAGAAAGTAGAGTGGTGGCCTTAAATGGTTTATTTGCATTTATTTGTGCCATGATTAGTTAAACACCTCTAAAAAAGGAAGATGGAAAATTGATATTACTGCCTCTCTCCCGCTCTCTCTCGTTTTTGTTTGCATGTACGTGGGTAAACATATAAATGTTCATGTTTAGGCTGCTTGCCTTAATATTTTCCAATCAGGTTTGGCACCTTAAGATATGAAGCCATTGAATTTTGCTAATTTTACTTTGCAGATTAAATCCATGAGGGAATCATACTTACCAGATCTGACTGAAATGTACCAGAAGATCGCTATGAAATGCCAGCAGGTACTCAAACCTTTTTTTTTTTTTTTTCAAAATTTCCTCTCTAATTCAATGCAGACTCTACCTTATTAACTAGCAATAAATACACCACAAAATATCAGTGGTTGGTAAATCATTCTTGTATCAATGCTCATCATTCTTCTTTTTATTGGGTTGACTGCATGTTATTCTTTTGTTGTTTGGCAGCATGACTCTCTTCAACAGCCGCCAAAGACAGAACAAATTGACAGGCTCAAAATTTTTAAGACCATGTTGGAGCGCATGATTACATTCTTACAGTGTTCCAAAAGTAATATTTCACCTAATTTCAGGGAGAAGATAGGTTCCTATGAGAAGCAGATCGTTAATGTTCTCAATTCACATAAGGTCAAGAAGCCTGTTTCTTCACAGCAGCAAGGCCAGCAACAACTTCAGACACCTGGTGGCCACCAACTCTCCATGCAGCAGCAGTCACAATCTCAAATTACCCAGCTGCAGCAACATGACAACCAGATGAACCCCCAGATGCAACCAATGAACTTACAAAATTCTGCAACATCAATGCAGCCAACCGCTGTGACTAGCATGCAGCATGTTTCCATATCTCCTTTATCAAACCATTTGGGGGTTCCAACTGCACAACAAAACATGATGAATTCACTGCAGTCCGGTTCTACGTTGGAGTCAGGACAAGGAAATGCACTGACTTCATTGCAGACAAATAGTGTGGGATCCATGCAGCAAAATGCTGTGAATGCACCCCAACAGGCAAACATTAATACCTTGTCACAAAGCAGTGCGAATGGGTTACAGCCTAACATTAATTCGCTTCAGTTAAGTTCTAATTTGCTCCAACAACAACAACATCTGAAGCAACAACAGGAACAACAACTGAAGCAACAATTTCAACACCGCCAGATGCAATTGATTCAGCAACAGAAGCAGCAGATGCTGCAGCAGCAGCAGCAGCAGCAGCAGCAACAGCAACAACAGCAACAACAGCATACACAACTGCAGCAGCAGTTCCATCAACCGCAAAAGCAGCAGCAATCTGCACAGTTGCAGTCACACCAAATTCCACAGCTTCATCAGATGAATGAAGAATTGAAGGTGAGGCAGGGCATGGGTGTTAAACCAGGCATGTTTCAACAGCATCACCCAGGAAGCCAACGCACAGCGTTTCACCATCAACAGCTAAAACCAGGTGCTCCGTTTCCTGGTTCTTCTCCCCAACTCCTTCAAGCCGCATCCCCTCAAATTTCTCAGCATTCTTCCCCACAGATTGACCAACAAAGTTTTATCAAAGCTGGAACACCTTTGCAATCTGCGAACTCACCCTTCATTGTTCCTTCTCCGTCCACTCCCTTGGCTCCATCTCCAATTCCAGGGGACTCTGAGAAACAGACTTCTGGTGTTTCCTCACTCTCAAATGCAGGAAATATTGGACAGCCACAAACAGCTGCTGCACTGACTCAAGCCCAATCACTTGCCATTGGCACACCTGGGATTTCGGCCTCCCCCTTGCTCGCGGAGTTTACTAGTCCAGATGGCAATCAGGGTACTGCATCCACAATCATCTCTGGAAAATCAGGTGTTACAGAGCAGCCTCTAGAACGCTTAATTAAAGTGGTTAGTTAATTCAACTTCCATCCTTATTGTTGGTTGTGTACAGCGATGTTTTCATGCATGACACATTAGACATCTATGAATTGGATCTCTTTTGTAGCTAAATTGGTTATAGTAAGATCCTAGCACTATTTTATCTTTTCCAGGTAAAATCAATGTCCCCTAAAGCATTCAGTGCCTCTGTCAGTGACATTGGGTCTGTCATCAGTATGATTGATAGGATAGCAGGATCAGCACCAGTTAATGGATCTAGAGCTGCAGTTGGTGAGGATATGGTGGCTATGACAAAGTGTCGTATGCAAGCAAGGAACAACTTCACACAGGATGGAAGTGCTGCAACAAAGAAAATGAGGCGCCACACAAGCGCAATGCCCTTGAATGCTGTGTCATCAGCTGGCAGTGTAAATGATAGTTTCAAGCAGTTAAATTGTCTTGAGATATCTGATTTGGAGTCGACTGCAACGTCTAGGATCAAGAGGCCCAGAGTTGAGGTATGATGTTTACATTGTGTTTTGTTCTATACGATTGGAAGCTATTGATGAAAATGGTTATTATGTGGTTGCAAAATCATGATATAAAATTTTCTTGAGTTTTTCTTTTAACTGTCTTTGGTGAGATTATGGACACTAAATCAGCTGGTCCAACTTCTCGGAATGATATTTTGGGATTTTATTGTTAATGTCTTTTATAACAATAATCTTGTTATTATTATTATTTTTAATAAATTAAAATTCAGTCTATCCTGTGGTACCCTCTGTAATAAATTAATGGAATAAAAAAGTTTTAATTAAAGAAATACAAATATTTAGATGGTAGAGGCACATTATATGCTTTTACATGCGTTTTCCTGTCAAATAATTATTTGTTTTGAAATAGTTATCAAAAATAAAAACACAAGTTTTAAATTGTAAATATTGTTGGAGCCTTCATTATTTCAATATGTAGTAATGGGGGTTCCTTGTGCTTGCTTGCCACGATATGCCCTACGTGGTATTCTATCCCATCTTCCTAACATGGTATCTATTTTGTCATGCTTCATCTGTTTAAATTGAGTATCCTCTAAATTTGTGACTTGCACAACTTTACTGATACATGGTGGAAAACATGAGCACGACATGCAGACATGTTGATCTCAAAACATTCATACAGCTAATTTGATATTATTATATCAATACTTGTATGTTTTTTGTTGAACCAACATCATCATTATCGTCGTAAGTCTTATCCTAACTATAGGGGCTCAACTATATGAAGTTGGTCCTTCCATTTTATTCTGTCTGAAGCCATTTCTTCACAAGGCAATTTTCTTGAAATCTCCTCTGAAAACCTCAATCCACATTCTTTTTGTCCTTTCCTCTGCTTTTTAGAGCCCTCAACGTGCGCATTCCTCTTTTTATAACCAACACAGTATATATATACAACTTTACATGGTTCAGGTTATTTCGATACGCCAAATATGACATGCCATTTGACCCACCCCTGTGAAGCCCACACGGAGATGAGTTAAGGGCTGGTTTTTGGTAAGGATGGTCTCCTCACCATGGAGATCCTATTCACAAAAAATCAGCCCATTGTGAAACTTTTAACCCTATCAAATGTGGAGTTAAAAATTTACACTGAAATGGATGTTCCAGATTTTTTCATGTTGTACATTTTTCATAGGGCTAGAAATGTCAGTGAGCTGATTTTCTGTGAGGACTATCTCCATGGGTGAGGAGATCATCCTCCCCCCCCTAGGGCTAGAAATGTCAGTGAGCTCCTCTATCTCCATGGGTATATATACAAAAAATCAGCCCCTAATTTGTCTCCATGGGTCCCCCCCCAAATCTTGACATTTTTGAGAAATAAAAAAGAAGAGGATCAAAATTGCAATCAGAAATTGGAAAGATATGCATGCATAATTTTCAACTTTGGTGCTCAAGTGTGGGGATCGACAATTCTTGAATGACAGACAGTCAAGCTGTTCATTACTGCAGCACTACTGACTCAAAAGTATGAATGGTACAGTAAGATGAGGAATGATTTTAAATTTCTGTCTATCTGCATTGTTGGAAGTATGGTCCTGTTTTAGAATGTCTCGATTGAGATGTCTCATTCTGGTAAGGTGCTGAGATAGCAGATAAGGGTAATTTATCATCGTGTACCAACAAATAAGTTAACTAAAAACTTGTTTTTGTGATATGCATGTTATAAAAAGTAGAATTATTTCAAGGTTTAAATATTTTAAAGATAAGTTTGAAGGTCCCTTGGTGGTAGAAGGCGACTTGGTAAATGCAATCATTTGGACTTATGGCAACATGCAATACCCTTGGAGGTTGACAAATGTAATTGAGCATACTAGAGAACTGTTGAGAGTGTGGACCATTTATTTTCTCATACTTTCCAGTCTGCTAATAATGTGGCACTCTCTTGTAAAAAGTGGTGTAAATATAAACACATTGTATATATGAAACTCTCTTCCTTGATGCTTTGTTTCGTTTCTCAATATTAACATAAACCTTTTGTTACTTATCAAAAGAACTAAAAATAGTATTGTTTCACTAAACATCATAGTTTCAGCTTAAATAAGCATAAACAATTGTTCAGTATTGTTGAAGTATATGAAAGTTTTAGTATTAGTGTTAGTACAGGGTTGGGACCTTTAGTCCTACATCGGACAAGTTGTTATATCTTTCAAAGTCCCGTTCTATATAAAGGGACTCAAGTCATGTAATCTAGTATCCGAATCTAATAGAATTGTTTTACAACACGGTATTTTAGAGCATATGTTCCTATGAAGGAAACCCTAGCCCATCTTCCTTGTTTTCTTCTTATCTTGTTGTCTCATCTTCTCTCCAAAGTCTGTATTTTTGAAACCCCTTTGTTTTCAGCCTCTTATTGGCTAGGGTTTTGATCAAGCCATAAGCTTTTGATCAAAACCCTAGCCACCAAGGTTAGGGGTTTGTAGCACCGTGAATAATGTTGTGAACAGTGTTGTGAATACTGCTGTGAACAGTGCGTGAATAGTATTGTGAACAATGATGTTATTGTGTTGCTCCCCCTTGTTTTTGATGGTGATTTACTGATGTTTGGTGCTTAGTGGACTGTTTAAAGGTTTTTATGTTGGTGGAAGTTTTTGCTGTTGTTTTAGTGTGTTGCAACCCTAGTTTTTGAGGTTTTCTGGAGTGCCGCACCCTTGGGGTTTGCGTTTTTGGTGCTGATGCATCCGTGTTTTTCGTCTCTAGGGTTGCCGCACCCCTTGTTTTGTGCTATAGGTGCTGCCACACCCCAGGTTTTGGAGTTTAGGTGATGCTTCATCCGTATTTCTGGTGTATAGATGTCGCACCCCAAGTTTTGGAGTTTAGATGCTGTCGCATCCCTGTTTCTAGTGTTTAGGTGTTGTCCCACCTTAAGTTTTTTAGTTTAGGGGCTGCCGGACCCCAAGTTTTGGAGTTTAGATGCTGTTGCACCCCGAGTTTTGGTTTTAGGTGCTACTGCACCCCTTGGATATTTGCTGTTTGTTGGTGTTGCAACCCCAAGTGGACTTTTTGGTGTTGTGTTTTGGTGGCCGTGATGATTCTTGTTACTGCCCACAAGATGTTTGTTATGGTGACTGAGTGAAGGTTTAATTGCTTAGGCTTTGCTATTGCAAGTTTTTTACTGTGTGGTGTTATTGCTTGGGCTTTGCTACTATAGATTTGGTGCAGAGGTTGTGTTGCTGGAGCTTCTACGAGGGATGTCATGAAGTTATTTTGGCAATCTCATGGGAACTATCCCCATGAGATGGAGGGGGAGTGTTGAAATATATGAAAGTTTTAGTATTAGTGTTAGTATAAGATTACAAGTTTGTTATTTCTTTCTAAGTCCCTTCCTATATAAAGGGACTCAAGTCATGTAATCTAGTAGCCGAATCTTATAGAACTGTTTTACAACAATTATTGTATGAGTATCTTTGTTTACTGAGACATCATTACCTTTCCAATTTTTCGTTC
Source organism: Euptelea pleiosperma (assembly GCA_035048495.1). Taxonomy (NCBI): domain Eukaryota; kingdom Viridiplantae; phylum Streptophyta; class Magnoliopsida; order Ranunculales; family Eupteleaceae; genus Euptelea; species Euptelea pleiosperma. The sequence goes on along the minus strand of CM068544.1, from coordinate 7,694,439 downwards.
CATTTTGTTCAAGACATTTTTTTATGTCAGCTTACTGAGATGCTGAACAAGACTAAGATTTTAAACCTTGGTTATGTGAACTTGAGGTACGAGTAAGGGAAATTTTTTTTACGAGGCAAAATCTCGGTGAGGTGATGAGTGCCCCTCTAAAAATTCTAGGTAGCATACTTTTTCAGGCCCACTGATCGCATGGATGTTTGGCCCACCCCTTGGTGGTTCTACACTAAAAATCAGCTTGGTTGATGATTTCTAGCCGTTGGATTTAGTACCCATCAAAATTCTTGATACTAATGGCTAGAATCATTCAAATAGTACTAAAATCTAATGGCTAGAGATAAACAATCAGGATGATTTTTGGTGTGTAGAAATACTAAGGGGTGGGCTATAAACATCCATGTAGTCGGTGGGCCCAAAAAAATGTGCTATTTAGAGGGGTACTCATCGAGATTTTGCTTCGTCAAATTTTTTTCCTATAAGTATGACTTGGTGAACCAAAATCTGGATTTTACTCCTGTGCTAAAAGAACATTAAAAAGGTGAAAGCATAATATTTGCAAGGAAAATAATCCATTATAATAAAATACAAAATAATTGATGAAAAATCATTATAAATTTTGTATAGCTCAGTATAAGTTCCAGTGCATGATCACGTCAGGTATACATAAAATAGGAAAAGTAAAATGTCGTAAGAATATTCTATAATATAATGGATGTTAGTAATTGTGTTCGTGAGAAACCAATAATACATGCTTAATCATATAGTTATTTGCATGCTTAGTGCTAATATTATTTAATATGTAATAATCATGGTGTTAGATTTTGATTTATTTCCTCGAAATATACTGAAATATTCCCATTTTCACAAGGACCAATGGAAACATTATTGGAATATTTCCATTTCTATAGTACTTTTTAAACTTTTAGGCCGTGTTTGATTACCAAGTGAGAAAATTGCATTTTTCTTAGGAAAACACAACTGTCCATTGTTTGATAGCCAGTATAAATCTGTATAATTTTTCCTAAGAAGCCATTTAAATCTGGATAATTTCCCTTCTAAGCCTGGAATTCATTTCCTATCCAGATAGGTGAGAATTCATTTCCACCAGAAAATACACCTTTATTTTCTAACATGATTGAAATATGTGTTCTCAGTTGCAATCAATCAATCATTTAAGGCATATCCCAGATATATTTTCTTGGGAAAATTTTCCTTGCAATCAAACACGGCCTTTCTCAAAAAATAATCAGTAATTATGAATAATGTATGAATATTAATACATTAGTAGTAAATAAGACGTCTAATGGGGAATCCGTTACATTTATTTTCGTTAATTAGTGTATATGAACTCTAATGGGTTAATTACGTGTATAATATAATTATTGTAAATAACCAGCTATTTTTAGTTAAAAATATTATTTTTAATTAAAAATAAATTTTTTTAAAATTAAATAAAAAAGGAGACTCGTAGATCGTAAGGCATGTGAGGTAAATATAAATATGTACCTTTCATAATAGTAACAATTCAAAACTTTAGCATCTTTAATATATGTGGGAGAGTGAACGGTTCCGTGGAGGGTATATCTTTGGAAAAAAAGTGTCAAAATATAAATATTTACTTTTTATAATAGACTAATAGTAGCAAATCGAAAAGATTTATTGTGAAAGTTTTAATATAGCTGAGGGCATCTTTTGGAATAAAGTGACAAAATGTAAACAAATTTTTACCCCTGAGGATTGCATTTATAATAGTAAAGATGTTTAAGTCTGACTCTCAGAGTCGAGTCTCAGATAAGTATATCAGCACCAAATGCAATTGATCTGCTTTTGTTTCAAATGATTGTTTATAGTAGTATGATGAATTATTTATTTTTTTGATCGGTAAAAGGAAAATCTATTAAAGAGGGCTGAGGAAGCCCAAAAGCTGTACAAAAAGGAACTCACAAAGGAGCCATCACGACACAAACCGATAAACCGAATGTGTTTTAATGAGTGTGTTTTTATGCCCGTTTTGTCATTTACTTATTTTTTACCACGATTTTTCAATAACGTTTGCCTTAGTTTTTGAAAATTCTACAACATTTTCATAACAATGAAAATTTTCAGAAGTATGTCTTTTTCCATGCTGCAGAAATTATACACCTAAACCAAAATTTAAAACCTTGGTGATAACATGCAGGGATTATAATTATGTTTCTATTGTAATGTATAGTTCTATATGGTTGCATGTGTGCCACCTCTACAGTCTAGGCAGGGAGGACGAGCTTCTTCAAGTGACTGGTATGACTCAGATCTGGGTTGTACTCAACTAGTTAAAAATCCTGCAATTCTGACATGCAGAACATGATTCTGTTTATGATATGGGTTGTTGGACAAATGATTTGAATCGATGTGATAGTCTTATAATCAAATAATCAGGGAAAACAATCATTTCATGCCTTAAATTGGTGGTATACATGAGCAGGCCCATGGGTGAAATCATTGTGTCCAAATTCATTATGAAAAAATGGCTCAAATTCAACAGTAAGGAATCACCCATCAGGCCATCTTTTGGTGTGTAAGTTGACAAAGGGTGGGTCAAACATTCATGGGGTCAGTGGTCCTAAGTGTGCCACGTAGCAATATTTAGTGTGACCAACATGGGACATGTATTAGGTATTAGTGGCGAATGCCACATGGCTGTGTCCAATGGGGGGTCAAAATAATATATATATATTGCCATTTCTAAGGTTGTGTCTTCACTTCTGTTTGCTTCTTCCAGTGCCCATTATGCTTCATCCATTCCAGTGAAAAAAACATTCGAATGTTCCTTCTAGCTTCAAGTCTTCTACATTTATAGGGAAATAATGGGTGTTTTGTGTTTCAGGTCAACCATGTGCTGTTGGAAGAGATCAGGGAGATAAACCAGCGCCTCATAGATACTGTGGTGGACATCAGTGACGAGGATGTTGATCCAACTGCAGCTGCAGCTGCTGCCGAAGGTGGTGAAGGAACCATTGTCAAGTGCTCCTTCATTGCTGTGGCTCTCAGTCCAAACTTGAAGTCGCAGTATGCTTCAGCACAAATGGTGGGATCTGTCATCTGTGAATCTTCTAACTGTAGTGTGATTATGGCATATGGATTATTTTTCTCATATATTTATTTTTTCCTCTTGATGCTTGTGCAGTCGCCCATTCTGCCCTTACGGTTGCTTGTTCCCGCAAATTATCCAAATTGTTCCCCTATACTCTTGGACAAGTTTCCAGTCGAACTGAGGTGAGTATGGGGCATTCTGGTGTTACTTGTTACTCTCAGGAGTTGTGAGATCCATCTGAAGTAGATCCAAATCCACCTGTTGTATCTCAATATCTGTGGTGTTGGCTTCTTTCCCCTCAAATTCAAACACCAGTCAAACAGCATCCCTGCTATGAGGATCTCTATATCCATGGTAGTGGACGCTCTTGTGCATTTGGGTGGATAGAGCTTGATCTGCCAAAGATGGATTGTATTTCTTCTTCAGTATTCTTTTTCCTTTTTCTGTTTACATATCCCATTCTTTCTGGTGTGAAAATCATGCTTGTATGCACTTCTGTGACAGTAAGGAGTATGAAGATTTATCAGTCAAGGCAAAGTCAAGGTTCAGTATATCTCTCCGCAGTCTTTCACAGCCCATGACGCTTGGGGAAATGGTGAGGACTTGGGACGTTTGTGCTCGTGCGATCATAGCCGAATATGCCCAGCAGAGTGGAGGAGGGAGCTTCAGCTCAAGATACGGTACTTGGGAGAACTGCGTGGGTGCTGCTTGATTTTCTTGCAGTCCCACATTATGCAAGTAATATTAAAGTATGGAGGACCCAAACATGAATGTATTCACTCCAATGTTTTAAAACTTGAAAACTCGACTACACTCAGGAAGTATATAGAGTCGAGTCAACTCTTGACTTGCGAGTCGACTCGGATAATGTATAAAAAGTAATGAAAACAAATAATTTGGTGAGGAGGTCATCCTCACAAAAATTCAAATAATTCCCATATTTGTAGACTGGTTTAGAGGTTGAAGAATTATGGACCGTCTATTTTTTCTGTGTAACTTGGAAACCACATTTGATGGGGTTAGAAATTTCAGAATGGGCCGATTTTTGCTGGGGTGATCTATATGGTGATGAGATCATCTTCACCAAACATCAGCCATTGATTCATCTTCTACGTGGGTTGTCAAAAATAGTTGTACACCGATCCTGACCCAAAAAAAAATGGGGTTATAGATCCATCGAAGTGGGTAGCCTTAACCGTATGTTGTTACAGGTAAGCCCGAAGGCTGTTCCCGTCCCTGTTAGGGGAGATGCCAACCGTTTCTCCTTTCAACGGACACATATACAAACCATCCACGATACCTTGTAACCGAGTGTTACTCTTCTTTTGTAGCCGATGTGGGACTGAATTTAAGCTTGACTGCTTGAGTACCAACGAGAAGACTTAAAACCCAAATCCAATGGTTAAAAATCACTTACTTTCATGACCTATGTGGGACATTGGTGACGTTACAGGCCCATGAAAAAGACTGAAATCCAATGGTTAAAAATCACCAATCAGGTAGATTTTTTTGATCTATATAGGTCCACCTAGGGATGGTCCAAACATCCATACAATTAGTACGTGGTCTCTAAGATTGTGCCACGTGGCCCATAAGGATGTCCGCCGTCATCAAAGATTTATTCAAAATGATACGTCATTTCCTCAAAAAACACATGACAGTCTTTCTGAGTCCACTATAGGATGAATGTTTGGCCATCGTTATGGATCTACACACTAAAATCAGCCTGATAAGTGATTTGTAACCGTTGAATTTAAGCCTTTTACATAATGGCTTCGTGAACAAGCCTATGGATTGGTTAAATTGAAAATAATTAGTAATATTTTTTTTTGACTTTCAAACTTTACTAATGCTACCTGACCCTAGTTAGTAAATTCGCGTATTATTCACGTTTAATACTCGAATTTTTTATTTTTTTTGAAGAAGCGTTTAATATGGCCATATAAAATAAAAAATTTGAAAAAATCGCCAATTTTAAAATTATACGAATAAAACACGTATTATTTGTGTTTAATACACGGATTTTACATTTTAAAAAAAATAAAAACTTATTAAACAGCTGCATAAAATGAAAAAATTGGTAAAATTGAGGCAGTTTAAGGCTAAATGAATATAACATTTCAATAATGACCGAATGTTTATATCCTGAAATTGAATTAAACTCAAACTTTTCCCGTTTCGAATCTTTGCTGTATGCCGAATTGCTAACTATGCTCCTGACGTAGTCTAACTGTCATCGATTTTGTTAATACATGATTTGCATTGCATCATGTGTCCAATAACGCACTTTCGAAAGAGCCAAAAGATTGTAAATTCAGGTTTTAACATGAAGGTTTTTTATTATTTTTTTAAAATTTTTTATAGGGTGTTAATTGCACACACCTTTTTTGTTGTAACACCCACAACTTATCTACACATACCATAAGTTGCATCTAACTTATATGCACCCACCTCATAGTCACACCCATCTAAACAAAAGGTCGATTGAAAGAGGAAGAGAAAAGAGAAAGAGAGAAATCGTAGGAGAAATGGAGAAATCGTAGAAGAGAAAGAGAAACCCCGTAGAAGAGAAAGTAAAACCGTTGAAGAGAAAAGAGTAACCGTAGCAATCATCCTCCTTCCACCGAAGACTCCATTGAATGTGATTGATCATCCTGTTCCACTCAAGCAGATTTTTCAGTCTTGATCCACTGAAACCCGTCATTCTTGTTCGACTTGAGGATTTATTTTTATTTTTACAAGAAAAAGATTATTTTTCGCCACCAAATTCAATGTAAGTCATTAGATCTTATATATTTTTATTGTAATGCATCAAATAACCTACATTAGTTGTTGAATGTCTTAGAGAATTTGCACCAATGAATCTTACATTTCAAAATGTATATGTGATGTTACATCTTTAAGTTGTTTATGTAAAATTTTTGAATGGTATTGATTGATTGGTTTTGATAGTAATGAGTCGAGCACTTCGTAAGGTGATAGGAAAGAGTAACAGTCTAAGTATGTCAAATCCTCCTCTGCCACCACCTCCCCGGATTGCACCTACGGCGTCTGAAAGGAGACGCCGCACAGAAAGCTCAGAAATACAACAACAATAAATAATGAAAGAACTATTTCGTCCAATTCAAGAAAATGAACAAGTTGAAGAAGATGCATCAGAAGAAGAAGCTTCGGCAGAAGAAGAAGCCTCGGTAGAAGAAGAATTGTATACGGAAGAAGAAGTGTATACGGAAGAACAATACTATAGAGTACACCCCCAGTACGCTGTAATGTCACGTGGTGGGTTCCTTGGAGGTTCATCTAATTCTGTAATTTTAAAAAGTTTCAAGACGCATGTTGCTCACTCTATTTGGGAACATAAGGTAAAAAATATGTCATATTTGACCCATTGTTTGTAATATATGTTGATAATATACATTAATAATATACGTTATTAATACGCATGAACAGCCAATACTTAGATGCATACAACATACCGCAAAAATCAGAGACTGAGATTAGTTCACTATGCCACGTCATTTTAGGATTCTGTTGAGGCGTATAAGATTGTTTAATTTGGCAAGGTACGCGTATATAACAAATAATCGAGTACTTATTTCAGGGTTTGTTGAGAGGTGGCACCCTGAGACAAATACATTCAATCTCCCATTTGGTGAGATGACGATCACCTTGGATGATATGTACCAGATTATACGCATCCCAATTGAAGGTCGATCAGTGACAGAGTTGGATACGTTGTCACCCCAACAAGCCATTACTTGCTTGTAGAGATGTTGGGGGTCGAGCAACATGTTGGATAATTTCTTCCAGTGTGGATGAATAGACGATAGGGGGGATACAACTGCCCTCACGTATGTAACCTGTAAGCTCACACCCACAAGGAAGACCATGCGTCTGATGAATGACACATCCACACGCAGTTCTATTTATACCAAACGCTTCAGCACGTTTCTTCTCTTCAAGAATAAGATAGAATGCAGCGATAGAGACAAAACCCCTTAGATTCTTAAAAAATACACCATTGAATTCATGCTTCACTGTATGAATGCTCTTCTCAAATGACACAGTGATTTCAGTAAGTTGTAATTCCAGTAGGCTATGAATGGAAGGGAATGCTATAACAATTGAAGCCTGAGACGTCCCAAGTTATCTTTTTGACTTGGCATGTGAACTTTCTACTCTATTTGTTGTTGAATGCCCAAAGTGCAAATATTGATTTGTCCATGTCGCTACAAAACGATCTTTATGGGGCGTCAACCAAGTATTCTTGACATAAAGTATGGCACCTGAATGCATTTCTGGGAATTCCGTCTCAAAGGCAGCTAGACGATCATCATACTCCACCTAAGTAGAGATAACACCAACTCATTCCACGACGTTAAGAATTTCTTTCACTCTGTGCCTGTTTTAAACATCCGTTTGCACTTCGACAACACATTTCTAGATATATGGAAACGACAAAGGAAGTTTTGGGCTTCTAGAAATACCTTCTTGATTGCATTCATGAGAGCCAGATCTCTATCTGTGACAATGATCGATGGAAGTGAATAGTCTATTAGAATCGACTTCAAACACTTTAGTGCCCAAACATAATTATCTTCTTGTTCCACTTTCATAAAGACAAATGCGACACAGAATGTCTTCTCACAAGACGTCACCCCTACAATCTCCAACAGTGGTAACCCAAATCTATTCGTTTTATACGTACAATCCATGAAAAATATGTGAGGAAAACACTTGCTCAGTTGAAGGGACGCTGGGTGTGCCCAGAACAAATCCTGAACCCTATTAGAACCCTCAGTAGTCCTATGCCATTCCACATATCCATATTCATCCAACATTTTCATTAACATTTGCATATCTGTTTTATCGCCCTTCTCCCTCTTTTTCATCAATGATCGGGCATTATAAATTGTTGACATAGTAGATGCATTTTTGCATCCCTCACCTTTATGGCTCTTAGTACTTCTTTTGGCTTTACACCTGCCTTTGTCATTTCAGTCATCAGTTGCTTCTCATTTGCATTGAGTCTTCCAATAAAAGAATGTCCTTCAAACTGTTCTGCGATTGGATGATTATGGGTACCACAAATCACTTTAACCATCAACTGGTCATCTACGAGCAACTTCACACCTCTTAGTAAAAAGGACATCCACATCTTTTTGTTCATGCCTGTTTACTCTTCTTATCACCCGCCCATTTTTTTGAATCAATTGATGACCTACTCTTTCCACCCTTCTCACAACCAAAGAAAATTCTCGGAGATTTACCTTTCTGATGATCCGATCTTGAGACTACTACAACATTTCCAACTGTTTTACCAATGTCTTGAACAAATTTTATTAGTTCATCACGGCTGTGTAAGACCTGCAAAACAATGACAAATACACCTCACTCTCAATTATTCAATTACTTAATAGAAGAACAAAAAATGATAATCTCATTTGTAATGATAATGCACACACCTCCCCGTGGTGAATGTAGTCGTATAATCAATTGACTGAACTGCTATAGGTATCTCGTCTACCTCTTCTACGACCTAGACTTGAAGTAGGTCATTTGTTGCTTCATTGTCTGAGTTACTTGCAGATCCCTAAAATTTTCAATTCGATAATAGATTCAGATACTTTGAATAGTGAACTAAACGAAACAAATCATTTCAATAAATCATTCGAATAAAAACAATTTGAATTAAGATGCCTTTGAAACTAATGCTAATCCAACTACTTATAACTCATTTGAACATTAAAATCACTTGCATTAAAAAACATTGTAATGTCTATTTGAATCCAACCACTTCTAGGATATAAAATTCTTTTCAATGAATACATTTGCACCAAAAACCTAACTCATTCGAACAACCTATAAAAAACTTCAATTGAGGTTCATTCAATTTGAAGGAAAAAATTTCAAGATTAAAAATAACTAAGGCCGTGTTTGATTACCAAGTGGGAAAATTGTATTTTCCTTAGGAAAACACAACTGTCCATTGTTAGATAGCCAATACAAATTTGTATAATTTTTCATAACAAGCCATTTAAATTTGGATAATTTTTCCTACTAAGCCCGGAATTCATTTCCCATCCAGATAGGTGAGAATTCATTTCCACCTGAAAATACACCTTTATTTTCTCACATGATTGAAATATGTATTCTCAGTTACAAACGATCAGCCATTTAAGGCATATCCAAGAACATAATCATCACCAAAAAAATGAACAAAACCCTAGTTTTGAACCCCAAAACATAATCATCTTTGACAAAATGTAGTAGACATCATTACCATGCAAACAAACAACGTAGAAATTACTATATGGATATACAACTTACCTCCATGCCTTGTTGTAAGAGAAGAAGGAAATGGAGTCGAGTTAACACGTTCTTTTTCAATGTCGGAGATAGATTGAGAGAATACGAGGAAACGCAGCGTCTCCTCTGTTTTTCTTCCATTTCTCCTCCGTTTCCCATCCGTTTCTCCGTTTCTCTTTCGTTTTCAAGCCGTTTCTCTTTCGTTTTCCCCTCCCTTCAAACGGTTTCTTCAAACGGCTCCTATTTTTTTTTTCCTTCTTTGTGGGTGGGTGTGGGTAACGACGACTCCGACTCCGACTCCACATTTTGGAACTTATTTTGTTTTAAGGTGGGTGCTACAACAAAAAAGGTGTGTGCAATTAACGCCACCCTTTTTATATCGCGTTTTAACACGAGTCGTCAACGTGGCAAGTATATGAAGAATTATTAATTTTTATTTTTTTAGTTTCAAGGAAGTGTTGGAAAAAAACCCTAAAAAGTACTACGCTATTGGGGTCCTATGTTGTCATCACATATGATCTTTAATCAGTGGGGTGCGCCCACTGGAAGAGGACTCCGATGCTTAAGTCAGACAATGAAGTAGAAGAAATAATCTCAGAATAAACTGAGATGCGCTCCCCATACCTGTGTTTTACTTGGGCATATATAAGCCTTTTGGTGTAACCGTCATACTTCCTCTGCCATGATCCCTGCCACGAAACGTGCCTCAATCACCCCAACGTCCGATGTGATTCAAGGAATGCGCATCAAGGTCGGATTGGTTGAATCTGAGAACAACCCTTCTAGGATTCATCAAGGATCTTGGCCATATTCTTGGCTCTCAAATACTATGACTACAAACAATGGCCGAGAACTCCTTATCTCAGGCCTTTTGGATCATGGGCCGAGAATTCCTGTCTCGGCCCTCTTGATATACAACCGAGATACTATCTCAGACTTTGGATCATTCATCAACTGTCACCAAAGAGGCATGTGCAGCGCACCTACTACTCGGCACATGCCAAGCAACACCAACAATCAACATGTCACCACCTCACCTATCCACTTGGAGGGTGCAAATATTGGCAACCCACAAAAGTGATGGTGCACAATATTTAGGAACCACATGTGCATGCTGCACCCAAGGGCCGTCTCTCCATAAGGCCAATAAGGCGGTCGCCTTAGCCCCAGGTTAGAGGAAGGCCCCCAGCCCACTTACCCACGTGGAGGTTTTAGCCCATCCCTTGTTGAATATACAAACCAAAAATTAACCCTGATTGGTTATCTCTAGCCATAGATTGTGTTACTTTTTAGGATTGATTATAGCCATTGGATCACGCATATTTTTAGTAGTAAATCCAATGGTTAGAAATCATCAATCATGCTGATGTATAGTGTGTTATCCACCATTAGGAGGGAAGAAACATCCACGCAGGTCATTAGGCCCAAAAAAATGATCTATATATGTATGGCCCGCGAGAGTCTTCTACATGGACCCGCAAAGGGGTGATTATGGGAGTCCCTCTGCAAATTAAATTTTTTCCGTACCTTTTGATTATCATGAACTAGATGTTACATAAGATTTTCCTACTTATAGAGAGTTCATATTTCTATATAATTAAATATAAAAAAGGCCTCATTTCGAGTTTACGCCCTTAGGCCCTCAATACTTGCATTGAGACGGCCTTTGCGTAGCGGAGCCCCTTTTATATAGTGGCCCTTACAAGATATATTCCTGCCACAGTGTCAGACGGACACTGAAACCGTAGTTCACATGAGTAAATGAAAAAACAGTCCCCACTTACATCAAACATGTATCAGACTGGGTCATTGAAAAAAGATATATCTATGAAACTAGTTCTCGTCGTGGATAAGCTACATTCCTTGAACTCAGTCGTTCTTGCAGTCTAGTTCTCGTGGGTGATCTAGATTCATTGAACTTAGTCCTTATTTCTGCTTGGTTTGAGGAGAATCTTCACTTTTGGAACTTGCACTACAAGTCTCTTTTCTAACCTCTGTCCATATTTTCAATATTCTCGAGTCTTGATATTGTGGTCGGTAATTAGTTTTACTTCTGTCACAGTGTTGTGACAGATGCTTTTGTCACAACGCACAATACGAGCCACTTGGTACACTCTTAGTGGACGCTGTCCGTATGGATGTTTAGCCAGTCCCTCAGTGGACCTCTAAACCAAAAATCAACCTGATTAGTGATTTCTATGCGATTCGAGTTAAGTTATTTTTAACACGGTAGGAATTATTATTGAGCTAGCGTTATTTGGGTGGAAAGATCCAAAGGTTGTAAATCACTAATCAGGCTGATTTTTGGTTTATAGGTCTATCGAGGGACTGGCCAAATATACATATGGTCGGCGTCCACTAGAGTGTGCCACGTGGCCTGTATTTTGCGTTGTGACAGAAGTTTTACTCTTGTCTTTGCCCTTTGTCAATTCATGACATCACACTGTATATGCAGTGGACCCTTTCTTGGGTGGGACATTCTCTAGCCCTAATCCACGACGCCATGCATAAAATTTCTCTATTCAGTAAGTAGAAGTTGAAGAAAAACTAGAATACCTCACTTCCACCATAGGATCTCAAGCCATCATGGCCTGCTTTTAGAGAAGGAAGAAGACCATACATAAGTGATCCAAGAGATAGATAGATAAAGAGGCACAACCTATGTTTCTCGTCCCCCACAAATGTCAAAAAAAAAGCGTCCAGGTTCAATGAATATAGCCCATCCTCTAGTACTAAGCTAGAAGGTAAGAGTATAAATAGAGAGGGAAGGTGGGTAAGGCTCTTCACTGTGGATCAAAGAGAAGAAAGGCAGGTTGGGTGTCCCCAAGAGTTCCTCCTCTCACTTCAGTGCATGGGACTCTCTCATGAGTTGCAACTTTGCTGATGTGTTTGGGGGAACTCTAGGTTCCACCCAGCAACATTT